>OX460344.1:44380214-45580214 GCA_949782905.1 Rangifer tarandus platyrhynchus
AGTCGGTGGTAAGCAGGGAAACCCACCTGTGACCATGGTAACCAAGGACACCCCTCCTGTGACAATGGTATCCATGGACAGCCCTCCTGTGACAGTCGGTGGTAACCAGGGAAACCCACCTGTGACATTCACAGTGCCCAGGGACACCGGCCTGTGACAGTCGGTGGTAACCAGGGAGACGCATCTCTGACAGTCAGTGGTAACCAGGGAAACACACCTGTGACCATGGTAACCAAGGACACCCCTACCCACAGTCACTGGTAACCAAGGACACCTCTCCTGTGACCGTGGTTACCAGGACACGCACATATGACAGTCGGTGGTAACCAGGCACACGCATCTCTGACAGTCAGTGATAACCAGGGAAACCCACCTGCGATCATGGTACCCAAGGACACCCCTCCTGTGACAGTCAGTGGTAACCAGGGACACACCTCCTGTGCCAGTGGTAACCAAGGACACCCCTCCTGTCACAATGGTACCCAGGGACAGCCCTCCTGTGACAGTCAGTGGTAACCATGTACACTCACCTGTGACAGTCGGTGGTAACCAGGGAAACCCACCTGTGACATTCCCATTTCCCAGGGACACCGGCCTGTGACAGTCGGTGGTAACCAGGGACACGCATCTCTGACAGTCGGTGGTAACCAGGGAAACCCACCTGTCGCCATGTTAACCAAGGACCCACCTACTGTGACAGTCACTGGTAACCACGGACACCTCTCCTGTGACCGTGGTTACCAGGGACACGCATATATGACAGTCGGTGGTAACCAGGGACACGCATCTCTGACAGTCAGTGGTAACCAGGGAAACCCACCTGCGACCATGGTAACCAAGGACACCCCTCCTGTGACAGTCAGTGGTAACCAGGGACACACCTCCTGTGCCAGTGGTAACCAAGGACACCCCTCCTGTCACAATGGTACCCAGGGACAGCCCTCCTGTGACAGTCGGTGGTAACCAGGGAAACCCACCTGTGACCATGGTAACCAAGGACACCCCTCCTTTGACAATGGTACCCAGGGACAGCCCTCCTGTGACAGTCGGTGGTAACCAGGGAAACCCACCTGTGACCATGGTAACCAAGGACACCCCTACCCACAGTTACTGGTAACCAAGGACACCTCTCCTGTGACCGTGGTTACCAGGACACGCACATATGACAGTCGGTGGTAACCAGGGACACGCATTTCTGACAGTCAGTGGTAACCAGGGAAACCCACCTGCGACCATGGTAACCAAGGACACCCCTCCTGTGACAGTCAGTGGTAACCAGGGACACACCTCCTGTGCCAGTGGTAACCAAGGACACCCCTCCTGTGACAATGGTACCCCGGGACAGCCCTCCTGTGACAGTCGGTGGTAATCAGGGAAACTCACCTGTGACATTCACAGTGCCCAGGGACACCGGCCTGTGACATTCGGTGGTAACCAGGGACACGCATCTCTGACAGTCGGTGGTAACCAGGGAAACACACCTGTGACCATGGTAACCAAGGACACACCTACTGTGCCAGTCACTGGTAACCATGGACACCTCTCCTGTGACCGTGGTTACCAGGGACACGCACATATGACAGTCAGTGTTAACCAGGGTCACGCATCTCTGACAGTCAGTGGTAACCAGGGAAACCCACCTGTGAACAAGTTAACCAAGGACACCCCTACCCACAGTCACTGGTAACCAAGGACACGTCTCCTGTGACCGTGGTTACCAGGACACGCACATATGACAGTCGGTGGTAACCAGGGACACGCATCTCTGACAGTCAGTGGTAACCAGGGAAACCCACCTGCGACCATGGTAACCAAGGACACCCCTCCTGTGACAGTCAGTGGTAACCAGGGACACACCTCCTGTGCCAGTGGTAACCAAGGACACCCCTACCCACATTCACTGGTAACCAAGGACACCTCTCCTGTGACCGTGGTTATCAGGGAGACGCATCTCTGACAGTCGGTGGTAACCAGGGAAACCCACCTGTGACATTCACAGTGCCCAGGGACACCGGCCTGTGACAGTCGGTGGTAACCAGGGAGACGCATCTCTGACAGTCGGTGGTAACCAGGGAAACCCACCTGTGACCATGGTAACCAAGGACACCCCTCTGTGACAATGGTACCCAGGGACAGCCCTCCTGTGACAGTCGGTGGTAACCAGGGAAACACACCTGTGACCATGGTAACCAAGGACACCCCTACCCACTGTCACTGGTAACCAAGGACACCTCTCCTGTGACCGTGGTTATCAGGGAGACGCATCTCTGACAGTCGGTGGTAACCAGGGAAACCCACCTGTGACCATGGTAACCAAGGACACCCCTCCTGTGACAATGGTACCCAGGGACAGCCCTCCTGTGACAGTCGGTGGTAACCAGGGAAACCCACCTGTGACCATGGTAACCAAGGACACCCCTCCTGTGACAATGGTACCCCGGGACAGCCCTCCTGTGACAGTCGGTGGTAACCAGGGAAACCCACCTGTGACCATGGTAACCAAGGACACCCCTCCTGTGACAATGGTACCCAGGGACAGCCATCCTGTGACAGTCGGTGGTAACCAGGGAAACCCACCTGTGACATTCACAGTGCCCAGGGACACCGGCCTGTGACAGTCGGTGGTAACCAGGGACACGCATCTCTGACAGTCGGTGGTAACCAGGGAAACCCACCTGTGACCATGGTAACCAAGGACACACCTACTGTGACAGTCACTGGTAACCACGGACACCTCTCCTGTGACCGTGGCTACCACGGACACGCACATATGACAGTCGGTGGTAACCAGGGACACGCATCTCTGACAGTCGGTGGTAACAAGGGAAACCCACCTGTCGCCATGGTAACCAAGGACCCACCTACTGTGACAGTCACTGGTAACCACAGACACCTCTCCTGTGACCGTGGTTACCAGGGACACGCATATATGACAGTCGGTGGTAAACAGGGACACGCATCTATGACAGTCAGTGGTAACTAGGGAAACCCATATGCGACCATGGTAACCAAGGACACCCTTCCTGTGACAGTCAGTGGTAACCAGGGACACACCTCCTGTGCCAGTGGTAACCAAGGACACCCCTCCTGTCACAATGGTACCAGGGACAGCCCTCCTGTGAC
The DNA here is from genome assembly GCA_949782905.1 of Rangifer tarandus platyrhynchus. NCBI lineage: Eukaryota > Metazoa > Chordata > Mammalia > Artiodactyla > Cervidae > Rangifer > Rangifer tarandus. The sequence continues at coordinate 44,383,338 of OX460344.1, forward strand.
AGTCGGTGGTAACCAGGGAAACCCACCTGTGACCATGGTAACCAAGGACACCCCTCCTGTGACAATGGTACCCAGGGACAGCCCTCCTGTGACAGTCGGTGGTAACCAGGGAAACACACCTGTGACCATGGTAACCAAGGACACCCCTACCCACAGTCACTGGTAACCAAGGACACCTCTCCTGTGACCGTGGTTATCAGGGAGACGCATCTCTGACAGTCGGTGGTAACCAGGGAAACCCACCTGTGACATTCACAGTGCCCAGGGACACCGGCCTGTGACAGTCGGTGGTAACCAGGGAGACGCATCTCTGACAGTCGGTGGTAACCAGGGAAACCCACCTGTGACCATGGTAACCAAGGACACCCCTCTGTGACAATGGTACCCAGGGACAGCCCTCCTGTGACAGTCGGTGGTAACCAGGGAAACACACCTGTGACCATGGTAACCAAGGACACCCCTACCCACTGTCACTGGTAACCAAGGACACCTCTCCTGTGACCGTGGTTATCAGGGAGACGCATCTCTGACAGTCGGTGGTAACCAGGGAAACCCACCTGTGACCATGGTAACCAAGGACACCCCTCCTGTGACAATGGTACCCAGGGACAGCCCTCCTGTGACAGTCGGTGGTAACCAGGGAAACCCACCTGTGACCATGGTAACCAAGGACACCCCTCCTGTGACAATGGTACCCCGGGACAGCCCTCCTGTGACAGTCGGTGGTAACCAGGGAAACCCACCTGTGACCATGGTAACCAAGGACACCCCTCCTGTGACAATGGTCCCCAGGGACAGCCATCCTGTGACAGTCGGTGGTAACCAGGGAAACCCACCTGTGACATTCACAGTGCCCAGGGACACCGGCCTGTGACAGTCGGTGGTAACCAGGGACACGCATCTCTGACAGTCGGTGGTAACCAGGGAAACCCACCTGTGACCATGGTAACCAAGGACACACCTACTGTGACAGTCACTGGTAACCACGGACACCTCTCCTGTGACCGTGGCTACCACGGACACGCACATATGACAGTCGGTGGTAACCAGGGACACGCATCTCTGACAGTCGGTGGTAACAAGGGAAACCCACCTGTCGCCATGGTAACCAAGGACCCACCTACTGTGACAGTCACTGGTAACCACAGACACCTCTCCTGTGACCGTGGTTACCAGGGACACGCATATATGACAGTCGGTGGTAAACAGGGACACGCATCTATGACAGTCAGTGGTAACTAGGGAAACCCACCTGCGACCATGGTAACCAAGGACACCCTTCCTGTGACAGTCAGTGGTAACCAGGGACACACCTCCTGTGCCAGTGGTAACCAAGGACACCCCTCCTGTCACAATGGTACCAGGGACAGCCCTCCTGTGACAGTCGGTGGTAACCAGGGAAACCCACCTGTGACCATGGTAACCAAGGACACCCCTCCTGTGACAATGGTACCCAGGGACAGCCCTCCTGTGACAGTCGGTGGTAACCAGGGAAACACACCTGTGACCATGGTAACCAAGGACACCCCTACCCACAGTCACTGGTAACCAAGGACACCTCTCCTGTGACCGTGGTTATCAGGGAGACGCATCTCTGACAGTCGGTGGTAACCAGGGAAACCCACCTGTGACATTCACAGTGCCCAGGGACACCGGCCTGTGACAGTCGGTGGTAACCAGGGAGACGCATCTCTGACAGTCGGTGGTAACCAGGGAAACCCACCTGTGACCATGGTAACCAAGGACACCCCTCTGTGACAACGGTACCCAGGGACAGCCCTCCTGTGACAGTCGGTGGTAACCAGGGAAACACACCTGTGACCATGGTAACCAAGGACACCCCTACCCACTGTCACTGGTAACCAAAGACACCTCTCCTGTGACCATGGTTATCAGGGAGACGCATCTCTGACATTCGGTGGTAACCAGGGAAACCCACCTGTGACCATGGTAACCAAGGACACCCGTCCTGTGACAATGGTACCAAGGGACAGCCCTCCTGTGACAGTCGGTGGTAACCAGGGAAACCCACCTGTGACCATGGTAACCAAGGACACCCCTCCTGTGACAATGGAACCCAGGGACAGCCGTCCTGTGACAGTCGGTGGTAACCAGGGAGACGCATCTCTGACAGTCGGTGGTAACCAGGGAAACCCACCTGTGACCATGGTAACCAAGGACACCCCTCTGTGACAATGGTACCCAGGGACAGCCCTCCTGTGACAGTCGGTGGTAACCAGGGAAACACACCTGTGACCATGGTAACCAAGGACACCCCTACCCACTGTCACTGGTAACCAAGGACACCTCTCCTGTGACCGTGGTTATCAGGGAGACGCATCTCTGACAGTCGGTGGTAACCAGGGAAACCCACCTGTGACATTCACAGTGCCCAGGGACACCGGCCTGTGACAGTCGGTGGTAACGAGGGACACGCATCTCTGACAGTCAGTGGTAACCAGGGAAACCCACCTGCGACCATGTTAAACAAGGACACCCCTCCTGTGACAGTCAGTGGTAACCAGGGACACACCTCCTGTGCCAGTGGTAACCAAGGACACCCCTCCTGTGACAACGGTACCCAGGGACAGCCCTCCTGTGACAGTCGGTGGAAACCAGGGAAAACCACCTGTGAACATGGTAACCAAATACACCCCTACCCACAGTCACTGGTAACCAAGGACACCTCTCCTGTGACCGTGGTTACCAGGACACGCACATATGACAGTCGGTGGTAACCAGGGACACGCATTTCTGACAGTCAGTGGTAACCAGGGAAACCCACCTGCGACCATGGTAACCAAGGACACCCCTCCTGTGACAGTCAGTGGTAACCAGGGACACACCTCCTGTGCTAGTGGTAACCAAGCACACCCCTCCTGTCACAATGGTACCCAGGGACAGCACTCCTGTGACAGTCAGTGGTAACCATGTACACTCACCTGTGACAGTTGGTGGTAACCAGGGAAACCCACCTGTGACATTCACAGTGCCCAGGGACACCGGCCTGTGACAGTCGGTGGTAACCAGGAAGACGCATCTCTGACAGTCGGTGGTAACCAGGGAAACCCACCTGTGACCATGGTAACCAAGGACACCCCTCTGTGACATTGGTACCCAGGGACAGCCCTCCTGTGACAGTCAGTGGTAACCAGGGAAACACACCTGTGACCATGGAAACCAAGGACACCCCTCCTGTGACAATGGTACCCAGGGACAGCCCTCCTGTGACAGTCGGTGGTAATCAGGGAAACTCACCTGTGACATTCAAAGTGCCCAGGGACACCGGCCTGTGACAGTCGGTGGTAACCAGGGACACGCATCTCTGACAGTCGGTGGTAACCAGGGAAACCCAACTGTGACCATGGTAACCAAGGACACACCTACTGTGCCAGTCACTGGTAACCACGGACACCTCTCCTGTGACTGTGGTTACCAGGGACACGCACATATGACAGTCGGTGGTAACCAGGGACACGCATCTCTGACAGTCAGTGGTAACCAGGGAAACCCACCTGTGAACAAGTTAACCAAGGACACCCCTACCCACAGTCACTGGTAACCAAGGACACCTCTCCTGTGACCGTGGTTACCACGACACGCACATATGACAGTCGGTGGTAACCAGGGACACGCATCTCTGACAGTCAGTGGTAACCAGGGAAACCCACCTGCGACCATGGTAACCAAGGACACCCCTCCTGTGACAGTCAGTGGTAACCAGGGACACACCTCCTGTGCCAGTGGTAACCAAGGACACCCCTACCCACAGTCACTGGTAACCAAGGACACCTCTCCTGTGACCGTGGTTATCAGGGAGACGCATCTCTGACAGTCGGTGGTAACCAGGGAAACCCACATGTGGCATTCACAGTGCCCAGGGACACCGGCCTGTGACAGTCGGTGGTAACCAGGGAGACGCATCTCTGACAGTCGGTGGTAACCAGGGAAACCAACCTGTGACCATGGTAACCAAGGACACCCCTCTGTGACAATGGTACCCACGGACAGCCCTCCTGTGACAGTCGGTGGTAACCAGGGAAACACACCTGTGACCATGGTAACCAAGGACACCCCTACCCACTGTCACTGGTAACCAAGGACACCTCTCCTGTGACCGTGGTTATCAGGGAGACGCATCTCTGACAGTCAGTGGTAACCAGGGAAATCCACCTGTGACCATGGTAACCAAGGACACCCCTCCTGTGACAATGGTACCCAGGGACAGCCCTCCTGTGACAGTCGGTGGTAACCAGGGAAACCCACCTGTGACCATGGTAACCAAGGACACCCCTCCTGTGACAATGGTACCCAGGGACAGCCATCCTGTGACAGTCGGTGGTAACCAGGGAAACCCACCTGTGACATTCACAGTGCCCAGGGACACCGGCCTGTGACAGTCGGTGGTAACCAGGGAGACGCATCTCTGACAGTCGGTGGTAACCAGGGAAACCCACCTGTGACCATGGTAACCAAGGACACCCCTCCTGTGACAATGGTATCCATGGACAGCCCTCCTGTGACAGTCGGTGGTAACAAGGGAAACCCACCTGTGACCATGGTAACCAAGGACACCCCTACCCACAGTCACTGGTAACCAAGGACACCTCTCCTGTGACCATGGTTACCAGGGACACGCATCTCTGACAGTCGGTGGTAACCAGGGAAACCCACCTGTGACCACGGTAACCAAGGACACCCCTCCTGTGACAATAGTACCCACGGACAGCCCTCCTGTGACAGTCGGTGGTAACCAGGGAAACCCACCTGTGACCATGGTAACCAAGGACACCCGTCCTGTGACAATGGTACCAAGGGACAGCCCTCCTGTGACAGTCGGTGGTAACCAGGGAAACCCACCTGTGACCATGGTAACCAAGGACACCCCTCCTGTGACAATGGAACCCAGGGACAGCCGTCCTGTGACAGTCGGTGGTAACCAGGGAAACCCACCTGTGACATTCACAGTGCCCAGGGACACCTGCCTGTGACAGTCGGTGGTAACCAGGGACACATATTTCTGACAGTCGGTGGTAAGCAGGGAAACCCACCTGTGACCATGGTAACCAAGGACACCCCAACCCACAGTCACTGGTAACCAAGGACACCTCCCCTGTGACTGTGGTTACCAGGACACGCACATATGACAGTCGGTGGTAACCAGGGACAGGCATTTCTGACAGTCAGTGGTAACCAGGGAAACCCACCTGCAATCATGGTAACCAAGGACACCCCTCCTGTGACAGTCAGTGGTAACCAGGCAAACACCTCCTGTGCCAGTGGCAACCAAGGATACCCCTCCTGTGACAATGGTACCCAGGGACAGCCGTCCTTTGACAGTCGGTGGTAACCAGGGAAACCCACCTGTGACATTCACAGTGCCCAGGGACACCGGCCTGTGACAGTCGGTGGTAATCAGGGACACGCATCTCTGACAGTCGGTGGTAACCAGGGAAACCCACCTGTGACCATGGTAACCAAGGACACACCTACTGTGACAGTCACTGGTAACCACGGACACCTCTCCTGTGACCGTGGCTACCAGGGACACGCACATATGACAGTCGGTGGTAACCAGGGACACGCATCTCTGACAGTCAGTGGTAACCAGGGAAACCCACCTGCGACCATGTTAACCAAGGACACCCCTCCGGTGACAGTCAGTGGTAACCAGGGACACACCTCCTGTGCCAGTGGTAACCAAGGACACCCCTCCTGTGACAATGGTACCCAGGGACAGCCCTCCTGTGACAGTCGGTGGTAACCAGGGAAACCCACCTGTGACCATGGTAACCAAGGACACCCCTACCCACAGTCACTGGTAACCAAGGACACCTCTCCTGTGACCGTGGTTACCAGGACACGCACATATGACAGTCGGTGGTAACCAGGGACACGCATCTCTGACAGTCATTGGTAAACAGGGAAACCCACCTGCGACCATGGTAACCAAGGACACCCCTCCTGTGACAGTCAGTGGTAACCAGGGACACACCTCCTGTGCCAGTGGTAACCAGGGACACCCCTCCTGTGACAATGGTACTCAGGGACAGCCCTCCTGTGACAGTCGGTGGTAACCAGGGAAAACCACCTGTGACCATGGTAACCAAGGACACCCCTACCCACAGTCACTGGTAAGCAAGGACACCTCTCCTGTGACCGTGGTTATCAGGGAGACGCATCTCTGACAGTCGGTGGTAACCAGGGAAACCCACCTGTGACCATGGTAACCAAGGACACCCCTCCTGTGACAATGGTACCCAGGGACAGCCCTCCTGTGACAGTCGGTGGTAACCAGGGAAACCCACCTGTGACCATGGTAACCAAGGACACCCCTCCTGTGACAATGGTACCCAGGGACAGCCATCCTGTGACAGTCGGTGGTAACCAGGGAAACCCACCTGTGACATTCACAGTGCCCAGGGACACCTGCCTGTGACAGTCGGTGGTAACCAGGGACACATATTTCTGACAGTCGGTGGTAAGCAGGGAAACCCACCTGTGACCATGGTAACCAAGGACACCCCTCCTGTGACAATGGTATCCATGGACAGCCCTCCTGTGACAGTCGGTGGTAACAAGGGAAACCCACCTGTGACCATGGTAACCAAGGACACCCCTACCCACAGTCACTGGTAACCAAGGACACCTCTCCTGTGACCATGGTTACCAGGGACACGCATCTCTGACAGTCGGTGGTAACCAGGGAAACCCACCTGTGACCACGGTAACCAAGGACACCCCTCCTGTGACAATAGTACCCACGGACAGCCCTCCTGTGACAGTCGGTGGTAACCAGGGAAACCCACCTGTGACCATGGTAACCAAGGACACCCCAACCCACAGTCACTGGTAACCAAGGACACCTCTCCTGTGACTGTGGTTACCAGGACACGCACATATGACAGTCGGTGGTAACCAGGGACAGGCATTTCTGACAGTCAGTGGTAACCAGGGAAACCCACCTGCAATCATGGTAACCAAGGACGCCCCTCCTGTGACAGTCAGTGGTAACCAGGCAAACACCTCCTGTGCCAGTGGCAACCAAGGACACCCCTCCTGTCACAATGGTACCCAGGGACAGCCCTCCTGTGACAGTCGGTGGTAACCATGTACACTCACCTGTGACAGTCGGTGGTAACCAGGGAAACCCACCTGTGACATTCACAGTGCCCAGGGACACCGGCCTGTGACAGTCGGTGGTAACCAGGGAGACGCATCTCTGACAGTCGGTGGTAACCAGGGAAACACACCTGTGACCATGGTAACCAAGGACACCCCTACCCACAGTCACTGGTAACCAAGGACACCTCTCCTGTGACCGTGGTTACCAGGACACGCACATATGACAGTCGGTGGTAACCAGGGACACGCATCTCTGACAGTCAGTGATAACCAGGGAAACCCACCTGCGGTCATGTTACCCAAGGACACCCCTCCTGTGACAGTCAGTGGTAACCAGGGACACACCTCCTGTGCCAGTGGTAACCAAGGACACCCCTCCTGTCACAATGGTACCCAGGGACAGCCCTCCTGTGACAGTCAGTGGTAACCATGTACACTCACCTGTGACAGTCGGTGGTAACCAGGGAAACCCACCTGTGACATTCCCATTTCCCAGGGACACCGGCCTGTGACAGTCGGTGGTAACCAGGGACACGCATCTCTGACAGTCGGTGGTAACCAGGGAAACCCACCTGTCGCCATGTTAACCAAGGACCCACCTACTGTGACAGTCACTGGTAACCACGGACACCTCTCCTGTGACCGTGGTTACCAGGGACACGCATATATGACAGTCGGTGGTAACCAGGGACACGCATCTCTGACAGTCAGTGGTAACCAGGGAAACCCACCTGCGACCATGGTAACCAAGGACACCCCTCCTGTGACAGTCAGTGGTAACCAGGGACACACCTCCTGTGCCAGTGGTAACCAAGGACACCCCTCCTGTCACAATGGTACCCAGGGACAGCCCTCCTGTGACAGTCGGTGGTAACCAGGGAAACCCACCTGTGACCATGGTAACCAAGGACACCCCTCCTGTGACAATGGTACCCAGGGACAGCCCTCCTGTGACAGTCGGTGGTAACCAGGGAAACCCACCTGTGACCATGGTAACCAAGGACACCCCTACCCACAGTCACTGGTAACCAAGGACACCTCTCCTGTGACCGTGGTTACCAGGACACGCACATATGACAGTCGGTGGTAACCAGGGACACGCATTTCTGACAGTCAGTGGTAACCAGGGAAACCCACCTGCGACCATGGTAACCAAGGACACCCCTCCTGTGACAGTCAGTGGTAACCAGGGACACACCTCCTGTGCCAGTGGTAACCAAGGACACCCCTCCTGTGACAATGGTACCCAGGGACAGCCCTCCTGTGACAGTCGGTGGTAATCAGGGAAACTCACCTGTGACATTCACAGTGCCCAGGGACACCGGCCTGTGACAGTCGGTGGTAACCAGGGACACGCATCTCTGACAGTCGGTGGTAACCAGGGAAACACACCTGTGACCATGGTAACCAAGGATACACCTACTGTGCCAGTCACTGGTAACCATGGACACCTCTCCTGTGACCGTGGTTACCAGGGACACGCACATATGACAGTCAGTGTTAACCAGGGACACGCATCTCTGACAGTCAGTGGTAACCAGGGAAACCCACCTGTGAACAAGTTAACCAAGGACACCCCTACCCACAGTCACTGGTAACCAAGGACACCTCTCCTGTGACCGTGGTTACCAGGACACGCACATATGACAGTCGGTGGTAACCAGGGACACGCATCTCTGACAGTCAGTGGTAACCAGGGAAACCCACCTGCGACCATGGTAACCAAGGACACCCCTCCTGTGACAGTCAGTGGTAACCAGGGACACACCTCCTGTGCCAGTGGTAACCAAGGACAACCCTACCCACATTCACTGGTAACCAAGGACACCTCTCCTGTGACCGTGGTTATCAGGGAGACGCATCTCTGACAGTCGGTGGTAACCAGGGAAACCCACCTGTGACATTCACAGTGCCCAGGGACACCGGCCTGTGACAGTCGGTGGTAACCAGGGAGACGCATCTCTGACAGTCGGTGGTAACCAGGGAAACCCACCTGTGACCATGGTAACCAAGGACACCCCTCTGTGACAATGGTACCCAGGGACAGCCCTCCTGTGACAGTCGGTGGTAACCAGGGAAACACACCTGTGACCATGGTAACCAAGGACACCCCTACCCACTGTCACTGGTAACCAAGGACACCTCTCCTGTGACCGTGGTTATCAGGGAGACGCATCTCTGACAGTCGGTGGTAACCAGGGAAACCCACCTGTGACCATGGTAACCAAGGACACCCCTCCTGTGACAATGGTACCCAGGGACAGCCCTCCTGTGACAGTCGGTGGTAACCAGGGAAACCCACCTGTGACCATGGTAACCAAGGACACCCCTCCTGTGACAATGGTACCCAGGGACAGCCCTCCTGTGACAGTCGGTGGTAACCAGGGAAACCCACCTGCGACCATGGTAACCAAGGACACCCCTCCTGTGACAGTCAGTGGTAACCAGGGACACACCTCCTGTGCCAGTGGTAACCAAGGACACCCCTCCTGTGACAATGGTACCCAGGGACAGCCCTCCTGTGACAGTCGGTGGTAATCAGGGAAACTCACCTGTGACATTCACAGTGCCCAGGGACACCGGCCTGTGACAGTCGGTGGTAACCAGGGACACGCATCTCTGACAGTCGGTGGTAACCAGGGAAACACACCTGTGACCATGGTAACCAAGGACACACCTACTGTGCCAGTCACTGGTAACCATGGACACCTCTCCTGTGACCGTGGTTACCAGGGACACGCACATATGACAGTCAGTGTTAACCAGGGACACGCATCTCTGACAGTCAGTGGTAACCAGGGAAACCCACCTGTGAACAAGTTAATCAAGGACACCCCTACCCACAGTCACTGGTAACCAAGGACACCTCTCCTGTGACCGTGGTTACCAGGACACGCACATATGACAGTCGGTGGTAACCAGGGACACGCATCTCTGACAGTCAGTGGTAACCAGGGAAACCCACCTGCGACCATGGTAACCAAGGACACCCCTCCTGTGACAGTCAGTGGTAACCAGGGACACACCTCCTGTGCCAGTGGTAACCAAGGACACCCCTACCCACATTCACTGGTAACCAAGGACACCTCTCCTGTGACCGTGGTTATCAGGGAGACGCATCTCTGACAGTCGGTGGTAACCAGGGAAACCCACCTGTGACATTCACAGTGCCCAGGGACACCGGCCTGTGACAGTCGGTGGTAACCAGGGAGACGCATCTCTGACAGTCGGTGGTAACCAGGGAAACCCACCTGTGACCATGGTAACCAAGGACACCCCTCTGTGACAATGGTACCCAGGGACAGCCCTCCTGTGACAGTCGGTGGTAACCAGGGAAACACACCTGTGACCATGGTAACCAAGGACACCCCTACCCACTGTCACTGGTAACCAAGGACACCTCTCCTGTGACCATGGTTATCAGGGAGACGCATCTCTGACATTCGGTGATAACCAGGGAAACCCACCTGTGACCATGGTAACCAAGGACACCCCTCCTGTGACAATGGTACCAAGGGACAGCCCTCTTGTGACAGTCGGTGGTAACCAGGGAAACCCACCTGTGACCATGGTAACCAAGGACACCCCTCCTGTGACAATGGAACCCAGGGACAGCCGTCCTGTGACAGTCGGTGGTAACCAGGGAAACCCACCTGTGACATTCACAGTGCCCAGGGACACCGGCCTGTGACAGTCGGTGGTAATCAGGGACACGCATCTCTGACAGTCGGTGGTAACCTGGGAAACCCACCTGTGACCATGGTAACCAAGGACACACCTACTGTGCCAGTCACTGGTAACCACGGACACCTCTCCTGTGACTGTGGTTACCAGGGACACGCACATATGACAGTCGGTGGTAACCAGGGACACGCATCTCTGACAGTCAGTGGTAACCAGGGAAACCCACCTGTGAACAAGTTAACCAAGGACACCCCTACCCACAGTCACTGGTAACCAAGGACACCTCTCCTGTGACCGTGGTTACCACGACACGCACATATGACAGTCGGTGGTAACCAGGGACACGCATCTCTGACAGTCAGTGGTAACCAGGGAAACCCACCTGCGACCATGGTAACCAAGGACACCCCTCCTGTGACAGTCAGTGGTAACCAGGGACACACCTCCTTTGCCAGTGGTAACCAAGGACACCCCTACCCACAGTCACTGGTAACCAAGGACACCTCTCCTGTGACCGTGGTTATCAGGGAGACGCATCTCTGACAGTCGGTGGTAACCAGGGAAACCCACCTGTGGCATTCACAGTGCCCAGGGACACCGGCCTGTGGCAGTCGGTGGTAACCAGGGAGACGCATCTCTGACAGTCGGTGGTAACCAGGGAAACCAACCTGTGACCATGGTAACCAAGGACACCCCTCTGTGACAATGGTACCCACGGACAGCCCTCCTGTGATAGTCGGTGGTAACCAGGGAAACACACCTGTGACCATGGTAACCAAGGACACCCCTACCCACTGTCACTGGTAACCAAGGACACCTCTCCTGTGACCGTGGTTATCAGGGAGACGCATCTCTGACAGTCGGTGGTAACCAGGGAAATCCACCTGTGACCATGGTAACCAAGGACACCCCTCCTGTGACAATGGTACCCAGGGACAGCCCTCCTGTGACAGTCGGTGGTAACCAGGGAAACCCACCTGTGACCATGGTAACCAAGGACACCACTCCTGTGACAATGGTACCCCGGGACAGCCCTCCTGTGACAGTCGGTGGTAACCAGGGAAACCCACCTGTGACCATGGTAACCAAGGACACCCCTCCTGTGACAATGGTACCCAGGGACAGCCATTCTGTGACAGTCGGTGGTAACCAGGGAAACCCACCTGTGACATTCACAGTGCCCAGGGACACCGGCCTGTGACAGTCGGTGGTAACCAGGGACACGCATCTCTGACAGTCGGTGGTAACCAGGGAAACCCACCTGTGACCATGGTAACCAAGGACACCCCTCTGTGACAATGGTACCCAGGGACAGCCCTCCTGTGACAGTCGGTGGTAACCAGGAAACACACCTGTGACCATGGTAACCAAGGACACCCCTACCCACTGTCACTGGTAACCAAGGACACCTCTCCTGTGACCGTGGTTATCAGGGAGACGCATCTCTGACAGTCGGTGGTAACCAGGGCAACCCACCTGTGACATTCACAGTGCCCAGGGACACCGGCCTGTGACAGTCGGTGGTAACCAGGGAGACGCATCTCTGACAGTCGGTCGTAACCAGGGAAACCCACCTGTGACCATGGTAACCAAGGACACCCCTCTGTGACAATGGTACCCAGGGACAGCCCTCCTGTGACAGTCGGTGGTAACCAGGGAAACACACCTGTGACCATGGTAACCAAGGACACCTCTACCCACTGTCACTGGTAACCAAGGACACCTCTCCTGTGACCGTGGTTATCAGGGAGACGCATCTCTGACAGTCGGTGATAACCAGGGAATCCCACCTGTGACCATGGTAACCAAGGACACCCCTCCTGTGACAATGGTACCCAGGGAGAGCCCTCTTGTGACAGTCGGTGGTAACCAGGGAAACCCACCTGTGACCATGGTAACCAAGGACACCCCTCCTGTGACAATGGTACCCAGGGACAGCCGTCCTGTGACAGTCGGTGGTAACCAGGGAAACCCACCTGTGACATTCACAGTGCCCAGGGACACCGGCCTGTGACAGTCGGTGGTAATCAGGGACACGCATCTCTGACAGTCGGTGGTAACCTGGGAAACCCACCTGTGACCATGGTAACCAAGGACACACCTACTGTGCCAGTCACTGGTAACCACGGACACCTCTCCTGTGACTGTGGTTACCAGGGACACGCACATATGACAGTCGGTGGTAACCAGGGACACGCATCTCTGACAGTCAGTGGTAACCAGGGAAACCCACCTGTGAACAAGTTAACCAAGGACACCCCTACCCACAGTCACTGGTAACCAAGGACACCTCTCCTGTGACCGTGGTTACCACGACACGCACATATGACAGTCGGTGGTAACCAGGGACACGCATCTCTGACAGTCAGTGGTAACCAGGGAAACCCACCTGCGACCATGGTAACCAAGGACACCCCTCCTGTGACAGTCAGTGGTAACCAGGGACACACCTCCTGTGCCAGTGGTAACCAAGGACACCCCTACCCACAGTCACTGGTAACCAAGGACACCTCTCCTGTGACCGTGGTTATCAGGGAGACGCATCTCTGACAGTCGGTGGTAACCAGGGAAACCCACCTGTGGCATTCACAGTGCCCAGGGACACCGGCCTGTGGCAGTCGGTGGTAACCAGGGAGACGCATCTCTGACAGTCGGTGGTAACCAGGGAAACCAACCTGTGACCATGGTAACCAAGGACACCCCTCTGTGACAATGGTACCCACGGACAGCCCTCCTGTGATAGTCGGTGGTAACCAGGGAAACACACCTGTGACCATGGTAACCAAGGACACCCCTACCCACTGTCACTGGTAACCAAGGACACCTCTCCTGTGACCGTGGTTATCAGGGAGACGCATCTCTGACAGTCGGTGGTAACCAGGGAAATCCACCTGTGACCATGGTAACCAAGGACACCCCTCCTGTGACAATGGTACCCAGGGACAGCCCTCCTGTGACAGTCGGTGGTAACCAGGGAAACCCACCTGTGACCATGGTAACCAAGGACACCCCTCCTGTGACAATGGTACCCAGGGACAGCCATCCTGTGACAGTCGGTGGTAACCAGGGAAACCCACCTGTGACATTCACAGTGCCCAGGGACACCGGCCTGTGACAGTCGGTGGTAACCAGGGACACGCATCTCTGACAGTCGGTGGTAACCAGGGAAATCCACCTGTGACCATGGTAACCAAGGACACCCCTCTGTGACAATGGTACCCAGGGACAGCCCTCCTGTGACAGTCGGTGGTAACCATGGAAACACACCTGTGACCATGGTAACCAAGGACACCCCTACCCACAGTCACTGGTAACCAAGGACACCTCTCCTGTGACCGTGCTTATCAGGGAGACGCATCTCTGACAGTCGGTGGTAACCAGGGAAACACACCTGTGACCATGGTAACCAAGGACACCCCTACCCACTGTCACTGGTAACCAAGGACACCTCTCCTGTGACCGTGGTTATCAGGGAGACGCATCTCTGACAGTCGGTGGTAACCAGGGAAACCCACCTGTGACCATGGTAACCAAGGACACCCCTCCTGTGACAATGGTACCCAGGGACAGCCCTCCTGTGACAGTCGGTGGTAACCAGGGAAACCCACCTGTGACCATGGTAACCAAGGACACCACTCCTGTGACAATGGTACCCCGGGACAGCCCTCCTGTGACAGTCGGTGGTAACCAGGGAAACCCACCTGTGACCATGGTAACCAAGGACACCCCTCCTGTGACAATGGTACCCAGGGACAGCCATTCTGTGACAGTCGGTGGTAACCAGGGAAACCCACCTGTGACATTCACAGTGCCCAGGGACACCGGCCTGTGACAGTCGGTGGTAACCAGGGACACGCATCTCTGACAGTCGGTGGTAACCAGGGAAACCCACCTGTGACCATGGTAACCAAGGACACCCCTCTGTGACAATGGAACCCAGGGACAGCCCTCCTGTGACAGTCGGTGGTAACCAGGAAACACACCTGTGACCATGGTAACCAAGGACACCCCTACCCACTGTCACTGGTAACCAAGGACACCTCTCCTGTGACCGTGGTTATCAGGGAGACGCATCTCTGACAGTCGGTGGTAACCAGGGCAACCCACCTGTGACATTCACAGTGCCCAGGGACACCGGCCTGTGACAGTCGGTGGTAACCAGGGAGACGCATCTCTGACAGTCGGTCGTAACCAGGGAAACCCACCTGTGACCATGGTAACCAAGGACACCCCTCTGTGACAATGGTACCCAGGGACAGCCCTCCTGTGACAGTCGGTGGTAACCAGGGAAACACACCTGTGACCATGGTAACCAAGGACACC
Organism: Rangifer tarandus platyrhynchus; assembly: GCA_949782905.1. Classification (NCBI taxonomy): domain Eukaryota; kingdom Metazoa; phylum Chordata; class Mammalia; order Artiodactyla; family Cervidae; genus Rangifer; species Rangifer tarandus. The sequence goes on from OX460344.1 coordinate 44,398,470, forward strand.
TCTACCCACTGTCACTGGTAACCAAGGACACCTCTCCTGTGACCGTGGTTATCAGGGAGACGCATCTCTGACAGTCGGTGATAACCAGGGAATCCCACCTGTGACCATGGTAACCAAGGACACCCCTCCTGTGACAATGGTACCCAGGGAGAGCCCTCTTGTGACAGTCGGTGGTAACCAGGGAAACCCACCTGTGACCATGGTAACCAAGGACACCCCTCCTGTGACAATGGTACCCAGGGACAGCCGTCCTGTGACAGTCGGTGGTAACCAGGGAAACCCACCTGTGACATTCACAGTGCCCAGGGACACCGGCCTGTGACAGTCGGTGGTAATCAGGGACACGCATCTCTGACAGTCGGTGGTAACCTGGGAAACCCACCTGTGACCATGGTAACCAAGGACACACCTACTGTGCCAGTCACTGGTAACCACGGACACCTCTCCTGTGACTGTGGTTACCAGGGACACGCACATATGACAGTCGGTGGTAACCAGGGACACGCATCTCTGACAGTCAGTGGTAACCAGGGAAACCCACCTGTGAACAAGTTAACCAAGGACACCCCTACCCACAGTCACTGGTAACCAAGGACACCTCTCCTGTGACCGTGGTTACCACGACACGCACATATGACAGTCGGTGGTAACCAGGGACACGCATCTCTGACAGTCAGTGGTAACCAGGGAAACCCACCTGCGACCATGGTAACCAAGGACACCCCTCCTGTGACAGTCAGTGGTAACCAGGGACACACCTCCTGTGCCAGTGGTAACCAAGGACACCCCTACCCACAGTCACTGGTAACCAAGGACACCTCTCCTGTGACCGTGGTTATCAGGGAGACGCATCTCTGACAGTCGGTGGTAACCAGGGAAACCCACCTGTGGCATTCACAGTGCCCAGGGACACCGGCCTGTGGCAGTCGGTGGTAACCAGGGAGACGCATCTCTGACAGTCGGTGGTAACCAGGGAAACCAACCTGTGACCATGGTAACCAAGGACACCCCTCTGTGACAATGGTACCCACGGACAGCCCTCCTGTGATAGTCGGTGGTAACCAGGGAAACACACCTGTGACCATGGTAACCAAGGACACCCCTACCCACTGTCACTGGTAACCAAGGACACCTCTCCTGTGACCGTGGTTATCAGGGAGACGCATCTCTGACAGTCGGTGGTAACCAGGGAAATCCACCTGTGACCATGGTAACCAAGGACACCCCTCCTGTGACAATGGTACCCAGGGACAGCCCTCCTGTGACAGTCGGTGGTAACCAGGGAAACCCACCTGTGACCATGGTAACCAAGGACACCCCTCCTGTGACAATGGTACCCAGGGACAGCCATCCTGTGACAGTCGGTGGTAACCAGGGAAACCCACCTGTGACATTCACAGTGCCCAGGGACACCGGCCTGTGACAGTCGGTGGTAACCAGGGACACGCATCTCTGACAGTCGGTGGTAACCAGGGAAACCCACCTGTGACCATGGTAACCAAGGACACCCCTCTGTGACAATGGTACCCAGGGACAGCCCTCCTGTGACAGTCGGTGGTAACCATGGAAACACACCTGTGACCATGGTAACCAAGGACACCCCTACCCACAGTCACTGGTAACCAAGGACACCTCTCCTGTGACCGTGCTTATCAGGGAGACGCATCTCTGACAGTCGGTGGTAACCAGGGAAACTCACCTGTGACATTCAAAGTGCCCAGGGACACCGGCCTGTGACAGTCGGTGGTAACCAGGGACACGCATCTCTGACAGTCGGTGGTAACCAGGGAAACCCACCTGTGACCATGGTAACCAAGGACACACCTACTGTGCCAGTCACTGGTAACCACGGACACCTCTCCTGTGACTGTGGTTACCAGGGACACGCACATATGACAGTCGGTGGTAACCAGGGACACGCATCTCTGACAGTCAGTGGTAACCAGGGAAACCCACCTGTGAACAAGTTAACCAAGGACACCCCTACCCACAGTCACTGGTAACCAAGGACACCTCTCCTGTGACCGTGGTTACCACGACACGCACATATGACAGTCGGTGGTAACCAGGGACACGCATCTCTGACAGTCAGTGGTAACCAGGGAAACCCACCTGCGACCATGGTAACCAAGGACACCCCTCCTGTGACAGTCAGTGGTAACCAGGGACACACCTCCTGTGCCAGTGGTAACCAAGGACACCCCTACCCACAGTCACTGGTAACCAAGGACACCTCTCCTGTGACCGTGGTTATCAGGGAGACGCATCTCTGACAGTCGGTGGTAACCAGGGAAACCCACCTGTGGCATTCACAGTTCCCAGGGACACCGGCCTGTGACAGTCGGTGGTAACCAGGGAGACGCATCTCTGACAGTCGGTGGTAACCAGGGAAACCAACCTGTGACTATGGTAACCAAGGACACCCCTCTGTGACAATGGTACCCACGGACAGCCCTCCTGTGACAGTCGGTGGTAACCAGGGAAACCCACCTGTGACCATGGTAACCAAGGACACCCCTCTGTGACAATGGTACCCAGGGACAGCCCTCCTGTGACAGTCGGTGGTAACCAGGGAAACACACCTGTGACCATGGTAACCAAGGACACCCCTACCCACTGTCACTGGTAACCAAGGACACCTCTCCTGTGACCGTGGTTATCAGGGAGACGCATCTCTGACAGTCGGTGGTAACCAGGGAAACCCACCTGTGACCATGGTAACCAAGGACACCCCTCTGTGACAATGGTACCCAGGGACAGCCCTCCTGTGGCAGTCGGTGGTAACCAGGGAAACACACCTGTGACCATGGTAACCAAGGACACCCCTACCCACTGTCACTGGTAACCAAGGACACCTCTCCTGTGACCGTGGTTATCAGGGAGACGCATCTCTGACAGTCGGTGGTAACCAGGGAAACCCACCTGTGACCATGGTAACCAAGGACACCCCTCCTGTGACAATGGTACCCAGGGACAGCCTTCCTGTGACAGTCGGTGGTAACCAGGGAAACCCACCTGTGACCATGGTAACCAAGGACACCCCTACCCACAGTCACTGGTAACCAAGGACACCTCTCCTGTGACCGTGGTTATCAGGGAGACGCATCTCTGACAGTCGGTGGTAACCAGGGAAAACCACCTGTGACATTCACAGTGCCCAGGGACACCGGCCTGTGACAGTCGGTGGTAACCAGGGAGACGCATCTCTGACAGTCGGTGGTAACCAGGGAAACCAACCTGTGACCATGGTAACCAAGGACACCCCTCTGTGACAATGGTACCCACGGACAGCCCTCCTGTGACAGTCGGTGGTAACCAGGGAAACACACCTGTGACCATGGTAACCAAGGACACCCCTACCCACTGTCACTGGTAACCAAGGACACCTCTCCTGTGACCGTGGTTATCAGGGAGACGCATCTCTGACAGTCGGTGGTAACCAGGGAAACCCACCTGTGACCATGGTAACCAAGGACACCCCTCCTGTGACAATGGTACCCAGGGACAGCCCTCCTGTGACAGTCGGTGGTAACCAGGGAAACCCACCTGTGACCATGGTAACCAAGGACACCACTCCTGTGACAATGGTACCCCGGGACAGCCCTCCTGTGACAGTCGGTGGTAACCAGGGAAACCCACCTGTGACCATGGTAACCAAGGACACCCCTCCTGTGACAATGGTACCCAGGGACAGCCATTCTGTGACAGTCGGTGGTAACCAGGGAAACCCACCTGTGACATTCACAGTGCCCAGGGACACCGGCCTGTGACAGTCGGTGGTAACCAGGGACACGCATCTCTGACAGTCGGTGGTAACCAGGGAAACCCACCTGTGACCATGGTAACCAAGGACACCCCTCTGTGACAATGGTACCCAGGGACAGCCCTCCTGTGACAGTCGGTGGTAACCAGGAAACACACCTGTGACCATGGTAACCAAGGACACCCCTACCCACTGTCACTGGTAACCAAGGACACCTCTCCTGTGACCGTGGTTATCAGGGAGACGCATCTCTGACAGTCGGTGGTAACCAGGGCAACCCACCTGTGACATTCACAGTGCCCAGGGACACCGGCCTGTGACAGTCGGTGGTAACCAGGGAGACGCATCTCTGACAGTCGGTCGTAACCAGGGAAACCCACCTGTGACCATGGTAACCAAGGACACCCCTCTGTGACAATGGTACCCAGGGACAGCCCTCCTGTGACAGTCGGTGGTAACCAGGGAAACACACCTGTGACCATGGTAACCAAGGACACCTCTACCCACTGTCACTGGTAACCAAGGACACCTCTCCTGTGACCGTGGTTATCAGGGAGACGCATCTCTGACAGTCGGTGATAACCAGGGAATCCCACCTGTGACCATGGTAACCAAGGACACCCCTCCTGTGACAATGGTACCCAGGGAGAGCCCTCTTGTGACAGTCGGTGGTAACCAGGGAAACCCACCTGTGACCATGGTAACCAAGGACACCCCTCCTGTGACAATGGTACCCAGGGACAGCCGTCCTGTGACAGTCGGTGGTAACCAGGGAAACCCACCTGTGACATTCACAGTGCCCAGGGACACCGGCCTGTGACAGTCGGTGGTAATCAGGGACACGCATCTCTGACAGTCGGTGGTAACCTGGGAAACCCACCTGTGACCATGGTAACCAAGGACACACCTACTGTGCCAGTCACTGGTAACCACGGACACCTCTCCTGTGACTGTGGTTACCAGGGACACGCACATATGACAGTCGGTGGTAACCAGGGACACGCATCTCTGACAGTCAGTGGTAACCAGGGAAACCCACCTGTGAACAAGTTAACCAAGGACACCCCTACCCACAGTCACTGGTAACCAAGGACACCTCTCCTGTGACCGTGGTTACCACGACACGCACATATGACAGTCGGTGGTAACCAGGGACACGCATCTCTGACAGTCAGTGGTAACCAGGGAAACCCACCTGCGACCATGGTAACCAAGGACACCCCTCCTGTGACAGTCAGTGGTAACCAGGGACACACCTCCTGTGCCAGTGGTAACCAAGGACACCCCTACCCACAGTCACTGGTAACCAAGGACACCTCTCCTGTGACCGTGGTTATCAGGGAGACGCATCTCTGACAGTCGGTGGTAACCAGGGAAACCCACCTGTGGCATTCACAGTGCCCAGGGACACCGGCCTGTGGCAGTCGGTGGTAAGCAGGGAGACGCATCTCTGACAGTCGGTGGTAACCAGGGAAACCAACCTGTGACCATGGTAACCAAGGACACCCCTCTGTGACAATGGTACCCACGGACAGCCCTCCTGTGATAGTCGGTGGTAACCAGGGAAACACACCTGTGACCATGGTAACCAAGGACACCCCTACCCACTGTCACTGGTAACCAAGGACACCTCTCCTGTGACCGTGGTTATCAGGGAGACGCATCTCTGACAGTCGGTGGTAACCAGGGAAATCCACCTGTGACCATGGTAACCAAGGACACCCCTCCTGTGACAATGGTACCCAGGGACAGCCCTCCTGTGACAGTCGGTGGTAACCAGGGAAACCCACCTGTGACCATGGTAACCAAGGACACCCCTCCTGTGACAATGGTACCCAGGGACAGCCATCCTGTGACAGTCGGTGGTAACCAGGGAAACCCACCTGTGACATTCACAGTGCCCAGGGACACCGGCCTGTGACAGTCGGTGGTAACCAGGGACACGCATCTCTGACAGTCGGTGGTAACCAGGGAAACCCACCTGTGACCATGGTAACCAAGGACACCCCTCTGTGACAATGGTACCCAGGGACAGCCCTCCTGTGACAGTCGGTGGTAACCATGGAAACACACCTGTGACCATGGTAACCAAGGACACCCCTACCCACAGTCACTGGTAACCAAGGACACCTCTCCTGTGACCGTGCTTATCAGGGAGACGCATCTCTGACAGTCGGTGGTAACCAGGGAAACTCACCTGTGACATTCAAAGTGCCCAGGGACACCGGCCTGTGACAGTCGGTGGTAACCAGGGACACGCATCTCTGACAGTCGGTGGTAACCAGGGAAACCCACCTGTGACCATGGTAACCAAGGACACACCTACTGTGCCAGTCACTGGTAACCACGGACACCTCTCCTGTGACTGTGGTTACCAGGGACACGCACATATGACAGTCGGTGGTAACCAGGGACACGCATCTCTGACAGTCAGTGGTAACCAGGGAAACCCACCTGTGAACAAGTTAACCAAGGACACCCCTACCCACAGTCACTGGTAACCAAGGACACCTCTCCTGTGACCGTGGTTACCACGACACGCACATATGACAGTCGGTGGTAACCAGGGACACGCATCTCTGACAGTCAGTGGTAACCAGGGAAACCCACCTGCGACCATGGTAACCAAGGACACCCCTCCTGTGACAGTCAGTGGTAACCAGGGACACACCTCCTGTGCCAGTGGTAACCAAGGACACCCCTACCCACAGTCACTGGTAACCAAGGACACCTCTCCTGTGACCGTGGTTATCAGGGAGACGCATCTCTGACAGTCGGTGGTAACCAGGGAAACCCACCTGTGGCATTCACAGTTCCCAGGGACACCGGCCTGTGACAGTCGGTGGTAACCAGGGAGACGCATCTCTGACAGTCGGTGGTAACCAGGGAAACCAACCTGTGACTATGGTAACCAAGGACACCCCTCTGTGACAATGGTACCCACGGACAGCCCTCCTGTGACAGTCGGTGGTAACCAGGGAAACCCACCTGTGACCATGGTAACCAAGGACACCCCTCTGTGACAATGGTACCCAGGGACAGCCCTCCTGTGACAGTCGGTGGTAACCAGGGAAACACACCTGTGACCATGGTAACCAAGGACACCCCTACCCACTGTCACTGGTAACCAAGGACACCTCTCCTGTGACCGTGGTTATCAGGGAGACGCATCTCTGACAGTCGGTGGTAACCAGGGAAACCCACCTGTGACCATGGTAACCAAGGACACCCCTCTGTGACAATGGTACCCAGGGACAGCCCTCCTGTGGCAGTCGGTGGTAACCAGGGAAACACACCTGTGACCATGGTAACCAAGGACACCCCTACCCACTGTCACTGGTAACCAAGGACACCTCTCCTGTGACCGTGGTTATCAGGGAGACGCATCTCTGACAGTCGGTGGTAACCAGGGAAACCCACCTGTGACCATGGTAACCAAGGACACCCCTCCTGTGACAATGGTACCCAGGGACAGCCTTCCTGTGACAGTCGGTGGTAACCAGGGAAACCCACCTGTGACCATGGTAACCAAGGACACCCCTACCCACAGTCACTGGTAACCAAGGACACCTCTCCTGTGACCGTGGTTATCAGGGAGACGCATCTCTGACAGTCGGTGGTAACCAGGGAAAACCACCTGTGACATTCACAGTGCCCAGGGACACCGGCCTGTGACAGTCGGTGGTAACCAGGGAGACGCATCTCTGACAGTCGGTGGTAACCAGGGAAACCAACCTGTGACCATGGTAACCAAGGACACCCCTCTGTGACAATGGTACCCACGGACAGCCCTCCTGTGACAGTCGGTGGTAACCAGGGAAACACACCTGTGACCATGGTAACCAAGGACACCCCTACCCACTGTCACTGGTAACCAAGGACACCTCTCCTGTGACCGTGGTTATCAGGGAGACGCATCTCTGACAGTCGGTGGTAACCAGGGAAACCCACCTGTGACCATGGTAACCAAGGACACCCCTCCTGTGACAATGGTACCCAGGGACAGCCCTCCTGTGACAGTCGGTGGTAACCAGGGAAACCCACCTGTGACCATGGTAACCAAGGACACCACTCCTGTGACAATGGTACCCCGGGACAGCCCTCCTGTGACAGTCGGTGGTAACCAGGGAAACCCACCTGTGACCATGGTAACCAAGGACACCCCTCCTGTGACAATGGTACCCAGGGACAGCCATTCTGTGACAGTCGGTGGTAACCAGGGAAACCCACCTGTGACATTCACAGTGCCCAGGGACACCGGCCTGTGACAGTCGGTGGTAACCAGGGACACGCATCTCTGACAGTCGGTGGTAACCAGGGAAACCCACCTGTGACCATGGTAACCAAGGACACCCCTCTGTGACAATGGTACCCAGGGACAGCCCTCCTGTGACAGTCGGTGGTAACCAGGAAACACACCTGTGACCATGGTAACCAAGGACACCCCTACCCACTGTCACTGGTAACCAAGGACACCTCTCCTGTGACCGTGGTTATCAGGGAGACGCATCTCTGACAGTCGGTGGTAACCAGGGCAACCCACCTGTGACATTCACAGTGCCCAGGGACACCGGCCTGTGACAGTCGGTGGTAACCAGGGAGACGCATCTCTGACAGTCGGTCGTAACCAGGGAAACCCACCTGTGACCATGGTAACCAAGGACACCCCTCTGTGACAATGGTACCCAGGGACAGCCCTCCTGTGACAGTCGGTGGTAACCAGGGAAACACACCTGTGACCATGGTAACCAAGGACACCTCTACCCACTGTCACTGGTAACCAAGGACACCTCTCCTGTGACCGTGGTTATCAGGGAGACGCATCTCTGACAGTCGGTGATAACCAGGGAATCCCACCTGTGACCATGGTAACCAAGGACACCCCTCCTGTGACAATGGTACCCAGGGAGAGCCCTCTTGTGACAGTCGGTGGTAACCAGGGAAACCCACCTGTGACCATGGTAACCAAGGACACCCCTCCTGTGACAATGGTACCCAGGGACAGCCGTCCTGTGACAGTCGGTGGTAACCAGGGAAACCCACCTGTGACATTCACAGTGCCCAGGGACACCGGCCTGTGACAGTCGGTGGTAATCAGGGACACGCATCTCTGACAGTCGGTGGTAACCTGGGAAACCCACCTGTGACCATGGTAACCAAGGACACACCTACTGTGCCAGTCACTGGTAACCACGGACACCTCTCCTGTGACTGTGGTTACCAGGGACACGCACATATGACAGTCGGTGGTAACCAGGGACACGCATCTCTGACAGTCAGTGGTAACCAGGGAAACCCACCTGTGAACAAGTTAACCAAGGACACCCCTACCCACAGTCACTGGTAACCAAGGACACCTCTCCTGTGACCGTGGTTACCACGACACGCACATATGACAGTCGGTGGTAACCAGGGACACGCATCTCTGACAGTCAGTGGTAACCAGGGAAACCCACCTGCGACCATGGTAACCAAGGACACCCCTCCTGTGACAGTCAGTGGTAACCAGGGACACACCTCCTGTGCCAGTGGTAACCAAGGACACCCCTACCCACAGTCACTGGTAACCAAGGACACCTCTCCTGTGACCGTGGTTATCAGGGAGACGCATCTCTGACAGTCGGTGGTAACCAGGGAAACCCACCTGTGGCATTCACAGTGCCCAGGGACACCGGCCTGTGGCAGTCGGTGGTAACCAGGGAGACGCATCTCTGACAGTCGGTGGTAACCAGGGAAACCAACCTGTGACCATGGTAACCAAGGACACCCCTCTGTGACAATGGTACCCACGGACAGCCCTCCTGTGATAGTCGGTGGTAACCAGGGAAACACACCTGTGACCATGGTAACCAAGGACACCCCTACCCACTGTCACTGGTAACCAAGGACACCTCTCCTGTGACCGTGGTTATCAGGGAGACGCATCTCTGACAGTCGGTGGTAACCAGGGAAATCCACCTGTGACCATGGTAACCAAGGACACCCCTCCTGTGACAATGGTACCCAGGGACAGCCCTCCTGTGACAGTCGGTGGTAACCAGGGAAACCCACCTGTGACCATGGTAACCAAGGACACCCCTCCTGTGACAATGGTACCCAGGGACAGCCATCCTGTGACAGTCGGTGGTAACCAGGGAAACCCACCTGTGACATTCACAGTGCCCAGGGACACCGGCCTGTGACAGTCGGTGGTAACCAGGGACACGCATCTCTGACAGTCGGTGGTAACCAGGGAAATCCACCTGTGACCATGGTAACCAAGGACACCCCTCTGTGACAATGGTACCCAGGGACAGCCCTCCTGTGACAGTCGGTGGTAACCATGGAAACACACCTGTGACCATGGTAACCAAGGACACCCCTACCCACAGTCACTGGTAACCAAGGACACCTCTCCTGTGACCGTGCTTATCAGGGAGACGCATCTCTGACAGTCGGTGGTAACCAGGGAAACTCACCTGTGACATTCAAAGTGCCCAGGGACACCGGCCTGTGACAGTCGGTGGTAACCAGGGACACGCATCTCTGACAGTCGGTGGTAACCAGGGAAACCCACCTGTGACCATGGTAACCAAGGACACACCTACTGTGCCAGTCACTGGTAACCACGGACACCTCTCCTGTGACTGTGGTTACCAGGGACACGCACATATGACAGTCGGTGGTAACCAGGGACACGCATCTCTGACAGTCAGTGGTAACCAGGGAAACCCACCTGTGAACAAGTTAACCAAGGACACCCCTACCCACAGTCACTGGTAACCAAGGACACCTCTCCTGTGACCGTGGTTACCACGACACGCACATATGACAGTCGGTGGTAACCAGGGACACGCATCTCTGACAGTCAGTGGTAACCAGGGAAACCCACCTGCGACCATGGTAACCAAGGACACCCCTCCTGTGACAGTCAGTGGTAACCAGGGACACACCTCCTGTGCCAGTGGTAACCAAGGACACCCCTACCCACAGTCACTGGTAACCAAGGACACCTCTCCTGTGACCGTGGTTATCAGGGAGACGCATCTCTGACAGTCGGTGGTAACCAGGGAAACCCACCTGTGGCATTCACAGTTCCCAGGGACACCGGCCTGTGACAGTCGGTGGTAACCAGGGAGACGCATCTCTGACAGTCGGTGGTAACCAGGGAAACCAACCTGTGACTATGGTAACCAAGGACACCCCTCTGTGACAATGGTACCCACGGACAGCCCTCCTGTGACAGTCGGTGGTAACCAGGGAAACCCACCTGTGACCATGGTAACCAAGGACACCCCTCTGTGACAATGGTACCCAGGGACAGCCCTCCTGTGACAGTCGGTGGTAACCAGGGAAACACACCTGTGACCATGGTAACCAAGGACACCCCTACCCACTGTCACTGGTAACCAAGGACACCTCTCCTGTGACCGTGGTTATCAGGGAGACGCATCTCTGACAGTCGGTGGTAACCAGGGAAACCCACCTGTGACCATGGTAACCAAGGACACCCCTCTGTGACAATGGTACCCAGGGACAGCCCTCCTGTGGCAGTCGGTGGTAACCAGGGAAACACACCTGTGACCATGGTAACCAAGGACACCCCTACCCACTGTCACTGGTAACCAAGGACACCTCTCCTGTGACCGTGGTTATCAGGGAGACGCATCTCTGACAGTCGGTGGTAACCAGGGAAACCCACCTGTGACCATGGTAACCAAGGACACCCCTCCTGTGACAATGGTACCCAGGGACAGCCTTCCTGTGACAGTCGGTGGTAACCAGGGAAACCCACCTGTGACCATGGTAACCAAGGACACCCCTACCCACAGTCACTGGTAACCAAGGACACCTCTCCTGTGACCGTGGTTATCAGGGAGACGCATCTCTGACAGTCGGTGGTAACCAGGGAAAACCACCTGTGACATTCACAGTGCCCAGGGACACCGGCCTGTGACAGTCGGTGGTAACCAGGGAGACGCATCTCTGACAGTCGGTGGTAACCAGGGAAACCAACCTGTGACCATGGTAACCAAGGACACCCCTCTGTGACAATGGTACCCACGGACAGCCCTCCTGTGACAGTCGGTGGTAACCAGGGAAACACACCTGTGACCATGGTAACCAAGGACACCCCTACCCACTGTCACTGGTAACCAAGGACACCTCTCCTGTGACCGTGGTTATCAGGGAGACGCATCTCTGACAGTCGGTGGTAACCAGGGAAACCCACCTGTGACCATGGTAACCAAGGACACCCCTCCTGTGACAATGGTACCCAGGGACAGCCCTCCTGTGACAGTCGGTGGTAACCAGGGAAACCCACCTGTGACCATGGTAACCAAGGACACCACTCCTGTGACAATGGTACCCCGGGACAGCCCTCCTGTGACAGTCGGTGGTAACCAGGGAAACCCACCTGTGACCATGGTAACCAAGGACACCCCTCCTGTGACAATGGTACCCAGGGACAGCCATTCTGTGACAGTCGGTGGTAACCAGGGAAACCCACCTGTGACATTCACAGTGCCCAGGGACACCGGCCTGTGACAGTCGGTGGTAACCAGGGACACGCATCTCTGACAGTCGGTGGTAACCAGGGAAACCCACCTGTGACCATGGTAACCAAGGACACCCCTCTGTGACAATGGTACCCAGGGACAGCCCTCCTGTGACAGTCGGTGGTAACCAGGAAACACACCTGTGACCATGGTAACCAAGGACACCCCTACCCACTGTCACTGGTAACCAAGGACACCTCTCCTGTGACCGTGGTTATCAGGGAGACGCATCTCTGACAGTCGGTGGTAACCAGGGCAACCCACCTGTGACATTCACAGTGCCCAGGGACACCGGCCTGTGACAGTCGGTGGTAACCAGGGAGACGCATCTCTGACAGTCGGTCGTAACCAGGGAAACCCACCTGTGACCATGGTAACCAAGGACAACCCTCTGTGACAATGGTACCCAGGGACAGCCCTCCTGTGACAGTCGGTGGTAACCAGGGAAACACACCTGTGACCATGGTAACCAAGGACACCTCTACCCACTGTCACTGGTAACCAAGGACACCTCTCCTGTGACCGTGGTTATCAGGGAGACGCATCTCTGACAGTCGGTGATAACCAGGGAATCCCACCTGTGACCATGGTAACCAAGGACACCCCTCCTGTGACAATGGTACCCAGGGAGAGCCCTCTTGTGACAGTCGGTGGTAACCAGGGAAACCCACCTGTGACCATGGTAACCAAGGACACCCCTCCTGTGACAATGGTACCCAGGGACAGCCCTCCTGTGACAGTCGGTGGTAACCAGGGAAACACACCTGTGACATTCACAGTGCCCAGGGACACCGGCCTGTGACAGTCGGTGGTAATCAGGGACACGCATCTCTGACAGTCGGTGGTAACCTGGGAAACCCACCTGTGACCATGGTAACCAAGGACACACCTACTGTGACAGTCACTGGTAACCACGGACACCTTTCCTGTGACAATAGTACCCACGGACAGCCCTCCTGTGACAGTCGGTGGTAACCAGGGAAACCCACCTGTGACCATGGTAACCAAGGACACCCCAACCCACAGTCACTGGTAACCAAGGACACCCCTCCTGTGACAATGGTACCCAGGGACAGCCGTCCTGTGACAGTCGGTGGTAACCAGGGAAACCAACCTGTGACATTCACAGTGCCCAGGGACACCGGCCTGTGACAGTCGGTGGTAATCAGGGACACGCATCTCTGACAGTCGGTGGTAACCTGGGAAACCCACCTGTGACCATGGTAACCAAGGACACACCTACTGTGACAGTCACTGGTAACCACGGACACCTCTCCTGTGACAATAGTACCCACGGACAGCCCTCCTGTGACAGTCGGTGGTAACCAGGGAAACCCACCTGTGACCATGGTAACCAAGGACACCCCAACCCACAGTCACTGGTAACCAAGGACACCTCTCCTGTGACTGTGGTTACCAGGACACGCACATATGACAGTCGGTGGTAACCAGGGACAGGCATTTCTGACAGTCAGTGGTAACCAGGGAAACCCACCTGCAATCATGGTAACCAAGGACACCCCTCCTGTGACAGTCAGTGGTAACCAGGCAAACACCTCCTGTGCCAGTGGCAACCAAGGACACCCCTCCTGTCACAATGGTACCCAGGGACAGCCCTCCTGTGACAGTCAGTGGTAACCATGTACACTCACCTGTGACAGTCGGTGGTAACCAGGGAAACCCACCTGTGACATTCACAGTGCCCAGGGACACCGGCCTGTGACAGTCGGTGGTAACCAGGGAGACGCATCTCTGACAGTCGGTGGTAACCAGGGAAACACACCTGTGACCATGGTAACCAAGGACACCCCTACCCACAGTCACTGGTAACCAAGGACACCTCTCCTGTGACCGTGGTTACCAGGACACGCACATATGACAGTCGGTGGTAACCAGGGACACGCATCTCTGACAGTCAGTGATAACCAGGGAAACCCACCTGCGACCATGGTACCCAAGGACACCCCTCCTGTGACAGTCAGTGGTAACCAGGGACACACCTCCTGTGCCAGTGGTAACCAAGGACACCCCTCCTGTCACAATGGTACCCAGGGACAGCCCTCCTGTGACAGTCAGTGGTAACCATGTACACTCACCTGTTACAGTCGGTGGTAACCAGGGAAACCCACCTGTGACATTCCCATTTCCCAGGGACACCGGCCTGTGACAGTCGGTGGTAACCAGGGACACGCATCTCTGACAGTCGGTGGTAACCAGGGAAACCCACCTGTCGCCATGTTAACCAAGGACCCACCTACTGTGACAGTCACTGGTAACCACGGACACCTCTCCTGTGACCGTGGTTACCAGGGACACGCATATATGACAGTCGGTGGTAACCAGGGACACGCATCTCTGACAGTCAGTGGTAACCAGGGAAACCCACCTGCGACCGTGGTAACCAAGGACACCCCTCCTGTGACAGTCAGTGGTAACCAGGGACACACCTCCTGTGCCAGTGGTAACCAAGGACACCCCTCCTGTCACAATGGTACCCAGGGACAGCCCTCCTGTGACAGTCGGTGGTAACCAGGGAAACCCACCTGTGACCATGGTAACCAAGGACACCCCTCCTGTGACAATGGTACCCCGGGACAGCCCTCCTGTGACAGTCGGTGGTAACCAGGGAAACCCACCTGTGACCATGGTAACCAAGGACACCCCTACCCACAGTCACTGGTAACCAAGGACACCTCTCCTGTGACCGTGGTTACCAGGACACGCACATATGACAGTCGGTGGTAACCAGGGACACGCATTTCTGACAGTCAGTGGTAACCAGGGAAACCCACCTGCGACCATGGTAACCAAGGACACCCCTCCTGTGACAGTCAGTGGTAACCAGGGACACACCTCCTGTGCCAGTGGTAACCAAGGACACCCCTCCTGTGACAATGGTACCCAGGGACAGCCCTCCTGTGACAGTCGGTGGTAATCAGAGAAACTCACCTGTGACATTCACAGTGCCCAGGGACACCGGCCTGTGACAGTCGGTGGTAACCAGGGACACGCATCTCTGACAGTCGGTGGTAACCAGGGAAACACACCTGTGACCATGGTAACCAAGGACACACCTACTGTGCCAGTCACTGGTAACCATGGACACCTCTCCTGTGACCGTGGTTACCAGGGACACGCACATATGACAGTCAGTGTTAACCAGGGACACGCATCTCTGACAGTCGGTGGTAACCAGGGAAACCCACCTGTGACATTCACAGTGCCCAGGGACACCGGCCTGTGACAGTCGGTGGTAACCAGGAAGACGCATCTCTGACAGTCAGTGGTAACCAGGGAAACCCACCTGCGACCATGTTAAACAAGGACACCCCTCCTGTGACAGTCAGTGGTAACCAGGGACACACCTCCTGTGCCAGTGGTAACCAAGGACACCCCTCCTGTGACAACGGTACCCAGGGACAGCCCTCCTGTGACAGTCGGTGGTAACCAGGGAAAACCACCTGTGAACATGGTAACCAAGGACACCCCTACCCACAGTCACTGGTAACCAAGGACACCTCTCCTGTGACCGTGGTTACCAGGACACGCACATATGACAGTCGGTGGTAACCAGGGACACGCATTTCTGACAGTCAGTGGTAACCAGGGAAACCCACCTGCGACCATGGTAACCAAGGACACCCCTCCTGTGACAGTCAGTGGTAACCAGGGACACACCTCCTGTGCTAGTGGTAACCAAGCACACCCCTCCTGTCACAATGGTACCCAGGGACAGCCCTCCTGTGACAGTCAGTGGTAACCATGTACACTCACCTGTGACAGTTGGTGGTAACCAGGGAAACACACCTGTGACATTCACAGTGCCCAGGGACACCGGACTGGGACAGTCGGTGGTAACCAGGAAGACGCATCTCTGACAGTCGGTGGTAACCAGGGAAACCCACCTGTGACCATGGTAACCAAGGACACACCTACTGTGCCAGTCACTGGTAACCACGGACACCTCTCCTGTGACTGTGGTTACCAGGGACACGCACATATGACAGTCGGTGGTAACCAGGGACACGCATCTCTGACAGTCAGTGGTAACCAGGGAAACCCACCTGTGAACAAGTTAACCAAGGACACCCCTACCCACAGTCACTGGTAACCAAGGACACCTCTCCTGTGACCGTGGTTACCAGGACACGCACATATGACAGTCGGTGGTAACCAGGGACACGCATCTCTGACAGTCAGTGGTAACCAGGGAAACCCACCTGCGACCATGGTAACCAAGGACACCCCTCCTGTGACAGTCAGTGGTAACCAGGGACACACCTCCTGTGCCAGTGGTAACCAAGGACACCCCTCCTGTCACAATGGTACCCAGGGACAGCCCTCCTGTGACAGTCAGTGGTAACCATGTACACTCACCTGTGACAGTCGGTGGTAACCAGGGAAACCCACCTGTGACATTCCCATTTCCCAGGGACACCGGCCTGTGACAGTCGGTGGTAACCAGGGACACGCATCTCTGACAGTCGGTGGTAACCAGGGAAACCCACCTGTCGCCATGTTAACCAAGGACCCACCTACTGTGACAGTCACTGGTAACCACGGACACCTCTCCTGTGACCGTGGTTACCAGGGACACGCATATATGACAGTCGGTGGTAACCAGGGACACGCATCTCTGACAGTCAGTGGTAACCAGGGAAACCCACCTGCGACCATGGTAACCAAGGACACCCCTCCTGTGACAGTCAGTGGTAACCAGGGACACACCTCCTGTGCCAGTGGTAACCAAGGACACCCCTCCTGTCACAATGGTACCCAGGGACAGCCCTCCTGTGACAGTCGGTGGTAACCAGGGAAACCCACCTGTGACCATGGTAACCAAGGACACTCCTCCTGTGACAATGGTACCCAGGGACAGCCCTCCTGTGACAGTCGGTGGTAACCAGGGAAACCCACCTGTGACCATGGTAACCAAGGACACCCCTACCCACAGTCACTGGTAACCAAGGACACCTCTCCTGTGACCGTGGTTACCAGGACATGCACATATGACAGTCGGTGGTAACCAGGGACACGCATTTCTGACAGTCAGTGGTAACCAGGGAAACCCACCTGCGACCATGGTAACCAAGGACACCCCTCCTGTGACAGTCAGTGGTAACCAGGGACACACCTCCTGTGCCAGTGGTAACCAAGGACACCCCTCCTGTGACAATGGTACCCAGGGACAGCCCTCCTGTGACAGCCGGTGGTAATCAGGGAAACTCACCTGTGACATTCACAGTGCCCAGGGACACCGGCCTGTGACAGTCGGTGGTAACCAGGGACACGCATCTCTGACAGTCGGTGGTAACCAGGGAAACACACCTGTGACCATGGTAACCAAGGACACACCTACTGTGCCAGTCACTGGTAACCATGGACACCTCTCCTGTGACCGTGGTTACCAGGGACACGCACATATGACAGTCAGTGTTAACCAGGGACACGCATCTCTGACAGTCAGTGGTAACCAGGGAAACCCACCTGTGAACAAGTTAACCAAGGACACCCCTACCCACAGTCACTGGTAACCATGGACACCTCTCCTGTGACCGTGGTTACCAGGACACGCACATATGACAGTCGGTGGTAACCAGGGACACGCATCTCTGACAGTCAGTGGTAACCAGGAAAACCCACCTGCGACCATGGTAACCAAGGACACCCCTCCTGTGACAGTCAGTGGTAACCAGGGACACACCTCCTGTGCCAGTGGTAACCAAGGACACCCCTACCCACATTCACTGGTAACCAAGGACACCTCTCCTGTGACCGTGGTTATCAGGGAGACGCATCTCTGACAGTCGGTGGTAACCAGGGAAACCCACCTGTGACATTCACAGTGCCCAGGGACACCGGCCTGTGACAGTCGGTGGTAACCAGGGAGACGCATCTCTGACAGTCGGTGGTAACCAGGGAAACCCACCTGTGACCATGGTAACCAAGGACACCCCTCTGTGACAATGGTACCCAGGGACAGCCCTCCTGTGACAGTCGGTGGTAACCAGGGAAACACACCTGTGACCATGGTAACCAAGGACACCCCTACCCACTGTCACTGGTAACCAAGGACCCCTCTCCTGTGACCGTGGTTATCAGGGAGACGCATCTCTGACAGTCGGTGGTAACCAGGGAAACCCACCTGTGACCATGGTAACCAAGGACACCCCTCCTGTGACAATGGTACCCAGGGACAGCCCTCCTGTGACAGTCGGTGGTAACCAGGGAAACCCACCTGTGACCATGGTAACCAAGGACACCCCTCCTGTGACAATGGTACCCCGGGACAGCCCTCCTGTGACAGTCGGTGGTAACCAGGGAAACCCACCTGCGACCATGGTAACCAAGGACACCCCTCCTGTGACAATGGTCCCCAGGGACAGCCATCTTGTGACAGTCGGTGGTAACCAGGGAAACCCACCTGTGACATTCACAGTGCCCAGGGACACCGGCCTGTGACAGTCGGTGGTAACCAGGGACACGCATCTCTGACAGTCGGTGGTAACCAGGGAAACCCACCTGTGACCATGGTAACCAAGGACACACCTACTGTGACAGTCACTGGTAACCACGGACACCTCTCCTGTGACCGTGGCTACCACGGACACGCACATATGACAGTCGGTGGTAACCAGGGACACGCATCTCTGACAGTCGGTGGTAACAAGGGAAACCCACCTGTCGCCATGGTAACCAAGGACCCACCTACTGTGACAGTCACTGGTAACCACAGACACCTCTCCTGTGACCGTGGTTACCAGGGACACGCATATATGACAGTCGGTGGTAAACAGGGACACGCATCTATGACAGTCAGTGGTAACTAGGGAAACCCACCTGCGACCATGGTAACCAAGGACACCCTTCCTGTGACAGTCAGTGCTAACCAGGGACACACCTCCTGTGCCAGTGGTAACCAAGGACACCCCTCCTGTCACAATGGTACCAGGGACAGCCCTCCTGTGACAGTCGGTGGTAACCAGGGAAACCCACCTGTGACCATGGTAACCAAGGACACCCCTCCTGTGACAATGGTACCCAGGGACAGCCCTCCTGTGACAGTCGGTGGTAACCAGGGAAACACACCTGTGACCATGGTAACCAAGGACACCCCTACCCACAGTCACTGGTAACCAAGGACACCTCTCCTGTGACCGTGGTTATCAGGGAGACGCATCTCTGACAGTCGGTGGTAACCAGGGAAACCCACCTGTGACATTCACAGTGCCCAGGGACACCGGCCTATGACAGTCGGTGGTAACCAGGGTGACGCATCTCTGACAGTCGGTGGTAACCAGGGAAACCCACCTGTGACCATGGTAACCAAGGACACCCCTCTGTGACAACGGTACCCAGGGACAGCCCTCCTGTGACAGTCGGTGGTAACCAGGGAAACACAACTGTGACCATGGTAACCAAGGACACCCCTACCCACTGTCACTGGTAACCAAGGACACCTCTCCTGTGACCGTGGTTATCAGGGAGACGCATCTCTGACAGTCGGTGATAACCAGGGAAACCCACCTGTGACCATGGTAACCAAGGACACCCGTCCTGTGACAATGGTACCAAGGGACAGCCCTCCTGTGACAGTCGGTGGTAACCAGGGAAACCCACCTGTGACCATGGTAACCAAGGACACCCCTCCTGTGACAATGGAACCCAGGGACAGCCGTCCTGTGACAGTCGGTGGTAACCAGGGAGACGCATCTCTGACAGTCGGTGGTAACCAGGGAAACCCACCTGTGACCATGGTAACCAAGGACACCCCTCTGTGACAATGGTACCCAGGGACAGCCCTCCTGTGACAGTCGGTGGTAACCAGGGAAACACACCTGTGACCATGGTAACCAAGGACACCCCTACCCACTGTCACTGGTAACCAAGGACACCTCTCCTGTGACCGTGGTTATCAGGGAGACGCATCTCTGACAGTCGGTGGTAACCAGGGAAACCCACCTGTGACATTCACAGTGCCCAGGGACACCGGCCTGTGACAGTCGGTGGTAACGAGGGACACGCATCTCTGACAGTCAGTGGTAACCAGGGAAACCCACCTGCGACCATGTTAAACAAGGACACCCCTCCTGTGACAGTCAGTGGTAACCAGGGACACACCTCCTGTGCCAGTGGTAACCAAGGACACCCCTCCTGTGACAACGGTACCCAGGGACAGCCCTCCTGTGACAGTCGGTGGTAACCAGGGAAAACCACCTGTGAACATGGTAACCAAGGACACCCCTACCCACAGTCACTGGTAACCAAGGACACCTCTCCTGTGACCGTGGTTACCAGGACACGCACATATGACAGTCGGTGGTAACCAGGGACACGCATTTCTGACAGTCAGTGGTAACCAGGGAAACCCACCTGCGACCATGGTAACCAAGGACACCCCTCCTGTGACAGTCAGTGGTAACCAGGGACACACCTCCTGTGCTAGTGGTAACCAAGCACACCCCTCCTGTCACAATGGTACCCAGGGACAGCACTCCTGTGACAGTCAGTGGTAACCATGTACACTCACCTGTGACAGTTGGTGGTAACCAGGGAAACCCACCTGTGACATTCACAGTGCCCAGGGACACCGGCCTGTGACAGTCGGTGGTAACCAGGAAGACGCATCTCTGACAGTCGGTGGTAACCAGGGAAACCCACCTGTGACCATGGTAACCAAGGACACCCCTCTGTGACAATGGTACCCAGGGACAGCCCTCCTGTGACAGTCAGTGGTAACCAGGGAAACACACCTGTGACCATGGTAACCAAGGACACCCCTCCTGTGACAATGGTACCCAGGGACAGCCCTCCTGTGACAGTCGGTGGTAATCAGGGAAACTCACCTGTGACATTCAAAGTGCCCAGGGACACCGGCCTGTGACAGTCGGTGGTAACCAGGGACACGCATCTCTGACAGTCGGTGGTAACCAGGGAAACCCACCTGTGACCATGGTAACCAAGGACACACCTACTGTGCCAGTCACTGGTAACCACGGACACCTCTCCTGTGACTGTGGTTACCAGGGACACGCACATATGACAGTCGGTGGTAACCAGGGACACGCATCTCTGACAGTCAGTGGTAACCAGGGAAACCCACCTGTGAACAAGTTAACCAAGGACACCCCTACCCACAGTCACTGGTAACCAAGGACACCTCTCCTGTGACCGTGGTTACCACGACACGCACATATGACAGTCGGTGGTAACCAGGGACACGCATCTCTGACAGTCAGTGGTAACCAGGGAAACCCACCTGCGACCATGGTAACCAAGGACACCCCTCCTGTGACAGTCAGTGGTAACCAGGGACACACCTCCTGTGCCAGTGGTAACCAAGGACACCCCTACCCACAGTCACTGGTAACCAAGGACACCTCTCCTGTGACCGTGGTTATCAGGGAGACGCATCTCTGACAGTCGGTGGTAACCAGGGAAACCCACCTGTGGCATTCACAGTGCCCAGGGACACCGGCCTGTGACAGTCGGTGGTAACCAGGGAGACGCATCTCTGACAGTCGGTGGTAACCAGGGAAACCAACCTGTGACCATGGTAACCAAGGACACCCCTCTGTGACAATGGTACCCACGGACAGCCCTCCTGTGACAGTCGGTGGTAACCAGGGAAACACACCTGTGACCATGGTAACCAAGGACACCCCTACCCACTGTCACTGGTAACCAAGGACACCTCTCCTGTGACCGTGGTTATCAGGGAGACGCATCTCTGACAGTCGGTGGTAACCAGGGAAACCCACCTGTGACCATGGTAACCAAGGACACCCCTCCTGTGACAATGGTACCCAGGGACAGCCCTCCTGTGACAGTCGGTGGTAACCAGGGAAACCCACCTGTGACCATGGTAACCAAGGACACCCCTCCTGTGACAATGGTACCCAGGGACAGCCATCCTGTGACAGTCGGTGGTAACCAGGGAAACCCACCTGTGACATTCACAGTGCCCAGGGACACCGGCCTGTGACAGTCGGTGGTAACCAGGGACACGCATCTATGACAGTCGGTGGTAACCAGGGAAACCCACCTGTGACCATGGTAACCAAGGACACCCCTCTGTGACAATGGTACCCAGGGACAGCCCTCCTGTGACAGTCGGTGGTAACCAGGGAAACACACCTATGACCATGGTAACCAAGGACACACCTACTGTGCCAGTCACTGGTAACCACGGACACCTCTCCTGTGACCGTGTTTACCAGGGACACGCACATATGACAGTCGGTGGTAACCAGGGACACGCATCTCTGACAGTCAGTGGTAACCAGGGAAAACCACCTGTGACCAAGTTAACCAAGGAAACCCCTACCCACAGTCACTGGTAACCAAGGACACCTCTCCTGTGACCGTGGTTACCAGGACACGCACATATGACAGTCGGTGGTAACCAGGGACACGCATCTCTGACAGTCAGTGGTAACCAGGGAAACCCACCTGCGACCATGGTAACCAAGGACACCCCTCCTGTGACAGTCAGTGGTAACCAGGGACACACCTCCTGTGCCAGTGGTAACCAAGGACACCCCTCCTGTCACAATGGTACCCAGGGACAGCCCTCCTGTGACAGTCAGTGGTAACCATGTACACTCACCTGTGACAGTCGGTGGTAACCAGGGAAACCCACCTGTGACATTCCCATTTCCCAGGGACACTGGCCTGTGACAATCGGTGGTAACCAGGGACACGCATCTCTGACAGTCGGTGGTAACCAGGGAAACCCACCTGTCGCCATGTTAACCAAGGACCCACCTACCGTGACAGTCACTGGTAACCACGGACACCTCTCCTGTGACCGTGGTTACCAGGGACACGCATATATGACAGTCGGTGGTAACCAGGGACACGCATCTCTGACAGTCAGTTGTAACCAGGGAAACCCACCTGCGACCATGGTAACCAAGGACACCCCTCCTGTGACAGTCAGTGGTAACCAGGGACACACCTCCTGTGCCAGTGGTAACCAAGGACACCCCTCCTGTCACAATGGTACCCAGGGACAGCCCTCCTGTGACAGTCGGTGGTAACCAGGGAAACCCACCTGTGACCATGGTAACCAAGGACACCCCTCCTGTGACAATGGTACCCAGGGACAGCCCTCCTGTGACAGTCGGTGGTAACCAGGGAAACCCACCTGTGAACATGGTAACCAAGGACACCCCTCTGTGCCAATGGTACCCACGGACAGCCCTCCTGTGATAGTCGGTGGTAACCAGGGAAACACACCTGTGACCATGGTAACCAAGGACACCCCTACCCACTGTCACTGGTAACCAAGGACACCTCTCCTGTGACCGTGGTTATCAGGGAGACGCATCTCTGACAGTCGGTGGTAACCAGGGAAATCCACCTGTGACCATGGTAACCAAGGACACCCCTCCTGTGACAATGGTACCCAGGGACAGCCCTCCTGTGACAGTCGGTGGTAACCAGGGAAACCCACCTGTGACCATGGTAACCAAGGACACCCCTCCTGTGACAATGGTACCCAGGGACAGCCATCCTGTGACAGTCGGTGGTAACCAGGGAAACCCACCTGTGACATTCACAGTGCCCAGGGACACCGGCCTGTGACAGTCGGTGGTAACCAGGGACACGCATCTCTGACAGTCGGTGGTAACCAGGGAAACCCACCTGTGACCATGGTAACCAAGGACACCCCTCTGTGACAATGGTACCCAGGGTCAGCCCTCCTGTGACAGTCGGTGGTAACCAGGGAAACACACCTGTGACCATGGTAACCAAGGACACACCTACTGTGCCAGTCACTGGTAACCACGGACACCTCTCCTGTGACCGTGTTTACCAGGGACACGCACATATGACAGTCGGTGGTAACCAGGGACACGCATCTCTGACAGTCAGTGGTAACCAGTGAAAACCACCTGTGACCAAGTTAACCAAGGAAACCCCTACCCACAGTCACTGGTAACCAAGGACACCTCTCCTGTGACCGTGGTTACCAGGACACGCACATATGACAGTCGGTGGTAACCAGGGACACGCATCTCTGACAGTCAGTGGTAACCAGGGAAACCCACCTGCGACCATGGTAACCAAGGACACCCCTCCTGTGACAGTCAGTGGTAACCAGGGACACACCTCCTGTGCCAGTGGTAACCAAGGACACCCCTACCCACAGTCACTGTTAACCAAGGACACCTCTCCTGTGACCGTGGTTATCAGGGAGACGCATCTCTTACAGTCGGTGGTAACCAGGGACACCCACCTGTGACATTCACAGTGCCCAGGGACACCGGCCTGTGACAGTCGGTGGTAACCAGGGAGACGCATCTCTGACAGTCGGTGGTAACCAGGGAAACCCACCTGTGACCATGGTAACCAAGGACAACCCTCTGTGACAATGGTACCCAGGGACAGCCCTCCTGTGGCAGTCGGTGGTAACCAGGGAAACACACCTGTGACCATGGTAACCCAGGACACCCCTACCCACTGTCACTGGTAACCAAGGACACCTCTCCTGTGACCGTGGTTATCAGGAAGACGCATCTCTGACAGTCGGTGGTAACCAGGGAAACCCACCTGTGACCATGGTAACCAAGGACACCCCTCCTGTGACAATGGTACCCAGGGACAGCCCTCCTGTGACAGTCGGTGGTAACCAGGGAAACACACCTGTGACCATGGTAACCAAGGACACCCCTACCCACAGTCACTGGTAACCAAGGACACCTCTCCTGTGACCGTGGTTATCAGGGAGACGCATCTCTGACAGTCGGTGGTAACCAGGGAAACTCACCTGTGACATTCAAAGTGCCCAGGGACACCGGCCTGTGACAGTCGGTGGTAACCAGGGACACGCATCTCTGACAGTCGGTGGTAACCAGGGAAACCCACCTGTGACCATGGTAACCAAGGACACACCTACTGTGCCAGTCACTGGTAACCACGGACACCTCTCCTGTGACTGTGGTTACCAGGGACACGCACATATGACAGTCGGTGGTAACCAGGGACACGCATCTCTGACAGTCAGTGGTAACCAGGGAAACCCACCTGTGAACAAGTTAACCAAGGACACCCCTACCCACAGTCACTGGTAACCAAGGACACCTCTCCTGTGACCGTGGTTACCACGACACGCACATATGACAGTCGGTGGTAACCAGGGACACGCATCTCTGACAGTCAGTGGTAACCAGGGAAACCCACCTGCGACCATGGTAACCAAGGACACCCCTCCTGTGACAGTCAGTGGTAACCAGGGACACACCTCCTGTGCCAGTGGTAACCAAGGACACCCCTACCCACAGTCACTGGTAACCAAGGACACCTCTCCTGTGACCGTGGTTATCAGGGAGACGCATCTCTGACAGTCGGTGGTAACCAGGGAAACCCACCTGTGGCATTCACAGTTCCCAGGGACACCGGCCTGTGACAGTCTGTGGTAACCAGGGAGACGCATCTCTGACAGTCGGTGGTAACCAGGGAAACCAACCTGTGACCATGGTAACCAAGGACACCCCTCTGTGACAATGGTACCCAGGGACAGCCCTCCTGTGACAGTCGGTGGTAACCAGGGAAACACACCTGTGACCATGGTAACCAAGGACACCCCTACCCACTGTCACTGGTAACCAAGGACACCTCTCCTGTGACCGTGGTTATCAGGGAGACGCATCTCTGACAGTCGGTGGTAACCAGGGAAACCCACCTGTGACCATGGTAACCAAGGACACCCCTCTGTGACAATGGTACCCAGGGACAGCCCTCCTGTGGCAGTCGGTGGTAACCAGGGAAACACACCTGTGACCATGGTAACCAAGGACACCCCTACCCACTGTCACTGGTAACCAAGGACACCTCTCCTGTGACCGTGGTTATCAGGGAGACGCATCTCTGACAGTCGGTGGTAACCAGGGAAACCCACCTGTGACCATGGTAACCAAGGACACCCCTCCTGTGACAATGGTACCCAGGGACAGCCTTCCTGTGACAGTCGGTGGTAACCAGGGAAACCCACCTGTGACCATGGTAACCAAGGACACCCCTACCCACAGTCACTGGTAACCAAGGACACCTCTCCTGTGACCGTGGTTATCAGGGAGACGCATCTCTGACAGTCGGTGGTAACCAGGGAAAACCACCTGTGACATTCACAGTGCCCAGGGACACCGGCCTGTGACAGTCGGTGGTAACCAGGGAGACGCATCTCTGACAGTCGGTGGTAACCAGGGAAACCAACCTGTGACCATGGTAACCAAGGACACCCCTCTGTGACAATGGTACCCACGGACAGCCCTCCTGTGACAGTCGGTGGTAACCAGGGAAACACACCTGTGACCATGGTAACCAAGGACACCCCTACCCACTGTCACTGGTAACCAAGGACACCTCTCCTGTGACCGTGGTTATCAGGGAGACGCATCTCTGACAGTCGGTGGTAACCAGGGAAACCCACCTGTGACCATGGTAACCAAGGACACCCCTCCTGTGACAATGGTACCCAGGGACAGCCCTCCTGTGACAGTCGGTGGTAACCAGGGAAACCCACCTGTGACCATGGTAACCAAGGACACCACTCCTGTGACAATGGTACCCCGGGACAGCCCTCCTGTGACAGTCGGTGGTAACCAGGGAAACCCACCTGTGACCATGGTAACCAAGGACACCCCTCCTGTGACAATGGTACCCAGGGACAGCCATTCTGTGACAGTCGGTGGTAACCAGGGAAACCCACCTGTGACATTCACAGTGCCCAGGGACACCGGCCTGTGACAGTCGGTGGTAACCAGGGACACGCATCTCTGACAGTCGGTGGTAACCAGGGAAACCCACCTGTGACCATGGTAACCAAGGACACCCCTCTGTGACAATGGTACCCAGGGACAGCCCTCCTGTGACAGTCGGTGGTAACCAGGAAACACACCTGTGACCATGGTAACCAAGGACACCCCTACCCACTGTCACTGGTAACCAAGGACACCTCTCCTGTGACCGTGGTTATCAGGGAGACGCATCTCTGACAGTCGGTGGTAACCAGGGCAACCCACCTGTGACATTCACAGTGCCCAGGGACACCGGCCTGTGACAGTCGGTGGTAACCAGGGAGACGCATCTCTGACAGTCGGTCGTAACCAGGGAAACCCACCTGTGACCATGGTAACCAAGGACACCCCTCTGTGACAATGGTACCCAGGGACAGCCCTCCTGTGACAGTCGGTGGTAACCAGGGAAACACACCTGTGACCATGGTAACCAAGGACACCTCTACCCACTGTCACTGGTAACCAAGGACACCTCTCCTGTGACCGTGGTTATCAGGGAGACGCATCTCTGACAGTCGGTGATAACCAGGGAATCCCACCTGTGACCATGGTAACCAAGGACACCCCTCCTGTGACAATGGTACCCAGGGAGAGCCCTCTTGTGACAGTCGGTGGTAACCAGGGAAACCCACCTGTGACCATGGTAACCAAGGACACCCCTCCTGTGACAATGGTACCCAGGGACAGCCGTCCTGTGACAGTCGGTGGTAACCAGGGAAACCCACCTGTGACATTCACAGTGCCCAGGGACACCGGCCTGTGACAGTCGGTGGTAATCAGGGACACGCATCTCTGACAGTCGGTGGTAACCTGGGAAACCCACCTGTGACCATGGTAACCAAGGACACACCTACTGTGACAGTCACTGGTAACCACGGACACCTTTCCTGTGACAATAGTACCCACGGACAGCCCTCCTGTGACAGTCGGTGGTAACCAGGGAAACCCACCTGTGACCATGGTAACCAAGGACACCCCAACCCACAGTCACTGGTAACCAAGGACACCCCTCCTGTGACAATGGTACCCAGGGACAGCCGTCCTGTGACAGTCGGTGGTAACCAGGGAAACCAACCTGTGACATTCACAGTGCCCAGGGACACCGGCCTGTGACAGTCGGTGGTAATCAGGGACACGCATCTCTGACAGTCGGTGGTAACCTGGGAAACCCACCTGTGACCATGGTAACCAAGGACACACCTACTGTGCCAGTCACTGGTAACCACGGACACCTCTCCTGTGACAATAGTACCCACGGACAGCCCTCCTGTGACAGTCGGTGGTAACCAGGGAAACCCACCTGTGACCATGGTAACCAAGGACACCCCAACCCACAGTCACTGGTAACCAAGGACACCTCTCCTGTGACTGTGGTTACCAGGACACGCACATATGACAGTCGGTGGTAACCAGGGACAGGCATTTCTGACAGTCAGTGGTAACCAGGAAAACCCACCTGCAATCATGGTAACCAAGGACACCCCTCCTGTGACAGTCAGTGGTAACCAGGCAAACACCTCCTGTGCCAGTGGCAACCAAGGACACCCCTCCTGTCACAATGGTACCCAGGGACAGCCCTCCTGTGACAGTCAGTGGTAACCATGTACACTCACCTGTGACAGTCGGTGGTAACCAGGGAAACCCACCTGTGACATTCACAGTGCCCAGGGACACCGGCCTGTGACAGTCGGTGGTAACCAGGGAGACGCATCTCTGACAGTCGGTGGTAACCAGGGAAACACACCTGTGACCATGGTAACCAAGGACACCCCTACCCACAGTCACTGGTAACCAAGGACACCTCTCCTGTGACCGTGGTTACCAGGACACGCACATATGACAGTCGGTGGTAACCAGGGACACGCATCTCTGACAGTCAGTGATAACCAGGGAAACCCACCTGCGACCATGGTACCCAAGGACACCCCTCCTGTGACAGTCAGTGGTAACCAGGGACACACCTCCTGTGCCAGTGGTAACCAAGGACACCCCTCCTGTCACAATGGTACCCAGGGACAGCCCTCCTGTGACAGTCAGTGGTAACCATGTACACTCACCTGTGACAGTCGGTGGTAACCAGGGAAACCCACCTGTGACATTCCCATTTCCCAGGGACACCGGCCTGTGACAGTCGGTGGTAACCAGGGACACGCATCTCTGACAGTCGGTGGTAACCAGGGAAACCCACCTGTCGCCATGTTAACCAAGGACCCACCTACTGTGACAGTCACTGGTAACCACGGACACCTCTCCTGTGACCGTGGTTACCAGGGACACGCATATATGACAGTCGGTGGTAACCAGGGACACGCATCTCTGACAGTCAGTGGTAACCAGGGAAACCCACCTGCGACCGTGGTAACCAAGGACACCCCTCCTGTGACAGTCAGTGGTAACCAGGGACACACCTCCTGTGCCAGTGGTAACCAAGGACACCCCTCCTGTCACAATGGTACCCAGGGACAGCCCTCCTGTGACAGTCGGTGGTAACCAGGGAAACCCACCTGTGACCATGGTAACCAAGGACACCCCTCCTGTGACAATGGTACCCCGGGACAGCCCTCCTGTGACAGTCGATGGTAACCAGGGAAACCCACCTGTGACCATGGTAACCAAGGACACCCCTACCCACAGTCACTGGTAACCAAGGACACCTCTCCTGTGACCGTGGTTACCAGGACACGCACATATGACAGTCGGTGGTAACCAGGGACACGCATTTCTGACAGTCAGTGGTAACCAGGGAAACCCACCTGCGACCATGGTAACCAAGGACACCCCTCCTGTGACAGTCAGTGGTAACCAGGGACACACCTCCTGTGCCAGTGGTAACCAAGGACACCCCTCCTGTGACAATGGTACCCAGGGACAGCCCTCCTGTGACAGTCGGTGGTAATCAGAGAAACTCACCTGTGACATTCACAGTGCCCAGGGACACCGGCCTGTGACAGTCGGTGGTAACCAGGGACACGCATCTCTGACAGTCGGTGGTAACCAGGGAAACACACCTGTGACCATGGTAACCAAGGACACACCTACTGTGCCAGTCACTGGTAACCATGGACACCTCTCCTGTGACCGTGGTTACCAGGGACACGCACATATGACAGTCAGTGTTAACCAGGGACACGCATCTCTGACAGTCGGTGGTAACCAGGGAAACCCACCTGTGACATTCACAGTGCCCAGGGACACCGGCCTGTGACAGTCGGTGGTAACCAGGAAGACGCATCTCTGACAGTCAGTGGTAACCAGGGAAACCCACCTGCGACCATGTTAAACAAGGACACCCCTCCTGTGACAGTCAGTGGTAACCAGGGACACACCTCCTGTGCCAGTGGTAACCAAGGACACCCCTCCTGTGACAACGGTACCCAGGGACAGCCCTCCTGTGACAGTCGGTGGTAACCAGGGAAAACCACCTGTGAACATGGTAACGAAGGACACCCCTACCCACAGTCACTGGTAACCAAGGACACCTCTCCTGTGACCGTGGTTACCAGGACACGCACATATGACAGTCGGTGGTAACCAGGGACACGCATTTCTGACAGTCAGTGGTAACCAGGGAAACCCACCTGCGACCATGGTAACCAAGGACACCCCTCCTGTGACAGTCAGTGGTAACCAGGGACACACCTCCTGTGCTAGTGGTAACCAAGCACACCCCTCCTGTCACAATGGTACCCAGGGACAGCCCTCCTGTGACAGTCAGTGGTAACCATGTACACTCACCTGTGACAGTTGGTGGTAACCAGGGAAACACACCTGTGACATTCACAGTGCCCAGGGACACCGGACTGGGACAGTCGGTGGTAACCAGGAAGACGCATCTCTGACAGTCGGTGGTAACCAGGGAAACCCACCTGTGACCATGGTAACCAAGGACACCCCTCTGTGACAATGGTACCCAGGGACAGCCCTCCTGTGACAGTCAGTGGTAACCAGGGAAACCCACCTGTGACCATGGTAACCAAGGACACCCCTCCTGTGACAATGGTACCCAGGGACAGCCCTCCTGTGACAGTCGGTGGTAATCAGGGAAACTCACCTGTGACATTCACAGTGCCCAGGGACACCGGCCTGTGACAGTCGGTGGTAACCAGGGACACGCAACTCTGACAGTCGGTGGTAACCAGGGAAACCCACCTGTGACCATGGTAACCAAGGACACACCTACTGTGCCAGTCACTGGTAACCACGGACACCTCTC
Organism: Rangifer tarandus platyrhynchus; assembly: GCA_949782905.1. NCBI lineage: Eukaryota > Metazoa > Chordata > Mammalia > Artiodactyla > Cervidae > Rangifer > Rangifer tarandus. The sequence goes on from OX460344.1 coordinate 44,429,790, forward strand.
CTGTGACTGTGGTTACCAGGGACACGCACATATGACAGTCGGTGGTAACCAGGGACACGCATCTCTGACAGTCAGTGGTAACCAGGGAAACCCACCTGTGAACAAGTTAACCAAGGACACCCCTACCCACAGTCACTGGTAACCAAGGACACCTCTCCTGTGACCGTGGTTACCAGGACACGCACATATGACAGTCGGTGGTAACCAGGGACACGCATCTCTGACAGTCAGTGGTAACCAGGGAAACCCACCTGCGACCATGGTAACCAAGGACACCCCTCCTGTGACAGTCAGTGGTAACCAGGGACACACCTCCTGTGCCAGTGGTAACCAAGGACACCCCTCCTGTCACAATGGTACCCAGGGACAGCCCTCCTGTGACAGTCAGTGGTAACCATGTACACTCACCTGTGACAGTCGGTGGTAACCAGGGAAACCCACCTGTGACATTCCCATTTCCCAGGGACACCGGCCTGTGACAGTCGGTGGTAACCAGGGACACGCATCTCTGACAGTCGGTGGTAACCAGGGAAACCCACCTGTCGCCATGTTAACCAAGGACCCACCTACTGTGACAGTCACTGGTAACCACGGACACCTCTCCTGTGACCGTGGTTATCAGGGAGACGCATCTCTGACAGTCGGTGGTAACCAGGGAAACCCACCTGTGACCATGGTAACCAAGGACACCCCTCCTGTGACAATGGTACCCAGGGACAGCCCTCCTGTGACAGTCGGTGGTAACCAGGGAAACCCACCTGTGACCATGGTAACCAAGGACACCCCTCCTGTGACAATGGTACCCCGGGACAGCCCTCCTGTGACAGTCGGTGGTAACCAGGGAAACCCACCTGTGACCATGGTAACCAAGGACACCCCTCCTGTGACAATGGTCCCCAGGGACAGCCATCTTGTGACAGTCGGTGGTAACCAGGGAAACCCACCTGTGACATTCACAGTGCCCAGGGACACCGGCCTGTGACAGTCGGTGGTAACCAGGGACACGCATCTCTGACAGTCGGTGGTAACCAGGGAAACCCACCTGTGACCATGGTAACCAAGGACACACCTACTGTGACAGTCACTGGTAACCACGGACACCTCTCCTGTGACCGTGGCTACCACGGACACGCACATATGACAGTCGGTGGTAACCAGGGACACGCATCTCTGACAGTCGGTGGTAACAAGGGAAACCCACCTGTCGCCATGGTAACCAAGGACCCACCTACTGTGACAGTCACTGGTAACCACAGACACCTCTCCTGTGACCGTGGTTACCAGGGACACGCATATATGACAGTCGGTGGTAAACAGGGACACGCATCTATGACAGTCAGTGGTAACTAGGGAAACCCACCTGCGACCATGGTAACCAAGGACACCCTTCCTGTGACAGTCAGTGCTAACCAGGGACACACCTCCTGTGCCAGTGGTAACCAAGGACACCCCTCCTGTCACAATGGTACCAGGGACAGCCCTCCTGTGACAGTCGGTGGTAACCAGGGAAACCCACCTGTGACCATGGTAACCAAGGACACCCCTCCTGTGACAATGGTACCCAGGGACAGCCCTCCTGTGACAGTCGGTGGTAACCAGGGAAACACACCTGTGACCATGGTAACCAAGGACACCCCTACCCACAGTCACTGGTAACCAAGGACACCTCTCCTGTGACCGTGGTTATCAGGGAGACGCATCTCTGACAGTCGGTGGTAACCAGGGAAACCCACCTGTGACATTCACAGTGCCCAGGGACACCGGCCTATGACAGTCGGTGGTAACCAGGGTGACGCATCTCTGACAGTCGGTGGTAACCAGGGAAACCCACCTGTGACCATGGTAACCAAGGACACCCCTCTGTGACAACGGTACCCAGGGACAGCCCTCCCGTGACAGTCGGTGGTAACCAGGGAAACACACCTGTGACCATGGTAACCAAGGACACCCCTACCCACTGTCACTGGTAACCAAGGACACCTCTCCTGTGACCATGGTTATCAGGGAGACGCATCTCTGACATTCGGTGGTAACCAGGGAAACCCACCTGTGACCATGGTAACCAAGGACACCCGTCCTGTGACAATGGTACCAAGGGACAGCCCTCCTGTGACAGTCGGTGGTAACCAGGGAAACCCACCTGTGACCATGGTAACCAAGGACACCCCTCCTGTGACAATGGAACACAGGGACAGCCGTCCTGTGACAGTCGGTGGTAACCAGGGAGACGCATCTCTGACAGTCGGTGGTAACCAGGGAAACCCACCTGTGACCATGGTAACCAAGGACACCCCTCTGTGACAATGGTACCCAGGGACAGCCCTCCTGTGACAGTCGGTGGTAACCAGGGAAACACACCTGTGACCATGGTAACCAAGGACACCCCTACCCACTGTCACTGGTAACCAAGGACACCTCTCCTGTGACCGTGGTTATCAGGGAGACGCATCTCTGAGAGTCGGTGGTAACCAGGGAAACCCACCTGTGACATTCACAGTGCCCAGGGACACCGGCCTGTGACAGTCGGTGGTAACGAGGGACACGCATCTCTGACAGTCAGTGGTAACCAGGGAAACCCACCTGCGACCATGTTAAACAAGGACACCCCTCCTGTGACAGTCAGTGGTAACCAGGGACACACCTCCTGTGCTAGTGGTAACCAAGGACACCCCTCCTGTCACAATGGTACCCAGGGACAGCCCTCCTGTGACAGTCAGTGGTAACCATGTACACTCACCTGTGACAGTTGGTGGTAACCAGGGAAACACACCTGTGACATTCACAGTGCCCAGGGACACCGGACTGGGACAGTCGGTGGTAACCAGGAAGACGCATCTCTGACAGTCGGTGGTAACCAGGGAAACCCACCTGTGACCATGGTAACCAAGGACACCCCTCTGTGACAATGGTACCCAGGGACAGCCCTCCTGTGACAGTCAGTGGTAACCAGGGAAACCCACCTGTGACCATGGTAACCAAGGACACCCCTCCTGTGACAATGGTACCCAGGGACAGCCCTCCTGTGACAGTCGGTGGTAATCAGGGAAACTCACCTGTGACATTCACAGTGCCCAGGGACACCGGCCTGTGACAGTCGGTGGTAACCAGGGACACGCAACTCTGACAGTCGGTGGTAACCAGGGAAACCCACCTGTGACCATGGTAACCAAGGACACACCTACTGTGCCAGTCACTGGTAACCACGGACACCTCTCCTGTGACTGTGGTTACCAGGGACACGCACATATGACAGTCGGTGGTAACCAGGGACACGCATCTCTGACAGTCAGTGGTAACCAGGGAAACCCACCTGTGAACAAGTTAACCAAGGACACCCCTACCCACAGTCACTGGTAACCAAGGACACCTCTCCTGTGACCGTGGTTACCAGGACACGCACATATGACAGTCGGTGGTAACCAGGGACACGCATCTCTGACAGTCAGTGGTAACCAGGGAAACCCACCTGCGACCATGGTAACCAAGGACACCCCTCCTGTGACAGTCAGTGGTAACCAGGGACACACCTCCTGTGCCAGTGGTAACCAAGGACACCCCTCCTGTCACAATGGTACCCAGGGACAGCCCTCCTGTGACAGTCAGTGGTAACCATGTACACTCACCTGTGACAGTCGGTGGTAACCAGGGAAACCCACCTGTGACATTCCCATTTCCCAGGGACACCGGCCTGTGACAGTCGGTGGTAATCAGGGAAACTCACCTGTGACATTCACAGTGCCCAGGGACACCGGCCTGTGACAGTCGGTGGTAACCAGGGACACGCATCTCTGACAGTCGGTGGTAACCAGGGAAACACACCTGTGACCATGGTAACCAAGGACACACCTACTGTGCCAGTCACTGGTAACCATGGACACCTCTCCTGTGACCGTGGTTACCAGGGACACGCACATATGACAGTCAGTGTTAACCAGGGACACGCATCTCTGACAGTCAGTGGTAACCAGGGAAACCCACCTGTGAACAAGTTAACCAAGGACACCCCTACCCACAGTCACTGGTAACCATGGACACCTCTCCTGTGACCGTGGTTACCAGGACACGCACATATGACAGTCGGTGGTAACCAGGGACACGCATCTCTGACAGTCAGTGGTAACCAGGAAAACCCACCTGCGACCATGGTAACCAAGGACACCCCTCCTGTGACAGTCAGTGGTAACCAGGGACACACCTCCTGTGCCAGTGGTAACCAAGGACACCCCTACCCACATTCACTGGTAACCAAGGACACCTCTCCTGTGACCGTGGTTATCAGGGAGACGCATCTCTGACAGTCGGTGGTAACCAGGGAAACCCACCTGTGACATTCACAGTGCCCAGGGACACCGGCCTGTGACAGTCGGTGGTAACCAGGGAGACGCATCTCTGAGAGTCGGTGGTAACCAGGGAAACCCACCTGTGACCATGGTAACCAAGGACACCCCTCTGTGACAATGGTACCCAGGGACAGCCATCCTGTGACAGTCGGTGGTAACCAGGGAAACAAACCTGTGACCGTGGTGACCAAGGACACCCCTACCCACTGTCACTGGTAACCAAGGACACCTCTCCTGTGACCGTGGTTATCAGGGAGACGCATCTGTGACAGTCGGTGATAACCAGGGAATCCCACCTGTGACCATGGTAACCAAGGACACCCCTCCTGTGACAATGGTACCCAGGGAGAGCCCTCCTGTGACAGTCGGTGGTAACCAGGGAAACCCACCTGTGACCATGGTAACCAAGGACACCCCTCCTGTGACAATGGTACCCAGGGACAGCCGTCCTGTGACAGTCGGTGGTAACCAGGGAAACCCACCTGTGACATTCACAGTGCCCAGGGACCCCGGCCTGTGACAGTCGGTGGTAATCAGGGACACGCATCTCTGACAGTCGGTGGTAACCAGGGAAACCCACCTGTGACCATGGTAACCAAGGACACACCTACTGTGACAGTCACTGGTAACCACGGACACCTCTCCTGTGACCGTGGCTACCAGGGACACGCACATATGACAGTCGGTGGTAACCAGGGACACGCATCTCTGACAGTCAGTGGTAACCAGGGAAACCCACCTGTCGCCATGGTAACCAAGGACCCACCTACTGTGACAGTCACTGGTAACCACGGACACCTCTCCTGTGACCGTGGTTACCAGGGACACGCATATATGACAGTCGGTGGTAACCAGGGACACGCATCTCTGACAGTCAGTGGTAACCAGGGAAACCCACCTGCGACCATGGTAACCAAGGACACCCCTCCTGTGACAGTCAGTGGTAACCAGGGACACACCTCCTGTGCCAGTGGTAACCAAGGACACCCCTACCCACAGTCACTGTTAACCAAGGACACCTCTCCTGTGACCGTGGTTATCAGGGAGACGCATCTCTTACAGTCGGTGGTAACCAGGGAAACCCACCTGTGACATTCACAGTGCCCAGGGACACCGGCCTGTGACAGTCGGTGGTAACCAGGGAGACGCATCTCTGACAGTCGGTGGTAACCAGGGAAACCCACCTGTGACCATGGTAACCAAGGACACCCCTACCCACTGTCACTGGTAACCAAGGACCCCTCTCCTGTGACCGTGGTTATCAGGGAGACGCATCTCTGACAGTCGGTGGTAACCAGGGAAACCCACCTGTGACCATGGTAACCAAGGACACCCCTCCTGTGACAATGGTACCCAGGGACAGCCCTCCTGTGACAGTCGGTGGTAACCAGGGAAACCCACCTGTGACCATGGTAACCAAGGACACCCCTCCTGTGACAATGGTACCCCGGGACAGCCCTCCTGTGACAGTCGGTGGTAACCAGGGAAACCCACCTGTGACCATGGTAACCAAGGACACCCCTCCTGTGACAATGGTCCCCAGGGACAGCCATCTTGTGACAGTCGGTGGTAACCAGGGAAACCCACCTGTGACATTCACAGTGCCCAGGGACACCGGCCTGTGACAGTCGGTGGTAACAAGGGACACGCATCTCTGACAGTCGGTGGTAACCAGGGAAACCCACCTGTGACCATGGTAACCAAGGACACACCTACTGTGCCAGTCACTGGTAACCACGGACACCTCTCCTGTGACCGTGGCTACCACGGACACGCACATATGACAGTCGGTGGTAACCAGGGACACGCATCTCTGACAGTCGGTGGTAACAAGGGAAACCCACCTGTCGCCATGGTAACCAAGGACCCACCTACTGTGACAGTCACTGGTAACCACAGACACCTCTCCTGTGACCGTGGTTACCAGGGACACGCATATATGACAGTCGGTGGTAAACAGGGACACGCATCTATGACAGTCAGTGGTAACTAGGGAAACCCACCTGCGACCATGGTAACCAAGGACACCCTTCCTGTGACAGTCAGTGGTAACCAGGGACACACCTCCTGTGCCAGTGGTAACCAAGGACACCCCTCCTGTCACAATGGTACCAGGGACAGCCCTCCTGTGACAGTCGGTGGTAACCAGGGAAACCCACCTGTGACCATGGTAACCAAGGACACCCCTCCTGTGACAATGGTACCCAGGGACAGCCCTCCTGTGACAGTCGGTGGTAACCAGGGAAACACACCTGTGACCATGGTAACCAAGGACACCCCTACCCACAGTCACTGGTAACCAAGGACACCTCTCCTGTGACCGTGGTTATCAGGGAGACGCATCTCTGACAGTCGGTGGTAACCAGGGAAACCCACCTGTGACATTCACAGTGCCCAGGGACACCGGCCTATGACAGTCGGTGGTAACCAGGGTGACGCATCTCTGACAGTCGGTGGTAACCAGGGAAACCCACCTGTGACCATGGTAACCAAGGACACCCCTCTGTGACAACGGTACCCAGGGACAGCCCTCCTGTGACAGTCGGTGGTAACCAGGGAAACACACCTGTGACCATGGTAACCAAGGACACCCCTACCCACTGTCACTGGTAACCAAGGACACCTCTCCTGTGACCATGGTTATCAGGGAGACGCATCTCTGACATTCGGTGGTAACCAGGGAAACCCACCTGTGACCATGGTAACCAAGGACACCCGTCCTGTGACAATGGTACCAAGGGACAGCCCTCCTGTGACAGTCGGGGGTAACCAGGGAAACCCACCTGTGACCATGGTAACCAAGGACACCCCTCCTGTGACAATGGAACCCAGGGACAGCCGTCCTGTGACAGTCGGTGGTAACCAGTGAGACGCATCTCTGACAGTCGGTGGTAACCAGGGAAACCCACCTGTGACCATGGTAACCAAGGACACCCCTCTGTGACAATGGTACCCAGGGACAGCCCTCCTGTGACAGTCGGTGGTAACCAGGGAAACACACCTGTGACCATGGTAACCAAGGACACCCCTACCCACTGTCACTGGTAACCAAGGACACCTCTCCTGTGACCGTGGTTATCAGGGAGACGCATCTCTGACAATCGGTGGTAACCAGGGAAACCCACCTGTGACATTCACAGTGCCCAGGGACACCGGCCTGTGACAGTCGGTGGTAACGAGGGACACGCATCTCTGACAGTCAGTGGTAACCAGGGAAACCCACCTGCGACCATGTTAAACAAGGACACCCCTCCTGTGACAGTCAGTGGTAACCAGGGACACACCTCCTGTGCCAGTGGTAACCAAGGACACCCCTCCTGTGACAACGGTACCCAGGGACAGCCCTCCTGTGACAGTCGGTGGTAACCAGGGAAAACCACCTGTGAACATGGTAACCAAGGACACCCCTACCCACAGTCACTGGTAACCAAGGACACCTCTCCTGTGACCGTGGTTACCAGGACACGCACATATGACAGTCGGTGGTAACCAGGGACACGCATTTCTGACAGTCAGTGGTAACCAGGGAAACCCACCTGCGACCATGGTAACCAAGGACACCCCTCCTGTGACAGTCAGTGGTAACCAGGGACACACCTCCTGTGCTAGTGGTAACCAAGCACACCCCTCCTGTCACAATGGTACCCAGGGACAGCACTCCTGTGACAGTCAGTGGTAACCATGTACACTCACCTGTGACAGTTGGTGGTAACCAGGGAAACCCACCTGTGACATTCACAGTGCCCAGGGACACCGGCCTGTGACAGTCGGTGGTAACCAGGAAGACGCATCTCTGACAGTCGGTGGTAACCAGGGAAACCCACCTGTGACCATGGTAACCAAGGACACACCTACTGTGCCAGTCACTGGTAACCACGGACACCTCTCCTGTGACTGTGGTTACCAGGGACACGCACATATGACAGTCGGTGGTAACCAGGGACACGCATCTCTGACAGTCAGTGGTAACCAGGGAAACCCACCTGTGAACAAGTTAACCAAGGACACCCCTACCCACAGTCACTGGTAACCAAGGACACCTCTCCTGTGACCGTGGTTACCACGACACGCACATATGACAGTCGGTGGTAACCAGGGACACGCATCTCTGACAGTCAGTGGTAACCAGGGAAACCCACCTGCGACCATGGTAACCAAGGACACCCCTCCTGTGACAGTCAGTGGTAACCAGGGACACACCTCCTGTGCCAGTGGTAACCAAGGACACCCCTACCCACAGTCACTGGTAACCAAGGACACCTCTCCTGTGACCGTGGTTATCAGGGAGACGCATCTCTGACAGTCGGTGGTAACCAGGGACACACCTCCTGTGCTAGTGGTAACCAAGCACACCCCTCCTGTCACAATGGTACCCAGGGACAGCCCTCCTGTGACAGTCAGTGGTAACCATGTACACTCACCTGTGACAGTCGGTGGTAACCAGGGAAACCCACCTGTGACATTCCCATTTCCCAGGGACACCGGCCTGTGACAGTCGGTGGTAACCAGGGACACGCATCTCTGACAGTCGGTGGTAACCAGGGAAACCCACCTGTCGCCATGTTAACCAAGGACCCACCTACTGTGACAGTCACTGGTAACCACGGACACCTCTCCTGTGACCGTGGTTACCAGGGACACGCATATATGACAGTCGGTGGTAACCAGGGACACGCATCTCTGACAGTCAGTGGTAACCAGGGAAACCCACCTGCGACCATGGTAACCAAGGACACCCCTCCTGTGACAGTCAGTGGTAACCAGGGACACACCTCCTGTGCCAGTGGTAACCAAGGACACCCCTCCTGTCACAATGGTACCCAGGGACAGCCCTCCTGTGACAGTCGGTGGTAACCAGGGAAACCCACCTGTGACCATGGTAACCAAGGACACCCCTCCTGTGACAATGGTACCCAGGGACAGCCCTCCTGTGACAGTCGGTGGTAACCAGGGAAACCCACCTGTGACCATGGTAACCAAGGACACCCCTACCCACAGTCACTGGTAACCAAGGACACCTCTCCTGTGACCGTGGTTACCAGGACACGCACATATGACAGTCGGTGGTAACCAGGCACACGCATCTCTGACAGTCAGTGATAACCAGGGAAACCCACCTGCGATCATGGTACCCAAGGACACCCCTCCTGTGACAGTCAGTGGTAACCAGGGACACACCTCCTGTGCCAGTGGTAACCAAGGACACCCCTCCTGTCACAATGGTACCCAGGGACAGCCCTCCTGTGACAGTCAGTGGTAACCATGTACACTCACCTGTGACAGTCGGTGGTAACCAGGGAAACCCACCTGTGACATTCCCATTTCCCAGGGACACCGGCCTGTGACAGTCGGTGGTAACCAGGGACACGCATCTCTGACAGTCGGTGGTAACCAGGGAAACCCACCTGTCGCCATGTTAACCAAGGACCCACCTACTGTGACAGTCACTGGTAACCACGGACACCTCTCCTGTGACCGTGGTTACCAGGGACACGCATATATGACAGTCGGTGGTAACCAGGGACACGCATCTCTGACAGTCAGTGGTAACCAGGGAAACCCACCTGCGACCATGGTAACCAAGGACACCCCTCCTGTGACAGTCAGTGGTAACCAGGGACACACCTCCTGTGCCAGTGGTAACCAAGGACACCCCTCCTGTCACAATGGTACCCAGGGACAGCCCTCCTGTGACAGTCGGTGGTAACCAGGGAAACCCACCTGTGACCATGGTAACCAAGGACACCCCTCCTTTGACAATGGTACCCAGGGACAGCCCTCCTGTGACAGTCGGTGGTAACCAGGGAAACCCACCTGTGACCATGGTAACCAAGGACACCCCTACCCACAGTTACTGGTAACCAAGGACACCTCTCCTGTGACCGTGGTTACCAGGACACGCACATATGACAGTCGGTGGTAACCAGGGACACGCATTTCTGACAGTCAGTGGTAACCAGGGAAACCCACCTGCGACCATGGTAACCAAGGACACCCCTCCTGTGACAGTCAGTGGTAACCAGGGACACACCTCCTGTGCCAGTGGTAACCAAGGACACCCCTCCTGTGACAATGGTACCCCGGGACAGCCCTCCTGTGACAGTCGGTGGTAATCAGGGAAACTCACCTGTGACATTCACAGTGCCCAGGGACACCGGCCTGTGACATTCGGTGGTAACCAGGGACACGCATCTCTGACAGTCGGTGGTAACCAGGGAAACACACCTGTGACCATGGTAACCAAGGACACAACTACTGTGCCAGTCACTGGTAACCATGGACACCTCTCCTGTGACCGTGGTTACCAGGGACACGCACATATGACAGTCAGTGTTAACCAGGGTCACGCATCTCTGACAGTCAGTGGTAACCAGGGAAACCCACCTGTGAACAAGTTAACCAAGGACACCCCTACCCACAGTCACTGGTAACCAAGGACACGTCTCCTGTGACCGTGGTTACCAGGACACGCACATATGACAGTCGGTGGTAACCAGGGACACGCATCTCTGACAGTCAGTGGTAACCAGGGAAACCCACCTGCGACCATGGTAACCAAGGACACCCCTCCTGTGACAGTCAGTGGTAACCAGGGACACACCTCCTGTGCCAGTGGTAACCAAGGACACCCCTACCCACATTCACTGGTAACCAAGGACACCTCTCCTGTGACCGTGGTTATCAGGGAGACGCATCTCTGACAGTCGGTGGTAACCAGGGAAACCCACCTGTGACATTCACAGTGCCCAGGGACACCGGCCTGTGACAGTCGGTGGTAACCAGGGAGACGCATCTCTGACAGTCGGTGGTAACCAGGGAAACCCACCTGTGACCATGGTAACCAAGGACACCCCTCTGTGACAATGGTACCCAGGGACAGCCCTCCTGTGACAGTCGGTGGTAACCAGGGAAACACACCTGTGACCATGGTAAACAAGGATACCCCTACCCACTGTCACTGGTAACCAAGGACACCTCTCCTGTGACCGTGGTTATCAGGGAGACGCATCTCTGACAGTCGGTGGTAACCAGGGAAACCCACCTGTGACCATGGTAACCAAGGACACCCCTCCTGTGACAATGGTACCCAGGGACAGCCCTCCTGTGACAGTCGGTGGTAACCAGGGAAACCCACCTGTGACCATGGTAACCAAGGACACCCCTCCTGTGACAATGGTACCCAGGGACAGCCCTCCTGTGACAGTCGGTGGTAACCAGGGAAACCCACCTGTGACCATGGTAACCAAGGACACCCCTCCTGTGACAATGGTACCCAGGGACAGCCATCCTGTGACAGTCGGTGGTAACCAGGGAAACCCACCTGTGACATTCACAGTGCCCAGGGACACCGGCCTGTGACAGTCGGTGGTAACCAGGGACACGCATCTCTGACAGTCGGTGGTAACCAGGGAAACCCACCTGTGACCATGGTAACCAAGGACACACCTACTGTGACAGTCACTGGTAACCACGGACACCTCTCCTGTGACCGTGGCTACCACGGACACGCACATATGACAGTCGGTGGTAACCAGGGACACGCATCTCTGACAGTCGGTGGTAACAAGGGAAACCCACCTGTCGCCATGGTAACCAAGGACCCACCTACTGTGACAGTCACTGGTAACCACAGACACCTCTCCTGTGACCGTGGTTACCAGGGACACGCATATATGACAGTCGGTGGTAAACAGGGACACGCATCTATGACAGTCAGTGGTAACTAGGGAAACCCATATGCGACCATGGTAACCAAGGACACCCTTCCTGTGACAGTCAGTGGTAACCAGGGACACACCTCCTGTGCCAGTGGTAACCAAGGACACCCCTCCTGTCACAATGGTACCAGGGACAGCCCTCCTGTGACAGTCGGTGGTAACCAGGGAAACCCACCTGTGACCATGGTAACCAAGGACACCCCTCCTGTGACAATGGTACCCAGGGACAGCCCTCCTGTGACAGTCGGTGGTAACCAGGGAAACACACCTGTGACCATGGTAACCAAGGACACCCCTACCCACAGTCACTGGTAACCAAGGACACCTCTCCTGTGACCGTGGTTATCAGGGAGACGCATCTCTGACAGTCGGTGGTAACCAGGGAAACCCACCTGTGACATTCACAGTGCCCAGGGACACCGGCCTGTGACAGTCGGTGGTAACCAGGGAGACGCATCTCTGACAGTCGGTGGTAACCAGGGAAACCCACCTGTGACCATGGTAACCAAGGACACCCCTCTGTGACAATGGTACCCAGGGACAGCCCTCCTGTGACAGTCGGTGGTAACCAGGGAAACACACCTGTGACCATGGTAACCAAGGACACCCCTACCCACTGTCACTGGTAACCAAGGACACCTCTCCTGTGACCGTGGTTATCAGGGAGACGCATCTCTGACAGTCGGTGGTAACCAGGGAAACCCACCTGTGACCATGGTAACCAAGGACACCCCTCCTGTGACAATGGTACCCAGGGACAGCCCTCCTGTGACAGTCGGTGGTAACCAGGGAAACCCACCTGTGACCATGGTAACCAAGGACACCCCTCCTGTGACAATGGTACCCCGGGACAGCCCTCCTGTGACAGTCGGTGGTAACCAGGGAAACCCACCTGTGACCATGGTAACCAAGGACACCCCTCCTGTGACAATGGTCCCCAGGGACAGCCATCCTGTGACAGTCGGTGGTAACCAGGGAAACCCACCTGTGACATTCACAGTGCCCAGGGACACCGGCCTGTGACAGTCGGTGGTAACCAGGGACACGCATCTCTGACAGTCGGTGGTAACCAGGGAAACCCACCTGTGACCATGGTAACCAAGGACACACCTACTGTGACAGTCACTGGTAACCACGGACACCTCTCCTGTGACCGTGGCTACCACGGACACGCACATATGACAGTCGGTGGTAACCAGGGACACGCATCTCTGACAGTCGGTGGTAACAAGGGAAACCCACCTGTCGCCATGGTAACCAAGGACCCACCTACTGTGACAGTCACTGGTAACCACAGACACCTCTCCTGTGACCGTGGTTACCAGGGACACGCATATATGACAGTCGGTGGTAAACAGGGACACGCATCTATGACAGTCAGTGGTAACTAGGGAAACCCACCTGCGACCATGGTAACCAAGGACACCCTTCCTGTGACAGTCAGTGGTAACCAGGGACACACCTCCTGTGCCAGTGGTAACCAAGGACACCCCTCCTGTCACAATGGTACCAGGGACAGCCCTCCTGTGACAGTCGGTGGTAACCAGGGAAACCCACCTGTGACCATGGTAACCAAGGACACCCCTCCTGTGACAATGGTACCCAGGGACAGCCCTCCTGTGACAGTCGGTGGTAACCAGGGAAACACACCTGTGACCATGGTAACCAAGGACACCCCTACCCACAGTCACTGGTAACCAAGGACACCTCTCCTGTGACCGTGGTTATCAGGGAGACGCATCTCTGACAGTCGGTGGTAACCAGGGAAACCCACCTGTGACATTCACAGTGCCCAGGGACACCGGCCTGTGACAGTCGGTGGTAACCAGGGAGACGCATCTCTGACAGTCGGTGGTAACCAGGGAAACCCACCTGTGACCATGGTAACCAAGGACACCCCTCTGTGACAACGGTACCCAGGGACAGCCCTCCTGTGACAGTCGGTGGTAACCAGGGAAACACACCTGTGACCATGGTAACCAAGGACACCCCTACCCACTGTCACTGGTAACCAAAGACACCTCTCCTGTGACCATGGTTATCAGGGAGACGCATCTCTGACATTCGGTGGTAACCAGGGAAACCCACCTGTGACCATGGTAACCAAGGACACCCGTCCTGTGACAATGGTACCAAGGGACAGCCCTCCTGTGACAGTCGGTGGTAACCAGGGAAACCCACCTGTGACCATGGTAACCAAGGACACCCCTCCTGTGACAATGGAACCCAGGGACAGCCGTCCTGTGACAGTCGGTGGTAACCAGGGAGACGCATCTCTGACAGTCGGTGGTAACCAGGGAAACCCACCTGTGACCATGGTAACCAAGGACACCCCTCTGTGACAATGGTACCCAGGGACAGCCCTCCTGTGACAGTCGGTGGTAACCAGGGAAACACACCTGTGACCATGGTAACCAAGGACACCCCTACCCACTGTCACTGGTAACCAAGGACACCTCTCCTGTGACCGTGGTTATCAGGGAGACGCATCTCTGACAGTCGGTGGTAACCAGGGAAACCCACCTGTGACATTCACAGTGCCCAGGGACACCGGCCTGTGACAGTCGGTGGTAACGAGGGACACGCATCTCTGACAGTCAGTGGTAACCAGGGAAACCCACCTGCGACCATGTTAAACAAGGACACCCCTCCTGTGACAGTCAGTGGTAACCAGGGACACACCTCCTGTGCCAGTGGTAACCAAGGACACCCCTCCTGTGACAACGGTACCCAGGGACAGCCCTCCTGTGACAGTCGGTGGAAACCAGGGAAAACCACCTGTGAACATGGTAACCAAGGACACCCCTACCCACAGTCACTGGTAACCAAGGACACCTCTCCTGTGACCGTGGTTACCAGGACACGCACATATGACAGTCGGTGGTAACCAGGGACACGCATTTCTGACAGTCAGTGGTAACCAGGGAAACCCACCTGCGACCATGGTAACCAAGGACACCCCTCCTGTGACAGTCAGTGGTAACCAGGGACACACCTCCTGTGCTAGTGGTAACCAAGCACACCCCTCCTGTCACAATGGTACCCAGGGACAGCACTCCTGTGACAGTCAGTGGTAACCATGTACACTCACCTGTGACAGTTGGTGGTAACCAGGGAAACCCACCTGTGACATTCACAGTGCCCAGGGACACCGGCCTGTGACAGTCGGTGGTAACCAGGAAGACGCATCTCTGACAGTCGGTGGTAACCAGGGAAACCCACCTGTGACCATGGTAACCAAGGACACCCCTCTGTGACATTGGTACCCAGGGACAGCCCTCCTGTGACAGTCAGTGGTAACCAGGGAAACACACCTGTGACCATGGTAACCAAGGACACCCCTCCTGTGACAATGGTACCCAGGGACAGCCCTCCTGTGACAGTCGGTGGTAATCAGGGAAACTCACCTGTGACATTCAAAGTGCCCAGGGACACCGGCCTGTGACAGTCGGTGGTAACCAGGGACACGCATCTCTGACAGTCGGTGGTAACCAAGGTAACCCACCTGTGACCATGGTAACCAAAGACACCACTACCCACAGTCACTGGTAACCAAGGACACCTCTCCTGTGACCGTGGTTACCACGACACGCACATATGACAGTCGGTGGTAACCAGGGACACGCATCTCTGACAGTCAGTGGTAACCAGGGAAACCCACCTGCGACCATGGTAACCAAGGACACCCCTCCTGTGACAGTCAGTGGTAACCAGGGACACACCTCCTGTGCCAGTGGTAACCAAGGACACCCCTACCCACAGTCACTGGTAACCAAGGACACCTCTCCTGTGACCGTGGTTATCAGGGAGACGCATCTCTGACAGTCGGTGGTAACCAGGGAAACCCACATGTGGCATTCACAGTGCCCAGGGACACCGGCCTGTGACAGTCGGTGGTAACCAGGGAGACGCATCTCTGACAGTCGGTGGTAACCAGGGAAACCAACCTGTGACCATGGTAACCAAGGACACCCCTCTGTGACAATGGTACCCAGGGACAGCCCTCCTGTGACAGTCGGTGGTAACCAGGGAAACACACCTGTGACCATGGTAACCAAGGACACCCCTACCCACTGTCACTGGTAACCAAGGACACCTCTCCTGTGACCGTGGTTATCAGGGAGACGCATCTCTGACAGTCAGTGGTAACCAGGGAAATCCACCTGTGACCATGGTAACCAAGGACACCCCTCCTGTGACAATGGTACCCAGGGACAGCCCTCCTGTGACAGTCGGTGGTAACCAGGGAAACCCACCTGTGACCATGGTAACCAAGGACACCCCTCCTGTGACAATGGTACCCAGGGACAGCCATCCTGTGACAGTCGGTGGTAACCAGGGAAACCCACCTGTGACATTCACAGTGCCCAGGGACACCGGCCTGTGACAGTCGGTGGTAACCAGGGAGACGCATCTCTGACAGTCGGTGGTAACCAGGGAAACCCACCTGTGACCATGGTAACCAAGGACACCCCTCCTCTGACAATGGTATCCATGGACAGCCCTCCTGTGACAGTCGGTGGTAACAAGGGAAACCCACCTGTGACCATGGTAACCAAGGACACCCCTACCCACAGTCACTGGTAACCAAGGACACCTCTCCTGTGACCATGGTTACCAGGGACACGCATCTCTGACAGTCGGTGGTAACCAGGGAAACCCACCTGTGACCACGGTAACCAAGGACACCCCTCCTGTGACAATAGTACCCACGGACAGCCCTCCTGTGACAGTCGGTGGTAACCAGGGAAACCCACCTGTGACCATGGTAACCAAGGACACCCGTCCTGTGACAATGGTACCAAGGGACAGCCCTCCTGTGACAGTCGGTGGTAACCAGGGAAACCCACCTGTGACCATGGTAACCAAGGACACCCCTCCTGTGACAATGGAACCCAGGGACAGCCGTCCTGTGACAGTCGGTGGTAACCAGGGAAACCCACCTGTGACATTCACAGTGCCCAGGGACACCTGCCTGTGACAGTCGGTGGTAACCAGGGACACATATTTCTGACAGTCGGTGGTAAGCAGGGAAACCCACCTGTGACCATGGTAACCAAGGACACCCCAACCCACAGTCACTGGTAACCAAGGACACCTCTCCTGTGACTGTGGTTACCAGGACACGCACATATGACAGTCGGTGGTAACCAGGGACAGGCATTTCTGACAGTCAGTGGTAACCAGGGAAACCCACCTGCAATCATGGTAACCAAGGACACCCCTCCTGTGACAGTCAGTGGTAACCAGGCAAACACCTCCTGTGCCAGTGGCAACCAAGGATACCCCTCCTGTGACAATGGTACCCAGGGACAGCCGTCCTTTGACAGTCGGTGGTAACCAGGGAAACCCACCTGTGACATTCACAGTGCCCAGGGACACCGGCCTGTGACAGTCGGTGGTAATCAGGGACACGCATCTCTGACAGTCGGTGGTAACCAGGGAAACCCACCTGTGACCATGGTAACCAAGGACACACCTACTGTGACAGTCACTGGTAACCACGGACACCTCTCCTGTGACCGTGGCTACCAGGGACACGCACATATGACAGTCGGTGGTAACCAGGGACACGCATCTCTGACAGTCAGTGGTAACCAGGGAAACCCACCTGCGACCATGTTAACCAAGGACACCCCTCCGGTGACAGTCAGTGGTAACCAGGGACACACCTCCTGTGCCAGTGGTAACCAAGGACACCCCTCCTGTGACAATGGTACCCAGGGACAGCCCTCCTGTGACAGTCGGTGGTAACCAGGGAAACCCACCTGTGACCATGGTAACCAAGGACACCCCTACCCACAGTCACTGGTAACCAAGGACACCTCTCCTGTGACCGTGGTTACCAGGACACGCACATATGACAGTCGGTGGTAACCAGGGACACGCATCTCTGACAGTCATTGGTAAACAGGGAAACCCACCTGCGACCATGGTAACCAAGGACACCCCTCCTGTGACAGTCAGTGGTAACCAGGGACACACCTCCTGTGCCAGTGGTAACCAGGGACACCCCTCCTGTGACAATGGTACTCAGGGACAGCCCTCCTGTGACAGTCGGTGGTAACCAGGGAAAACCACCTGTGACCATGGTAACCAAGGACACCCCTACCCACAGTCACTGGTAAGCAAGGACACCTCTCCTGTGACCGTGGTTATCAGGGAGACGCATCTCTGACAGTCGGTGGTAACCAGGGAAACCCACCTGTGACCATGGTAACCAAGGACACCCCTCCTGTGACAATGGTACCCAGGGACAGCCCTCCTGTGACAGTCGGTGGTAACCAGGGAAACCCACCTGTGACCATGGTAACCAAGGACACCCCTCCTGTGACAATGGTACCCAGGGACAGCCATCCTGTGACAGTCGGTGGTAACCAGGGAAACCCACCTGTGACATTCACAGTGCCCAGGGACACCTGCCTGTGACAGTCGGTGGTAACCAGGGACACATATTTCTGACAGTCGGTGGTAAGCAGGGAAACCCACCTGTGACCATGGTAACCAAGGACACCCCTCCTGTGACAATGGTATCCATGGACAGCCCTCCTGTGACAGTCGGTGGTAACAAGGGAAACCCACCTGTGACCATGGTAACCAAGGACACCCCTACCCACAGTCACTGGTAAGCAAGGACACCTCTCCTGTGACCGTGGTTATCAGGGAGACGCATCTCTGACAGTCGGTGGTAACCAGGGAAACCCACCTGTGACCATGGTAACCAAGGACACCCCTCCTGTGACAATGGTACCCAGGGACAGCCCTCCTGTGACAGTCAGTGGTAACCAGGGACACACCTCCTGTGCCAGTGGTAACCAGGGACACCCCTCCTGTGACAATGGTACTCAGGGACAGCCCTCCTGTGACAGTCGGTGGTAACCAGGGAAAACCACCTGTGACCATGGTAACCAAGGACACCCCTACCCACAGTCACTGGTAAGCAAGGACACCTCTCCTGTGACCGTGGTTATCAGGGAGACGCATCTCTGACAGTCGGTGGTAACCAGGGAAACCCACCTGTGACCATGGTAACCAAGGACACCCCTCCTGTGACAATGGTACCCAGGGACAGCCCTCCTGTGACAGTCGGTGGTAACCAGGGAAACCCACCTGTGACCATGGTAACCAAGGACACCCCTCCTGTGACAATGGTACCCAGGGACAGCCATCCTGTGACAGTCGGTGGTAACCAGGGAAACCCACCTGTGACATTCACAGTGCCCAGGGACACCTGCCTGTGACAGTCGGTGGTAACCAGGGACACATATTTCTGACAGTCGGTGGTAAGCAGGGAAACCCACCTGTGACCATGGTAACCAAGGACACCCCTCCTGTGACAATGGTATCCATGGACAGCCCTCCTGTGACAGTCGGTGGTAACAAGGGAAACCCACCTGTGACCATGGTAACCAAGGACACCCCTACCCACAGTCACTGGTAACCAAGGACACCTCTCCTGTGACCATGGTTACCAGGGACACGCATCTCTGACAGTCGGTGGTAACCAGGGAAACCCACCTGTGACCACGGTAACCAAGGACACCCCTCCTGTGACAATAGTACCCACGGACAGCCCTCCTGTGACAGTCGGTGGTAACCAGGGAAACCCACCTGTGACCATGGTAACCAAGGACACCCCAACCCACAGTCACTGGTAACCAAGGACACCTCTCCTGTGACTGTGGTTACCAGGACACGCACATATGACAGTCGGTGGTAACCAGGGACAGGCATTTCTGACAGTCAGTGGTAACCAGGGAAACCCACCTGCAATCATGGTAACCAAGGACGCCCCTCCTGTGACAGTCAGTGGTAACCAGGCAAACACCTCCTGTGCCAGTGGCAACCAAGGACACCCCTCCTGTCACAATGGTACCCAGGGACAGCCCTCCTGTGACAGTCGGTGGTAACCATGTACACTCACCTGTGACAGTCGGTGGTAACCAGGGAAACCCACCTGTGACATTCACAGTGCCCAGGGACACCGGCCTGTGACAGTCGGTGGTAACCAGGGAGACGCATCTCTGACAGTCGGTGGTAACCAGGGAAACACACCTGTGACCATGGTAACCAAGGACACCCCTACCCACAGTCACTGGTAACCAAGGACACCTCTCCTGTGACCGTGGTTACCAGGACACGCACATATGACAGTCGGTGGTAACCAGGGACACGCATCTCTGACAGTCAGTGATAACCAGGGAAACCCACCTGCGATCATGTTACCCAAGGACACCCCTCCTGTGACAGTCAGTGGTAACCAGGGACACACCTCCTGTGCCAGTGGTAACCAAGGACACCCCTCCTGTCACAATGGTACCCAGGGACAGCCCTCCTGTGACAGTCAGTGGTAACCATGTACACTCACCTGTGACAGTCGGTGGTAACCAGGGAAACCCACCTGTGACATTCCCATTTCCCAGGGACACCGGCCTGTGACAGTCGGTGGTAACCAGGGACACGCATCTCTGACAGTCGGTGGTAACCAGGGAAACCCACCTGTCGCCATGTTAACCAAGGACCCACCTACTGTGACAGTCACTGGTAACCACGGACACCTCTCCTGTGACCGTGGTTACCAGGGACACGCATATATGACAGTCGGTGGTAACCAGGGACACGCATCTCTGACAGTCAGTGGTAACCAGGGAAACCCACCTGCGACCATGGTAACCAAGGACACCCCTCCTGTGACAGTCAGTGGTAACCAGGGACACACCTCCTGTGCCAGTGGTAACCAAGGACACCCCTCCTGTCACAATGGTACCCAGGGACAGCCCTCCTGTGACAGTCGGTGGTAACCAGGGAAACCCACCTGTGACCATGGTAACCAAGGACACCCCTCCTGTGACAATGGTACCCAGGGACAGCCCTCCTGTGACAGTCGGTGGTAACCAGGGAAACCCACCTGTGACCATGGTAACCAAGGACACCCCTACCCACAGTCACTGGTAACCAAGGACACCTCTCCTGTGACCGTGGTTACCAGGACACGCACATATGACAGTCGGTGGTAACCAGGGACACGCATTTCTGACAGTCAGTGGTAACCAGGGAAACCCACCTGCGACCATGGTAACCAAGGACACCCCTCCTGTGACAGTCAGTGGTAACCAGGGACACACCTCCTGTGCCAGTGGTAACCAAGGACACCCCTCCTGTGACAATGGTACCCAGGGACAGCCCTCCTGTGACAGTCGGTGGTAATCAGGGAAACTCACCTGTGACATTCACAGTGCCCAGGGACACCGGCCTGTGACAGTCGGTGGTAACCAGGGACACGCATCTCTGACAGTCGGTGGTAACCAGGGAAACACACCTGTGACCATGGTAACCAAGGATACACCTACTGTGCCAGTCACTGGTAACCATGGACACCTCTCCTGTGACCGTGGTTACCAGGGACACGCACATATGACAGTCAGTGTTAACCAGGGACACGCATCTCTGACAGTCAGTGGTAACCAGGGAAACCCACCTGTGAACAAGTTAACCAAGGACACCCCTACCCACAGTCACTGGTAACCAAGGACACCTCTCCTGTGACCGTGGTTACCAGGACACGCACATATGACAGTCGGTGGTAACCAGGGACACGCATCTCTGACAGTCAGTGGTAACCAGGGAAACCCACCTGCGACCATGGTAACCAAGGACACCCCTCCTGTGACAGTCAGTGGTAACCAGGGACACACCTCCTGTGCCAGTGGTAACCAAGGACAACCCTACCCACATTCACTGGTAACCAAGGACACCTCTCCTGTGACCGTGGTTATCAGGGAGACGCATCTCTGACAGTCGGTGGTAACCAGGGAAACCCACCTGTGACATTCACAGTGCCCAGGGACACCGGCCTGTGACAGTCGGTGGTAACCAGGGAGACGCATCTCTGACAGTCGGTGGTAACCAGGGAAACCCACCTGTGACCATGGTAACCAAGGACACCCCTCTGTGACAATGGTACCCAGGGACAGCCCTCCTGTGACAGTCGGTGGTAACCAGGGAAACACACCTGTGACCATGGTAACCAAGGACACCCCTACCCACTGTCACTGGTAACCAAGGACACCTCTCCTGTGACCGTGGTTATCAGGGAGACGCATCTCTGACAGTCGGTGGTAACCAGGGAAACCCACCTGTGACCATGGTAACCAAGGACACCCCTCCTGTGACAATGGTACCCAGGGACAGCCCTCCTGTGACAGTCGGTGGTAACCAGGGAAACCCACCTGTGACCATGGTAACCAAGGACACCCCTCCTGTGACAATGGTACCCAGGGACAGCCCTCCTGTGACAGTCGGTGGTAACCAGGGAAACCCACCTGCGACCATGGTAACCAAGGACACCCCTCCTGTGACAGTCAGTGGTAACCAGGGACACACCTCCTGTGCCAGTGGTAACCAAGGACACCCCTCCTGTGACAATGGTACCCAGGGACAGCCCTCCTGTGACAGTCGGTGGTAATCAGGGAAACTCACCTGTGACATTCACAGTGCCCAGGGACACCGGCCTGTGACAGTCGGTGGTAACCAGGGACACGCATCTCTGACAGTCGGTGGTAACCAGGGAAACACACCTGTGACCATGGTAACCAAGGACACACCTACTGTGCCAGTCACTGGTAACCATGGACACCTCTCCTGTGACCGTGGTTACCAGGGACACGCACATATGACAGTCAGTGTTAACCAGGGACACGCATCTCTGACAGTCAGTGGTAACCAGGGAAACCCACCTGTGAACAAGTTAATCAAGGACACCCCTACCCACAGTCACTGGTAACCAAGGACACCTCTCCTGTGACCGTGGTTACCAGGACACGCACATATGACAGTCGGTGGTAACCAGGGACACGCATCTCTGACAGTCAGTGGTAACCAGGGAAACCCACCTGCGACCATGGTAACCAAGGACACCCCTCCTGTGACAGTCAGTGGTAACCAGGGACACACCTCCTGTGCCAGTGGTAACCAAGGACACCCCTACCCACATTCACTGGTAACCAAGGACACCTCTCCTGTGACCGTGGTTATCAGGGAGACGCATCTCTGACAGTCGGTGGTAACCAGGGAAACCCACCTGTGACATTCACAGTGCCCAGGGACACCGGCCTGTGACAGTCGGTGGTAACCAGGGAGACGCATCTCTGACAGTCGGTGGTAACCAGGGAAACCCACCTGTGACCATGGTAACCAAGGACACCCCTCTGTGACAATGGTACCCAGGGACAGCCCTCCTGTGACAGTCGGTGGTAACCAGGGAAACACACCTGTGACCATGGTAACCAAGGACACCCCTACCCACTGTCACTGGTAACCAAGGACACCTCTCCTGTGACCATGGTTATCAGGGAGACGCATCTCTGACATTCGGTGGTAACCAGGGAAACCCACCTGTGACCATGGTAACCAAGGACACCCGTCCTGTGACAATGGTACCAAGGGACAGCCCTCCTGTGACAGTCGGTGGTAACCAGGGAAACCCACCTGTGACCATGGTAACCAAGGACACCCCTCCTGTGACAATGGAACCCAGGGACAGCCGTCCTGTGACAGTCGGTGGTAACCAGGGAGACGCATCTCTGACAGTTGGTGGTAACCAGGGAAACCCACCTGTGACCATGGTAACCAAGGACACCCCTCTGTGACAATGGTACCCAGGGACAGCCCTCCTGTGACAGTCGGTGGTAACCAGGGAAACACACCTGTGACCATGGTAACCAAGGACACCCCTACCCACTGTCACTGGTAACCAAGGACACCTCTCCTGTGACCGTGGTTATCAGGGAGACGCATCTCTGACAGTCGGTGGTAACCAGGGAAACCCACCTGTGACATTCACAGTGCCCAGGGACACCGGCCTGTGACAGTCGGTGGTAACGAGGGACACGCATCTCTGACAGTCAGTGGTAACCAGGGAAACCCACCTGCGACCATGTTAAACAAGGACACCCCTCCTGTGACAGTCAGTGGTAACCAGGGACACACCTCCTGTGCCAGTGGTAACCAAGGACACCCGTCCTGTGACAACGGTACCCAGGGACAGCCCTCCTGTGACAGTTGGTGGTAACCAGGGAAAACCACCTGTGAACATGGTAACCAAGGACACCCCTACCCACAGTCACTGGTAACCAAGGACACCTCTCCGGTGACCGTGGTTACCAGGACACGCACATATGACAGTCGGTGGTAACCAGGGACACGCATTTCTGACAGTCAGTGGTAACCAGGGAAACCCACCTGCGACCATGGTAACCAAGGACACCCCTCCTGTGACAGTCAGTGGTAACCAGGGACACACCTCCTGTGCTAGTGGTAACCAAGCACACCCCTCCTGTCACAATGGTACCCAGGGACAGCACTCCTGTGACAGTCAGTGGTAACCATGTACACTCACCTGTGACAGTTGGTGGTAACCAGGGAAACCCACCTGTGACATTCACAGTGCCCAGGGACACCGGCCTGTGACAGTCGGTGGTAACCAGGAAGACGCATCTCTGACAGTCGGTGGTAACCAGGGAAACCCACCTGTGACCATGGTAACCAAGGACACCCCTCTGTGACAATGGTACCCAGGGACAGCCCTCCTGTGACAGTCAGTGGTAACCAGGGAAACACACCTGTGACCATGGTAACCAAGGACACCCCTCCTGTGACAATGGTACCCAGGGACAGCCCTCCTGTGACAGTCGGTGGTAATCAGGGAAACTCACCTGTGACATTCAAAGTGCCCAGGGACACCGGCCTGTGATAGTCGGTGGTAACCAGGGACACGCATCTCTGACAGTCGGTGGTAACCAGGGAAACCCAACTGTGACCATGGTAACCAAGGACACACCTACTGTGCCAGTCACTGGTAACCACGGACACCTCTCCTGTGACTGTGGTTACCAGGGACACGCACATATGACAGTCGGTGGTAACCAGGGACACGCATCTCTGACAGTCAGTGGTAACCAGGGAAACCCACCTGTGAACAAGTTAACCAAGGACACCCCTACCCACAGTCACTGGTAACCAAGGACACCTCTCCTGTGACCGTGGTTACCACGACACGCACATATGACAGTCGGTGGTAACCAGGGACACGCATCTCTGACAGTCAGTGGTAACCAGGGAAACCCACCTGCGACCATGGTAACCAAGGACACCCCTCCTGTGACAGTCAGTGGTAACCAGGGACACACCTCCTGTGCCAGTGGTAACCAAGGACACCCCTACCCACAGTCACTGGTAACCAAGGACACCTCTCCTGTGACCGTGGTTATCAGGGAGACGCATCTCTGACAGTCGGTGGTAACCAGGGAAACCCACCTGTGGCATTCACAGTGCCCAGGGACACCGGCCTGTGGCAGTCGGTGGTAACCAGGGAGACGCATCTCTGACAGTCGGTGGTAACCAGGGAAACCAACCTGTGACCATGGTAACCAAGGACACCCCTCTGTGACAATGGTACCCACGGACAGCCCTCCTGTGATAGTCGGTGGTAACCAGGGAAACACACCTGTGACCATGGTAACCAAGGACACCCCTACCCACTGTCACTGGTAACCAAGGACACCTCTCCTGTGACCGTGGTTATCAGGGAGACGCATCTCTGACAGTCGGTGGTAACCAGGGAAATCCACCTGTGACCATGGTAACCAAGGACACCCCTCCTGTGACAATGGTACCCAGGGACAGCCCTCCTGTGACAGTCGGTGGTAACCAGGGAAACCCACCTGTGACCATGGTAACCAAGGACACCCCTCCTGTGACAATGGTACCCAGGGACAGCCATCCTGTGACAGTCGGTGGTAACCAGGGAAACCCACCTGTGACATTCACAGTGCCCAGGGACACCGGCCTGTGACAGTCGGTGGTAACCAGGGACACGCATCTCTGACAGTCGGTGGTAACCAGGGAAACCCACCTGTGACCATGGTAACCAAGGACACCCCTCTGTGACAATGGTACCCAGGGTCAGCCCTCCTGTGACAGTCGGTGGTAACCAGGGAAACACACCTGTGACCATGGTAACCAAGGACACACCTACTGTGCCAGTCACTGGTAACCACGGACACCTCTCCTGTGACCGTGTTTACCAGGGACACGCACATATGACAGTCGGTGGTAACCAGGGACACGCATCTCTGACAGTCAGTGGTAACCAGTGAAAACCACCTGTGACCAAGTTAACCAAGGAAACCCCTACCCACAGTCACTGGTAACCAAGGACACCTCTCCTGTGACCGTGGTTACCAGGACACGCACATATGACAGTCGGTGGTAACCAGGGACACGCATCTCTGACAGTCAGTGGTAACCAGGGAAACCCACCTGCGACCATGGTAACCAAGGACACCCCTCCTGTGACAGTCAGTGGTAACCAGGGACACACCTCCTGTGCCAGTGGTAACCAAGGACACCCCTACCCACAGTCACTGTTAACCAAGGACACCTCTCCTGTGACCGTGGTTATCAGGGAGACGCATCTCTTACAGTCGGTGGTAACCAGGGAAACCCACCTGTGACATTCACAGTGCCCAGGGACACCGGCCTGTGACAGTCGGTGGTAACCAGGGAGACGCATCTCTGAAAGTCGGTGGTAACCAGGGAAACCCACCTGTGACCATGGTAACCAAGGACACCCCTCTGTGACAATGGTACCCAGGGACAGCCCTCCTGTGGCAGTCGGTGGTAACCAGGGAAACACATCTGTGACCATGGTAACCCAGGACACCCCTACCCACTGTCACTGGTAACCAAGGACACCTCTCCTGTGACCGTGGTTATCAGGAAGACGCATCTCTGACAGTCGGTGGTAACCAGGGAAACCCACCTGTGACCATGGTAACCAAGGACACCCCTCCTGTGACAATGGTACCCAGGGACAGCCCTCCTGTGACAGTCGTTGGTAACCATGGAAACACACCTGTGAACATGGTAACCAAGGACACCCCTACCCACAGTCACTGGTAACCAAGGACACCTCTCCTGTGACCGTGGTTATCAGGGAGACGCATCTCTGACAGTCGGTGGTAACCAGGGAAACTCACCTGTGACATTCAAAGTGCCCAGGGACACCGGCCTGTGACAGTCGGTGGTAACCAGGGACACGCATCTCTGACAGTCGGTGGTAACCAGGGAAACCCACCTGTGACCATGGTAACCAAGGACACACCTACTGTGCCAGTCACTGGTAACCACGGACACCTCTCCTGTGACTGTGGTTACCAGGGACACGCACATATGACAGTCGGTGGTAACCAGGGACACGCATCTCTGACAGTCAGTGGTAACCAGGGAAACCCACCTGTGAACAAGTTAACCAAGGACACCCCTACCCACAGTCACTGGTAACCAAGGACACCTCTCCTGTGACCGTGGTTACCACGACACGCACATATGACAGTCGGTGGTAACCAGGGACACGCATCTCTGACAGTCAGTGGTAACCAGGGAAACCCACCTGCGACCATGGTAACCAAGGACACCCCTCCTGTGACAGTCAGTGGTAACCAGGGACACACCTCCTGTGCCAGTGGTAACCAAGGACACCCCTACCCACAGTCACTGGTAACCAAGGACACCTCTCCTGTGACCGTGGTTATCAGGGAGACGCATCTCTGACAGTCGGTGGTAACCAGGGAAACCCACCTGTGGCATTCACAGTTCCCAGGGACACCGGCCTGTGACAGTCGGTGGTAACCAGGGAGACGCATCTCTGACAGTCGGTGGTAACCAGGGAAACCAACCTGTGACCATGGTAACCAAGGACACCCCTCTGTGACAATGGTACCCACGGACAGCCCTCCTGTGACAGTCGGTGGTAACCAGGGAAACCCACCTGTGACCATGGTAACCAAGGACACCCCTCTGTGACAATGGTACCCAGGGACAGCCCTCCTGTGACAGTCGGTGGTAACCAGGGAAACACACCTGTGACCATGGTAACCAAGGACACCCCTACCCACTGTCACTGGTAACCAAGGACACCTCTCCTGTGACCGTGGTTATCAGGGAGACGCATCTCTGACAGTCGGTGGTAACCAGGGAAACCCACCTGTGACCATGGTAACCAAGGACACCCCTCTGTGACAATGGTACCCAGGGACAGCCCTCCTGTGGCAGTCGGTGGTAACCAGGGAAACACACCTGTGACCATGGTAACCAAGGACACCCCTACCCACTGTCACTGGTAACCAAGGACACCTCTCCTGTGACCGTGGTTATCAGGGAGACGCATCTCTGACAGTCGGTGGTAACCAGGGAAACCCACCTGTGACCATGGTAACCAAGGACACCCCTCCTGTGACAATGGTACCCAGGGACAGCCTTCCTGTGACAGTCGGTGGTAACCAGGGAAACCCACCTGTGACCATGGTAACCAAGGACACCCCTACCCACAGTCACTGGTAACCAAGGACACCTCTCCTGTGACCGTGGTTATCAGGGAGACGCATCTCTGACAGTCGGTGGTAACCAGGGAAAACCACCTGTGACATTCACAGTGCCCAGGGACACCGGCCTGTGACAGTCGGTGGTAACCAGGGAGACGCATCTCTGACAGTCGGTGGTAACCAGGGAAACCAACCTGTGACCATGGTAACCAAGGACACCCCTCTGTGACAATGGTACCCACGGACAGCCCTCCTGTGACAGTCGGTGGTAACCAGGGAAACACACCTGTGACCATGGTAACCAAGGACACCCCTACCCACTGTCACTGGTAACCAAGGACACCTCTCCTGTGACCGTGGTTATCAGGGAGACGCATCTCTGACAGTCGGTGGTAACCAGGGAAACCCACCTGTGACCATGGTAACCAAGGACACCCCTCCTGTGACAATGGTACCCAGGGACAGCCCTCCTGTGACAGTCGGTGGTAACCAGGGAAACCCACCTGTGACCATGGTAACCAAGGACACCACTCCTGTGACAATGGTACCCCGGGACAGCCCTCCTGTGACAGTCGGTGGTAACCAGGGAAACCCACCTGTGACCATGGTAACCAAGGACACCCCTCCTGTGACAATGGTACCCAGGGACAGCCATTCTGTGACAGTCGGTGGTAACCAGGGAAACCCACCTGTGACATTCACAGTGCCCAGGGACACCGGCCTGTGACAGTCGGTGGTAACCAGGGACACGCATCTCTGACAGTCGGTGGTAACCAGGGAAACCCACCTGTGACCATGGTAACCAAGGACACCCCTCTGTGACAATGGTACCCAGGGACAGCCCTCCTGTGACAGTCGGTGGTAACCAGGAAACACACCTGTGACCATGGTAACCAAGGACACCCCTACCCACTGTCACTGGTAACCAAGGACACCTCTCCTGTGACCGTGGTTATCAGGGAGACGCATCTCTGACAGTCGGTGGTAACCAGGGCAACCCACCTGTGACATTCACAGTGCCCAGGGACACCGGCCTGTGACAGTCGGTGGTAACCAGGGAGACGCATCTCTGACAGTCGGTCGTAACCAGGGAAACCCACCTGTGACCATGGTAACCAAGGACACCCCTCTGTGACAATGGTACCCAGGGACAGCCCTCCTGTGACAGTCGGTGGTAACCAGGGAAACACACCTGTGACCATGGTAACCAAGGACACCTCTACCCACTGTCACTGGTAACCAAGGACACCTCTCCTGTGACCGTGGTTATCAGGGAGACGCATCTCTGACAGTCGGTGATAACCAGGGAATCCCACCTGTGACCATGGTAACCAAGGACACCCCTCCTGTGACAATGGTACCCAGGGAGAGCCCTCTTGTGACAGTCGGTGGTAACCAGGGAAACCCACCTGTGACCATGGTAACCAAGGACACCCCTCCTGTGACAATGGTACCCAGGGACAGCCGTCCTGTGACAGTCGGTGGTAACCAGGGAAACCCACCTGTGACATTCACAGTGCCCAGGGACACCGGCCTGTGACAGTCGGTGGTAATCAGGGACACGCATCTCTGACAGTCGGTGGTAACCTGGGAAACCCACCTGTGACCATGGTAACCAAGGACACACCTACTGTGACAGTCACTGGTAACCACGGACACCTTTCCTGTGACAATAGTACCCACGGACAGCCCTCCTGTGACAGTCGGTGGTAACCAGGGAAACCCACCTGTGACCATGGTAACCAAGGACACCCCAACCCACAGTCACTGGTAACCAAGGACACCCCTCCTGTGACAATGGTACCCAGGGACAGCCGTCCTGTGACAGTCGGTGGTAACCAGGGAAACCAACCTGTGACATTCACAGTGCCCAGGGACACCGGCCTGTGACAGTCGGTGGTAATCAGGGACACGCATCTCTGACAGTCGGTGGTAACCTGGGAAACCCACCTGTGACCATGGTAACCAAGGACACACCTACTGTGACAGTCACTGGTAACCACGGACACCTCTCCTGTGACAATAGTACCCACGGACAGCCCTCCTGTGACAGTCGGTGGTAACCAGGGAAACCCACCTGTGACCATGGTAACCAAGGACACCCCAACCCACAGTCACTGGTAACCAAGGACACCTCTCCTGTGACTGTGGTTACCAGGACACGCACATATGACAGTCGGTGGTAACCAGGGACAGGCATTTCTGACAGTCAGTGGTAACCAGGGAAACCCACCTGCAATCATGGTAACCAAGGACACCCCTCCTGTGACAGTCAGTGGTAACCAGGCAAACACCTCCTGTGCCAGTGGCAACCAAGGACACCCCTCCTGTCACAATGGTACCCAGGGACAGCCCTCCTGTGACAGTCAGTGGTAACCATGTACACTCACCTGTGACAGTCGGTGGTAACCAGGGAAACCCACCTGTGACATTCACAGTGCCCAGGGACACCGGCCTGTGACAGTCGGTGGTAACCAGGGAGACGCATCTCTGACAGTCGGTGGTAACCAGGGAAACACACCTGTGACCATGGTAACCAAGGACACCCCTACCCACAGTCACTGGTAACCAAGGACACCTCTCCTGTGACCGTGGTTACCAGGACACGCACATATGACAGTCGGTGGTAACCAGGGACACGCATCTCTGACAGTCAGTGATAACCAGGGAAACCCACCTGCGACCATGGTACCCAAGGACACCCCTCCTGTGACAGTCAGTGGTAACCAGGGACACACCTCCTGTGCCAGTGGTAACCAAGGACACCCCTCCTGTCACAATGGTACCCAGGGACAGCCCTCCTGTGACAGTCAGTGGTAACCATGTACACTCACCTGTGACAGTCGGTGGTAACCAGGGAAACCCACCTGTGACATTCCCATTTCCCAGGGACACCGGCCTGTGACAGTCGGTGGTAACCAGGGACACGCATCTCTGACAGTCGGTGGTAACCAGGGAAACCCACCTGTCGCCATGTTAACCAAGGACCCACCTACTGTGACAGTCACTGGTAACCACGGACACCTCTCCTGTGACCGTGGTTACCAGGGACACGCATATATGACAGTCGGTGGTAACCAGGGACACGCATCTCTGACAGTCAGTGGTAACCAGGGAAACCCACCTGCGACCGTGGTAACCAAGGACACCCCTCCTGTGACAGTCAGTGGTAACCAGGGACACACCTCCTGTGCCAGTGGTAACCAAGGACACCCCTCCTGTCACAATGGTACCCAGGGACAGCCCTCCTGTGACAGTCGGTGGTAACCAGGGAAACCCACCTGTGACCATGGTAACCAAGGACACCCCTCCTGTGACAATGGTACCCCGGGACAGCCCTCCTGTGACAGTCGGTGGTAACCAGGGAAACCCACCTGTGACCATGGTAACCAAGGACACCCCTACCCACAGTCACTGGTAACCAAGGACACCTCTCCTGTGACCGTGGTTACCAGGACACGCACATATGACAGTCGGTGGTAACCAGGGACACGCATTTCTGACAGTCAGTGGTAACCAGGGAAACCCACCTGCGACCATGGTAACCAAGGACACCCCTCCTGTGACAGTCAGTGGTAACCAGGGACACACCTCCTGTGCCAGTGGTAACCAAGGACACCCCTCCTGTGACAATGGTACCCAGGGACAGCCCTCCTGTGACAGTCGGTGGTAATCAGAGAAACTCACCTGTGACATTCACAGTGCCCAGGGACACCGGCCTGTGACAGTCGGTGGTAACCAGGGACACGCATCTCTGACAGTCGGTGGTAACCAGGGAAACACACCTGTGACCATGGTAACCAAGGACACACCTACTGTGCCAGTCACTGGTAACCATGGACACCTCTCCTGTGACCGTGGTTACCAGGGACATGCACATATGACAGTCAGTGTTAACCAGGGACACGCATCTCTGACAGTCGGTGGTAACCAGGGAAACCCACCTGTGACATTCACAGTGCCCAGGGACACCGGCCTGTGACTGTCGGTGGTAACCAGGAAGACGCATCTCTGACAGTCAGTGGTAACCAGGGAAACCCACCTGCGACCATGTTAAACAAGGACACCCCTCCTGTGACAGTCAGTGGTAACCAGGGACACACCTCCTGTGCCAGTGGTAACCAAGGACACCCCTCCTGTGACAACGGTACCCAGGGACAGCCCTCCTGTGACAGTCGGTGGTAACCAGGGAAAACCACCTGTGAACATGGTAACCAAGGACACCCCTACCCACAGTCACTGGTAACCAAGGACACCTCTCCTGTGACCGTGGTTACCAGGACACGCACATATGACAGTCGGTGGTAACCAGGGACACGCATTTCTGACAGTCAGTGGTAACCAGGGAAACCCACCTGCGACCATGGTAACCAAGGACACCCCTCCTGTGACAGTCAGTGGTAACCAGGGACACACCTCCTGTGCTAGTGGTAACCAAGCACACCCCTCCTGTCACAATGGTACCCAGGGACAGCCCTCCTGTGACAGTCAGTGGTAACCATGTACACTCACCTGTGACAGTTGGTGGTAACCAGGGAAACACACCTGTGACATTCACAGTGCCCAGGGACACCGGACTGGGACAGTCGGTGGTAACCAGGAAGACGCATCTCTGACAGTCGGTGGTAACCAGGGAAACCCACCTGTGACCATGGTAACCAAGGACACCCCTCTGTGACAATGGTACCCAGGGACAGCCCTCCTGTGACAGTCAGTGGTAACCAGGGAAACCCACCTGTGACCATGGTAACCAAGGACACCCCTCCTATGACAATGGTACCCAGGGACAGCCCTCCTGTGACAGTCGGTGGTAATCAGGGAAACTCACCTGTGACATTCACAGTGCCCAGGGACACCGGCCTGTGACAGTCGGTGGTAACCAGGGACACGCAACTCTGACAGTCGGTGGTAACCAGGGAAACCCACCTGTGACCATGGTAACCAAGGACACACCTACTGTGCCAGTCACTGGTAACCACGGACACCTCTCCTGTGACTGTGGTTACCAGGGACACGCACATATGACAGTCGGTGGTAACCAGGGACACGCATCTCTGACAGTCAGTGGTAACCAGGGAAACCCACCTGTGAACAAGTTAACCAAGGACACCCCTACCCACAGTCACTGGTAACCAAGGACACCTCTCCTGTGACCGTGGTTACCAGGACACGCACATATGACAGTCGGTGGTAACCAGGGACACGCATCTCTGACAGTCAGTGGTAACCAGGGAAACCCACCTGCGACCATGGTAACCAAGGACACCCCTCCTGTGACAGTCAGTGGTAACCAGGGACACACCTCCTGTGCCAGTGGTAACCAAGGACACCCCTCCTGTCACAATGGTACCCAGGGACAGCCCTCCTGTGACAGTCAGTGGTAACCATGTACACTCACCTGTGACAGTCGGTGGTAACCAGGGAAACCCACCTGTGACATTCCCATTTCCCAGGGACACCGGCCTGTGACAGTCGGTGGTAACCAGGGACACGCATCTCTGACAGTCGGTGGTAACCAGGGAAACCCACCTGTCGCCATGTTAACCAAGGACCCACCTACTGTGACAGTCACTGGTAACCACGGACACCTCTCCTGTGACCGTGGTTACCAGGGACACGCATATATGACAGTCGGTGGTAACCAGGGACACGCATCTCTGACAGTCAGTGGTAACCAGGGAAACCCACCTGCGACCATGGTAACCAAGGACACCCCTCCTGTGACAGTCAGTGGTAACCAGGGACACACCTCCTGTGCCAGTGGTAACCAAGGACACCCCTCCTGTCACAATGGTACCCAGGGACAGCCCTCCTGTGACAGTCGGTGGTAACCAGGGAAACCCACCTGTGACCATGGTAACCAAGGACACTCCTCCTGTGACAATGGTACCCAGGGACAGCCCTCCTGTGACAGTCGGTGGTAACCAGGGAAACCCACCTGTGACCATGGTAACCAAGGACACCCCTACCCACAGTCACTGGTAACCAAGGACACCTCTCCTGTGACCGTGGTTACCAGGACATGCACATATGACAGTCGGTGGTAACCAGGGACACGCATTTCTGACAGTCAGTGGTAACCAGGGAAACCCACCTGCGACCATGGTAACCAAGGACACCCCTCCTGTGACAGTCAGTGGTAACCAGGGACACACCTCCTGTGCCAGTGGTAACCAAGGACACCCCTCCTGTGACAATGGTACCCAGGGACAGCCCTCCTGTGACAGCCGGTGGTAATCAGGGAAACTCACCTGTGACATTCACAGTGCCCAGGGACACCGGCCTGTGACAGTCGGTGGTAACCAGGGACACGCATCTCTGACAGTCGGTGGTAACCAGGGAAACACACCTGTGACCATGGTAACCAAGGACACACCTACTGTGCCAGTCACTGGTAACCATGGACACCTCTCCTGTGACCGTGGTTACCAGGGACACGCACATATGACAGTCAGTGTTAACCAGGGACACGCATCTCTGACAGTCAGTGGTAACCAGGGAAACCCACCTGTGAACAAGTTAACCAAGGACACCCCTACCCACAGTCACTGGTAACCATGGACACCTCTCCTGTGACCGTGGTTACCAGGACACGCACATATGACAGTCGGTGGTAACCAGGGACACGCATCTCTGACAGTCAGTGGTAACCAGGAAAACCCACCTGCGACCATGGTAACCAAGGACACCCCTCCTGTGACAGTCAGTGGTAACCAGGGACACACCTCCTGTGCCAGTGGTAACCAAGGACACCCCTACCCACATTCACTGGTAACCAAGGACACCTCTCCTGTGACCGTGGTTATCAGGGAGACGCATCTCTGACAGTCGGTGGTAACCAGGGAAACCCACCTGTGACATTCACAGTGCCCAGGGACACCGGCCTGTGACAGTCGGTGGTAACCAGGGAGACGCATCTCTGACAGTCGGTGGTAACCAGGGAAACCCACCTGTGACCATGGTAACCAAGGACACCCCTACCCACTGTCACTGGTAAACAAGGACCCCTCTCCTGTGACCGTGGTTATCAGGGAGACGCATCTCTGACAGTCGGTGGTAACCAGGGAAACCCACCTGTGACATTCACAGTGCCCAGGGACACCGGCCTGTGACAGTCGGTGGTAACCAGGGAGACGCATCTCTGAGAGTCGGTGGTAACCAGGGAAACCCACCTGTGACCATGGTAACCAAGGACACCCCTCTGTGACAATGGTACCCAGGGACAGCCATCCTGTGACAGTCGGTGGTAACCAGGGAAACAAACCTGTGACCGTGGTGACCAAGGACACCCCTACCCACTGTCACTGGTAACCAAGGACACCTCTCCTGTGACCGTGGTTATCAGGGAGACGCATCTGTGACAGTCGGTGATAACCAGGGAATCCCACCTGTGACCATGGTAACCAAGGACACCCCTCCTGTGACAATGGTACCCAGGGAGAGCCCTCCTGTGACAGTCGGTGGTAACCAGGGAAACCCACCTGTGACCATGGTAACCAAGGACACCCCTCCTGTGACAATGGTACCCAGGGACAGCCGTCCTGTGACAGTCGGTGGTAACCAGGGAAACCCACCTGTGACATTCACAGTGCCCAGGGACCCCGGCCTGTGACAGTCGGTGGTAATCAGGGACACGCATCTCTGACAGTCGGTGGTAAACAGGGAAACCCACCTGTGACCATGGTAACCAAGGACACACCTACTGTGACAGTCACTGGTAACCACGGACACCTCTCCTGTGACCGTGGCTACCAGGGACACGCACATATGACAGTCGGTGGTAACCAGGGACACGCATCTCTGACAGTCAGTGGTAACCAGGGAAACCCACCTGTCGCCATGGTAACCAAGGACCCACCTACTGTGACAGTCACTGGTAACCACGGACACCTCTCCTGTGACCGTGGTTACCAGGGACACGCATATATGACAGTCGGTGGTAACCAGGGACACGCATCTCTGACAGTCAGTGGTAACCAGGGAAACCCACCTGCGACCATGGTAACCAAGGACACCCCTCCTGTGACAGTCAGTGGTAACCAGGGACACACCTCCTGTGCCAGTGGTAACCAAGGACACCCCTACCCACAGTCACTGTTAACCAAGGACACCTCTCCTGTGACCGTGGTTATCAGGGAGACGCATCTCTTACAGTCGGTGGTAACCAGGGAAACCCACCTGTGACATTCACAGTGCCCAGGGACACCGGCCTGTGACAGTCGGTGGTAACCAGGGAGACGCATCTCTGACAGTCGGTGGTAACCAGGGAAACCCACCTGTGACCATGGTAACCAAGGACACCCCTACCCACTGTCACTGGTAAACAAGGACCCCTCTCCTGTGACCGTGGTTATCAGGGAGACGCATCTCTGACAGTCGGTGGTAACCAGGGAAACCCACCTGTGACCATGGTAACCAAGGACACCCCTCCTGTGACAATGGTACCCAGGGACAGCCCTCCTGTGACAGTCGGTGGTAACCAGGGAAACAAACCTGTGACCGTGGTGACCAAGGACACCCCTCCTGTGACAATGGTACCCCGGGACAGCCCTCCTGTGACAGTCGGTGGTAACCAGGGAAACCCACCTGTGACCATGGTAACCAAGGACACCCCTCCTGTGACAATGGTCCCCAGGGACAGCCATCTTGTGACAGTCGGTGGTAACCAGGGAAACCCACCTGTGACATTCACAGTGCCCAGGGACACCGGCCTGTGACAGTCGGTGGTAACCAGGGACACGCATCTCTGACAGTCGGTGGTAACCAGGGAAACCCACCTGTGACCATGGTAACCAAGGACACACCTACTGTGACAGTCACTGGTAACCACGGACACCTCTCCTGTGACCGTGGCTACCACGGACACGCACATATGACAGTCGGTGGTAACCAGGGACACGCATCTCTGACAGTCGGTGGTAACAAGGGAAACCCACCTGTCGCCATGGTAACCAAGGACCCACCTACTGTGACAGTCACTGGTAACCACAGACACCTCTCCTGTGACCGTGGTTACCAGGGACACGCATATATGACAGTCGGTGGTAAACAGGGACACGCATCTATGACAGTCAGTGGTAACTAGGGAAACCCACCTGCGACCATGGTAACCAAGGACACCCTTCCTGTGACAGTCAGTGGTAACCAGGGACACACCTCCTGTGCCAGTGGTAACCAAGGACACCCCTCCTGTCACAATGGTACCAGGGACAGCCCTCCTGTGACAGTCGGTGGTAACCAGGGAAACCCACCTGTGACCATGGTAACCAAGGACACCCCTCCTGTGACAATGGTACCCAGGGACAGCCCTCCTGTGACAGTCGGTGGTAACCAGGGAAACACACCTGTGACCATGGTAACCAAGGACACCCCTACCCACAGTCACTGGTAACCAAGGACACCTCTCCTGTGACCGTGGTTATCAGGGAGACGCATCTCTGACAGTCGGTGGTAACCAGGGAAACCCACCTGTGACATTCACAGTGCCCAGGGACACCGGCCTATGACAGTCGGTGGTAACCAGGGTGACGCATCTCTGACAGTCGGTGGTAACCAGGGAAACCCACCTGTGACCATGGTAACCAAGGACACCCCTCTGTGACAACGGTACCCAGGGACAGCCCTCCTGTGACAGTCGGTGGTAACCAGGGAAACACAACTGTGACCATGGTAACCAAGGACACCCCTACCCACTGTCACTGGTAACCAAGGACACCTCTCCTGTGACCGTGGTTATCAGGGAGACGCATCTCTGACAGTCGGTGGTAACCAGGGAAACCCACCTGTGACCATGGTAACCAAGGACACCCGTCCTGTGACAATGGTACCAAGGGACAGCCCTCCTGTGACAGTCGGTGGTAACCAGGGAAACCCACCTGTGACCATGGTAACCAAGGACACCCCTCCTGTGACAATGGAACCCAGGGACAGCCGTCCTGTGACAGTCGGTGGTAACCAGGGAGACGCATCTCTGACAGTCGGTGGTAACCAGGGAAACCCACCTGTGACCATGGTAACCAAGGACACCCCTCTGTGACAATGGTACCCAGGGACAGCCCTCCTGTGACAGTCGGTGGTAACCAGGGAAACACACCTGTGACCATGGTAACCAAGGACACCCCTACCCACTGTCACTGGTAACCAAGGACACCTCTCCTGTGACCGTGGTTATCAGGGAGACGCATCTCTGACAGTCGGTGGTAACCAGGGAAACCCACCTGTGACATTCACAGTGCCCAGGGACACCGGCCTGTGACAGTCGGTGGTAACGAGGGACACGCATCTCTGACAGTCAGTGGTAACCAGGGAAACCCACCTGCGACCATGTTAAACAAGGACACCCCTCCTGTGACAGTCAGTGGTAACCAGGGACACACCTCCTGTGCCAGTGGTAACCAAGGACACCCCTCCTGTGACAACGGTACCCAGGGACAGCCCTCCTGTGACAGTCGGTGGTAACCAGGGAAAACCACCTGTGAACATGGTAACCAAGGACACCCCTACCCACAGTCACTGGTAACCAAGGACACCTCTCCTGTGACCGTGGTTACCAGGACACGCACATATGACAGTCGGTGGTAACCAGGGACACGCATTTCTGACAGTCAGTGGTAACCAGGGAAACCCACCTGCGACCATGGTAACCAAGGACACCCCTCCTGTGACAGTCAGTGGTAACCAGGGACACACCTCCTGTGCTAGTGGTAACCAAGCACACCCCTCCTGTCACAATGGTACCCAGGGACAGCACTCCTGTGACAGTCAGTGGTAACCATGTACACTCACCTGTGACAGTTGGTGGTAACCAGGGAAACCCACCTGTGACATTCACAGTGCCCAGGGACACCGGCCTGTGACAGTCGGTGGTAACCAGGAAGACGCATCTCTGACAGTCGGTGGTAACCAGGGAAACCCACCTGTGACCATGGTAACCAAGGACACCCCTCTGTGACAATGGTACCCAGGGACAGCCCTCCTGTGACAGTCAGTGGTAACCAGGGAAACACACCTGTGACCATGGTAACCAAGGACACCCCTCCTGTGACAATGGTACCCAGGGACAGCCCTCCTGTGACAGTCGGTGGTAATCAGGGAAACTCACCTGTGACATTCAAAGTGCCCAGGGACACCGGCCTGTGACAGTCGGTGGTAACCAGGGACACGCATCTCTGACAGTCGGTGGTAACCAGGGAAACCCACCTGTGACCATGGTAACCAAGGACACACCTACTGTGCCAGTCACTGGTAACCACGGACACCTCTCCTGTGACTGTGGTTACCAGGGACACGCACATATGACAGTCGGTGGTAACCAGGGACACGCATCTCTGACAGTCAGTGGTAACCAGGGAAACCCACCTGTGAACAAGTTAACCAAGGACACCCCTACCCACAGTCACTGGTAACCAAGGACACCTCTCCTGTGACCGTGGTTACCACGACACGCACATATGACAGTCGGTGGTAACCAGGGACACGCATCTCTGACAGTCAGTGGTAACCAGGGAAACCCACCTGCGACCATGGTAACCAAGGACACCCCTCCTGTGACAGTCAGTGGTAACCAGGGACACACCTCCTGTGCCAGTGGTAACCAAGGACACCCCTACCCACAGTCACTGGTAACCAAGGACACCTCTCCTGTGACCGTGGTTATCAGGGAGACGCATCTCTGACAGTCGGTGGTAACCAGGGAAACCCACCTGTGGCATTCACAGTGCCCAGGGACACCGGCCTGTGACAGTCGGTGGTAACCAGGGAGACGCATCTCTGACAGTCGGTGGTAACCAGGGAAACCAACCTGTGACCATGGTAACCAAGGACACCCCTCTGTGACAATGGTACCCACGGACAGCCCTCCTGTGACAGTCGGTGGTAACCAGGGAAACACACCTGTGACCATGGTAACCAAGGACACCCCTACCCACTGTCACTGGTAACCAAGGACACCTCTCCTGTGACCGTGGTTATCAGGGAGACGCATCTCTGACAGTCGGTGGTAACCAGGGAAACCCACCTGTGACCATGGTAACCAAGGACACCCCTCCTGTGACAATGGTACCCAGGGACAGCCCTCCTGTGACAGTCGGTGGTAACCAGGGAAACCCACCTGTGACCATGGTAACCAAGGACACCCCTCCTGTGACAATGGTACCCAGGGACAGCCATCCTGTGACAGTCGGTGGTAACCAGGGAAACCCACCTGTGACATTCACAGTGCCCAGGGACACCGGCCTGTGACAGTCGGTGGTAACCAGGGACACGCATCTATGACAGTCGGTGGTAACCAGGGAAACCCACCTGTGACCATGGTAACCAAGGACACCCCTCTGTGACAATGGTACCCAGGGACAGCCCTCCTGTGACAGTCGGTGGTAACCAGGGAAACACACCTATGACCATGGTAACCAAGGACACACCTACTGTGCCAGTCACTGGTAACCACGGACACCTCTCCTGTGACCGTGTTTACCAGGGACACGCACATATGACAGTCGGTGGTAACCAGGGACACGCATCTCTGACAGTCAGTGGTAACCAGGGAAAACCACCTGTGACCAAGTTAACCAAGGAAACCCCTACCCACAGTCACTGGTAACCAAGGACACCTCTCCTGTGACCGTGGTTACCAGGACACGCACATATGACAGTCGGTGGTAACCAGGGACACGCATCTCTGACAGTCAGTGGTAACCAGGGAAACCCACCTGCGACCATGGTAACCAAGGACACCCCTCCTGTGACAGTCAGTGGTAACCAGGGACACACCTCCTGTGCCAGTGGTAACCAAGGACACCCCTCCTGTCACAATGGTACCCAGGGACAGCCCTCCTGTGACAGTCAGTGGTAACCATGTACACTCACCTGTGACAGTCGGTGGTAACCAGGGAAACCCACCTGTGACATTCCCATTTCCCAGGGACACTGGCCTGTGACAATCGGTGGTAACCAGGGACACGCATCTCTGACAGTCGGTGGTAACCAGGGAAACCCACCTGTCGCCATGTTAACCAAGGACCCACCTACCGTGACAGTCACTGGTAACCACGGACACCTCTCCTGTGACCGTGGTTACCAGGGACACGCATATATGACAGTCGGTGGTAACCAGGGACACGCATCTCTGACAGTCAGTTGTAACCAGGGAAACCCACCTGCGACCATGGTAACCAAGGACACCCCTCCTGTGACAGTCAGTGGTAACCAGGGACACACCTCCTGTGCCAGTGGTAACCAAGGACACCCCTCCTGTCACAATGGTACCCAGGGACAGCCCTCCTGTGACAGTCGGTGGTAACCAGGGAAACCCACCTGTGACCATGGTAACCAAGGACACCCCTCCTGTGACAATGGTACCCAGGGACAGCCCTCCTGTGACAGTCGGTGGTAACCAGGGAAACCCACCTGTGAACATGGTAACCAAGGACACCCCTCTGTGCCAATGGTACCCACGGACAGCCCTCCTGTGATAGTCGGTGGTAACCAGGGAAACACACCTGTGACCATGGTAACCAAGGACACCCCTACCCACTGTCACTGGTAACCAAGGACACCTCTCCTGTGACCGTGGTTATCAGGGAGACGCATCTCTGACAGTCGGTGGTAACCAGGGAAATCCACCTGTGACCATGGTAACCAAGGACACCCCTCCTGTGACAATGGTACCCAGGGACAGCCCTCCTGTGACAGTCGGTGGTAACCAGGGAAACCCACCTGTGACCATGGTAACCAAGGACACCCCTCCTGTGACAATGGTACCCAGGGACAGCCATCCTGTGACAGTCGGTGGTAACCAGGGAAACCCACCTGTGACATTCACAGTGCCCAGGGACACCGGCCTGTGACAGTCGGTGGTAACCAGGGACACGCATCTCTGACAGTCGGTGGTAACCAGGGAAACCCACCTGTGACCATGGTAACCAAGGACACCCCTCTGTGACAATGGTACCCAGGGTCAGCCCTCCTGTGACAGTCGGTGGTAACCAGGGAAACACACCTGTGACCATGGTAACCAAGGACACACCTACTGTGCCAGTCACTGGTAACCACGGACACCTCTCCTGTGACCGTGTTTACCAGGGACACGCACATATGACAGTCGGTGGTAACCAGGGACACGCATCTCTGACAGTCAGTGGTAACCAGTGAAAACCACCTGTGACCAAGTTAACCAAGGAAACCCC
Source organism: Rangifer tarandus platyrhynchus (assembly GCA_949782905.1). Classification (NCBI taxonomy): domain Eukaryota; kingdom Metazoa; phylum Chordata; class Mammalia; order Artiodactyla; family Cervidae; genus Rangifer; species Rangifer tarandus. Next base: position 44,472,413 of record OX460344.1, read on the forward strand.
TACCCACAGTCACTGGTAACCAAGGACACCTCTCCTGTGACCGTGGTTACCAGGACACGCACATATGACAGTCGGTGGTAACCAGGGACACGCATCTCTGACAGTCAGTGGTAACCAGGGAAACCCACCTGCGACCATGGTAACCAAGGACACCCCTCCTGTGACAGTCAGTGGTAACCAGGGACACACCTCCTGTGCCAGTGGTAACCAAGGACACCCCTACCCACAGTCACTGTTAACCAAGGACACCTCTCCTGTGACCGTGGTTATCAGGGAGACGCATCTCTTACAGTCGGTGGTAACCAGGGACACCCACCTGTGACATTCACAGTGCCCAGGGACACCGGCCTGTGACAGTCGGTGGTAACCAGGGAGACGCATCTCTGACAGTCGGTGGTAACCAGGGAAACCCACCTGTGACCATGGTAACCAAGGACACCCCTCTGTGACAATGGTACCCAGGGACAGCCCTCCTGTGGCAGTCGGTGGTAACCAGGGAAACACACCTGTGACCATGGTAACCCAGGACACCCCTACCCACTGTCACTGGTAACCAAGGACACCTCTCCTGTGACCGTGGTTATCAGGAAGACGCATCTCTGACAGTCGGTGGTAACCAGGGAAACCCACCTGTGACCATGGTAACCAAGGACACCCCTCCTGTGACAATGGTACCCAGGGACAGCCCTCCTGTGACAGTCGGTGGTAACCAGGGAAACACACCTGTGACCATGGTAACCAAGGACACCCCTACCCACAGTCACTGGTAACCAAGGACACCTCTCCTGTGACCGTGGTTATCAGGGAGACGCATCTCTGACAGTCGGTGGTAACCAGGGAAACTCACCTGTGACATTCAAAGTGCCCAGGGACACCGGCCTGTGACAGTCGGTGGTAACCAGGGACACGCATCTCTGACAGTCGGTGGTAACCAGGGAAACCCACCTGTGACCATGGTAACCAAGGACACACCTACTGTGCCAGTCACTGGTAACCACGGACACCTCTCCTGTGACTGTGGTTACCAGGGACACGCACATATGACAGTCGGTGGTAACCAGGGACACGCATCTCTGACAGTCAGTGGTAACCAGGGAAACCCACCTGTGAACAAGTTAACCAAGGACACCCCTACCCACAGTCACTGGTAACCAAGGACACCTCTCCTGTGACCGTGGTTACCACGACACGCACATATGACAGTCGGTGGTAACCAGGGACACGCATCTCTGACAGTCAGTGGTAACCAGGGAAACCCACCTGCGACCATGGTAACCAAGGACACCCCTCCTGTGACAGTCAGTGGTAACCAGGGACACACCTCCTGTGCCAGTGGTAACCAAGGACACCCCTACCCACAGTCACTGGTAACCAAGGACACCTCTCCTGTGACCGTGGTTATCAGGGAGACGCATCTCTGACAGTCGGTGGTAACCAGGGAAACCCACCTGTGGCATTCACAGTTCCCAGGGACACCGGCCTGTGACAGTCGGTGGTAACCAGGGAGACGCATCTCTGACAGTCGGTGGTAACCAGGGAAACCAACCTGTGACCATGGTAACCAAGGACACCCCTCTGTGACAATGGTACCCACGGACAGCCCTCCTGTGACAGTCGGTGGTAACCAGGGAAACCCACCTGTGACCATGGTAACCAAGGACACCCCTCTGTGACAATGGTACCCAGGGACAGCCCTCCTGTGACAGTCGGTGGTAACCAGGGAAACACACCTGTGACCATGGTAACCAAGGACACCCCTACCCACTGTCACTGGTAACCAAGGACACCTCTCCTGTGACCGTGGTTATCAGGGAGACGCATCTCTGACAGTCGGTGGTAACCAGGGAAACCCACCTGTGACCATGGTAACCAAGGACACCCCTCTGTGACAATGGTACCCAGTGACAGCCCTCCTGTGGCAGTCGGTGGTAACCAGGGAAACCCACCTGTGACCATGGTAACCAAGGACACCCCTACCCACTGTCACTGGTAACCAAGGACACCTCTCCTGTGACCGTGGTTATCAGGGAGACGCATCTCTGACAGTCGGTGGTAACCAGGGAAACCCACCTGTGACCATGGTAACCAAGGACACCCCTCCTGTGACAATGGTACCCAGGGACAGCCTTCCTGTGACAGTCGGTGGTAACCAGGGAAACCCACCTGTGACCATGGTAACCAAGGACACCCCTACCCACAGTCACTGGTAACCAAGGACACCTCTCCTGTGACCGTGGTTATCAGGGAGACGCATCTCTGACAGTCGGTGGTAACCAGGGAAAACCACCTGTGACATTCACAGTGCCCAGGGACACCGGCCTGTGACAGTCGGTGGTAACCAGGGAGACGCATCTCTGACAGTCGGTGGTAACCAGGGAAACCAACCTGTGACCATGGTAACCAAGGACACCCCTCTGTGACAATGGTACCCACGGACAGCCCTCCTGTGACAGTCGGTGGTAACCAGGGAAACACACCTGTGACCATGGTAACCAAGGACACCCCTACCCACTGTCACTGGTAACCAAGGACACCTCTCCTGTGACCGTGGTTATCAGGGAGACGCATCTCTGACAGTCGGTGGTAACCAGGGAAACCCACCTGTGACCATGGTAACCAAGGACACCCCTCCTGTGACAATGGTACCCAGGGACAGCCCTCCTGTGACAGTCGGTGGTAACCAGGGAAACCCACCTGTGACCATGGTAACCAAGGACACCACTCCTGTGACAATGGTACCCCGGGACAGCCCTCCTGTGACAGTCGGTGGTAACCAGGGAAACCCACCTGTGACCATGGTAACCAAGGACACCCCTCCTGTGACAATGGTACCCAGGGACAGCCATTCTGTGACAGTCGGTGGTAACCAGGGAAACCCACCTGTGACATTCACAGTGCCCAGGGACACCGGCCTGTGACAGTCGGTGGTAACCAGGGACACGCATCTCTGACAGTCGGTGGTAACCAGGGAAACCCACCTGTGACCATGGTAACCAAGGACACCCCTCTGTGACAATGGTACCCAGGGACAGCCCTCCTGTGACAGTCGGTGGTAACCAGGAAACACACCTGTGACCATGGTAACCAAGGACACCCCTACCCACTGTCACTGGTAACCAAGGACACCTCTCCTGTGACCGTGGTTATCAGGGAGACGCATCTCTGACAGTCGGTGGTAACCAGGGCAACCCACCTGTGACATTCACAGTGCCCAGGGACACCGGCCTGTGACAGTCGGTGGTAACCAGGGAGACGCATCTCTGACAGTCGGTCGTAACCAGGGAAACCCACCTGTGACCATGGTAACCAAGGACACCCCTCTGTGACAATGGTACCCAGGGACAGCCCTCCTGTGACAGTCGGTGGTAACCAGGGAAACACACCTGTGACCATGGTAACCAAGGACACCTCTACCCACTGTCACTGGTAACCAAGGACACCTCTCCTGTGACCGTGGTTATCAGGGAGACGCATCTCTGACAGTCGGTGATAACCAGGGAATCCCACCTGTGTCCATGGTAACCAAGGACACCCCTCCTGTGACAATGGTACCCAGGGAGAGCCCTCTTGTGACAGTCGGTGGTAACCAGGGAAACCCACCTGTGACCATGGTAACCAAGGACACCCCTCCTGTGACAATGGTACCCAGGGACAGCCGTCCTGTGACAGTCGGTGGTAACCAGGGAAACCCACCTGTGACATTCACAGTGCCCAGGGACACCGGCCTGTGACAGTCGGTGGTAATCAGGGACACGCATCTCTGACAGTCGGTGGTAACCTGGGAAACCCACCTGTGACCATGGTAACCAAGGACACACCTACTGTGACAGTCACTGGTAACCACGGACACCTTTCCTGTGACAATAGTACCCACGGACAGCCCTCCTGTGACAGTCGGTGGTAACCAGGGAAACCCACCTGTGACCATGGTAACCAAGGACACCCCAACCCACAGTCACTGGTAACCAAGGACACCCCTCCTGTGACAATGGTACCCAGGGACAGCCGTCCTGTGACAGTCGGTGGTAACCAGGGAAACCAACCTGTGACATTCACAGTGCCCAGGGACACCGGCCTGTGACAGTCGGTGGTAATCAGGGACACGCATCTCTGACAGTCGGTGGTAACCTGGGAAACCCACCTGTGACCATGGTAACCAAGGACACACCTACTGTGCCAGTCACTGGTAACCACGGACACCTCTCCTGTGACAATAGTACCCACGGACAGCCCTCCTGTGACAGTCGGTGGTAACCAGGGAAACCCACCTGTGACCATGGTAACCAAGGACACCCCAACCCACAGTCACTGGTAACCAAGGACACCCCTCCTGTCACAATGGTACCCAGGGACAGCCCTCCTGTGACAGTCAGTGGTAACCATGTACACTCACCTGTGACAGTCGGTGGTAACCAGGGAAACCCACCTGTGACATTCACAGTGCCCAGGGACACCGGCCTGTGACAGTCGGTGGTAACCAGGGAGACGCATCTCTGACAGTCGGTGGTAACCAGGGAAACACACCTGTGACCATGGTAACCAAGGACACCCCTACCCACAGTCACTGGTAACCAAGGACACCTCTCCTGTGACCGTGGTTACCAGGACACGCACATATGACAGTCGGTGGTAACCAGGGACACGCATCTCTGACAGTCAGTGATAACCAGGGAAACCCACCTGCGACCATGGTACCCAAGGACACCCCTCCTGTGACAGTCAGTGGTAACCAGGGACACACCTCCTGTGCCAGTGGTAACCAAGGACACCCCTCCTGTCACAATGGTACCCAGGGACAGCCCTCCTGTGACAGTCAGTGGTAACCATGTACACTCACCTGTGACAGTCGGTGGTAACCAGGGAAACCCACCTGTGACATTCCCATTTCCCAGGGACACCGGCCTGTGACAGTCGGTGGTAACCAGGGACACGCATCTCTGACAGTCGGTGGTAACCAGGGAAACCCACCTGTCGCCATGTTAACCAAGGACCCACCTACTGTGACAGTCACTGGTAACCACGGACACCTCTCCTGTGACCGTGGTTACCAGGGACACGCATATATGACAGTCGGTGGTAACCAGGGACACGCATCTCTGACAGTCAGTGGTAACCAGGGAAACCCACCTGCGACCGTGGTAACCAAGGACACCCCTCCTGTGACAGTCAGTGGTAACCAGGGACACACCTCCTGTGCCAGTGGTAACCAAGGACACCCCTCCTGTCACAATGGTACCCAGGGACAGCCCTCCTGTGACAGTCGGTGGTAACCAGGGAAACCCACCTGTGACCATGGTAACCAAGGACACCCCTCCTGTGACAATGGTACCCCGGGACAGCCCTCCTGTGACAGTCGGTGGTAACCAGGGAAACCCACCTGTGACCATGGTAACCAAGGACACCCCTACCCACAGTCACTGGTAACCAAGGACACCTCTCCTGTGACCGTGGTTACCAGGACACGCACATATGACAGTCGGTGGTAACCAGGGACACGCATTTCTGACAGTCAGTGGTAACCAGGGAAACCCACCTGCGACCATGGTAACCAAGGACACCCCTCCTGTGACAGTCAGTGGTAACCAGGGACACACCTCCTGTGCCAGTGGTAACCAAGGACACCCCTCCTGTGACAATGGTACCCAGGGACAGCCCTCCTGTGACAGTCGGTGGTAATCAGAGAAACTCACCTGTGACATTCACAGTGCCCAGGGACACCGGCCTGTGACAGTCGGTGGTAACCAGGGACACGCATCTCTGACAGTCGGTGGTAACCAGGGAAACACACCTGTGACCATGGTAACCAAGGACACACCTACTGTGCCAGTCACTGGTAACCATGGACACCTCTCCTGTGACCGTGGTTACCAGGGACACGCACATATGACAGTCAGTGTTAACCAGGGACACGCATCTCTGACAGTCGGTGGTAACCAGGGAAACCCACCTGTGACATTCACAGTGCCCAGGGACACCGGCCTGTGACAGTCGGTGGTAACCAGGAAGACGCATCTCTGACAGTCAGTGGTAACCAGGGAAACCCACCTGCGACCATGTTAAACAAGGACACCCCTCCTGTGACAGTCAGTGGTAACCAGGGACACACCTCCTGTGCCAGTGGTAACCAAGGACACCCCTCCTGTGACAACGGTACCCAGGGACAGCCCTCCTGTGACAGTCGGTGGTAACCAGGGAAAACCACCTGTGAACATGGTAACCAAGGACACCCCTACCCACAGTCACTGGTAACCAAGGACACCTCTCCTGTGACCGTGGTTACCAGGACACGCACATATGACAGTCGGTGGTAACCAGGGACACGCATTTCTGACAGTCAGTGGTAACCAGGGAAACCCACCTGCGACCATGGTAACCAAGGACACCCCTCCTGTGACAGTCAGTGGTAAACAGGGACACACCTCCTGTGCTAGTGGTAACCAAGCACACCCCTCCTGTCACAATGGTACCCAGGGACAGCCCTCCTGTGACAGTCAGTGGTAACCATGTACACTCACCTGTGACAGTTGGTGGTAACCAGGGAAACACACCTGTGACATTCACAGTGCCCAGGGACACCGGACTGGGACAGTCGGTGGTAACCAGGAAGACGCATCTCTGACAGTCGGTGGTAACCAGGGAAACCCACCTGTGACCATGGTAACCAAGGACACCCCTCTGTGACAATGGTACCCAGGGACAGCCCTCCTGTGACAGTCAGTGGTAACCAGGGAAACCCACCTGTGACCATGGTAACCAAGGACACCCCTCCTGTGACAATGGTACCCAGGGACAGCCCTCCTGTGACAGTCGGTGGTAATCAGGGAAACTCACCTGTGACATTCACAGTGCCCAGGGACACCGGCCTGTGACAGTCGGTGGTAACCAGGGACACGCAACTCTGACAGTCGGTGGTAACCAGGGAAACCCACCTGTGACCATGGTAACCAAGGACACACCTACTGTGCCAGTCACTGGTAACCACGGACACCTCTCCTGTGACTGTGGTTACCAGGGACACGCACATATGACAGTCGGTGGTAACCAGGGACACGCATCTCTGACAGTCAGTGGTAACCAGGGAAACCCACCTGTGAACAAGTTAACCAAGGACACCCCTACCCACAGTCACTGGTAACCAAGGACACCTCTCCTGTGACCGTGGTTACCAGGACACGCACATATGACAGTCGGTGGTAACCAGGGACACGCATCTCTGACAGTCAGTGGTAACCAGGGAAACCCACCTGCGACCATGGTAACCAAGGACACCCCTCCTGTGACAGTCAGTGGTAACCAGGGACACACCTCCTGTGCCAGTGGTAACCAAGGACACCCCTCCTGTCACAATGGTACCCAGGGACAGCCCTCCTGTGACAGTCAGTGGTAACCATGTACACTCACCTGTGACAGTCGGTGGTAACCAGGGAAACCCACCTGTGACATTCCCATTTCCCAGGGACACCGGCCTGTGACAGTCGGTGGTAACCAGGGACACGCATCTCTGACAGTCGGTGGTAACCAGGGAAACCCACCTGTCGCCATGTTAACCAAGGACCCACCTACTGTGACAGTCACTGGTAACCACGGACACCTCTCCTGTGACCGTGGTTATCAGGGAGACGCATCTCTGACAGTCGGTGGTAACCAGGGAAACCCACCTGTGACCATGGTAACCAAGGACACCCCTCCTGTGACAATGGTACCCAGGGACAGCCCTCCTGTGACAGTCGGTGGTAACCAGGGAAACCCACCTGTGACCATGGTAACCAAGGACACCCCTCCTGTGACAATGGTACCCCGGGACAGCCCTCCTGTGACAGTCGGTGGTAACCAGGGAAACCCACCTGTGACCATGGTAACCAAGGACACCCCTCCTGTGACAATGGTCCCCAGGGACAGCCATCTTGTGACAGTCGGTGGTAACCAGGGAAACCCACCTGTGACATTCACAGTGCCCAGGGACACCGGCCTGTGACAGTCGGTGGTAACCAGGGACACGCATCTCTGACAGTCGGTGGTAACCAGGGAAACCCACCTGTGACCATGGTAACCAAGGACACACCTACTGTGACAGTCACTGGTAACCACGGACACCTCTCCTGTGACCGTGGCTACCACGGACACGCACATATGACAGTCGGTGGTAACCAGGGACACGCATCTCTGACAGTCGGTGGTAACAAGGGAAACCCACCTGTCGCCATGGTAACCAAGGACCCACCTACTGTGACAGTCACTGGTAACCACAGACACCTCTCCTGTGACCGTGGTTACCAGGGACACGCATATATGACAGTCGGTGGTAAACAGGGACACGCATCTATGACAGTCAGTGGTAACTAGGGAAACCCACCTGCGACCATGGTAACCAAGGACACCCTTCCTGTGACAGTCAGTGCTAACCAGGGACACACCTCCTGTGCCAGTGGTAACCAAGGACACCCCTCCTGTCACAATGGTACCAGGGACAGCCCTCCTGTGACAGTCGGTGGTAACCAGGGAAACCCACCTGTGACCATGGTAACCAAGGACACCCCTCCTGTGACAATGGTACCCAGGGACAGCCCTCCTGTGACAGTCGGTGGTAACCAGGGAAACACACCTGTGACCATGGTAACCAAGGACACCCCTACCCACAGTCACTGGTAACCAAGGACACCTCTCCTGTGACCGTGGTTATCAGGGAGACGCATCTCTGACAGTCGGTGGTAACCAGGGAAACCCACCTGTGACATTCACAGTGCCCAGGGACACCGGCCTATGACAGTCGGTGGTAACCAGGGTGACGCATCTCTGACAGTCGGTGGTAACCAGGGAAACCCACCTGTGACCATGGTAACCAAGGACACCCCTCTGTGACAACGGTACCCAGGGACAGCCCTCCCGTGACAGTCGGTGGTAACCAGGGAAACACACCTGTGACCATGGTAACCAAGGACACCCCTACCCACTGTCACTGGTAACCAAGGACACCTCTCCTGTGACCATGGTTATCAGGGAGACGCATCTCTGACATTCGGTGGTAACCAGGGAAACCCACCTGTGACCATGGTAACCAAGGACACCCGTCCTGTGACAATGGTACCAAGGGACAGCCCTCCTGTGACAGTCGGTGGTAACCAGGGAAACCCACCTGTGACCATGGTAACCAAGGACACCCCTCCTGTGACAATGGAACCCAGGGACAGCCGTCCTGTGACAGTCGGTGGTAACCAGGGAGACGCATCTCTGACAGTCGGTGGTAACCAGGGAAACCCACCTGTGACCATGGTAACCAAGGACACCCCTCTGTGACAATGGTACCCAGGGACAGCCCTCCTGTGACAGTCGGTGGTAACCAGGGAAACACACCTGTGACCATGGTAACCAAGGACACCCCTACCCACTGTCACTGGTAACCAAGGACACCTCTCCTGTGACCGTGGTTATCAGGGAGACGCATCTCTGACAGTCGGTGGTAACCAGGGAAACCCACCTGTGACATTCACAGTGCCCAGGGACACCGGCCTGTGACAGTCGGTGGTAACGAGGGACACGCATCTCTGACAGTCAGTGGTAACCAGGGAAACCCACCTGCGACCATGTTAAACAAGGACACCCCTCCTGTGACAGTCAGTGGTAACCAGGGACACACCTCCTGTGCCAGTGGTAACCAAGGACACCCCTCCTGTGACAACGGTACCCAGGGACAGCCCTCCTGTGACAGTCGGTGGTAACCAGGGAAAACCACCTGTGAACATGGTAACCAAGGACACCCCTACCCACAGTCACTGGTAACCAAGGACACCTCTCCTGTGACCGTGGTTACCAGGACACGCACATATGACAGTCGGTGGTAACCAGGGACACGCATTTCTGACAGTCAGTGGTAACCAGGGAAACCCACCTGCGACCATGGTAACCAAGGACACCCCTCCTGTGACAGTCAGTGGTAACCAGGGACACACCTCCTGTGCTAGTGGTAACCAAGCACACCCCTCCTGTCACAATGGTACCCAGGGACAGCACTCCTGTGACAGTCAGTGGTAACCATGTACACTCACCTGTGACAGTTGGTGGTAACCAGGGAAACCCACCTGTGACATTCACAGTGCCCAGGGACACCGGCCTGTGACAGTCGGTGGTAACCAGGAAGACGCATCTCTGACAGTCGGTGGTAACCAGGGAAACCCACCTGTGACCATGGTAACCAAGGACACACCTACTGTGCCAGTCACTGGTAACCACGGACACCTCTCCTGTGACTGTGGTTACCAGGGACACGCACATATGACAGTCGGTGGTAACCAGGGACACGCATCTCTGACAGTCAGTGGTAACCAGGGAAACCCACCTGTGAACAAGTTAACCAAGAACACCCCTACCCACAGTCACTGGTAACCAAGGACACCTCTCCTGTGACCGTGGTTACCACGACACGCACATATGACAGTCGGTGGTAACCAGGGACACGCATCTCTGACAGTCAGTGGTAACCAGGGAAACCCACCTGCGACCATGGTAACCAAGGACACCCCTCCTGTGACAGTCAGTGGTAACCAGGGACACACCTCCTGTGCCAGTGGTAACCAAGGACACCCCTACCCACAGTCACTGGTAACCAAGGACACCTCTCCTGTGACCGTGGTTATCAGGGAGACGCATCTCTGACAGTCGGTGGTAACCAGGGACACACCTCCTGTGCTAGTGGTAACCAAGCACACCCCTCCTGTCACAATGGTACCCAGGGACAGCCCTCCTGTGACAGTCAGTGGTAACCATGTACACTCACCTGTGACAGTCGGTGGTAACCAGGGAAACCCACCTGTGACATTCCCATTTCCCAGGGACACCGGCCTGTGACAGTCGGTGGTAACCAGGGACACGCATCTCTGACAGTCGGTGGTAACCAGGGAAACCCACCTGTCGCCATGTTAACCAAGGACCCACCTACTGTGACAGTCACTGGTAACCACGGACACCTCTCCTGTGACCGTGGTTACCAGGGACACGCATATATGACAGTCGGTGGTAACCAGGGACACGCATCTCTGACAGTCAGTGGTAACCAGGGAAACCCACCTGCGACCATGGTAACCAAGGACACCCATCCTGTGACAGTCAGTGGTAACCAGGGACACACCTCCTGTGCCAGTGGTAACCAAGGACACCCCTCCTGTCACAATGGTACCCAGGGACAGCCCTCCTGTGACAGTCGGTGGTAACCAGGGAAACCCACCTGTGACCATGGTAACCAAGGACACCCCTCCTGTGACAATGGTACCCAGGGACAGCCCTCCTGTGACAGTCGGTGGTAACCAGGGAAACCCACCTGTGACCATGGTAACCAAGGACACCCCTACCCACAGTCACTGGTAACCAAGGACACCTCTCCTGTGACCGTGGTTACCAGGACACGCACATATGACAGTCGGTGGTAACCAGGGACACGCATTTCTGACAGTCAGTGGTAACCAGGGAAACCCACCTGCGACCATGGTAACCAAGGACACCCCTCCTGTGACAGTCAGTGGTAACCAGGGACACACCTCCTGTGCCAGTGGTAACCAAGGACACCCCTCCTGTGACAATGGTACCCAGGGACAGCCCTCCTGTGACAGTCGGTGGTAATCAGGGAAACTCACCTGTGACATTCACAGTGCCCAGGGACACCGGCCTGTGACAGTCGGTGGTAACCAGGGACACGCATCTCTGACAGTCGGTGGTAACCAGGGAAACACACCTGTGACCATGGTAACCAAGGACACACCTACTGTGCCAGTCACTGGTAACCATGGACACCTCTCCTGTGACCGTGGTTACCAGGGACACGCACATATGACAGTCAGTGTTAACCAGGGACACGCATCTCTGACAGTCAGTGGTAACCAGGGAAACCCACCTGTGAACAAGTTAACCAAGGACACCCCTACCCACAGTCACTGGTAACCATGGACACCTCTCCTGTGACCGTGGTTACCAGGACACGCACATATGACAGTCGGTGGTAACCAGGGACACGCATCTCTGACAGTCAGTGGTAACCAGGAAAACCCACCTGCGACCATGGTAACCAAGGACACCCCTCCTGTGACAGTCAGTGGTAACCAGGGACACACCTCCTGTGCCAGTGGTAACCAAGGACACCCCTACCCACATTCACTGGTAACCAAGGACACCTCTCCTGTGACCGTGGTTATCAGGGAGACGCATCTCTGACAGTCGGTGGTAACCAGGGAAACCCACCTGTGACATTCACAGTGCCCAGGGACACCGGCCTGTGACAGTCGGTGGTAACCAGGGAGACGCATCTCTGAGAGTCGGTGGTAACCAGGGAAACCCACCTGTGACCATGGTAACCAAGGACACCCCTCTGTGACAATGGTACCCAGGGACAGCCATCCTGTGACAGTCGGTGGTAACCAGGGAAACAAACCTGTGACCGTGGTGACCAAGGACACCCCTACCCACTGTCACTGGTAACCAAGGACACCTCTCCTGTGACCGTGGTTATCAGGGAGACGCATCTGTGACAGTCGGTGATAACCAGGGAATCCCACCTGTGACCATGGTAACCAAGGACACCCCTCCTGTGACAATGGTACCCAGGGAGAGCCCTCCTGTGACAGTCGGTGGTAACCAGGGAAACCCACCTGTGACCATGGTAACCAAGGACACCCCTCCTGTGACAATGGTACCCAGGGACAGCCGTCCTGTGACAGTCGGTGGTAACCAGGGAAACCCACCTGTGACATTCACAGTGCCCAGGGACCCCGGCCTGTGACAGTCGGTGGTAATCAGGGACACGCATCTCTGACAGTCGGTGGTAACCAGGGAAACCCACCTGTGACCATGGTAACCAAGGACACACCTACTGTGACAGTCACTGGTAACCACGGACACCTCTCCTGTGACCGTGGCTACCAGGGACACGCACATATGACAGTCGGTGGTAACCAGGGACACGCATCTCTGACAGTCAGTGGTAACCAGGGAAACCCACCTGTCGCCATGGTAACCAAGGACCCACCTACTGTGACAGTCACTGGTAACCACGGACACCTCTCCTGTGACCGTGGTTACCAGGGACACGCATATATGACAGTCGGTGGTAACCAGGGACACGCATCTCTGACAGTCAGTGGTAACCAGGGAAACCCACCTGCGACCATGGTAACCAAGGACACCCCTCCTGTGACAGTCAGTGGTAACCAGGGACACACCTCCTGTGCCAGTGGTAACCAAGGACACCCCTACCCACAGTCACTGTTAACCAAGGACACCTCTCCTGTGACCGTGGTTATCAGGGAGACGCATCTCTTACAGTCGGTGGTAACCAGGGAAACCCACCTGTGACATTCACAGTGCCCAGGGACACCGGCCTGTGACAGTCGGTGGTAACCAGGGAGACGCATCTCTGACAGTCGGTGGTAACCAGGGAAACCCACCTGTGACCATGGTAACCAAGGACACCCCTACCCACTGTCACTGGTAACCAAGGACCCCTCTCCTGTGACCGTGGTTATCAGGGAGACGCATCTCTGACAGTCGGTGGTAACCAGGGAAACCCACCTGTGACCATGGTAACCAAGGACACCCCTCCTGTGACAATGGTACCCAGGGACAGCCCTCCTGTGACAGTCGGTGGTAACCAGGGAAACCCACCTGTGACCATGGTAACCAAGGAAACCCCTCCTGTGACAATGGTACCCCGGGACAGCCCTCCTGTGACAGTCGGTGGTAACCAGGGAAACCCACCTGTGACCATGGTAACCAAGGACACCCCTCCTGTGACAATGGTCCCCAGGGACAGCCATCTTGTGACAGTCGGTGGTAACCAGGGAAACCCACCTGTGACATTCACAGTGCCCAGGGACACCGGCCTGTGACAGTCGGTGGTAACCAGGGACACGCATCTCTGACAGTCGGTGGTAACCAGGGAAACCCACCTGTGACCATGGTAACCAAGGACACACCTACTGTGACAGTCACTGGTAACCACGGACACCTCTCCTGTGACCGTGGTTACCAGGGACACGCATATATGACAGTCGGTGGTAAACAGGGACACGCATCTATGACAGTCAGTGGTAACTAGGGAAACCCACCTGCGACCATGGTAACCAAGGACACCCTTCCTGTGACAGTCAGTGGTAACCAGGGACACACCTCCTGTGCCAGTGGTAACCAAGGACACCCCTCCTGTCACAATGGTACCAGGGACAGCCCTCCTGTGACAGTCGGTGGTAACCAGGGAAACCCACCTGTGACCATGGTAACCAAGGACACCCCTCCTGTGACAATGGTACCCAGGGACAGCCCTCCTGTGACAGTCGGTGGTAACCAGGGAAACACACCTGTGACCATGGTAACCAAGGACACCCCTACCCACAGTCACTGGTAACCAAGGACACCTCTCCTGTGACCGTGGTTATCAGGGAGACGCATCTCTGACAGTCGGTGGTAACCAGGGAAACCCACCTGTGACATTCACAGTGCCCAGGGACACCGGCCTATGACAGTCGGTGGTAACCAGGGTGACGCATCTCTGACAGTCGGTGGTAACCAGGGAAACCCACCTGTGACCATGGTAACCAAGGACACCCCTCTGTGACAACGGTACCCAGGGACAGCCCTCCTGTGACAGTCGGTGGTAACCAGGGAAACACACCTGTGACCATGGTAACCAAGGACACCCCTACCCACTGTCACTGGTAACCAAGGACACCTCTCCTGTGACCATGGTTATCAGGGAGACGCATCTCTGACATTCGGTGGTAACCAGGGAAACCCACCTGTGACCATGGTAACCAAGGACACCCGTCCTGTGACAATGGTACCAAGGGACAGCCCTCCTGTGACAGTCGGTGGTAACCAGGGAAACCCACCTGTGACCATGGTAACCAAGGACACCCCTCCTGTGACAATGGAACCCAGGGACAGCCGTCCTGTGACAGTCGGTGGTAACCAGTGAGACGCATCTCTGACAGTCGGTGGTAACCAGGGAAACCCACCTGTGACCATGGTAACCAAGGACACCCCTCTGTGACAATGGTACCCAGGGACAGCCCTCCTGTGACAGTCGGTGGTAACCAGGGAAACACACCTGTGACCATGGTAACCAAGGACACCCCTACCCACTGTCACTGGTAACCAAGGACACCTCTCCTGTGACCGTGGTTATCAGGGAGACGCATCTCTGACAATCGGTGGTAACCAGGGAAACCCACCTGTGACATTCACAGTGCCCAGGGACACCGGCCTGTGACAGTCGGTGGTAACGAGGGACACGCATCTCTGACAGTCAGTGGTAACCAGGGAAACCCACCTGCGACCATGTTAAACAAGGACACCCCTCCTGTGACAGTCAGTGGTAACCAGGGACACACCTCCTGTGCCAGTGGTAACCAAGGACACCCCTCCTGTGACAACGGTACCCAGGGACAGCCCTCCTGTGACAGTCGGTGGTAACCAGGGAAAACCACCTGTGAACATGGTAACCAAGGACACCCCTACCCACAGTCACTGGTAACCAAGGACACCTCTCCTGTGACCGTGGTTACCAGGACACGCACATATGACAGTCGGTGGTAACCAGGGACACGCATTTCTGACAGTCAGTGGTAACCAGGGAAACCCACCTGCGACCATGGTAACCAAGGACACCCCTCCTGTGACAGTCAGTGGTAACCAGGGACACACCTCCTGTGCTAGTGGTAACCAAGCACACCCCTCCTGTCACAATGGTACCCAGGGACAGCACTCCTGTGACAGTCAGTGGTAACCATGTACACTCACCTGTGACAGTTGGTGGTAACCAGGGAAACCCACCTGTGACATTCACAGTGCCCAGGGACACCGGCCTGTGACAGTCGGTGGTAACCAGGAAGACGCATCTCTGACAGTCAGTGGTAACCAGGGAAACCCACCTGTGAACAAGTTAACCAAGGACACCCCTACCCACAGTCACTGGTAACCAAGGACACCTCTCCTGTGACCGTGGTTACCACGACACGCACATATGACAGTCGGTGGTAACCAGGGACACGCATCTCTGACAGTCAGTGGTAACCAGGGAAACCCACCTGCGACCATGGTAACCAAGGACACCCCTCCTGTGACAGTCAGTGGTAACCAGGGACACACCTCCTGTGCCAGTGGTAACCAAGGACACCCCTACCCACAGTCACTGGTAACCAAGGACACCTCTCCTGTGACCGTGGTTATCAGGGAGACGCATCTCTGACAGTCGGTGGTAACCAGGGACACACCTCCTGTGCTAGTGGTAACCAAGCACACCCCTCCTGTCACAATGGTACCCAGGGACAGCCCTCCTGTGACAGTCAGTGGTAACCATGTACACTCACCTGTGACAGTCGGTGGTAACCAGGGAAACCCACCTGTGACATTCCCATTTCCCAGGGACACCGGCCTGTGACAGTCGGTGGTAACCAGGGACACGCATCTCTGACAGTCGGTGGTAACCAGGGAAACCCACCTGTCGCCATGTTAACCAAGGACCCACCTACTGTGACAGTCACTGGTAACCACGGACACCTCTCCTGTGACCGTGGTTACCAGGGACACGCATATATGACAGTCGGTGGTAACCAGGGACACGCATCTCTGACAGTCAGTGGTAACCAGGGAAACCCACCTGCGACCATGGTAACCAAGGACACCCCTCCTGTGACAGTCAGTGGTAACCAGGGACACACCTCCTGTGCCAGTGGTAACCAAGGACACCCCTCCTGTCACAATGGTACCCAGGGACAGCCCTCCTGTGACAGTCGGTGGTAACCAGGGAAACCCACCTGTGACCATGGTAACCAAGGACACCCCTCCTGTGACAATGGTACCCAGGGACAGCCCTCCTGTGACAGTCGGTGGTAACCAGGGAAACCCACCTGTGACCATGGTAACCAAGGACACCCCTACCCACAGTCACTGGTAACCAAGGACACCTCTCCTGTGACCGTGGTTACCAGGACACGCACATATGACAGTCGGTGGTAACCAGGGACACGCATTTCTGACAGTCAGTGGTAACCAGGGAAACCCACCTGCGACCATGGTAACCAAGGACACCCCTCCTGTGACAGTCAGTGGTAACCAGGGACACACCTCCTGTGCCAGTGGTAACCAAGGACACCCCTCCTGTGACAATGGTACCCAGGGACAGCCCTCCTGTGACAGTCGGTGGTAATCAGGGAAACCCACCTGTGACATTCACAGTGCCCAGGGACACCGGCCTGTGACAGTCGGTGGTAACCAGGGACACGCATCTCTGACAGTCGGTGGTAACCAGGGAAACACACCTGTGACCATGGTAACCAAGGACACACCTACTGTGCCAGTCACTGGTAACCATGGACACCTCTCCTGTGACCGTGGTTACCAGGGACACGCACATATGACAGTCAGTGTTAACCAGGGACACGCATCTCTGACAGTCAGTGGTAACCAGGGAAACCCACCTGTGAACAAGTTAACCAAGGACACCCCTACCCACAGTCACTGGTAACCATGGACACCTCTCCTGTGACCGTGGTTACCAGGACACGCACATATGACAGTCGGTGGTAACCAGGGACACGCATCTCTGACAGTCAGTGGTAACCAGGAAAACCCACCTGCGACCATGGTAACCAAGGACACCCCTCCTGTGACAGTCAGTGGTAACCAGGGACACACCTCCTGTGCCAGTGGTAACCAAGGACACCCCTACCCACATTCACTGGTAACCAAGGACACCTCTCCTGTGACCGTGGTTATCAGGGAGACGCATCTCTGACAGTCGGTGGTAACCAGGGAAACCCACCTGTGACATTCACAGTGCCCAGGGACACCGGCCTGTGACAGTCGGTGGTAACCAGGGAGACGCATCTCTGAGAGTCGGTGGTAACCAGGGAAACCCACCTGTGACCATGGTAACCAAGGACACCCCTCTGTGACAATGGTACCCAGGGACAGCCCTCCTGTGACAGTCGGTGGTAACCAGGGAAACAAACCTGTGACCGTGGTGACCAAGGACACCCCTACCCACTGTCACTGGTAACCAAGGACACCTCTCCTGTGACCGTGGTTATCAGGGAGACGCATCTGTGACAGTCGGTGATAACCAGGGAATCCCACCTGTGACCATGGTAACCAAGGACACCCCTCCTGTGACAATGGTACCCAGGGAGAGCCCTCCTGTGACAGTCGGTGGTAACCAGGGAAACCCACCTGTGACCATGGTAACCAAGGACACCCCTCCTGTGACAATGGTACCCAGGGACAGCCGTCCTGTGACAGTCGGTGGTAACCAGGGAAACCCACCTGTGACATTCACAGTGCCCAGGGACCCCGGCCTGTGACAGTCGGTGGTAATCAGGGACACGCATCTCTGACAGTCGGTGGTAACCAGGGAAACCCACCTGTGACCATGGTAACCAAGGACACACCTACTGTGACAGTCACTGGTAACCACGGACACCTCTCCTGTGACCGTGGCTACCAGGGACACGCACATATGACAGTCGGTGGTAACCAGGGACACGCATCTCTGACAGTCAGTGGTAACCAGGGAAACCCACCTGTCGCCATGGTAACCAAGGACCCACCTACTGTGACAGTCACTGGTAACCACGGACACCTCTCCTGTGACCGTGGTTACCAGGGACACGCATATATGACAGTCGGTGGTAACCAGGGACACGCATCTCTGACAGTCAGTGGTAACCAGGGAAACCCACCTGCGACCATGGTAACCAAGGACACCCCTCCTGTGACAGTCAGTGGTAACCAGGGACACACCTCCTGTGCCAGTGGTAACCAAGGACACCCCTACCCACAGTCACTGTTAACCAAGGACACCTCTCCTGTGACCGTGGTTATCAGGGAGACGCATCTCTTACAGTCGGTGGTAACCAGGGAAACCCACCTGTGACATTCACAGTGCCCAGGGACACCGGCCTGTGACAGTCGGTGGTAACCAGGGAGACGCATCTCTGACAGTCGGTGGTAACCAGGGAAACCCACCTGTGACCATGGTAACCAAGGACACCCCTACCCACTGTCACTGGTAACCAAGGACCCCTCTCCTGTGACCGTGGTTATCAGGGAGACGCATCTCTGACAGTCGGTGGTAACCAGGGAAACCCACCTGTGACCATGGTAACCAAGGACACCCCTCCTGTGACAATGGTACCCAGGGACAGCCCTCCTGTGACAGTCGGTGGTAACCAGGGAAACCCACCTGTGACCATGGTAACCAAGGACACCCCTCCTGTGACAATGGTACCCCGGGACAGCCCTCCTGTGACAGTCGGTGGTAACCAGGGAAACCCACCTGTGAACATGGTAACCAAGGACACCCCTACCCACAGTCACTGGTAACCAAGGACACCTCTCCTGTGACCGTGGTTACCAGGACACGCACATATGACAGTCGGTGGTAACCAGGGACACGCATTTCTGACAGTCAGTGGTAACCAGGGAAACCCACCTGCGACCATGGTAACCAAGGACACCCCTCCTGTGACAGTCAGTGGTAACCAGGGACACACCTCCTGTGCTAGTGGTAACCAAGCACACCCCTCCTGTCACAATGGTACCCAGGGACAGCACTCCTGTGACAGTCAGTGGTAACCATGTACACTCACCTGTGACAGTTGGTGGTAACCAGGGAAACCCACCTGTGACATTCACAGTGCCCAGGGACACCGGCCTGTGACAGTCGGTGGTAACCAGGAAGACGCATCTCTGACAGTCGGTGGTAACCAGGGAAACCCACCTGTGACCATGGTAACCAAGGACACACCTACTGTGCCAGTCACTGGTAACCACGGACACCTCTCCTGTGACTGTGGTTACCAGGGACACGCACATATGACAGTCGGTGGTAACCAGGGACACGCATCTCTGACAGTCAGTGGTAACCAGGGAAACCCACCTGTGAACAAGTTAACCAAGGACACCCCTACCCACAGTCACTGGTAACCAAGGACACCTCTCCTGTGACCGTGGTTACCACGACACGCACATATGACAGTCGGTGGTAACCAGGGACACGCATCTCTGACAGTCAGTGGTAACCAGGGAAACCCACCTGCGACCATGGTAACCAAGGACACCCCTCCTGTGACAGTCAGTGGTAACCAGGGACACACCTCCTGTGCCAGTGGTAACCAAGGACACCCCTACCCACAGTCACTGGTAACCAAGGACACCTCTCCTGTGACCGTGGTTATCAGGGAGATGCATCTCTGACAGTCGGTGGTAACCAGGGACACACCTCCTGTGCTAGTGGTAACCAAGCACACCCCTCCTGTCACAATGGTACCCAGGGACAGCCCTCCTGTGACAGTCAGTGGTAACCATGTACACTCACCTGTGACAGTCGGTGGTAACCAGGGAAACCCACCTGTGACATTCCCATTTCCCAGGGACACCGGCCTGTGACAGTCGGTGGTAACCAGGGACACGCATCTCTGACAGTCGGTGGTAACCAGGGAAACCCACCTGTCGCCATGTTAACCAAGGACCCACCTACTGTGACAGTCACTGGTAACCACGGACACCTCTCCTGTGACCGTGGTTACCAGGGACACGCATATATGACAGTCGGTGGTAACCAGGGACACGCATCTCTGACAGTCAGTGGTAACCAGGGAAACCCACCTGCGACCATGGTAACCAAGGACACCCCTCCTGTGACAGTCAGTGGTAACCAGGGACACACCTCCTGTGCCAGTGGTAACCAAGGACACCCCTCCTGTCACAATGGTACCCAGGGACAGCCCTCCTGTGACAGTCGGTGGTAACCAGGGAAACCCACCTGTGACCATGGTAACCAAGGACACCCCTCCTGTGACAATGGTACCCAGGGACAGCCCTCCTGTGACAGTCGGTGGTAACCAGGGAAACCCACCTGTGACCATGGTAACCAAGGACACCCCTACCCACAGTCACTGGTAACCAAGGACACCTCTCCTGTGACCGTGGTTACCAGGACACGCACATATGACAGTCGGTGGTAACCAGGGACACGCATTTCTGACAGTCAGTGGTAACCAGGGAAACCCACCTGCGACCATGGTAACCAAGGACACCCCTCCTGTGACAGTCAGTGGTAACCAGGGACACACCTCCTGTGCCAGTGGTAACCAAGGACACCCCTCCTGTGACAATGGTACCCAGGGACAGCCCTCCTGTGACAGTCGGTGGTAATCAGGGAAACCCACCTGTGACATTCACAGTGCCCAGGGACACCGGCCTGTGACAGTCGGTGGTAACCAGGGACACGCATCTCTGACAGTCGGTGGTAACCAGGGAAACACACCTGTGACCATGGTAACCAAGGACACACCTACTGTGCCAGTCACTGGTAACCATGGACACCTCTCCTGTGACCGTGGTTACCAGGGACACGCACATATGACAGTCAGTGTTAACCAGGGACACGCATCTCTGACAGTCAGTGGTAACCAGGGAAACCCACCTGTGAACAAGTTAACCAAGGACACCCCTACCCACAGTCACTGGTAACCATGGACACCTCTCCTGTGACCGTGGTTACCAGGACACGCACATATGACAGTCGGTGGTAACCAGGGACACGCATCTCTGACAGTCAGTGGTAACCAGGAAAACCCACCTGCGACCATGGTAACCAAGGACACCCCTCCTGTGACAGTCAGTGGTAACCAGGGACACACCTCCTGTGCCAGTGGTAACCAAGGACACCCCTACCCACATTCACTGGTAACCAAGGACACCTCTCCTGTGACCGTGGTTATCAGGGAGACGCATCTCTGACAGTCGGTGGTAACCAGGGAAACCCACCTGTGACATTCACAGTGCCCAGGGACACCGGCCTGTGACAGTCGGTGGTAACCAGGGAGACGCATCTCTGAGAGTCGGTGGTAACCAGGGAAACCCACCTGTGACCATGGTAACCAAGGACACCCCTCTGTGACAATGGTACCCAGGGACAGCCCTCCTGTGACAGTCGGTGGTAACCAGGGAAACAAACCTGTGACCGTGGTGACCAAGGACACCCCTACCCACTGTCACTGGTAACCAAGGACACCTCTCCTGTGACCGTGGTTATCAGGGAGACGCATCTGTGACAGTCGGTGATAACCAGGGAATCCCACCTGTGACCATGGTAACCAAGGACACCCCTCCTGTGACAATGGTACCCAGGGAGAGCCCTCCTGTGACAGTCGGTGGTAACCAGGGAAACCCACCTGTGACCATGGTAACCAAGGACACCCCTCCTGTGACAATGGTACCCAGGGACAGCCGTCCTGTGACAGTCGGTGGTAACCAGGGAAACCCACCTGTGACATTCACAGTGCCCAGGGACCCCGGCCTGTGACAGTCGGTGGTAATCAGGGACACGCATCTCTGACAGTCGGTGGTAACCAGGGAAACCCACCTGTGACCATGGTAACCAAGGACACACCTACTGTGACAGTCACTGGTAACCACGGACACCTCTCCTGTGACCGTGGCTACCAGGGACACGCACATATGACAGTCGGTGGTAACCAGGGACACGCATCTCTGACAGTCAGTGGTAACCAGGGAAACCCACCTGTCGCCATGGTAACCAAGGACCCACCTACTGTGACAGTCACTGGTAACCACGGACACCTCTCCTGTGACCGTGGTTACCAGGGACACGCATATATGACAGTCGGTGGTAACCAGGGACACGCATCTCTGACAGTCAGTGGTAACCAGGGAAACCCACCTGCGACCATGGTAACCAAGGACACCCCTCCTGTGACAGTCAGTGGTAACCAGGGACACACCTCCTGTGCCAGTGGTAACCAAGGACACCCCTACCCACAGTCACTGTTAACCAAGGACACCTCTCCTGTGACCGTGGTTATCAGGGAGACGCATCTCTTACAGTCGGTGGTAACCAGGGAAACCCACCTGTGACATTCACAGTGCCCAGGGACACCGGCCTGTGACAGTCGGTGGTAACCAGGGAGACGCATCTCTGACAGTCGGTGGTAACCAGGGAAACCCACCTGTGACCATGGTAACCAAGGACACCCCTACCCACTGTCACTGGTAACCAAGGACCCCTCTCCTGTGACCGTGGTTATCAGGGAGACGCATCTCTGACAGTCGGTGGTAACCAGGGAAACCCACCTGTGACCATGGTAACCAAGGACACCCCTCCTGTGACAATGGTACCCAGGGACAGCCCTCCTGTGACAGTCGGTGGTAACCAGGGAAACCCACCTGTGACCATGGTAACCAAGGACACCCCTCCTGTGACAATGGTACCCCGGGACAGCCCTCCTGTGACAGTCGGTGGTAACCAGGGAAACCCACCTGTGACCATGGTAACCAAGGACACCCCTCCTGTGACAATGGTCCCCAGGGACAGCCATCTTGTGACAGTCGGTGGTAACCAGGGAAACCCACCTGTGACATTCACAGTGCCCAGGGACACCGGCCTGTGACAGTCGGTGGTAACCAGGGACACGCATCTCTGACAGTCGGTGGTAACCAGGGAAACCCACCTGTGACCATGGTAACCAAGGACACACCTACTGTGACAGTCACTGGTAACCACGGACACCTCTCCTGTGACCGTGGCTACCACGGACACGCACATATGACAGTCGGTGGTAACCAGGGACACGCATCTCTGACAGTCGGTGGTAACAAGGGAAACCCACCTGTCGCCATGGTAACCAAGGACCCACCTACTGTGACAGTCACTGGTAACCACAGACACCTCTCCTGTGACCGTGGTTACCAGGGACACGCATATATGACAGTCGGTGGTAAACAGGGACACGCATCTATGACAGTCAGTGGTAACTAGGGAAACCCACCTGCGACCATGGTAACCAAGGACACCCTTCCTGTGACAGTCAGTGGTAACCAGGGACACACCTCCTGTGCCAGTGGTAACCAAGGACACCCCTCCTGTCACAATGGTACCAGGGACAGCCCTCCTGTGACAGTCGGTGGTAACCAGGGAAACCCACCTGTGACCATGGTAACCAAGGACACCCCTCCTGTGACAATGGTACCCAGGGACAGCCCTCCTGTGACAGTCGGTGGTAACCAGGGAAACACACCTGTGACCATGGTAACCAAGGACACCCCTACCCACAGTCACTGGTAACCAAGGACACCTCTCCTGTGACCGTGGTTATCAGGGAGACGCATCTCTGACAGTCGGTGGTAACCAGGGAAACCCACCTGTGACATTCACAGTGCCCAGGGACACCGGCCTATGACAGTCGGTGGTAACCAGGGTGACGCATCTCTGACAGTCGGTGGTAACCAGGGAAACCCACCTGTGACCATGGTAACCAAGGACACCCCTCTGTGACAACGGTACCCAGGGACAGCCCTCCTGTGACAGTCGGTGGTAACCAGGGAAACACAACTGTGACCATGGTAACCAAGGACACCCCTACCCACTGTCACTGGTAACCAAGGACACCTCTCCTGTGACCATGGTTATCAGGGAGACGCATCTCTGACATTCGGTGGTAACCAGGGAAACCCACCTGTGACCATGGTAACCAAGGACACCCGTCCTGTGACAATGGTACCAAGGGACAGCCCTCCTGTGACAGTCGGTGGTAACCAGGGAAACCCACCTGTGACCATGGTAACCAAGGACACCCCTCCTGTGACAATGGAACCCAGGGACAGCCGTCCTGTGACAGTCGGTGGTAACCAGGGAGACGCATCTCTGACAGTCGGTGGTAACCAGGGAAACCCACCTGTGACCATGGTAACCAAGGACACCCCTCTGTGACAATGGTACCCAGGGACAGCCCTCCTGTGACAGTCGGTGGTAACCAGGGAAACACACCTGTGACCATGGTAACCAAGGACACCCCTACCCACTGTCACTGGTAACCAAGGACACCTCTCCTGTGACCGTGGTTATCAGGGAGACGCATCTCTGACAGTCGGTGGTAACCAGGGAAACCCACCTGTGACATTCACAGTGCCCAGGGACACCGGCCTGTGACAGTCGGTGGTAACGAGGGACACGCATCTCTGACAGTCAGTGGTAACCAGGGAAACCCACCTGCGACCATGTTAAACAAGGACACCCCTCCTGTGACAGTCAGTGGTAACCAGGGACACACCTCCTGTGCCAGTGGTAACCAAGGACACCCCTCCTGTGACAACGGTACCCAGGGA
Organism: Rangifer tarandus platyrhynchus; assembly: GCA_949782905.1. Taxonomy (NCBI): domain Eukaryota; kingdom Metazoa; phylum Chordata; class Mammalia; order Artiodactyla; family Cervidae; genus Rangifer; species Rangifer tarandus. Next base: position 44,497,577 of record OX460344.1, read on the forward strand.
CAGCCCTCCTGTGACAGTCGGTGGTAACCAGGGAAAACCACCTGTGAACATGGTAACCAAGGACACCCCTACCCACAGTCACTGGTAACCAAGGACACCTCTCCTGTGACCGTGGTTACCAGGACACGCACATATGACAGTCGGTGGTAACCAGGGACACGCATTTCTGACAGTCAGTGGTAACCAGGGAAACCCACCTGCGACCATGGTAACCAAGGACACCCCTCCTGTGACAGTCAGTGGTAACCAGGGACACACCTCCTGTGCTAGTGGTAACCAAGCACACCCCTCCTGTCACAATGGTACCCAGGGACAGCACTCCTGTGACAGTCAGTGGTAACCATGTACACTTACCTGTGACAGTTGGTGGTAACCAGGGAAACCCACCTGTGACATTCACAGTGCCCAGGGACACCGGCCTGTGACAGTCGGTGGTAACCAGGAAGACGCATCTCTGACAGTCGGTGGTAACCAGGGAAACCCACCTGTGACCATGGTAACCAAGGACACCCCTCTGTGACAATGGTACCCAGGGACAGCCCTCCTGTGACAGTCAGTGGTAACCAGGGAAACACACCTGTGACCATGGTAACCAAGGACACCCCTCCTGTGACAATGGTACCCAGGGACAGCCCTCCTGTGACAGTCGGTGGTAATCAGGGAAACTCACCTGTGACATTCAAAGTGCCCAGGGACACCGGCCTGTGACAGTCGGTGGTAACCAGGGACACGCATCTCTGACAGTCGGTGGTAACCAGGGAAACCCACCTGTGACCATGGTAACCAAGGACACACCTACTGTGCCAGTCACTGGTAACCACGGACACCTCTCCTGTGACTGTGGTTACCAGGGACACGCACATATGACAGTCGGTGGTAACCAGGGACACGCATCTCTGACAGTCAGTGGTAACCAGGGAAACCCACCTGTGAACAAGTTAACCAAGGACACCCCTACCCACAGTCACTGGTAACCAAGGACACCTCTCCTGTGACCGTGGTTACCACGACACGCACATATGACAGTCGGTGGTAACCAGGGACACGCATCTCTGACAGTCAGTGGTAACCAGGGAAACCCACCTGCGACCATGGTAACCAAGGACACCCCTCCTGTGACAGTCAGTGGTAACCAGGGACACACCTCCTGTGCCAGTGGTAACCAAGGACACCCCTACCCACAGTCACTGGTAACCAAGGACACCTCTCCTGTGACCGTGGTTATCAGGGAGACGCATCTCTGACAGTCGGTGGTAACCAGGGAAACCCACCTGTGGCATTCACAGTGCCCAGGGACACCGGCCTGTGACAGTCGGTGGTAACCAGGGAGACGCATCTCTGACAGTCGGTGGTAACCAGGGAAACCAACCTGTGACCATGGTAACCAAGGACACCCCTCTGTGACAATGGTACCCACGGACAGCCCTCCTGTGACAGTCGGTGGTAACCAGGGAAACACACCTGTGACCATGGTAACCAAGGACACCCCTACCCACTGTCACTGGTAACCAAGGACACCTCTCCTGTGACCGTGGTTATCAGGGAGACGCATCTCTGACAGTCGGTGGTAACCAGGGAAACCCACCTGTGACCATGGTAACCAAGGACACCCCTCCTGTGACAATGGTACCCAGGGACAGCCCTCCTGTGACAGTCGGTGGTAACCAGGGAAACCCACCTGTGACCATGGTAACCAAGGACACCCCTCCTGTGACAATGGTACCCAGGGACAGCCATCCTGTGACAGTCGGTGGTAACCAGGGAAACCCACCTGTGACATTCACAGTGCCCAGGGACACCGGCCTGTGACAGTCGGTGGTAACCAGGGACACGCATCTATGACAGTCGGTGGTAACCAGGGAAACCCACCTGTGACCATGGTAACCAAGGACACCCCTCTGTGACAATGGTACCCAGGGACAGCCCTCCTGTGACAGTCGGTGGTAACCAGGGAAACACACCTATGACCATGGTAACCAAGGACACACCTACTGTGCCAGTCACTGGTAACCACGGACACCTCTCCTGTGACCGTGTTTACCAGGGACACGCACATATGACAGTCGGTGGTAACCAGGGACACGCATCTCTGACAGTCAGTGGTAACCAGGGAAAACCACCTGTGACCAAGTTAACCAAGGAAACCCCTACCCACAGTCACTGGTAACCAAGGACACCTCTCCTGTGACCGTGGTTACCAGGACACGCACATATGACAGTCGGTGGTAACCAGGGACACGCATCTCTGACAGTCAGTGGTAACCAGGGAAACCCACCTGCGACCATGGTAACCAAGGACACCCCTCCTGTGACAGTCAGTGGTAACCAGGGACACACCTCCTGTGCCAGTGGTAACCAAGGACACCCCTCCTGTCACAATGGTACCCAGGGACAGCCCTCCTGTGACAGTCAGTGGTAACCATGTACACTCACCTGTGACAGTCGGTGGTAACCAGGGAAACCCACCTGTGACATTCCCATTTCCCAGGGACACTGGCCTGTGACAATCGGTGGTAACCAGGGACACGCATCTCTGACAGTCGGTGGTAACCAGGGAAACCCACCTGTCGCCATGTTAACCAAGGACCCACCTACCGTGACAGTCACTGGTAACCACGGACACCTCTCCTGTGACCGTGGTTACCAGGGACACGCATATATGACAGTCGGTGGTAACCAGGGACACGCATCTCTGACAGTCAGTTGTAACCAGGGAAACCCACCTGCGACCATGGTAACCAAGGACACCCCTCCTGTGACAGTCAGTGGTAACCAGGGACACACCTCCTGTGCCAGTGGTAACCAAGGACACCCTTCCTGTCACAATGGTACCCAGGGACAGCCCTCCTGTGACAGTCGGTGGTAACCAGGGAAACCCACCTGTGACCATGGTAACCAAGGACACCCCTCCTGTGACAATGGTACCCAGGGACAGCCCTCCTGTGACAGTCGGTGGTAACCAGGGAAACCCACCTGTGACCATGGTAACCAAGGACACCCCTACCCACAGTCACTGGTAACCAAGGACACCTCTCCTGTGACCGTGGTTACCAGGACACGCACATATGACAGTCGGTGGTAACCAGGGACACGCATTTCTGACAGTCAGTGGTAACCAGGGAAACCCACCTGCGACCATGGTAACCAAGGACACCCCTCCTGTGACAGTCAGTGGTAACCAGGGACACACCTCCTGTGCCAGTGGTAACCAAGGACACCCCTCCTGTGACAATGGTACCCAGGGACAGCCCTCCTGTGACAGTCGGTGGTAATCAGGGAAACTCACCTGTGACATTCACAGTGCCCAGGGACACCGGCCTGTGACAGTCGGTGGTAACCAGGGACACGCATCTCTGACAGTCGGTGGTAACCAGGGAAACACACCTGTGACCATGGTAACCAAGGACACACCTACTGTGCCAGTCACTGGTAACCATGGACACCTCTCCTGTGACCGTGGTTACCAGGGACACGCACATATGACAGTCAGTGTTAACCAGGGACACGCATCTCTGACAGTCAGTGGTAACCAGGGAAACCCACCTGTGAACAAGTTAACCAAGGACACCCCTACCCACAGTCACTGGTAACCATGGACACCTCTCCTGTGACCGTGGTTACCAGGACACGCACATATGACAGTCGGTGGTAACCAGGGACACGCATCTCTGACAGTCAGTGGTAACCAGGGAAACCCACCTGCGACCATGGTAACCAAGGACACCCCTCCTGTGACAGTCAGTGGTAACCAGGGACACACCTCCTGTGCCAGTGGTAACCAAGGACACCCCTACCCACATTCACTGGTAACCAAGGACACCTCTCCTGTGACCGTGGTTATCAGGGAGACGCATCTCTGACAGTCGGTGGTAACCAGGGAAACCCACCTGTGACATTCACAGTGCCCAGGGACACCGGCCTGTGACAGTCGGTGGTAACCAGGGAGACGCATCTCTGACAGTCGGTGGTAACCAGGGAAACCCACCTGTGACCATGGTAACCAAGGACACCCCTCTGTGACAATGGTACCCAGGGACAGCCCTCCTGTGACAGTCGGTGGTAACCAGGGAAACACACCTGTGACCATGGTAACCAAGGACACCCCTACCCACTGTCACTGGTAACCAAGGACACCTCTCCTGTGACCGTGGTTATCAGGGAGACGCATCTCTGACAGTCGGTGGTAACCAGGGAAACCCACCTGTGACCATGGTAACCAAGGACACCCCTCCTGTGACAATGGTACCCAGGGACAGCCCTCCTGTGACAGTCGGTGGTAACCAGGGAAACCCACCTGTGACCATGGTAACCAAGGACACCCCTCCTGTGACAATGGTACCCCGGGACAGCCCTCCTGTGACAGTCGGTGGTAACCAGGGAAACCCACCTGTGACCATGGTAACCAAGGACACCCCTCCTGTGACAATGGTCCCCAGGGACAGCCATCCTGTGATAGTCGGTGGTAACCAGGGAAACCCACCTGTGACATTCACAGTGCCCAGGGACACCGGCCTGTGACAGTCGGTGGTAACCAGGGACACGCATCTCTGACAGTCGGTGGTAACCAGGGAAACCCACCTGTGACCATGGTAACCAAGGACACACCTACTGTGACAGTCACTGGTAACCACGGACACCTCTCCTGTGACCGTGGCTACCACGGACACGCACATATGACAGTCGGTGGTAACCAGGGACACGCATCTCTGACAGTCGGTGGTAACAAGGGAAACCCACCTGTCGCCATGGTAACCAAGGACCCACCTACTGTGACAGTCACTGGTAACCACAGACACCTCTCCTGTGACCGTGGTTACCAGGGACACGCATATATGACAGTCGGTGGTAAACAGGGACACGCATCTATGACAGTCAGTGGTAACTAGGGAAACCCACCTGCGACCATGGTAACCAAGGACACCCTTCCTGTGACAGTCAGTGGTAACCAGGGACACACCTCCTGTGCCAGTGGTAACCAAGGACACCCCTCCTGTCACAATGGTACCAGGGACAGCCCTCCTGTGACAGTCGGTGGTAACCAGGGAAACCCACCTGTGACCATGGTAACCAAGGACACCCCTCCTGTGACAATGGTACCCAGGGACAGCCCTCCTGTGACAGTCGGTGGTAACCAGGGAAACACACCTGTGACCATGGTAACCAAGGACACCCCTACCCACAGTCACTGGTAACCAAGGACACCTCTCCTGTGACCGTGGTTATCAGGGAGACGCATCTCTGACAGTCAGTGGTAACCAGGGAAACCCACCTGTGACATTCACAGTGCCCAGGGACACCGGCCTATGACAGTCGGTGGTAACCAGGGTGACGCATCTCTGACAGTCGGTGGTAACCAGGGAAACCCACCTGTGACCGTGGTAACCAAGGACACCCCTCTGTGACAACGGTACCCAGGGACAGCCCTCCTGTGACAGTCGGTGGTAACCAGGGAAACACACCTGTGACCATGGTAACCAAGGACACCCCTACCCACTGTCACTGGTAACCAAGGACACCTCTCCTGTGACCATGGTTATCAGGGAGACGCATCTCTGACATTCGGTGGTAACCAGGGAAACCCACCTGTGACCATGGTAACCAAGGACACCCGTCCTGTGACAATGGTACCAAGGGACAGCCCTCCTGTGACAGTCGGTGGTAACCAGGGAAACCCACCTGTGACCATGGTAACCAAGGACACCCCTCCTGTGACAATGGAACCCAGGGACAGCCGTCCTGTGACAGTCGGTGGTAACCAGGGAGACGCATCTCTGACAGTCGGTGGTAACCAGGGAAACCCACCTGTGACCATGGTAACCAAGGACACCCCTCTGTGACAATGGTACCCAGGGACAGCCCTCCTGTGACAGTCGGTGGTAACCAGGGAAACACACCTGTGACCATGGTAACCAAGGACACCCCTACCCACAGTCACTGGTAACCAAGGACACCTCTCCTGTGACCGTGGTTATCAGGGAGACGCATCTCTGACAGTCGGTGGTAACCAGGGAAACCCACCTGTGACATTCACAGTGCCCAGGGACACCGGCCTATGACAGTCGGTGGTAACCAGGGTGACGCATCTCTGACAGTCGGTGGTAACCAGGGAAACCCACCTGTGACCATGGTAACCAAGGACACCCATCTGTGACAACGGTACCCAGGGACAGCCCTCCTGTGACAGTCGGTGGTAACCAGGGAAACACACCTGTGACCATGGTAACCAAGGACACCCCTACCCACTGTCACTGGTAACCAAGGACACCTCTCCTGTGACCATGGTTATCAGGGAGACGCATCTCTGACATTCGGTGGTAACCAGGGAAACCCACCTGTGACCATGGTAACCAAGGACACCCGTCCTGTGACAATGGTACCAAGGGACAGCCCTCCTGTGACAGTCGGTGGTAACCAGGGAAACCCACCTGTGACCATGGTAACCAAGGACACCCCTCCTGTGACAATGGAACCCAGGGACAGCCGTCCTGTGACAGTCGGTGGTAACCAGGGAGACGCATCTCTGACAGTCGGTGGTAACCAGGGAAACCCACCTGTGACCATGGTAACCAAGGACACCCCTCTGTGACAATGGTACCCAGGGACAGCCCTCCTGTGACAGTCGGTGGTAACCAGGGAAACACACCTGTGACCATGGTAACCAAGGACACCCCTACCCACTGTCACTGGTAACCAAGGACACCTCTCCTGTGACCGTGGTTATCAGGGAGACGCATCTCTGACAGTCGGTGGTAACCAGGGAAACCCACCTGTGACATTCACAGTGCCCAGGGACACCGGCCTGTGACAGTCGGTGGTAACGAGGGACACGCATCTCTGACAGTCAGTGGTAACCAGGGAAACCCACCTGCGACCATGTTAAACAAGGACACCCCTCCTGTGACAGTCAGTGGTAACCAGGGACACACCTCCTGTGCCAGTGGTAACCAAGGACACCCCTCCTGTGACAACGGTACCCAGGGACAGCCCTCCTGTGACAGTCGGTGGTAACCAGGGAAAACCACCTGTGAACATGGTAACCAAGGACACCCCTACCCACAGTCACTGGTAACCAAGGACACCTCTCCTGTGACCGTGGTTACCAGGACACGCACATATGACAGTCGGTGGTAACCAGGGACACGCATTTCTGACAGTCAGTGGTAACCAGGGAAACCCACCTGCGACCATGGTAACCAAGGACACCCCTCCTGTGACAGTCAGTGGTAACCAGGGACACACCTCCTGTGCTAGTGGTAACCAAGCACACCCCTCCTGTCACAATGGTACCCAGGGACAGCACTCCTGTGACAGTCAGTGGTAACCATGTACACTCACCTGTGACAGTTGGTGGTAACCAGGGAAACCCACCTGTGACATTCACAGTGCCCAGGGACACCGGCCTGTGACAGTCGGTGGTAACCAGGAAGACGCATCTCTGACAGTCGGTGGTAACCAGGGAAACCCACCTGTGACCATGGTAACCAAGGACACCCCTCTGTGACAATGGTACCCAGGGACAGCCCTCCTGTGACAGTCAGTGGTAACCAGGGAAACACACCTGTGACCATGGTAACCAAGGACACCCCTCCTGTGACAATGGTACCCAGGGACAGCCCTCCTGTGACAGTCGGTGGTAATCAGGGAAACTCACCTGTGACATTCAAAGTGCCCAGGGACACCGGCCTGTGACAGTCGGTGGTAACCAGGGACACGCATCTCTGACAGTCGGTGGTAACCAGGGAAACCCACCTGTGACCATGGTAACCAAGGACACACCTACTGTGCCAGTCACTGGTAACCACGGACACCTCTCCTGTGACTGTGGTTACCAGGGACACGCACATATGACAGTCGGTGGTAACCAGGGACACGCATCTCTGACAGTCAGTGGTAACCAGGGAAACCCACCTGTGAACAAGTTAACCAAGGACACCCCTACCCACAGTCACTGGTAACCAAGGACACCTCTCCTGTGACCGTGGTTACCACGACACGCACATATGACAGTCGGTGGTAACCAGGGACACGCATCTCTGACAGTCAGTGGTAACCAGGGAAACCCACCTGCGACCATGGTAACCAAGGACACCCCTCCTGTGACAGTCAGTGGTAACCAGGGACACACCTCCTGTGCCAGTGGTAACCAAGGACACCCCTACCCACAGTCACTGGTAACCAAGGACACCTCTCCTGTGACCGTGGTTATCAGGGAGACGCATCTCTGACAGTCGGTGGTAACCAGGGAAACCCACCTGTGGCATTCACAGTGCCCAGGGACACCGGCCTGTGACAGTCGGTGGTAACCAGGGAGACGCATCTCTGACAGTCGGTGGTAACCAGGGAAACCAACCTGTGACCATGGTAACCAAGGACACCCCTCTGTGACAATGGTACCCACGGACAGCCCTCCTGTGACAGTCGGTGGTAACCAGGGAAACACACCTGTGACCATGGTAACCAAGGACACCCCTACCCACTGTCACTGGTAACCAAGGACACCTCTCCTGTGACCGTGGTTATCAGGGAGACGCATCTCTGACAGTCGGTGGTAACCAGGGAAACCCACCTGTGACCATGGTAACCAAGGACACCAGTCCTGTGACAATGGTACCAAGGGACAGCCCTCCTGTGACAGTCGGTGGTAACCAGGGAAACCCACCTGTGACCATGGTAACCAAGGACACCCCTCCTGTGACAATGGAACCCAGGGACAGCCGTCCTGTGACAGTCGGTGGTAACCAGGGAGACGCATCTCTGACAGTCGGTGGTAACCAGGGAAACCCACCTGTGACCATGGTAACCAAGGACACCCCTCTGTGACAATGGTACCCAGGGACAGCCCTCCTGTGACAGTCGGTGGTAACCAGGGAAACACACCTGTGACCATGGTAACCAAGGACACCCCTACCCACTGTCACTGGTAACCAAGGACACCTCTCCTGTGACCGTGGTTATCAGGGAGACGCATCTCTGACAGTCGGTGGTAACCAGGGAAACCCACCTGTGACATTCACAGTGCCCAGGGACACCGGCCTGTGACAGTCGGTGGTAACGAGGGACACGCATCTCTGACAGTCAGTGGTAACCAGGGAAACCCACCTGCGACCATGTTAAACAAGGACACCCCTCCTGTGACAGTCAGTGGTAACCAGGGACACACCTCCTGTGCCAGTGGTAACCAAGGACACCCCTCCTGTGACAACGGTACCCAGGGACAGCCCTCCTGTGACAGTCGGTGGTAACCAGGGAAAACCACCTGTGAACATGGTAACCAAGGACACCCCTACCCACAGTCACTGGTAACCAAGGACACCTCTCCTGTGACCGTGGTTACCAGGACACGCACATATGACAGTCGGTGGTAACCAGGGACACGCATTTCTGACAGTCAGTGGTAATCAGGGAAACCCACCTGCGACCATGGTAACCAAGGACACCCCTCCTGTGACAGTCAGTGGTAACCAGGGACATACCTCCTGTGCTAGTGGTAACCAAGCACACCCCTCCTGTCACAATGGTACCCAGGGACAGCACTCCTGTGACAGTCAGTGGTAACCATGTACACTCACCTGTGACAGTTGGTGGTAACCAGGGAAACCCACCTGTGACATTCACAGTGCCCAGGGACACCGGCCTGTGACAGTCGGTGGTAACCAGGAAGACGCATCTCTGACAGTCGGTGGTAACCAGGGAAACCCACCTGTGACAATGGTAACCAAGGACACCCCTCTGTGACAATGGTACCCAGGGACAGCCCTCCTGTGACAGTCAGTGGTAACCAGGGAAACACACCTGTGACCATGGTAACCAAGGACACCCCTCCTGTGACAATGGTACCCAGGGACAGCCCTCCTGTGACAGTCGGTGGTAATCAGGGAAACTCACCTGTGACATTCAAAGTGCCCAGGGACACCGGCCTGTGACAGTCGGTGGTAACCAGGGACACGCATCTCTGACAGTCGGTGGTAACCAGGGAAACCCACCTGTGACCATGTTAACCAAGGACACACCTACTGTGCCAGTCACTGGTAACCACGGACACCTCTCCTGTGACTGTGGTTACCAGGGACACGCACATATGACAGTCGGTGGTAACCAGGGACACGCATCTCTGACAGTCAGTGGTAACCAGGGAAACCCACCTGTGAACAAGTTAACCAAGGACACCCCTACCCACAGTCACTGGTAACCAAGGACACCTCTCCTGTGACCGTGGTTACCACGACACGCACATATGACAGTCGGTGGTAACCAGGGACACGCATCTCTGACAGTCAGTGGTAACCAGGGAAACCCACCTGCGACCATGGTAACCAAGGACACCCCTCCTGTGACAGTCAGTGGTAACCAGGGACACACCTACTGTGCCAGGGGTAACCAAGGACACCCCTACCCACAGTCACTGGTAACCAAGGACACCTCTCCTGTGACCGTGGTTATCAGGGAGACGCATCTCTGACAGTCGGTGGTAACAAGGGAAACCCACCTGTGGCATTCACAGTGCCCAGGGACACCGGCCTGTGACAGTCGGTGGTAACCAGGGAGACGCATCTCTGACAGTCGGTGGTAACCAGGGAAACCAACCTGTGACCATGGTAACCAAGGACACCCCTCTGTGACAATGGTACCCACGGACAGCCCTCCTGTGACAGTCGGTGGTAACCAGGGAAACACACCTGTGACCATGGTAACCAAGGACACCCCTACCCACTGTCACTGGTAACCAAGGACACCTCTCCTGTGACCGTGGTTATCAGGGAGACGCATCTCTGACAGTCGGTGGTAACCAGGGAAACCCACCTGTGACCATGGTAACCAAGGACACCCCTCCTGTGACAATGGTACCCAGGGACAGCCCTCCTGTGACAGTCGGTGGTAACCAGGGAAACCCACCTGTGACCATGGTAACCAAGGACACCCCTCCTGTGACAATGGTACCCAGGGACAGCCATCCTGTGACAGTCGGTGGTAACCAGGGAAACCCACCTGTGACATTCACAGTGCCCAGGGACACCGGCCTGTGACAGTCGGTGGTAACCAGGGACACGCATCTCTGACAGTCGGTGGTAACCAGGGAAACCCACCTGTGACCATGCTAACCAAGGACACCCCTCTGTGACAATGGTACCCAGGGACAGCCCTCCTGTGACAGTCGGTGGTAACCAGGGAAACACACCTGTGACCATGGTAACCAAGGACACACCTACTGTGCCAGTCACTGGTAACCACGGACACCTCTCCTGTGACCGTGTTTACCACGGACACGCACATATGACAGTCGGTGGTAACCAGGGACACGCATCTCTGACAGTCAGTGGTAACCAGGGAAAACCACCTGTGACCAAGTTAACCAAGGAAACCCCTACCCACAGTCACTGGTAACCAAGGACACCTCTCCTGTGACCGTGGTTACCAGGACACGCACATATGACAGTCGGTGGTAACCAGGGACACGCATCTCTGACAGTCAGTGGTAACCAGGGAAACCCACCTGCGACCATGGTAACCAAGGACACCCCTCCTGTGACAGTCAGTGGTAACCAGGGACACACCTCCTGTGCCAGTAGTAACCAAGGACACCCCTACCCACAGTCACTGTTAACCAAGGACACCTCTCCTGTGACCGTGGTTATCAGGGAGACGCATCTCTTACAGTCGGTGGTAACCAGGGAAACCCACCTGTGACATTCACAGTGCCCAGGGACACCGGCCTGTGACAGTCGGTGGTAACCAGGGAGACGCATCTCTGACAGTCGGTGGTAACCAGGGAAACCCACCTGTGACCATGGTAACCAAGGACACCCCTCTGTGACAATGGTACCCAGGGACAGCCCTCCTGTGGCAGTCGGTGGTAACCAGGGAAACACACCTGTGACCATGGTAACCAAGGACACCCCTACCCACTGTCACTGGTAACCAAGGACACCTCTCCTGTGACCGTGGTTATCAGGAAGACGCATCTCTGACAGTCGGTGGTAACCAGGGAAACCCACCTGTGACCATGGTAACCAAGGACACCCCTCCTGTGACAATGGTACCCAGGGACAGCCCTCCTGTGACAGTTGGTGGTAACCAGGGAAACACACCTGTGACCATGGTAACCAAGGACACCCCTACCCACAGTCACTGGTAACCAAGGACACCTCTCCTGTGACCGTGGTTATCAGGGAGACGCATCTCTGACTGTCGGTGGTAACCAGGGAAACCCACCTGTGACATTCACAGTGCCCAGGGACACCGGCCTGTGACAGTCGGTGGTAAACAGGGAGACGAATCTCTGACAGTCGGTGGTAACCAGGGAAACCCACCTGTGACCATGGTAACCAAGGACACCCCTCTGTGACAACGGTACCCAGGGACAGCCCTCCTGTGACAGTCGGTGGTAACCAGGGAAACACACCTGTGACCATGGTAACCAAGGACACCCCTACCCACTGTCACTGGTAACCAAGGACACCTCTCCTGTGACCATGGTTATCAGGGAGACGCATCTCTGACATTCGGTGGTAACCAGGGAAACCCACCTGTGACCATGGTAACCAAGGACACCCGTCCTGTGACAATGGTACCAAGGGACAGCCCTCCTGTGACAGTCGGTGGTAACCAGGGAAACCCACCTGTGACCATGGTAACCAAGGACACCCCTCCTGTGACAATGGAACCCAGGGACAGCCGTCCTGTGACAGTCGGTGGTAACCAGGGAGACGCATCTCTGACAGTCGGTGGTAACCAGGTTAACCCACCTGTGACCATGGTAACCAAGGACACCCCTCTGTGACAATGGTACCCAGGGACAGCCCTCCTGTGACAGTCGGTGGTAACCAGGGAAACACACCTGTGACCATGGTAACCAAGGACACCCCTACCCACTGTCACTGGTAACCAAGGACACCTCTCCTGTGACCGTGGTTATCAGGGAGACGCATCTCTGACAGTCGGTGGTAACCAGGGAAACCCACCTGTGACATTCACAGTGCCCAGGGACACCGGCCTGTTACAGTCGGTGGTAACGAGGGACACGCATCTCTGACAGTCAGTGGTAACCAGGGAAACCCACCTGCGACCATGTTAAACAAGGACACCCCTCCTGTGACAGTCAGTGGTAACCAGGGACACACCTCCTGTGCCAGTGGTAACCAAGGACACCCCTCCTGTGACAACGGTACCCAGGGACAGCCCTCCTGTGACAGTCGGTGGTAACCAGGGAAAACCACCTGTGAACATGGTAACCAAGGACACCCCTACCCACAGTCACTGGTAACCAAGGACACCTCTCCTGTGACCGTGGTTACCAGGACACGCACATATGACAGTCGGTGGTAACCAGGGACACGCATTTCTGACAGTCAGTGGTAACCAGGGAAACCCACCTGCGACCATGGTAACCAAGGACACCCCTCCTGTGACAGTCAGTGGTAACCAGGGACACACCTCCTGTGCTAGTGGTAACCAAGCACACCCCTCCTGTCACAATGGTACCCAGGGACAGCCCTCCTGTGACAGTCAGTGGTAACCATGTACACTCACCTGTGACAGTTGGTGGTAACCAGGGAAACCCACCTGTGACATTCACAGTGCCCAGGGACACCGGCCTGTGACAGTCGGTGGTAACCAGGAAGACGCATCTCTGACAGTCGGTGGTAACCAGGGAAACCCACCTGTGACCATGGTAACCAAGGACACCCCTCTGTGACAATGGTACCCAGGGACAGCCCTCCTGTGACAGTCAGTGGTAACCAGGGAAACACACCTGTGACCATGGTAACCAAGGACACCCCTCCTGTGACAATGGTACCCAGGGACAGCCCTCCTGTGACAGTCGGTGGTAATCAGGGAAACTCACCTGTGACATTCAAAGTGCCCAGGGACACCGGCCTGTGACAGTCGGTGGTAACCAGGGACACGCATCTCTGACAGTCGGTGGTAACCAGGGAAACCCACCTGTGACCATGGTAACCAAGGACACACCTACTGTGCCAGTCACTGGTAACCACGGACACCTCTCCTGTGACTGTGGTTACCAGGGACACGCACATATGACAGTCGGTGGTAACCAGGGACACGCATCTCTGACAGTCAGTGGTAACCAGGGAAACCCACCTGTGAACAAGTTAACCAAGGACACCCCTACCCACAGTCACTGGTAACCAAGGACACCTCTCCTGTGACCGTGGTTACCACGACACGCACATATGACAGTCGGTGGTAACCAGGGACACGCATCTCTGACAGTCAGTGGTAACCAGGGAAACCCACCTGCGACCATGGTAACCAAGGACACCCCTCCTGTGACAGTCAGTGGTAACCAGGGACACACCTCCTGTGCCAGTGGTAACCAAGGACACCCCTACCCACAGTCACTGGTAACCAAGGACACCTCTCCTGTGACCGTGGTTATCAGGGAGACGCATCTCTGACAGTCGGTGGTAACCAGGGAAACCCACCTGTGGCATTCACAGTGCCCAGGGACACCGGCCTGTGACAGTCGGTGGTAACCAGGGAGACGCATCTCTGACAGTCGGTGGTAACCAGGGAAACCAACCTGTGACCATGGTAACCAAGGACACCCCTCTGTGACAATGGTACCCACGGACAGCCCTCCTGTGACAGTCAGTGGTAACCAGATAAAACCCACCTGTGACCATGGTAACCAAGGACACCCCTCTGTGACAATGGTACCCAGGGACAGCCCTCCTGTGACAGTCGGTGGTAACCAGGGAAACACACCTGTGACCATGGTAACCAAGGACACACCTACTGTGCCAGTCACTGGTAACCACGGACACCTCTCCTGTGACCGTGTTTACCAGGGACACGCACATATGACAGTCGGTGGTAACCAGGGACACGCATCTCTGACAGTCAGTGGTAACCAGGGAAACCCACCTGTGACCAAGTTAACCAAGGAAACCCCTACCCACAGTCACTGGTAACCAAGGACACCTCTCCTGTGACCGTGGTTACCAGGACACGCACATATGACAGTCGGTGGTAACCAGGGACACGCATTTCTGACAGTCAGTTTTAACCAGGGAAACCCACCTGCGACCATGGTAACCAAGGACACCCCTCCTGTGACAGTCAGTGGTAACCAGGGACACACCTCCTGTGCCAGTGGTAACCAAGGACACCCCTACCCACAGTCACTGTTAACCAAGGACACCTCTCCTGTGACCGTGGTTATCAGGGAGACGCATCTCTTACAGTCGGTGGTAACCAGGGAAACCCACCTGTGACATTCACAGTGCCCAGGGACACCGGCCTGTGACAGTCGGTGGTAACCAGGGAGACGCATCTCTGACAGTCGGTGGTAACCAGGGAAACCCACCTGTGACCATGGTAACCAAGGACACCCCTCTGTGACAATGGTACCCAGGGACAGCCCTCCTGTGGCAGTCGGTGGTAACCAGGGAAACACACCTGTGACCATGGTAACCAAGGACACCCCTACCCACTGTCACTGGTAACCAAGGACACCTCTCCTGTGACCGTGGTTATCAGGGAGACGCATCTCTGACAGTCGGTGGTAACCAGGGAAACCCACCTGTGACAATGGTAACCAAGGACACCCCTCTGTGACAATGGTACCCAGGGACAGCCCTCCTGTGGCAGTCGGTGGTAACCAGGGAAACACACCTGTGACCATGGTAACCAAGGACACCCCTACCCACTGTCACTGGTAACCAAGGACACCTCTCCTGTGACCGTGGTTATCAGGGAGACGCATCTCTGACAGTCGGTGGTAACCAGGGAAACCCACCTGTGACCATGGTAACCAAGGACACCCCTCCTGTGACAATGGTACCCAGGGACAGCCCTCCTGTGACAGTCGGTGGTAACCAGGGAAACCCACCTGTGAACATGGTAACCAAGGACACCCCTACCCACAGTCACTGGTAACCAAGGACACCTCTCCTGTGACCGTGGTTATCAGGGAGACGCATCTCTGACAGTCGGTGGTAACCAGGGAAAACCACCTGTGACATTCACAGTGCCCAGGGACACCGGCCTGTGACAGTCGGTGGTAAACAGGGAGACGCATCTCTGACAGTCGGTGGTAACCAGGGAAACCAACCTGTGACCATGGTAACCAAGGACACCCCTCTGTGACAATGGTACCCACGGACAGCCCTCCTGTGACAGTCGGTGGTAACCAGGGAAACACACCTGTGACCATGGTAACCAAGGACACCCCTACCCACTGTCACTGGTAACCAAGGACACCTCTCCTGTGACCGTGGTTATCAGGGAGACGCATCTCTGACAGTCGGTGGTAACCAGGGAAACCCACCTGTGACCATGGTAACCAAGGACACCCCTCCTGTGACAATGGTACCCAGGGACAGCCCTCCTGTGACAGTCGGTGGTAACCAGGGAAACCCACCTGTGACCATGGTAACCAAGGACACCCCTCCTGTGACAATAGTACCCCGGGACAGCCCTCCTGTGACAGTCGGTGGTAACCAGGGAAACCCACCTGTGACCATGGTAACCAAGGACACCCCTCCTGTGACAATGGTACCCAGGGACAGCCATTCTGTGACAGTCGGTGGTAACCAGGGAAACCCACCTGTGACATTCACAGTGCCCAGGGACACCGGCCTGGGACAGTCGGTGGTAACCAGGGACACGCATCTCTGACAGTCGGTGGTAACCAGGGAAACCCACCTGTGACCATGGTAACCAAGGACACCCCTCTGTGACAATGGTACCCAGGGACAGCCCTCCTGTGACAGTCGGTGGTAACCAGGAAACACACCTGTGACCATGGTAACAAAGGACACCCCTACCCACTGTCACTGGTAACCAAGGACACCTCTCCTGTGACCGTGGTTATCAGGGAGACGCATCTCTGACAGTCGGTGGTAACCAGGGCAACCCACCTGTGACATTCACAGTGCCCAGGGACACCGGCCTGTGACAGTCGGTGGTAACCAGGGAGACGCATCTCTGACAGTCGGTGGTAACCAGGGAAACCCACCTGTGACCATGGTAACCAAGGACACCCCTCTGTGACAATGGTACCCAGGGACAGCCCTCCTGTGACAGTCGGTGGTAACCAGGGAAACACACCTGTGACCATGGTAACCAAGGACACCTCTACCCACTGTCACTGGTAACCAAGGACACCTCTCCTGTGACCGTGGTTATCAGGGAGACGCATCTCTGACAGTCGGTGATAACCAGGGAATCCCACCTGTGACCATGGTAACCAAGGACACCCCTCCTGTGACAATGGTACCCAGGGAGAGCCCTCTTGTGACAGTCGGTGGTAACCAGGGAAACCCACCTGTGACCATGGTAACCAAGGACACCCCTCCTGTGACAATGGTACCCAGGGACAGCCGTCCTGTGACAGTCGGTGGTAACCAGGGAAACCCACCTGTGACATTCACAGTGCCCAGGGACACCGGCCTGTGACAGTCGGTGGTAATCAGGGACACGCATCTCTGACAGTCGGTGGTAACCAGGGAAACCCACCTGTGACCATGGTAACCAAGGACACACCTACTGTGACAGTCACTGGTAACCACGGACACCTCTCCTGTGACCGTGGCTACCAGGACACGCACATATGACAGTCGGTGGTAACCAGGGACACGCATCTCTGACAGTCAGTGGTAACCAGGGAAACCCACCTGTGACATTCACAGTGCCCAGGGACACCGGCCTGTTACAGTCGGTGGTAACGAGGGACACGCATCTCTGACAGTCAGTGGTAACCAGGGAAACCCACCTGCGACCATGTTAAACAAGGACACCCCTCCTGTGACAGTCAGTGGTAACCAGGGACACACCTCCTGTGCCAGTGGTAACCAAGGACACCCCTCCTGTGACAACGGTACCCAGGGACAGCCCTCCTGTGACAGTCGGTGGTAACCAGGGAAAACCACCTGTGAACATGGTAACCAAGGACACCCCTACCCACAGTCACTGGTAACCAAGGACACCTCTCCTGTGACCGTGGTTACCAGGACACGCACATATGACAGTCGGTGGTAACCAGGGACACGCATTTCTGACAGTCAGTGGTAACCAGGGAAACCCACCTGCGACCATGGTAACCAAGGACACCCCTCCTGTGACAGTCAGTGGTAACCAGGGACACACCTCCTGTGCTAGTGGTAACCAAGCACACCCCTCCTGTCACAATGGTACCCAGGGACAGCCCTCCTGTGACAGTCAGTGGTAACCATGTACACTCACCTGTGACAGTTGGTGGTAACCAGGGAAACCCACCTGTGACATTCACAGTGCCCAGGGACACCGGCCTGTGACAGTCGGTGGTAACCAGGAAGACGCATCTCTGACAGTCGGTGGTAACCAGGGAAACCCACCTGTGACCATGGTAACCAAGGACACCCCTCTGTGACAATGGTACCCAGGGACAGCCCTCCTGTGACAGTCAGTGGTAACCAGGGAAACACACCTGTGACCATGGTAACCAAGGACACCCCTCCTGTGACAATGGTACCCAGGGACAGCCCTCCTGTGACAGTCGGTGGTAATCAGGGAAACTCACCTGTGACATTCAAAGTGCCCAGGGACACCGGCCTGTGACAGTCGGTGGTAACCAGGGACACGCATCTCTGACAGTCGGTGGTAACCAGGGAAACCCACCTGTGACCATGGTAACCAAGGACACACCTACTGTGCCAGTCACTGGTAACCACGGACACCTCTCCTGTGACTGTGGTTACCAGGGACACGCACATATGACAGTCGGTGGTAACCAGGGACACGCATCTCTGACAGTCAGTGGTAACCAGGGAAACCCACCTGTGAACAAGTTAACCAAGGACATCCCTACCCACAGTCACTGGTAACCAAGGACACCTCTCCTGTGACCGTGGTTACCACGACACGCACATATGACAGTCGGTGGTAACCAGGGACACGCATCTCTGACAGTCAGTGGTAACCAGGGAAACCCACCTGCGACCATGGTAACCAAGGACACCCCTCCTGTGACAGTCAGTGGTAACCAGGGACACACCTCCTGTGCCAGTGGTAACCAAGGACACCCCTACCCACAGTCACTGGTAACCAAGGACACCTCTCCTGTGACCGTGGTTATCAGGGAGACGCATCTCTGACAGTCGGTGGTAACCAGGGAAACCCACCTGTGGCATTCACAGTGCCCAGGGACACCGGCCTGTGACAGTCGGTGGTAACCAGGGAGACGCATCTCTGACAGTCGGTGGTAACCAGGGAAACCAACCTGTGACCATGGTAACCAAGGACACCCCTCTGTGACAATGGTACCCACGGACAGCCCTCCTGTGACAGTCAGTGGTAACCAGATAAAACCCACCTGTGATCATGGTAACCAAGGACACCCCTCTGTGACAATGGTACCCAGGGACAGCCCTCCTGTGACAGTCGGTGGTAACCAGGGAAACACACCTGTGACCATGGTAACCAAGGACACACCTACTGTGCCAGTCACTGGTAACCACGGACACCTCTCCTGTGACCGTGTTTACCAGGGACACGCACATATGACAGTCGGTGGTAACCAGGGACACGCATCTCTGACAGTCAGTGGTAACCAGGGAAACCCACCTGTGACCAAGTTAACCAAGGAAACCCCTACCCACAGTCACTGGTAACCAAGGACACCTCTCCTGTGACCGTGGTTACCAGGACACGCACATATGACAGTCGGTGGTAACCAGGGACACGCATCTCTGACAGTCAGTGGTAACCAGGGAAACCCACCTGCGACCATGGTAACCAAGGACACCCCTCCTGTGACAGTCAGTGGTAACCAGGGACACACCTCCTGTGCCAGTGGTAACCAAGGACACCCCTACCCACAGTCACTGTTAACCAAGGACACCTCTCCTGTGACCGTGGTTATCAGGGAGACGCATCTCTTACAGTCGGTGGTAACCAGGGAAACCCACCTGTGACCATGTAACCAAGGACACCCCTCTGTGACAATGGTACCCAGGGACAGCCCTCCTGTGGCAGTCGGTGGTAACCAGGGAAACACACCTGTGACCATGGTAACCAAGGACACCCCTACCCACTGTCACTGGTAACCAAGGACACCTCTCCTGTGACCGTGGTTATCAGGGAGACGCATCTCTGACAGTCGGTGGTAACCAGGGAAACCCACCTGTGACAATGGTAACCAAGGACACACCTCTGTGACAATGGTACCCAGGGACAGCCCTCCTGTGGCAGTCGGTGGTAACCAGGGAAACACACCTGTGACCATGGTAACCAAGGACACCCCTACCCACTGTCACTGGTAACCAAGGACACCTCTCCTGTGACCGTGGTTATCAGGGAGACGCATCTCTGACAGTCGGTGGTAACCAGGGAAACCCACCTGTGACCATGGTAACCAAGGACACCCCTCCTGTGACAATGGTACCCAGGGACAGCCCTCCTGTGACAGTCGGTGGTAACCAGGGAAACCCACCTGTGAACATGGTAACCAAGGACACCCCTACCCACAGTCACTGGTAACCAAGGACACCTCTCCTGTGACCGTGGTTATCAGGGAGACGCATCTCTGACAGTCGGTGGTAACCAGGGAAAACCACCTGTGACATTCACAGTGCCCAGGGACACCGGCCTGTGACAGTCGGTGGTAAACAGGGAGACGCATCTCTGACAGTCGGTGGTAACCAGGGAAACCCACCTGTGACCATGGTAACCAAGGACACCCCTCCTGTGACAATGGTACCCAGGGACAGCCCTCCTGTGACAGTCGGTGGTAACCAGGGAAACCCACCTGTGACCATGGTAACCAAGGACACCCCTCCTGTGACAATAGTACCCCGGGACAGCCCTCCTGTGACAGTCGGTGGTAACCAGGGAAACCCACCTGTGACCATGGTAACCAAGGACACCCCTCCTGTGACAATGGTACCCAGGGACAGCCATTCTGTGACAGTCGGTGGTAACCAGGGAAACCCACCTGTGACATTCACAGTGCCCAGGGACACCGGCCTGGGACAGTCGGTGGTAACCAGGGACACGCATCTCTGACAGTCGGTGGTAACCAGGGAAACCCACCTGTGACCATGGTAACCAAGGACACCCCTCTGTGACAATGGTACCCAGGGACAGCCCTCCTGTGACAGTCGGTGGTAACCAGGAAACACACCTGTGACCATGGTAACCAAGGACACCCCTACCCACTGTCACTGGTAACCAAGGACACCTCTCCTGTGACCGTGGTTATCAGGGAGACGCATCTCTCACAGTCGGTGGTAACCAGGGCAACCCACCTGTGACATTCACAGTGCCCAGGGACACCGGCCTGTGACAGTCGGTGGTAACCAGGGAGACGCATCTCTGACAGTCGGTGGTAACCAGGGAAACCCACCTGTGACCATGGTAACCAAGGACACCCCTCTGTGACAATGGTACCCAGGGACAGCCCTCCTGTGACAGTCGGTGGTAACCAGGGAAACACACCTGTGACCATGGTAACCAAGGACACCTCTACCCACTGTCACTGGTAACCAAGGACACCTCTCCTGTGACCGTGGTTATCAGGGAGACGCATCTCTGACAGTCGGTGATAACCAGGGAATCCCACCTGTGACCATGGTAACCAAGGACACCCCTCCTGTGACAATGGTCCCCAGGGAGAGCCCTCTTGTGACAGTCGGTGGTAACCAGGGAAACCCACCTGTGACCATGGTAACCAAGGACACCCCTCCTGTGACAATGGTACCCAGGGACAGCCGTCCTGTGACAGTCGGTGGTAACCAGGGAAACCCACCTGTGACATTCACAGTGCCCAGGGACACCGGCCTGTGACAGTCGGTGGTAATCAGGGACACGCATCTCTGACAGTCGGTGGTAACCAGGGAAACCCACCTGTGACCATGGTAACCAAGGACACACCTACTGTGACAGTCACTGGTAACCACGGACACCTCTCCTGTGACCGTGGCTACCAGGACACGCACATATGACAGTCGGTGGTAACCAGGGACATGCATCTCTGACAGTCAGTGGTAACCAGGGAAACCCACCTGTCGCCATGGTAACCAAGGACCCACCTACTGTGACAGTCACTGGTAACCACGGACACCTCTCCTGTGACCGTGGTTACCAGGGACACGCATATATGACAGTCGGTGGTAACCAGGGACACGCATCTCTGACAGTCAGTGGTAACCAGGGAAACCCACCTGCGACCATGGTAACCAAGGACACCCTTCCTGTGACAGTCAGTGGTAACAAGGGACACACCTCCTGTGCCAGTGGTAACCAAGGACACCCCTCCTGTCACAATGGTACCAGGGACAGCCCTCCTGTGACAGTCGGTGGTAACCAGGGAAACCCACCTGTGACCATGGTAACCAAGGAAACCCCTCCTGTGACAATGGTACCCCGGGACAGCCCTCCTGTGACAGTCGGTGGTAACCAGGGAAACCCACCTGTGACCATGGTAACCAATGACACCCCTCCTGTGACAATGGTACCCAGGGACAGCCATCCTGTGACAGTCGGTGGTAACCAGGGAAACCCACCTGTGACATTCACAGTGCCCAGGGACACCGGCCTGTGACAGTCGGTGGTAACCAGGGAGACGCATCTCTGACAGTCGTTGGTAACCAGGGAAACCAACCTGTGACCATGGTAACCAAGGACACCCCTCAGTGACAATGGTACCCAGGGACAGCCCTCCTGTGACAGGCGGTGGTAACCAGGGAAACACACCTGTGACCATGGTAACCAAGGACACCCCTACCCACTGTCACTGGTAACCAAGGACACCTCTCCTGTGACCGTGGTTACCAGGGACACGCATATATGACAGTCGGTGGTAACCAGGGACAGGCATTTCTGACAGTCAGTGGTAACCAGGGAAACCCACCTGCAATCATGGTAACCAAGGACACCCCTCCTGTGACAGTCAGTGGTAACCAGGCAAACACCTCCTGTGCCAGTGGCAACCAAGGACACCCCTCCTGTGACAATGGTACCCAGGGACAGCCGTCCTGTGACAGTCGGTGGTAACCAGGGAAACCCACCTGTGACATTCACAGTGCCCAGGGACACCGGCCTGTGACAGTCGGTGGTAATCAGGGACACGCATCTCTGACAGTCGGTGGTAACCAGGGAAACCCACCTGTGACCATGGTAACCAAGGACACACCTACTGTGACAGTCACTGGTAACCACGGACACCTCTCCTGTGACCGTGGCTACCAGGGACACGCACATATGACAGTCGGTGGTAACCAGGGACACGCATCTCTGACAGTCAGTGGTAACCAGGGAAACCCACCTGCGACCATGTTAACCAAGGACACCCCTCCGGTGACAGTCAGTGGTAACCAGGGACACACCTCCTGTGCCAGTGGTAACCAAGGACACCCCTCCTGTGACAATGGTACCCAGGGACAGCCCTCCTGTGACAGTCGGTGGTAACCAGGGAAACCCACCTGTGACCATGGTAACCAAGGACACCCCTACCCACAGTCACTGGTAACCAAGGACACCTCTCCTGTGACCGTGGTTACCAGGACACGCACATATGACAGTCGGTGGTAACCAGGGACACGCATCTCTGACAGTCATTTGTAAACAGGGAAACCCACCTGCGACCATGGTAACCAAGGACACCCCTCCTGTGACAGTCAGTGGTAACCAGGGACACACCTCCTGTGCCAGTGGTAACCAGGGACACCCCTCCTGTGACAATGGTACCCAGGGACAGCCCTCCTGTGACAGTCGGTGGTAACCAGGGAAAACCACCTGTGACCATGGTAACCAAGGACACCCCTACCCACAGTCACTGGTAAGCAAGGACACCTCTCCTGTGACCGTGGTTATCAGGGAGACGCATCTCTGACAGTCGGTGGTAACCAGGGAAACCCACCTGTGACCATGGTAACCAAGGACACCCCTCCTGTGACAATGGTACCCAGGGACAGCCCTCCTGTGACAGTCGGTGGTAACCAGGGAAACCCACCAGTGACCATGGTAACCAAGGACACCCCTCCTGTGACAATGGTACCCAGGGACAGCCATCCTGTGACAGTCCGTGGTAACCAGGGAAACCCACCTGTGACATTCACAGTGCCCAGGGACACCTGCCTGTGACAGTCGGTGGTAACCAGGGACACATATTTCTGACAGTCGGTGGTAAGCAGGGAAACCCACCTGTGACCATGGTAACCAAGGCACCCCTCCTGTGACAATGGTATCCATGGACAGCCCTCCTGTGACAGTCGGTGGTAACAAGGGAAACCCACCTGTGACCATGGTAACCAAGGACACCCCTACCCACAGTCACTGGTAACCAAGGACACCTCTCCTGTGACCATGGTTACCAGGGACACGCATCTCTGACAGTCGGTGGTAACCAGGGAAACCCACCTGTGACCACGGTAACCAAGGACACCCCTCCTGTGACAATAGTACCCACGGACAGCCCTCCTGTGACAGTCGGTGGAAACCAGGGAAACCCACCTGTGACCATGGTAACCAAGGACACCCCAACCCACAGTCACTGGTAACCAAGGACACCTCTCCTGTGACTGTGGTTACCAGGACACGCACATATGACAGTCGGTGGTAACCAGGGACAGGCATTTCTGACAGTCAGTGGTAACCAGGGAAACCCACCTGCAATCATGGTAACCAAGGACACCCCTCCTGTGACAGTCAGTGGTAACCAGGCAAACACTTCCTGTGCCAGTGGCAACCAAGGACACCCCTCCTGTCACAATGGTACCCAGGGACAGCCCTCCTGTGACAGTCAGTGGTAACCATGTACACTCACCTGTGACAGTCGGTGGTAACCAGGGAAACCCACCTGTGACATTCACAGTGCCCAGGGACACCGGCCTGTGACAGTCGGTGGTAACCAGGGAGACGCATCTCTGACAGTCGGTGGTAACCAGGGAAACACACCTGTGACCATGGTAACCAAGGACACCCCTACCCACAGTCACTGGTAACCAAGGACACCTCTCCTGTGACCGTGGTTACCAGGACACGCACATATGACAGTCGGTGGTAACCAGGGACACGCATCTCTGACAGTCAGTGATAACCAGGGAAACCCACCTGCGACCATGGTACCCAAGGACACCCCTCCTGTGACAGTCAGTGGTAACCAGGGACACACCTCCTGTGCCAGTGGTAACCAAGGACACCCCTCCTGTCACAATGGTACCCAGGGACAGCCCTCCTGTGACAGTCAGTGGTAACCATGTACACTCACCTGTGACAGTCGGTGGTAACCAGGGAAACCCACCTGTGACATTCCCATTTCCCAGGGACACCGGCCTGTGACAGTCGGTGGTAACCAGGGACAGGCATCTCTGACAGTCGGTGGTAACCAGGGAAACCCACCTGTCGCCATGTTAACCAAGGACCCACCTACTGTGACAGTCACTGGTAACCACGGACACCTCTCCTGTGACCGTGGTTACCAGGGACACGCATATATGACAGTCGGTGGTAACCAGGGACACGCATCTCTGACAGTCAGTGGTAACCAGGGAAACCCACCTGCGACCATGGTAACCAAGGACACCCCTCCTGTGAGAGTCAGTGGTAACCAGGGACACACCTCCTGTGCCAGTGGTAACCAAGGACACCCCTCCTGTCACAATGGTACCCAGGGACAGCCCTCCTGTGACAGTCGGTGGTAACCAGGGAAACCCACCTGTGACCATGGTAACCAAGGACACCCCTCCTGTGACAATGGTACCCAGGGACAGCCCTCCTGTGACAGTCGGTGGTAACCAGGGAAACCCACCTGTGACCATGGTAACCAAGGACACCCCTACCCACAGTCACTGGTAACCAAGGACACCTCTCCTGTGACCGTGGTTACCAGGACACGCACATATGACAGTCGGTGGTAACCAGGGACACGCATTTCTGACAGTCAGTGGTAACCAGGGAAACCCACCTGCGACCATGGTAACCAAGGACACCCCTCCTGTGACAGTCAGTGGTAACCAGGGACACACCTCCTGTGCCAGTGGTAACCAAGGACACCCCTCCTGTGACAATGGTACCCAGGGACAGCACTCCTGTGACAGTCGGTGGTAATCAGAGAAACTCACCTGTGACATTCACAGTGCCCAGGGACACCGGCCTGTGACAGTCGGTGGTAACCAGGGACACGCATCTCTGACAGTCGGTGGTAACCAGGGAAACACACCTGTGACCATGGTAACCAAGGACACACCTAATGTGCCAGTCACTGGTAACCATGGACACCTCTCCTGTGACCGTGGTTACCAGGGACACGCACATATGACAGTCAGGGTTAACCAGGGACACGCATCTCTGACAGTCGGTGGTAACCAGGGAAACCCACCTGTGACATTCACAGTGCCCAGGGACACCGGCCTGTGACAGTCGGTGGTAACCAGGGACACGCATCTCTGACAGTCAGTGGTAACCAGGGAAACCCACCTGCGACCATGTTAAACAAGGACACCCCTCCTGTGACAGTCAGTGGTAACCAGGGACACACCTCCTGTGCCAGTGGTAACCAAGGACACCCCTCCTGTGACAACGGTACCCAGGGACAGCCCTCCTGTGACAGTCGGTGGTAACCAGGGAAAACCACCTGTGAACATGGTAACCAAGGACACCCCTACCCCCAGTCACTGGTAACCAAGGACACCTCTCCTGTGACCGTGGTTACCAGGACACGCTCATATGACAGTCGGTGGTAACCAGGGACACGCATTTCTGACAGTCAGTGGTAACCAGGGAAACCCACCTGCAATCATGGTAACCAAGGACACCCCTCCTGTGACAGTCAGTGGTAACCAGGCAAACACCTCCTGTGCCAGTGGCAACCAAGGACACCCCTCCTGTGACAATGGTACCCAGGGACAGCCGTCCTGTGACAGTCGGTGGTAACCAGGGAAACCCACCTGTGACATTCACAGTGCCCAGGGACACCGGCCTGTGACAGTCGGTGGTAATCAGGGACATGCATCTCTGACAGTCGGTGGTAACCAGGGAAACCCACCTGTGACCATGGTAACCAAGGACACACCTATTGTGACAGTCACTGGTAACCACGGACACCTCTCCTGTGACCGTGGCTACCAGGGACACGCACATATGACAGTCGGTGGTAACCAGGGACACGCATCTCTGACAGTCAGTGGTAACCAGGGAAACCCACCTGCGATCATGTTAACCAAGGACACCCCTCCGGTGACAGTCAGTGGTAACCAGGGACACACCTCCTGTGCCAGTGGTAAACAAGGACACCCCTCCTGTGACAATGGTACCCAGGGACAGCCCTCCTGTGACAGTCGGTGGTAACCAGGGAAACCCACCTGTGACCATGGTAACCAAGGACACCCCTACCCACAGTCACTGGTAACCAAGGACACCTATCCTGTGACCGTGGTTACCAGGACACGCACATATGACAGTCGGTGGTAACCAGGGTCACGCATCTCTGACAGTCATTGGTAAACAGGGAAACCCACCTGCGACCATGGTAACCAAGGACACCCCTCCTGTGACAGTCAGTGGTAACCAGGGACACACCTCCTGTGCCAGTGGTAACCAGGGACACCCCTCCTGTGACAATGGTACCCAGGGACAGCCCTCCTGTGACAGTCGGTGGTAACCAGGGAAAACCACCTGTGACCATGGTAACCAAGGACACCCCTACCCACAGTCACTGGTAAGCAAGGACACCTCTCCTGTGACCGTGGTTATCAGGGAGACGCATCTCTGACAGTCGGTGGTAACCAGGGAAACCCACCTGTGACCATGGTAACCAAGGACACCCCTCCTGTGACAATGGTACCCAGGGACAGCCCTCCTGTGACAGTCGGTGGTAACCAGGGAAACCCACCTGTGACCATGGTAACCAAGGACACCCCTCCTGTGACAATGGTACCCAGGGACAGCCATCCTGTGACAGTCAGTGGTAACCAGGGAAACCCACCTGTGACATTCACAGTGCCCAGGGACACCTGCCTGTGACAGTCGGTGGTAACCAGGGACACATATTTCTGACAGTCGGTGGTAACCAGGGAAACCCACCTGTGACCATGGTAACCCAGGCACCCCTCCTGTGACAATGGTATCCATGGACAGCCCTCCTGTGACAGTCGGTGGTAACAAGGGAAACCCACCTGTGACCATGGTAACCAAGGACACCCCTACCCACAGTCACTGGTAACCAAGGACACCTCTCCTGTGACCATGGTTACCAGTGACACGCATCTCTGACAGTCGGTGGTAACCAGGGAAACCCACCTGTGACCACGGTAACCAAGGACACCCCTCCTGTGACAATAGTACCCACGGACAGCCCTCCTGTGACAGTCGGTGGTAACCAGGGAAACCCACCTGTGACCATGGTAACCAAGGACACCCCAACCCACAGTCACTGGTAACCAAGGACACCTCTCCTGTGACTGTGGTTACCAGGACACGCACATATGACAGTCGGTGGTAACCAGGGACAGGCATTTCTGACAGTCAGTGGTAACCAGGGAAACCCACCTGCAATCATGGTAACCAAGGACACCCCTCCTGTGACAGTCAGTGGTAACCAGGCAAACACCTCCTGTGCCAGTGGCAACCAAGGACACCCCTCCTGTCACAATGGTACCCAGGGACAGCCCTCCTGTGACAGTCAGTGGTAACCATGTACACTCACCTGTGACAGTCGGTGGTAACCAGGGAAACCCACCTGTGACATTCACAGTGCCCAGGGACACCGGCCTGTGACAGTCGGTGGTAACCAGGGAGACGCATCTCTGACAGTCGGTGGTAACCAGGGAAACACACCTGTGACCATGGTAACCAAGGACACCCCTACCCACAGTCACTGGTAACCAAGGACACCTCTCCTGTGACCGTGGTTACCAGGACACGCACATATGACAGTCGGTGGTAACCAGGGACACGCATCTCTGACAGTCAGTGATAACCAGGGAAACCCACCTGCGACCATGGTACCCAAGGACACCCCTCCTGTGACAGTCAGTGGTAACCAGGGACACACCTCCTGTGCCAGTGGTAACCAAGGACACCCCTCCTGTCACAATGGTACCCAGGGACAGCCCTCCTGTGACAGTCAGTGGTAACCATGTACACTCACCTGTGACAGTCGGTGGTAACCAGGGAAACCCACCTGTGACATTCCCATTTCCCAGGGACACCGGCCTGTGACAGTCGGTGGTAACCAGGGACACGCATCTCTGACAGTCGGTGGTAACCAGGGAAACCCACCTGTCGCCATGTTAACCAAGGACCCACCTACTGTGACAGTCACTGGTAACCACGGACACCTCTCCTGTGACCGTGGTTACCAGGGACACGCATATATGACAGTCGGTGGTAACCAGGGACACGCATCTCTGACAGTCAGTGGTAACCAGGGAAACCCACCTGCGACCATGGTAACCAAGGACACCCCTCCTGTGAGAGTCAGTGGTAACCAGGGACACACCTCCTGTGCCAGTGGTAAACAAGGACACCCCTCCTGTCACAATGGTACCCAGGGACAGCCCTCCTGTGACAGTCGGTGGTAACCAGGGAAACCCACCTGTGACCATGGTAACCAAGGACACCCCTCCTGTGACAATGGTACCCAGGGACAGCCCTCCTGTGACAGTCGGTGGTAACCAGGGAAACCCACCTGTGACCATGGTAACCAAGGACACCCCTACCCACAGTCACTGGTAACCAAGGACACCTCTCCTGTGACCGTGGTTACCAGGACACGCACATATGACAGTCGGTGGTAACCAGGGACACGCATTTCTGACAGTCAGTGGTAACCAGGGAAACCCACCTGCGACCATGGTAACCAAGGACACCCCTCCTGTGACAGTCAGTGGTAACCAGGGACACACCTCCTGTGCCAGTGGTAACCAAGGACACCCCTCCTGTCACAATGGTACCCAGGGACAGCCCTCCTGTGACAGTCGGTGGTAACCAGGGAAACCCACCTGTGACCATGGTAACCAAGGACACCCCTACCCACAGTCACTGGTAACCAAGGACACCTCTCCTGTGACCGTGGTTACCAGGACACGCACATATGACAGTCGGTGGTAACCAGGGACACGCATTTCTGACAGTCAGTGGTAACCAGGGAAACCCACCTGCGACCATGGTAACCAAGGACACCCCTCCTGTGAGAGTCAGTGGTAACCAGGGACACACCTCCTGTGCCAGTGGTAACCAAGGACACCCCTCCTGTCACAATGGTACCCAGGGACAGCCCTCCTGTGACAGTCGGTGGTAACCAGGGAAACCCACCTGTGACCATGGTAACCAAGGACACCCCTCCTGTGACAATGGTACCCAGGGACAGCCCTCCTGTGACAGTCGGTGGTAACCAGGGAAACCCACCTGTGACCATGGTAACCAAGGACACCCCTACCCACAGTCACTGGTAACCAAGGATACCTCTCCTGTGACCGTGGTTACCAGGACACGCACATATGACAGTCGGTGGTAACCAGGGACACGCATTTCTGACAGTCAGTGGTAACCAGGGAAACCCACCTGCGACCATGGTAACCAAGGACACCCCTCCTGTGACAGTCAGTGGTAACCAGGGACACACCTCCTGTGCCAGTGGTAACCAAGGACACCCCTCCTGTGACAATGGTACCCAGGGACAGCCCTCCTGTGACAGTCGGTGGTAATCAGAGAAACTCACCTGTGACATTCACAGTGCCCAGGGACACCGGCCTGTGACAGTCGGTGGTAACCAGGGACACGCATCTCTGACAGTCGGTGGTAACCAGGGAAACACACCTGTGACCATGGTAACCAAGGACACACCTAATGTGCCAGTCACTGGTAACCATGGACACCTCTCCTGTGACCGTGGTTACCAGGGACACGCACATATGACAGTCAGGGTTAACCAGGGAGACGCATCTCTGACAGTCGGTGGTAACCAGGGAAACCCACCTGTGACATTCACAGTGCCCAGGGACACCGGCCTGTGACAGTCGGTGGTAACCAGGGACACGCATCTCTGACAGTCAGTGGTAACCAGGGAAACCCACCTGCGACCATGTTAAACAAGGACACCCCTCCTGTGACAGTCAGTGGTAACCAGGGACACACCTCCTGTGCCAGTGGTAACCAAGGACACCCCTCCTGTGACAACGGTACCCAGGGACAGCCCTCCTGTGACAGTCGGTGGTAACCAGGGAAAACCACCTGTGAACATGGTAACCAAG
The DNA here is from genome assembly GCA_949782905.1 of Rangifer tarandus platyrhynchus. Taxonomy (NCBI): domain Eukaryota; kingdom Metazoa; phylum Chordata; class Mammalia; order Artiodactyla; family Cervidae; genus Rangifer; species Rangifer tarandus. The sequence goes on from OX460344.1 coordinate 44,528,770, forward strand.
GACACCCCTACCCACAGTCACTGGTAACCAAGGACACCTCTCCTGTGACCGTGGTTACCAGGACACGCACATATGACAGTCGGTGGTAACCAGGGACACGCATTTCTGACAGTCAGTGGTAACCAGGGAAACCCACCTGCGACCATGGTAACCAAGGACACCCCTCCTGTGACAGTCAGTGGTAACCAGGGACACACCTCCTGTGCTAGTGGTAACCAAGCACACCCCTCCTGTCACAATGGTACCCAGGGACAGCCCTCCTGTGACAGTCAGTGGTAACCATGTACACTCACCTGTGACAGTTGGTGGTAACCAGGGAAACACACCTGTGACATTCACAGTGCCCAGGGACACCGGACTGGGACAGTCGGTGGTAACCAGGAAGACGCATCTCTGACAGTCGGTGGTAACCAGGGAAACCCACCTGTGACCATGGTAACCAAGGACACCCCTCTGTGACAATGGTACCCAGGGACAGCCCTCCTGTGACAGTCAGTGGTAACCAGGGAAACCCACCTGTGACCATGGTAACCAAGGACACCCCTCCTGTGACAATGGTACCCAGGGACAGCCCTCCTGTGACAGTCGGTGGTAATCAGGGAAACTCACCTGTGACATTCACAGTGCCCAGGGACACCGGCCTGTGACAGTCGGTGGTAACCAGGGACACGCAACTCTGACAGTCGGTGGTAACCAGGGAAACCCACCTGTGACCCTGGTAACCAAGGACACACCTACTGTGCCAGTCACTGGTAACCACGGACACCTCTCCTGTGACTGTGGTTACCAGGGACACGCACATATGACAGTCGGTGGTAACCAGGGACACGCATCTCTGACAGTCAGTGGTAACCAGGGAAACCCACCTGTGAACAAGTTAACCAAGGAAACCCCTACCCACAGTCACTGGTAACCAAGGACACCTCTCCTGTGACCGTGGTTACCAGGACATGCACATATGACAGTCGGTGGTAACCAGGGACACGCATCTCTGACAGTCAGTGGTAACCAGGGAAACCCACCTGCGACCATGGTAACCAAGGACACCCCTCCTGTGACAGTCAGTGGTAACCAGGGACACACCTCCTGTGCCAGTGGTAACCAAGGACACCCCTACCCACAGTCACTGGTAACCAAGGACACCTCTCCTGTGACCGTGGTTATCAGGGAGACGCATCTCTGACAGTCGGTGGTAACCAGGGAAAACCACCTGTGACATTCACAGTGCCCAGGGACACCGGCCTGTGACAGTCGGTGGTAACCAGGGAGACGCATCTCTGACAGTCGGTTGTAACCAGGGAAACCAACCTGTGACCATGGTAACCAAGGACACCCCTCTGTGACAATGGTACCCACGGACAGCCCTCCTGTGACAGTCGGTGGTAACCAGGGAAACCCACCTGTGACCATGGTAACCAAGGACACCCCTCCTGTGACAATGGTACCCAGGGACAGCCCTCCTGTGACAGTCGGTGGTAACCAGGGAAACCCACCTGTGACCATGGTAACCAAGGACACCCCTCCTGTGACAATGTTACCCAGGGACAGCCATCCTGTGACAGTCGGTGGTAACCAGGGAAACCCACCTGTGACATTCACAGTGCCCAGGGACACCGGCCTGTGACAGTCGGTGGTAACCAGGGACACGCATCTCTGACAGTTGGCGGTAACCAGTGAAACCCACCTGTGACCATGGTAACCAAGGACACCCCTCTGTGACAATGGTACCCAGGGACAGCCCTCCTGTGACAGTCGGTGGTAACCAGGGAAACACACCTGTGACCATGGTAACCAAGGACACCCCTACCCACTGTCACTGGTAACCAAGGACACCTCTCCTGTGACCGTGGTTATCAGGGAGACGCATCTCTGACAGTCGGTGGTAACCAGGGCAACCCACCTGTGACATTCACAGTGCCCAGGGACACCGGCCTGTGACAGTCGGTGGTAACAAGGGAGACGCATCTCTGACAGTCGGTGGTAACCAGGGAAACCCACCTGTGACCATGGTAACCAAGGACACCCCTCTGTGACAATGGTACCCAGGGACAGCCCTCCTGTGACAGTCGGTGGTAACCAGGGAAACACACCTGTGACCATGGTAAACAAGGACACCCCTACCCACTGTCACTGGTAACCAAGGACACCTCTCCTGTGACCGTGGTTATCAGGGAGACGCATCTCTGACAGTCGGTGATAACCAGGGAATCCCACCTGTGACCATGGTAACCAAGGACAGCCCTCCTGTGACAATGGTACCCAGGGAGAGCCCTCCTGTGACAGTCGGTGGTAACCAGGGAAACCCACCTGTGACCATGGTAACCAAGGACACCCCTCCTGTGACAATGGTACCCAGGGACAGCCGTCCTGTGACAGTCGGTGGTAACCAGGGAAACCCACCTGTGACATTCACAGTGCCCAGGGACAACGGCCTGTGACAGTCGGTGGTAATCAGGGACACGCATCTCTGACAGTCGGTGGTAACCAGGGAAACCCACCTGTGACCATGGTAACCAAGGACACACCTACTGTGACAGTCACTGGTAACCACGGACACCTCTCCTGTGACCGTGGCTACCAGGGACACGCACATATGACAGTCGGTGGTAACCAGGGACACGCATCTCTGACAGTCAGTGGTAACCAGGGAAACCCACCTGCGACCATGTTAACCAAGGACACCCCTCCGGTGACAGTCAGTGGTAACCAGGGACACACCTCCTGTGCCAGTGGTAACCAAGGACACCCCTCCTGTGACAATGGTACCCAGGGACAGCCCTCCTGTGACAGTCGGTGGTAACCAGGGAAACCCACCTGTGACCATGGTAACCAAGGACAACCCTACCCACAGTCACTGGTAACCAAGGACACCTCTCCTGTGACCGTGGTTACCAGGACACGCACATATGACAGTCGGTGGTAACCAGGGACACGCATCTCTGACAGTCATTGGTAACCAGGGAAACCCACCTGCGACCATGGTAACCAAGGACACCCCTCCTGTGACAGTCAGTGGTAACCAGGGACACACCTCCTGTGCCAGTGGTAACCAAGGACACCCCTCCTGTGACAATGGTACCCAGGGACAGCCCTCCTGTGACAGTCGGTGGTAACCAGGGAAAACCACCTGTGACCATGGTAACCAAGGACACCCCTACCCACAGTCACTGGTAAGCAAGGACACCTCTCCTGTGACCGTGGTTATCAGGGAGACGCATCTCTGACAGTCGGTGGTAACCAGGGAAACCCACCTGTGACCATGGTAACCAAGGACACCCCTCCTTTGACAATGGTACACAGGGACAGCCCTCCTGTGACAGTCGGTGGTAACCAGGGAAACCCACCTGTGACCATGGTAACCAAGGACACCCCTCCTGTGACAATGGTACCCAGGGACAGCCATCCTGTGACAGTCGGTGGTAACCAGGGAAACCCACCTGTGACATTCACAGTGCCCAGGGACACCTGCCTGTGACAGTCGGTGGTAACCAGGGACACATATTTCTGACAGTCGGTGGTAAGCAGGGAAACCCACCTGTGACCATGGTAACCAAGGACACCCCTCCTGTGACAATGGTATCCATGGACAGCCCTCCTGTGACAGTCGGTGGTAACAAGGGAAAACCACCTGTGACCATGGTAACCAAGGACACCCCTACCCACAGTCATTGGTAACCAAAGACACCTCTCCTGTGACCATGGTTACCAGGGACACGCATCTCTGACAGTCGGTGGTAACCAGGGAAACACACCTGTGACCACGGTAACCAAGGACACCCCTCCTGTGACAATAGTACCCACGGACAGCCCTCCTGTGACAGTCGGTGGTAACCAGGGAAACCCACCTGTGACCATGGTAACCAAGGACACCCGTCCTGTGACAATGGTACCAAGGGACAGCCCTCCTGTGACAGTCGGTGGTAACCAGGGAAACCCACCTGTGACCATGGTAACCAAGGACACCCCTCCTCTGACAATGGAACCCAGGGACAGCCGTCCTGTGACAGTCGGTGGTAAACAGGGAGACGCATCTCTGACAGTCTGTGGTAACCAGGGAAACCCACCTGTGACCATGGTAACCAAGGACACCCCTCTGTGACAATGGTACCCAGGGACAGCCCTCCTGTGACAGTCGGTGGTAACCAGGGAAACACACCTGTGACCATGGTAACCAAGGACACCCCTACCCACAGTCACTGGTAACCAAGGACACCTCTCCTGTGACCGTGGTTATCAGGGAGACGCATCTCTGACAGTCGGTGGTAACCAGGGAAACCCACCTGTGACATTCACAGTGCCCAGGGACACCGGCCTGTGACAGTCGGTGGTAACCAGGGACACGCATCTCTGACAGTCAGTGGTAACCAGGGAAACCCACCTGCGACCATGTTAAACAAGGACACCCCTCCTGTGACAGTCAGTGGTAACCAGGGACACACCTCCTGTGCCAGTGGTAACCAAGGACACCCCTCATGTGACAACGGTACCCAGGGACAGCCCTCCTGTGACAGTCGGTGGTAACCAGGGAAAACCACCTGTGAACATGGTAACCAAGGACACCCCTACCCACAGTCACTGGTAACCAAGGACACCTCTCCTGTGACCGTGGTTACCAGGACACGCACATATGACAGTCGGTGGTAACCAGGGACACGCATTTCTGACAGTCAGTGGTAACCAGGGAAACCCACCTGCGACCATGGTAACCAAGGACACCCCTCCTGTGACAGTCAGTGGTAACCAGGGACACACCTCCTGTGCTAGTGGTAACCAAGCACACCCCTCCTGTCACAATGGTACCCAGGGACAGCCCTCCTGTGACAGTCAGTGGTAACCATGTACACTCACCTGTGACAGTCGGTGGTAACCAGGGAAACCCACCTGTGACATTCACAGTGCCCAGGGACACCGGACTGGGACAGTCAGTGGTAACCAGGGAGACGCATCTCTGACAGTCGGTGGTAACCAGGGAAACCCACCTGTGACCATGGTAACCAAGGACACCCCTCTGTGACAATGGTACCCAGGGACAGCCCTCCTGTGACAGTCAGTGGTAACCAGGGAAACCCACCTGTGACCATGGTAACCAAGGACACCCCTCCTGTGACAATGGTACCCAGGGACAGCCCTCCTGTGACAGTCGGTGGTAATCAGGGAAACTCACCTGTGACATTCACAGTGCCCAGGGACACCGGCCTGTGACAGTCGGTGGTAACCAGGGACACGCAACTCTGACAGTCGGTGGTAACCAGGGAAACCCACCTGTGACCATGGTAACCAAGGACACACCTACTGTGCCAGTCACTGGTAACCACGGACACCTCTCCTGTTACTGTGGTTACCAGGGACACGCACATATGACAGTCGGTGGTAACCAGGGACACGCATCTCTGACAGTCAGTGGTAACCAGGGAAACCCACCTGTGAACAAGTTAACCAAGGACACCCCTACCCACAGTCACTGGTAACCAAGGACACCTCTCCTGTGACCGTGGTTACCAGGACACGCACATATGACAGTCGGTGGTAACCAGGGACACGCATCTCTGACAGTCAGTGGTAACCAGGGAAACCCACCTGCGACCATGGTAACCAAGGACACCCCTCCTGTGACAGTCAGTGGTAACCAGGGACACACCTCCTGTGCCAGTGGTAACCAAGGACACCCCTACCCACAGTCACTGCTAACCAAGGACACCTCTCCTGTGACCGTGGTTATCAGGGAGACGCATCTCTGACAGTCGGTGGTAACCAGGGAAAACCACCTGTGACATTCACAGTGCCCAGGGACACCGGCCTGTGACAGTCGGTGGTAACCAGGGAGACGCATCTCTGACAGTCGGTTGTAACCAGGGAAACCAACCTGTGACCATGGTAACCAAGGACACCCCTCTGTGACAATGGTACCCACGGACAGCCCTCCTGTGACAGTCGGTGGTAACCAGGGAAACCCACCTGTGACCATGGTAACCAAGGACACCCCTCCTGTGACAATGGTACCCAGGGACAGCCCTCCTGTGACAGTCGGTGGTAACCAGGGAAACCCACCTGTGACCATGGTAACCAAGGACACCCCTCCTGTGACAATGTTACCCAGGGACAGCCATCCTGTGACAGTCGGTGGTAACCAGGGAAACCCACCTGTGACATTCACAGTGCCCAGGGACACCGGCCTGTGACAGTCGGTGGTAACCAGGGACACGCATCTCTGACAGTTGGTGGTAACCAGGGAAACCCACCTGTGACCATGGTAACCAAGGACACCCCTCTGTGACAATGGTACCCAGGGACAGCCCTCCTGTGACAGTCGGTGGTAACCAGGGAAACACACCTGTGACCATGGTAACCAAGGACACCCCTACCCACTGTCACTGGTAACCAAGGACACCTCTCCTGTGACCGTGGTTATCAGGGAGACGCATCTCTGACAGTCGGTGGTAACCAGGGCAACCCACCTGTGACATTCACAGTGCCCAGGGACACCGGCCTGTGACAGTCGGTGGTAACAAGGGAGACGCATCTCTGACAGTCGGTGGTAACCAGGGAAACCCACCTGTGACCATGGTAACCAAGGACACCCCTCTGTGACAATGGTACCCAGGGACAGCCCTCCTGTGACAGTCGGTGGTAACCAGGGAAACACACCTGTGACCATGGTAAACAAGGACACCTCTACCCACTGTCACTGGTAACCAAGGACACCTCTCCTGTGACCGTGGTTATCAGGGAGACGCATCTCTGACAGTCGGTGGTAACCAGGGAAACCCACCTGTGACCATGGTAACCAAGGACACCCCTCCTGTGACAATGGTACCCAGGGACAGCCGTCCTGTGACAGTCGGTGGTAACCAGGGAAACCCACCTGTGACATTCACAGTGCCCAGGGACAACGGCCTGTGACAGTCGGTGGTAATCAGGGACACGCATCTCTGACAGTCGGTGGTAACCAGGGAAACCCACCTGTGACCATGGTAACCAAGGACACACCTACTGTGACAGTCACTGGTAACCACGGACACCTCTCCTGTGACCGTGGCTACCAGGGACACGCACATATGACAGTCGGTGGTAACCAGGGACACGCATCTCTGACAGTCAGTGGTAACCAGGGAAACCCACCTGCGACCATGTTAACCAAGGACACCCCTCCGGTGACAGTCAGTGGTAACCAGGGACACACCTCCTGTGCCAGTGGTAACCAAGGACACCCCTCCTGTGACAATGGTACCCAGGGACAGCCCTCCTGTGACAGTCGGTGGTAACCAGGGAAACCCACCTGTGACCATGGTAACCAAGGACACCCCTACCCACAGTCACTGGTAACCAAGGACACCTCTCCTGTGACCGTGGTTACCAGGACACGCACATATGACAGTCGGTGGTAACCAGGGACACGCATCTCTGACAGTCATTGGTAACCAGGGAAACCCACCTGCGACCATGGTAACCAAGGACACCCCTCCTGTGACAGTCAGTGGTAACCAGGGACACACCTCCTGTGCCAGTGGTAACCAAGGACACCCCTCCTGTGACAATGGTACCCAGGGACAGCCCTCCTGTGACAGTCGGTGGTAACCAGGGAAAACCACCTGTGACCATGGTAACCAAGGACACCCCTACCCACAGTCACTGGTAAGCAAGGACACCTCTCCTGTGACCGTGGTTATCAGGGAGACGCATCTCTGACAGTCAGTGGTAACCAGGGAAACCCACCTGTGACCATGGTAACCAAGGACACCCCTCCTTTGACAATGGTACACAGGGACAGCCCTCCTGTGACAGTCGGTGGTAACCAGGGAAACCCACCTGTGACCATGGTAACCAAGGACACCCCTCCTGTGACAATGGTACCCAGGGACAGCCATCCTGTGACAGTCGGTGGTAACCAGGGAAACCCACCTGTGACATTCACAGTGCCCAGGGACACCTGCCTGTGACAGTCGGTGGTAACCAGGGACACATATTTCTGACAGTCGGTGGTAAGCAGGGAAACCCACCTGTGACCATGGTAACCAAGGACACCCCTCCTGTGACAATGGTATCCATGGACAGCCCTCCTGTGACAGTCGGTGGTAACAAGGGAAACCCACCTGTGACCATGGTAACCAAGGACACCCCTACCCACAGTCACTGGTAACCAAGGACACCTCTCCTGTGACCATGGTTACCAGGGACACGCATCTCTGACAGTCGGTGGTAACCAGGGAAACACACCTGTGACCACGGTAACCAAGGACACCCCTCCTGTGACAATAGTACCCACGGACAGCCCTCCTGTGACAGTCGGTGGTAACCAGGGAAACCCACCTGTGACCATGGTAACCAAGGACACCCGTCCTGTGACAATGGTACCAAGGGACAGCCCTCCTGTGACAGTCGGTGGTAACCAGGGAAACCCACCTGTGACCATGGTAACCAAGGACACCCCTCCTGTGACAATGGAACCCAGGGACAGCCGTCCTGTGACAGTCGGTGGTAAACAGGGAGACGCATCTCTGACAGTCGGTGGTAACCAGGGAAACCCACCTGTGACCATGGTAACCAAGGACACCCCTCTGTGACAATGGTACCCAGGGACAGCCCTCCTGTGACAGTCGGTGGTAACCAGGGAAACACACCTGTGACCATGGTAACCAAGGACACCCCTACCCACAGTCACTGGTAACCAAGGACACCTCTCCTGTGACCGTGGTTATCAGGGAGACGCATCTCTGACAGTCGGTGGTAACCAGGGAAACCCACCTGTGACATTCACAGTGCCCAGGGACACCGGCCTGTGACAGTCGGTGGTAACCAGGGACACGCATCTCTGACAGTCAGTGGTAACCAGGGAAACCCACCTGCGACCATGTTAAACAAGGACACCCCTCCTGTGACAGTCAGTGGTAACCAGGGACACACCTCCTGTGCCAGTGGTAACCAAGGACACCCCTCCTGTGACAACGGTACCCAGGGACAGCCCTCCTGTGACAGTCGGTGGTAACCAGGGAAAACCACCTGTGAACATGGTAACCAAGGACACCCCTACCCACAGTCACTGGTAACCAAGGACACCTCTCCTGTGACCGTGGTTACCAGGACACGCACATATGACAGTCGGTGGTAACCAGGGACACGCATTTCTGACAGTCAGTGGTAACCAGGGAAACCCACCTGCGACCATGGTAACCAAGGACACCCCTCCTGTGACAGTCAGTGGTAACCAGGGACACACCTCCTGTGCTAGTGGTAACCAAGCACACCCCTCCTGTCACAATGGTACCCAGGGACAGCCCTCCTGTGACAGTCAGTGGTAACCATGTACACTCACCTGTGACAGTCGGTGGTAACCAGGGAAACCCACCTGTGACATTCACAGTGCCCAGGGACACCGGACTGGGACAGTCGGTGGTAACCAGGAAGACGCATCTCTGACAGTCGGTGGTAACCAGGGAAACCCACCTGTGACCATGGTAACCAAGGACACCCCTCTGTGACAATGGTACCCAGGGACAGCCCTCCTGTGACAGTCAGTGGTAACCAGGGAAACCCACCTGTGACCATGGTAACCAAGGACACCCCTCCTGTGACAATGGTACCCAGGGACAGCCCTCCTGTGACAGTCGGTGGTAATCAGGGAAACTCACCTGTGACATTCACAGTGCCCAGGGACACCGGCCTGTGACAGTCGGTGGTAACCAGGGACACGCAACTCTGACAGTCGGTGGTAACCAGGGAAACCCACCTGTGACCATGGTAACCAAGGACACACCTACTGTGCCAGTCACTGGTAACCACGGACACCTCTCCTGTTACTGTGGTTACCAGGGACACGCACATATGACAGTCGGTGGTAACCAGGGACACGCATCTCTGACAGTCAGTGGTAACCAGGGAAACCCACCTGTGAACAAGTTAACCAAGGACACCCCTACCCACAGTCACTGGTAACCAAGGACACCTCTCCTGTGACCGTGGTTACCAGGACACGCACATATGACAGTCGGTGGTAACCAGGGACACGCATCTCTGACAGTCAGTGGTAACCAGGGAAACCCACCTGCGACCATGGTAACCAAGGACACCCCTCCTGTGACAGTCAGTGGTAACCAGGGACACACCTCCTGTGCCAGTGGTAACCAAGGACACCCCTACCCACAGTCACTGGTAACCAAGGACACCTCTCCTGTGACCGTGGTTATCAGGGAGACGCATCTCTGACAGTCGGTGTTAACCAGGGAAAACCACCTGTGACATTCACAGTGCCCAGGGACACCGGCCTGTGACAGTCGGTGGTAACCAGGGAGACGCATCTCTGACAGTCGGTGGTAACCAGGGAAACCAACCTGTGACCATGGTAACCAAGGACACCCCTCTGTGACAATGGTACCCACGGACAGCCCTCCTGTGACAGTCGGTGGTAACCAGGGAAACACACCTGTGACCATGGTAACCAAGGACACCCCTACCCACTGTCACTGGTAACCAAGGACACCTCTCCTGTGACCGTGGTTATCAGGGAGACGCATCTCTGACAGTCGGTGGTAACCAGGGAAACCCACCTGTGACCATGGTAACCAAGGACACCCCTCCTGTGACAATGGTACCCAGGGACAGCCCTCCTGTGACAGTCGGTGGTAACCAGGGAAACCCACCTGTGACCATGGTAACCAAGGACACCCCTCCTGTGACAATGGTACCCAGGGACAGCCATCTTGTGACAGTCGGTGGTAACCAGGGAAACCCACCTGTGACATTCACAGTGCCCAGGGACACCGGCCTGTGACAGTCGGTGGTAACCAGGGACACGCATCTCTGACAGTCGGTGGTAACCAGGGAAACCCACCTGTGACCATGGTAACCAAGGATACCCCTCTGTGACAATGGTACCCAGGGACAGCCCTCCTGTGACAGTCGGTGGTAACCAGGGAAACACACCTGTGACCATGGTAACCAATGACACCCCTACCCACTGTCACTGGTAACCAAGGACACCTCTCCTGTGACCGTGGTTATCAGGGAGACGCATCTCTGACAGTCGGTGGTAACCAGGGCAACCCACCTGTGACATTCACAGTGCCCAGGGACACCGGCCTGTGACAGTCGGTGGTAACCAGGGAGACGCATCTCTGACAGTCGATGGTAACCAGGGAAACCCACCTGTGACCATGGTAACCAAGGACACCCCTCTGTGACAATGGTACCCAGGGACAGCCCTCCTGTGACAGTCGGTGGTAACCAGGGAAACACACCTGTGACCATGGTAACCAAGGACACCCCTACCCACTGTCACTGGTAACCAAGGACACCTCTCCTGTGACCGTGGTTATCAGGGAGACGCATCTCTGACAGTCGGTGATAACCAGGGAATCCCACCTGTGACCATGGTAACCAAGGACACCCCTCCTGTGACAATGGTACCCAGGGAGAGCCCTCCTGTGACAGTCGGTGGTAACCAGGGAAACCCACCTGTGACCATGGTAACCAAGGACACCCCTCCTGTGACAATGGTACCCAGGGACAGCCGTCCTGTGACAGTCGGTGGTAACCAGGGAAACCCACCTGTGACATTCACAGTGCCCAGGGACACCGGCCTGTGACAGTCGGTGGTAATCAGGGACACGCATCTCTGACAGTCGGTGGTAACCAGGGAAACCCACCTGTGACCATGGTAACCAAGGACACACCTACTGTGACAGTCACTGGTAACCACGGACACCTCTCCTGTGACCGTGGCTACCAGGGACACGCACATATGACAGTCGGTGGTAACCAGGGACACGCATCTCTGACAGTCAATGGTAACCAGGGAAACCCACCTGCGACCATGGTAACCAAGGACACCCCTCCTGTGACAGTCAGTGGTAACCAGGGACACACCTCCTGTGCCAGTGGTAACCAAGGACACCCCTACCCACATTCACTGGTAACCAAGGACACCTCTCCTGTGACCGTGGTTATCAGGGAGACGCATCTCTGACAGTCGGTGGTAACCAGGGCAACCCACCTGTGACATTCACAGTGCCCAGGGACACCGGCCTGTGACAGTCGGTGGTAACCAGGGAGACGCATCTCTGACAGTCGGTGGTAACCAGGGAAACCCACCTGTGACCATGGTAACCAAGGACACCCCTCTGTGACAATGGTACCCAGGGACAGCCCTCCTGTGACAGTCGGTGGTAACCAGGGAAACACACCTGTGACCATGGTAACCAAGGACACCCCTACCCACTGTCACTGGTAACCAAGGACACCTCTCCTGTGACCGTGGTTATCAGGGAGACGCATCTCTGACAGTCGGTGATAACCAGGGAATCCCACCTGTGACCATGGTAACCAAGGACACCCCTCCTGTGACAATGGTACCCAGGGAGAGCCCTCCTGTGACAGTCGGTGGTAACCAGGGTAACCCACCTGTGACCATGGTAACCAAGGACACCCCTCCTGTGACAATGGTACCCAGGGACAGCCGTCCTGTGACAGTCGGTGGTAACCAGGGAAACCCACCTGTGACATTCACAGTGCCCAGGGACACCGGCCTGTGACAGTCGGTGGTAATCAGGGACACGCATCTCTGACAATCGGTGGTAACCAGGGAAACCCACCTGTGACCATGGTAACCAAGGACACACCTACTGTGACAGTCACTGGTAACCACGGACACCTCTCCTGTGACCGTGGCTACCAGGGACACGCACATATGACAGTCGGTGGTAACCAGGGACACGCATCTCTGACAGTCAGTGGTAACCAGGGAAACCCACCTGCGACCATGGTAACCAAGGACACCCCTCCTGTGACAGTCAGTGGTAACCAGGGACACACCTCCTGTGCCAGTGGTAACCAAGGACACCCCTACCCACATTCACTGGTAACCAAGGACACCTCTCCTGTGACCGTGGTTATCAGGGAGACGCATCTCTGACAGTCGGTGGTAACCAGGGAAACCCACCTGTGACATTCACAGTGCCCAGGGACACCGGCCTGTGACAGTCGGTGGTAACCAGGGAGACGCATCTCTGACAGTCGGTGGTAACCAGGGAAACCCACCTGTGACCATGGTAACCAAGGACACCCCTCTGTGACAATGGTACCCAGGGACAGCCCTCCTGTGACAGTCGGTGGTAACCAGGGAAACACACCTGTGACCATGGTAACCAAGGACACCCCTACCCACTGTCACTGGTAACCAAGGACACCTCTCCTGTGACCGTGGTTATCAGGGAGACGCATCTCTGACAGTCGGTGGTAACCAGGGAAACCCACCTGTGACCATGGTAACCAAGGACACCACTCCTGTGACAATGGTACCCAGGGACAGCCCTCCTGTGACAGTCGGTGGTAACCAGGGAAACCACCTGTGACCATGGTAACCAAGGACACCCCTCCTGTGACAATGGTACCCCGGACAGCCTTCCTGTGACAGTCAGTGGTAACCAGGGAAACCCACCTGTGACCATGGTAACCAAGGACACCCCTCCTGTGACAATGGTACCCAGGGACAGCCATCCTGTGAGAGTCGGTGGTAACCAGGGAAACCCACCTGTGACATTCACAGTGCCCAGGGACACCGGCCTGTGACAGTCGGTGGTAACCAGGGACACGCATCTCTGACAGTCGGTGGTAACCAGGGAAACCCACCTGTGACCATGGTAACCAAGGACACACCTACTGTGACAGTCACTGGTAACCACGGACACCTCTCCTGTGACCGTGGCTACCACGGACACGCACATATGACAGTCGGTGGTAACCAGGGACACGCATCTCTGACAGTCGGTGGTAACAAGGGAAACCCAACTGTCGCCATGGTAACCAAGGACCCACCTACTGTGACAGTCACTGGTAACCACGGACACCTCTCCTGTGACCGTGGTTACCAGGGACACGCATATATGACAGTCGGTGGTAACCAGGGACACGCATCTCTGACAGTCAGTGGTAACCAGGGAAACCCACCTGTGACCATGGTAACCAAGGACACACCTACTGTGCCAGTCACTGGTAACCACGGACACCTCTCCTGTTACTGTGGTTACCAGGGACACGCACATATGACAGTCGGTGGTAACCAGGGACACGCATCTCTGACAGTCAGTGGTAACCAGGGAAACCCACCTGTGAACAAGTTAACCAAGGACACCCCTACCCACAGTCACTGGTAACCAAGGACACCTCTCCTGTGACCGTGGTTACCAGGACACGCACATATGACAGTCGGTGGTAACCAGGGACACGCATCTCTGACAGTCAGTGGTAACCAGGGAAACCCACCTGCGACCATGGTAACCAAGGACACCCCTCCTGTGACAGTCAGTGGTAACCAGGGACACACCTCCTGTGCCAGTGGTAACCAAGGACACCCCTACCCACAGTCACTGGTAACCAAGGACACCTCTCCTGTGACCGTGGTTATCAGGGAGACGCATCTCTGACAGTCGGTGTTAACCAGGGAAAACCACCTGTGACATTCACAGTGCCCAGGGACACCGGCCTGTGACAGTCGGTGGTAACCAGGGAGACGCATCTCTGACAGTCGGTGGTAATCAGGGAAACCAACCTGTGACCATGGTAACCAAGGACACCCCTCTGTGACAATGGTACCCACGGACAGCCCTCCTGTGACAGTCGGTGGTAACCAGGGAAACACACCTGTGACCATGGTAACCAAGGACACCCCTACCCACTGTCACTGGTAACCAAGGACACCTCTCCTGTGACCGTGGTTATCAGGGAGACGCATCTCTGACAGTCGGTGGTAACCAGGGAAACCCACCTGTGACCATGGTAACCAAGGACACCCCTCCTGTGACAATGGTACCCAGGGACAGCCCTCCTGTGACAGTCGGTGGTAACCAGGGAAACCCACCTGTGACCATGGTAACCAAGGACACCCCTCCTGTGACAATGGTACCCCGGGACAGCCTTCCTGTGACAGTCAGTGGTAACCAGGGAAACCCACCTGTGACCATGGTAACCAAGGACACCCCTCCTGTGACAATGGTACCCAGGGACAGCCATCCTGTGACAGTCGGTGGTAACCAGGGAAACCCACCTGTGACATTCACAGTGCCCAGGGACACCGGCCTGTGACAGTCGGTGGTAACCAGGGACACGCATCTCTGACAGTCGGTGGTAACAAGGGAAACCCACCTGTGACCATGGTAACCAAGGACACACCTACTGTGACAGTCACTGGTAACCACGGACACCTCTCCTGTGACCGTGGCTACCACGGACACGCACATATGACAGTCGGTGGTAACCAGGGACACGCATCTCTGACAGTCGGTGGTAACAAGGGAAACCCAACTGTCGCCATGGTAACCAAGGACCCACCTACTGTAACAGTCACTGGTAACCACGGACACCTCTCCTGTGACCGTGGTTACCAGGGACACGCATATATGACAGTCGGTGGTAACCAGGGACACGCATCTCTGACAGTCAGTGGTAACCAGGGAAACCCACCTGTGACCATGGTAACCAAGGACACACCTACTGTGCCAGTCACTGGTAACCACGGACACCTCTCCTGTTACTGTGGTTACCAGGGACACGCACATATGACAGTCGGTGGTAACCAGGGACACGCATCTCTGACAGTCAGTGGTAACCAGGGAAACCCACCTGTGAACAAGTTAACCAAGGACACCCCTACCCACAGTCACTGGTAACCAAGGACACCTCTCCTGTGACCGTGGTTACCAGGACACGCACATATGACAGTCGGTGGTAACCAGGGACACGCATCTCTGACAGTCAGTGGTAACCAGGGAAACCCACCTGCGACCATGGTAACCAAGGACACCCCTCCTGTGACAGTCAGTGGTAACCAGGGACACACCTCCTGTGCCAGTGGTAACCAAGGACACCCCTACCCACAGTCACTGGTAACCAAGGACACCTCTCCTGTGACCGTGGTTATCAGGGAGACGCATCTCTGACAGTCGGTGTTAACCAGGGAAAACCACCTGTGACATTCACAGTGCCCAGGGACACCGGCCTGTGACAGTCGGTGGTAACCAGGGAGACGCATCTCTGACAGTCGGTGGTAACCAGGGAAACCAACCTGTGACCATGGTTACCAAGGACACCCCTCTGTGACAATGGTACCCACGGACAGCCCTCCTGTGACAGTCGGTGGTAACCAGGGAAACACACCTGTGACCATGGTAACCAAGGACACCCCTACCCACTGTCACTGGTAACCAAGGACACCTCTCCTGTGACCGTGGTTATCAGGGAGACGCATCTCTGACAGTCGGTGGTAACCAGGGAAACCCACCTGTGACCATGGTAACCAAGGACACCCCTCCTGTGACAATGGTACCCAGGGACAGCCCTCCTGTGACAGTCGGTGGTAACCAGGGAAACCCACCTGTGACCATGGTAACCAAGGACACCCCTCCTGTGACAATGGTACCCAGGGACAGCCATCTTGTGACAGTCGGTGGTAACCAGGGAAACCCACCTGTGACATTCACAGTGCCCAGGGACACCGGCCTGTGACAGTCGGTGGTAACCAGGGACACGCATCTCTGACAGTCGGTGGTAACCAGGGAAACCCACCTGTGACCATGGTAACCAAGGATACCCCTCTGTGACAATGGTACCCAGGGACAGCCCTCCTGTGACAGTCGGTGGTAACCAGGGAAACACACCTGTGACCATGGTAACCAAGGACACCCCTACCCACTGTCACTGGTAACCAAGGACACCTCTCCTGTGACCGTGGTTATCAGGGAGACGCATCTCTGACAGTCGGTGGTAACCAGGGCAACCCACCTGTGACATTCACAGTGCCCAGGGACACCGGCCTGTGACAGTCGGTGGTAACCAGGGAGACGCATCTCTGACAGTCGATGGTAACCAGGGAAACCCACCTGTGACCATGGTAACCAAGGACACCCCTCTGTGACGATGGTACCCAGGGACAGCCCTCCTGTGACAGTCGGTGGTAACCAGGGAAACACACCTGTGACCATGGTAACCAAGGACACCCCTACCCACTGTCACTGGTAACCAAGGACACCTCTCCTGTGACCGTGGTTATCAGGGAGACGCATCTCTGACAGTCGGTGATAACCAGGGAATCCCACCTGTGACCATGGTAACCAAGGACACCCCTCCTGTGACAATGGTACCCAGGGAGAGCCCTGCTGTGACAGTCGGTGGTAACCAGGGAAACCCACCTGTGACCATGGTAACCAAGGACACCCCTCCTGTGACAATGGTACCCAGGGACAGCCGTCCTGTGACAGTCGGTGGTAACCAGGGAAACCCACCTGTGACATTCACAGTGCCCAGGGACACCGGCCTGTGACAGTCGGTGGTAATCAGGGACACGCATCTCTGACAGTCGGTGGTAACCAGGGAAACCCACCTGTGACCATGGTAACCAAGGACACACCTACTGTGACAGTCACTGGTAACCACGGACACCTCTCCTGTGACCGTGGCTACCAGGGACACGCACATATGACAGTCGGTGGTAACCAGGGACACGCATCTCTGACAGTCAGTGGTAACCAGGGAAACCCACCTGCGACCATGGTAACCAAGGACACCCCTCCTGTGACAGTCAGTGGTAACCAGGGACACACCTCCTGTGCCAGTGGTAACCAAGGACACCCCTACCCACATTCACTGGTAACCAAGGACACCTCTCCTGTGACCGTGGTTATCAGGGAGACGCATCTCTGACAGTCGGTGGTAACCAGGGCAACCCACCTGTGACATTCACAGTGCCCAGGGACACCGGCCTGTGACAGTCGGTGGTAACCAGGGAGACGCATCTCTGACAGTCGGTGGTAACCAGGGAAACCCACCTGTGACCATGGTAACCAAGGACACCCCTCTGTGACAATGGTACCCAGGGACAGCCCTCCTGTGACAGTCGGTGGTAACCAGGGAAACACACCTGTGACCATGGTAACCAAGGACACCCCTACCCACTGTCACTGGTAACCAAGGACACCTCTCCTGTGACCGTGGTTATCAGGGAGACGCATCTCTGACAGTCGGTGATAACCAGGGAATCCCACCTGTGACCATGGTAACCAAGGACACCCCTCCTGTGACAATGGTACCCAGGGAGAGCCCTGCTGTGACAGTCGGTGGTAACCAGGGAAACCCACCTGTGACCATGGTAACCAAGGACACCCCTCCTGTGACAATGGTACCCAGGGACAGCCGTCCTGTGACAGTCGGTGGTAACCAGGGAAACCCACCTGTGACATTCACAGTGCCCAGGGACACCGGCCTGTGACAGTCGGTGGTAATCAGGGACACGCATCTCTGACAATCGGTGGTAACCAGGGAAACCCACCTGTGACCATGGTAACCAAGGACACACCTACTGTGACAGTCACTGGTAACCACGGACACCTCTCCTGTGACCGTGGCTACCAGGGACACGCACATATGACAGTCGGTGGTAACCAGGGACACGCATCTCTGACAGTCAGTGGTAACCAGGGAAACCCACCTGCGACCATGGTAACCAAGGACACCCCTCCTGTGACAGTCAGTGGTAACCAGGGACACACCTCCTGTGCCAGTGGTAACCAAGGACACCCCTACCCACATTCACTGGTAACCAAGGACACCTCTCCTGTGACCGTGGTTATCAGGGAGACGCATCTCTGACAGTCGGTGGTAACCAGGGAAACCCACCTGTGACATTCACAGTGCCCAGGGACACCGGCCTGTGACAGTCGGTGGTAACCAGGGAGACGCATCTCTGACAGTCGGTGGTAACCAGGGAAACCCACCTGTGACCATGGTAACCAAGGACACCCCTCTGTGACAATGGTACCCAGGGACAGCCCTCCTGTGACAGTCGGTGGTAACCAGGGAAACACACCTGTGACCATGGTAACCAAGGACACCCCTACCCACTGTCACTGGTAACCAAGGACACCTCTCCTGTGACCGTGGTTATCAGGGAGACGCATCTCTGACAGTCGGTGGTAACCAGGGAAACCCACCTGTGACCATGGTAACCAAGGACACCACTCCTGTGACAATGGTACCCAGGGACAGCCCTCCTGTGACAGTCGGTGGTAACCAGGGAAACCACCTGTGACCATGGTAACCAAGGACACCCCTCCTGTGACAATGGTACCCCGGGACAGCCTTCCTGTGACAGTCAGTGGTAACCAGGGAAACCCACCTGTGACCATGGTAACCAAGGACACCCCTCCTGTGACAATGGTACCCAGGGACAGCCATCCTGTGACAGTCGGTGGTAACCAGGGAAACCCACCTGTGACATTCACAGTGCCCAGGGACACCGGCCTGTGACAGTCGGTGGTAACCAGGGACACGCATCTCTGACAGTCGGTGGTAACCAGGGAAACCCACCTGTGACCATGGTAACCAAGGACACACCTACTGTGACAGTCACTGGTAACCACGGACACCTCTCCTGTGACCGTGGCTACCACGGACACGCACATATGACAGTCGGTGGTAACCAGGGACACGCATCTCTGACAGTCGGTGGTAACAAGGGAAACCCAACTGTCGCCATGGTAACCAAGGACCCACCTACTGTGACAGTCACTGGTAACCACGGACACCTCTCCTGTGACCGTGGTTACCAGGGACACGCATATATGACAGTCGGTGGTAACCAGGGACACGCATCTCTGACAGTCAGTGGTAACCAGGGAAACCCACCTGTGAACAAGTTAACCAAGGACACCCCTACCCACAGTCACTGGTAACCAAGGACACCTCTCCTGTGACCGTGGTTACCAGGACATGCACATATGACAGTCGGTGGTAACCAGGGACACGCATCTCTGACAGTCAGTGGTAACCAGGGAAACCCACCTGTGACCATGGTAACCAAGGACACCCCTCCTGTGACAATGGTACCCAGGGACAGCCGTCCTGTGACAGTCGGTGGTAACCAGGGAAACCCACCTGTGACATTCACAGTGCCCAGGGACACCGGCCTGTGACAGTCGGTGGTAATCAGGGACACGCATCTCTGACAGTCGGTGGTAACCAGGGAAACCCACCTGTGACCATGGTAACCAAGGACACACCTACTGTGACAGTCACTGGTAACCACGGACACCTCTCCTGTGACCGTGGCTACCAGGGACACGCACATATGACAGTCGGTGGTAACCAGGGACACGCATCTCTGACAGTCAGTGGTAACCAGGGAAACCCACCTGCGACCATGGTAACCAAGGACACCCCTCCTGTGACAGTCAGTGGTAACCAGGGACACACCTCCTGTGCCAGTGGTAACCAAGGACACCCCTACCCACATTCACTGGTAACCAAGGACACCTCTCCTGTGACCGTGGTTATCAGGGAGACGCATCTCTGACAGTCGGTGGTAACCAGGGCAACCCACCTGTGACATTCACAGTGCCTAGGGACACCGGCCTGTGACAGTCGGTGGTAACCAGGGAGACGCATCTCTGACAGTCGGTGGTAACCAGGGAAACCCACCTGTGACCATGGTAACCAAGGACACCCCTCTGTGACAATGGTACCCAGGGACAGCCCTCCTGTGACAGTCGGTGGTAACCAGGGAAACACACCTGTGACCATGGTAACCAAGGACACCCCTACCCACTGTCACTGGTAACCAAGGACACCTCTCCTGTGACCGTGGTTATCAGGGAGACGCATCTCTGACAGTCGGTGATAACCAGGGAATCCCACCTGTGACCATGGTAACCAAGGACACCCCTCCTGTGACAATGGTACCCAGGGAGAGCCCTCCTGTGACAGTCGGTGGTAACCAGGGAAACCCACCTGTGACCATGGTAACCAAGGACACCCCTCCTGTGACAATGGTACCCAGGGACAGCCGTCCTGTGACAGTCGGTGGTAACCAGGGAAACCCACCTGTGACATTCACAGTGCCCAGGGACACCGGCCTGTGACAGTCGGTGGTAATCAGGGACACGCATCTCTGACAATCGGTGGTAACCAGGGAAACCCACCTGTGACCATGGTAACCAAGGACACACCTACTGTGACAGTCACTGGTAACCACGGACACCTCTCCTGTGACCGTGGCTACCAGGGACACGCACATATGACAGTCGGTGGTAACCAGGGACACGCATCTCTGACAGTCGGTGGTAACCAGGGAAACCCACCTGTGACCATGGTAACCAAGGACACCCCTCTGTGACAATGGTACCCAGGGACAGCCCTCCTGTGACAGTCGGTGGTAACCAGGGAAACACACCTGTGACCATGGTAACCAAGGACACCCCTACCCACTGTCACTGGTAACCAAGGACACCTCTCCTGTGACCGTGGTTATCAGGGAGACGCATCTCTGACAGTCGGTGGTAACCAGGGAAACCCACCTGTGACCATGGTAACCAAGGACACCACTCCTGTGACAATGGTACCCAGGGACAGCCCTCCTGTGACAGTCGGTGGTAACCAGGGAAACCACCTGTGACCATGGTAACCAAGGACACCCCTCCTGTGACAATGGTACCCCGGGACAGAATTCCTGTGACAGTCAGTGGTAACCAGGGAAACCCACCTGTGACCATGGTAACCAAGGACACCCCTCCTGTGACAATGGTACCCAGGGACAGCCATCCTGTGACAGTCGGTGGTAACCAGGGAAACCCACCTGTGACATTCACAGTGCCCAGGGACACCGGCCTGTGACAGTCGGTGGTAACCAGGGACACGCATCTCTGACAGTCGGTGGTAACCAGGGAAACCCACCTGTGACCATGGTAACCAAGGACACACCTACTGTGACAGTCACTGGTAACCACGGACACCTCTCTTGTGACCGTGGCTACCACGGACACGCACATATGACAGTCGGTGGTAACCAGGGACACGCATCTCTGACAGTCGGTGGTAACAAGGGAAACCCAACTGTCGCCATGGTAACCAAGGACCCACCTACTGTGACAGTCACTGGTAACCACGGACACCTCTCCTGTGACCGTGGTTACCAGGGACACGCATATATGACAGTCGGTGGTAACCAGGGACACGCATCTCTGACAGTCAGTGGTAACCAGGGAAACCCACCTGTGAACAAGTTAACCAAGGACACCCCTACCCACAGTCACTGGTAACCAAGGACACCTCTCCTGTGACCGTGGTTACCAGGACATGCACATATGACAGTCGGTGGTAACCAGGGACACGCATCTCTGACAGTCAGTGGTAACCAGGGAAACCCACCTGCGACCATGGTAACCAAGGACACCCCTCCTGTGACAGTCAGTGGTAACCAGGGACACACCTCCTGTGCCAGTGGTAACCAAGGACACCCCTACCCACAGTCACTGGTAACCAAGGACACCTCTCCTGTGACCGTGGTTATCAGGGAGACGCATCTCTGACAGTCGGTGGTAACCAGGGAAAACCACCTGTGACATTCACGGTGCCCAGGGACACCGGCCTGTGACAGTCGGTGGTAACCAGGGAGACGCATCTCTGACAGTCGGTGGTAACCAGGGAAACCAACCTGTGACCATGGTAACCAAGGACACCCCTCTGTGACAATGGTACCCACGGACAGCCCTCCTGTGACAGTCGGTGGTAACCAGGGAAACACACCTGTGACCATGGTAACCAAGGACACCCCTACCCACTGTCACTGGTAACCAAGGACACCTCTCCTGTGACCGTGGTTATCAGGGAGACGCATCTCTGACAGTCGGTGGTAACCAGGGAAACCCACCTGTGACCATGGTAACCAAGGACACCCCTCCTGTGACAATGGTACCCAGGACAGCCCTCCTGTGACAGTCGGTGGTAACCAGGGAAACCCACCTGTGACCATGGTAACCAAGGACACCCCTCCTGTGACAATGGTACCCAGGGACAGCCGTCCTGTGACAGTCGGTGGTAACCAGGGAAACCCACCTGTGACATTCACAGTGCCCAGGGACACCTGCCTGTGACAGTCGGTGGTAACCAAGGACACGCATTTCTGACAGTCGGTGGTAACCAGGGAAACCCACCTGTGACCATGGTAACCAAGGACACCCCTCCTGTGACAATGGTATCCATGGACAGCCCTACTGTGACAGTCGGTGGTAACGAGGGAAACCCACCTGTGACCATGGTAACCAAGGACACCCCTACCCACAGTCACTGGTAACCAAGGACACCTCTCCTGTGACCGTGGTTACCAGGGACACGCATCTCTGACAGTTGGTGGTAACCAGGGAAACCCACCTGTGACCACGGTAACCAAGGACACCCCTCCTGTGACAATAGTACCCAGGGACAGCCCTCCTGTGACAGTCGGTGGTAACCAGGGAAACCCACTTGTGACCATGGTAACCAAGGACACCCCTACCCACAGTCACTCGTAACCAAGGACACCTCTCCTGTGACCGTGGTTACCAGGACACGCACATATGACAGTCGGTGGTAACCAGGGACAGGCATTTCTGACAGTCAGTGGTAACCAGGGAAACCCACCTGCAACCATGGTAACCAAGGACACCCCTCCTGTGACAGTCAGTGGTAACCAGGCAAACACCTCCTGTGCCAGTGGTAACCAAGGACACCCCTCCTGTCACAATGGTACCCAGGGACTGCCCTCCTGTGACAGTCAGTGGTAACCATGTACACTCACCTGTGACAGTCGGTGGTAACCAGCGAAACCCACCTGTGACATTCACAGTGCCCAGGGACACCGGCCTGTGACAGTCGGTGGTAACCAGGGAGACGCATCTCTGACAGTCGGTGGTAACCAGGGAAACCCACCTGTGACCATGGTAACCAAGGACACCCCTCCTGTGACAATGGTACCCAGGGACAGCCCTCCTGTGACAGTCGGTGGTAACCAGGGAAAACCACCTGTGACCATGGTAACCAAGGACACCCCTACCCACAGTCACTGGTAAGCAAGGACACCTCTCCTGTGACCGTGGTTATCAGGGAGACGCATCTCTGACAGTCGGTGGTAACCAGGGAAACCCACCTGTGACCATGGTAACCAAGGACACCCCTCCTTTGACAATGGTACACAGGGACAGCCCTCCTGTGACAGTCGGTGGTAACCAGGGAAACCCACCTGTGACCATGGTAACCAAGGACACCCCTCCTGTGACAATGGTACCCAGGGACAGCCATCCTGTGACAGTCGGTGGTAACCAGGGAAACCCACCTGTGACATTCACAGTGCCCAGGGACACCTGCCTGTGACAGTCGGTGGTAACCAGGGACACATATTTCTGACAGTCGGTGGTAAGCAGGGAAACCCACCTGTGACCATGGTAACCAAGGACAACCCTCCTGTGACAATGGTATCCATGGACAGCCCTCCTGTGACAGTCGGTGGTAACAAGGGAAAACCACCTGTGACCATGGTAACCAAGGACACCCCTACCCACAGTCATTGGTAACCAAAGACACCTCTCCTGTGACCATGGTTACCAGGGACACGCATCTCTGACAGTCGGTGGTAACCAGGGAAACACACCTGTGACCACGGTAACCAAGGACACCCCTCCTGTGACAATAGTACCCACGGACAGCCCTCCTGTGACAGTCGGTGGTAACCAGGGAAACCCACCTGTGACCATGGTAACCAAGGACACCCGTCCTGTGACAATGGTACCAAGGGACAGCCCTCCTGTGACAGTCGGTGGTAACCAGGGAAACCCACCTGTGACCATGGTAACCAAGGACACCCCTCCTGTGACAATGGAACCCAGGGACAGCCGTCCTGTGACAGTCGGTGGTAAACAGGGAGACGCATCTCTGACAGTCTGTGGTAACCAGGGAAACCCACCTGTGACCATGGTAACCAAGGACACCCCTCTGTGACAATGGTACCCAGGGACAGCCCTCCTGTGACAGTCGGTGGTAACCAGGGAAACACACCTGTGACCATGGTAACCAAGGACACCCCTACCCACAGTCACTGGTAACCAAGGACACCTCTCCTGTGACCGTGGTTACCAGGACACGCACATATGACAGTCGGTGGTAACCAGGGACACGCATCTCTGACAGTCAGTGGTAACCAGGGAAACCCACCTGCGACCATGGTAACCAAGGACACCCCTCCTGTGACAGTCAGTGGTAACCAGGGACACACCTCCTGTGCCAGTGGTAACCAAGGACACCCCTACCCACAGTCACTGGTAACCAAGGACACCTCTCCTGTGACCGTGGTTATCAGGGAGACGCATCTCTGACAGTCGGTGGTAACCAGGGAAAACCACCTGTGACATTCACAGTGCCCAGGGACACCGGCCTGTGACAGTCGGTGGTAACCAGGGAGACGCATCTCTGACAGTCGGTTGTAACCAGGGAAACCAACCTGTGACCATGGTAACCAAGGACACCCCTCTGTGACAATGGTACCCACGGACAGCCCTCCTGTGACAGTCGGTGGTAACCAGGGAAACCCACCTGTGACCATGGTAACCAAGGACACCCCTCCTGTGACAATGGTACCCAGGGACAGCCCTCCTGTGACAGTCGGTGGTAACCAGGGAAACCCACCTGTGACCATGGTAACCAAGGACACCCCTCCTGTGACAATGTTACCCAGGGACAGCCATCCTGTGACAGTCGGTGGTAACCAGGGAAACCCACCTGTGACATTCACAGTGCCCAGGGACACCGGCCTGTGACAGTCGGTGGTAACCAGGGACACGCATCTCTGACAGTTGGTGGTAACCAGGGAAACCCACCTGTGACCATGGTAACCAAGGACACCCCTCTGTGACAATGGTACCCAGGGACAGCCTTCCTGTGACAGTCGGTGGTAACCAGGGAAACACACCTGTGACCATGGTAACCAAGGACACCCCTACCCACTGTCACTGGTAACCAAGGACACCTCTCCTGTGACCGTGGTTATCAGGGAGACGCATCTCTGACAGTCGGTGGTAACCAGGGAAACCCACCTGTGACATTCACAGTGCCCAGGGACACCGGCCTGTGACAGTCGGTGGTAACAAGGGAGACGCATCTCTGACAGTCGGTGGTAACCAGGGAAACCCACCTGTGACCATGGTAACCAAGGACACCCCTCTGTGACAATGGTACCCAGGGACAGCCCTCCTGTGACAGTCGGTGGTAACCAGGGAAACACACCTGTGACCATGGTAAACAAGGACACCCCTACCCACTGTCACTGGTAACCAAGGACACCTCTCCTGTGACCGTGGTTATCAGGGAGACGCATCTCTGACAGTCGGTGGTAACCAGGGAAACCCACCTGTGACCATGGTAACCAAGGACACCCCTCCTGTGACAATGGTACCCAGGGACAGCCGTCCTGTGACAGTCGGTGGTAACCAGGGAAACCCACCTGTGACATTCACAGTGCCCAGGGACAACGGCCTGTGACAGTCGGTGGTAATCAGGGACACGCATCTCTGACAGTCGGTGGTAACCAGGGAAACCCACCTGTGACCATGGTAACCAAGGACACACCTACTCTGACAGTCACTGGTAACCACGGACACCTCTCCTGTGACCGTGGCTACCAGGGACACGCACATATGACAGTCGGTGGTAACCAGGGACACGCATCTCTGACAGTCAGTGGTAACCAGGGAAACCCACCTGCGACCATGTTAACCAAGGACACCCCTCCGGTGACAGTCAGTGGTAACCAGGGACACACCTCCTGTGCCAGTGGTAACCAAGGACACCCCTCCTGTGACAATGGTACCCAGGGACAGCCCTCCTGTGACAGTCGGTGGTAACCAGGGAAACCCACCTGTGACCATGGTAACCAAGGACACCCCTACCCACAGTCACTGGTAACCAAGGACACCTCTCCTGTGACCCTGGTTACCAGGACACGCACATATGACAGTCGGTGGTAACCAGGGACACGCATCTCTGACAGTCATTGGTAACCAGGGAAACCCACCTGCGACCATGGTAACCAAGGACACCCCTCCTGTGACAGTCAGTGGTAACCAGGGACACACCTCCTGTGCCAGTGGTAACCAAGGACACCCCTCCTGTGACAATGGTACCCAGGGACAGCCCTCCTGTGACAGTCGGTGGTAACCAGGGAAAACCACCTGTGACCATGGTAACCAAGGACACCCCTACCCACAGTCACTGGTAAGCAAGGACACCTCTCCTGTGACCGTGGTTATCAGGGAGACGCATCTCTGACAGTCGGTGGTAACCAGGGAAACCCACCTGTGACCATGGTAACCAAGGACACCCCTCCTTTGACAATGGTACACAGGGACAGCCCTCCTGTGACAGTCGGTGGTAACCAGGGAAACCCACCTGTGACCATGGTAACCAAGGACACGCCTCCTGTGACAATGGTACCCAGGGACAGCCATCCTGTGACAGTCGGTGGTAATCAGGGAAACCCACCTGTGACATTCACAGTGCCCAGGGACACCTGCCTGTGACAGTCGGTGGTAACCAGGGACACATATTTCTGACAGTCGGTGGTAAGCAGGGAAACCCACCTGTGACCATGGTAACCAAGGACACCCCTCCTGTGACAATGGTATCCATGGACAGCCCTCCTGTGACAGTCGGTGGTAACAAGGGAAACCCACCTGTGACCATGGTAACCAAGGACACCCCTACCCACAGTCACTGGTAACCAAGGACACCTCTCCTGTGACCATGGTTACCAGGGACACGCATCTCTGACAGTCGGTGGTAACCAGGGAAACACACCTGTGACCACGGTAACCAAGGACACCCCTCCTGTGACAATAGTACCCACGGACAGCCCTCCTGTGACAGTCGGTGGTAACCAGGGAAACCCACCTGTGACCATGGTAACCAAGGACACCCGTCCTGTGACAATGGTACCAAGGGACAGCCCTCCTGTGACAGTCGGTGGTAACCAGGGAAACCCACCTGTGACCATGGTAACCAAGGACACCCCTCCTGTGACAATGGAACCCAGGGACAGCCGTCCTGTGACAGTCGGTGGTAAACAGGGAGACGCATCTCTGACAGTCGGTGGTAACCAGGGAAACCCACCTGTGACCATGGTAACCAAGGACACCCCTCTGTGACAATGGTACCCAGGGACAGCCCTCCTGTGACAGTCGGTGGTAACCAGGGAAACACACCTGTGACCATGGTAACCAAGGACACCCCTACCCACAGTCACTGGTAACCAAGGACACCTCTCCTGTGACCGTGGTTATCAGGGAGACGCATCTCTGACAGTCGGTGGTAACCAGGGAAACCCACCTGTGACATTCACAGTGCCCAGGGACACCGGCCTGTGACAGTCGGTGGTAACCAGGGACACGCATCTCTGACAGTCAGTGGTAACCAGGGAAACCCACCTGCGACCATGTTAAACAAGGACACCCCTCCTGTGACAGTCAGTGGTAACCAGGGACACACCTCCTGTGCCAGTGGTAACCAAGGACACCCCTCCTGTGACAACGGTACCCAGGGACAGCCCTCCTGTGACAGTCGGTGGTAACCAGGGAAAACCACCTGTGAACATGGTAACCAAGGACACCCCTACCCACAGTCACTGGTAACCAAGGACACCTCTCCTGTGACCGTGGTTACCAGGACACGCACATATGACAGTCGGTGGTAACCAGGGACACGCATTTCTGACAGTCAGTGGTAACCAGGGAAACCCACCTGCGACCATGGTAACCAAGGACACCCCTCCTGTGACAGTCAGTGGTAACCAGGGACACACCTCCTGTGCTAGTGGTAACCAAGCACACCCCTCCTGTCACAATGGTACCCAGGGACAGCCCTCCTGTGACAGTCAGTGGTAACCATGTACACTCACCTGTGACAGTCGGTGGTAACCAGGGAAACCCACCTGTGACATTCACAGTGCCCAGGGACACCGGACTGGGACAGTCGGTGGTAACCAGGAAGACGCATCTCTGACAGTCGGTGGTAACCAGGGAAACCCACCTGTGACCATGGTAACCAAGGACACCCCTCTGTGACAATGGTACCCAGGGACAGCCCTCCTGTGACAGTCAGTGGTAACCAGGGAAACCCACCTGTGACCATGGTAACCAAGGACACCCCTCCTGTGACAATGGTACCCAGGGACAGCCCTCCTGTGACAGTCGGTGGTAATCAGGGAAACTCACCTGTGACATTCACAGTGCCCAGGGACACCGGCCTGTGACAGTCGGTGGTAACCAGGGACACGCAACTCTGACAGTCGGTGGTAACCAGGGAAACCCACCTGTGACCATGGTAACCAAGGACACACCTACTGTGCCAGTCACTGGTAACCACGGACACCTCTCCTGTTACTGTGGTTACCAGGGACACGCACATATGACAGTCGGTGGTAACCAGGGACACGCATCTCTGACAGTCAGTGGTAACCAGGGAAACCCACCTGTGAACAAGTTAACCAAGGACACCCCTACCCACAGTCACTGGTAACCAAGGACACCTCTCCTGTGACCGTGGTTACCAGGACACGCACATATGACAGTCGGTGGTAACCAGGGACACGCATCTCTGACAGTCAGTGGTAACCAGGGAAACCCACCTGCGACCATGGTAACCAAGGACACCCCTCCTGTGACAGTCAGTGGTAACCAGGGACACACCTCCTGTGCCAGTGGTAACCAAGGACACCCCTACCCACAGTCACTGGTAACCAAGGACACCTCTCCTGTGACCGTGGTTATCAGGGAGACGCATCTCTGACAGTCGGTGTTAACCAGGGAAAACCACCTGTGACATTCACAGTGCCCAGGGACACCGGCCTGTGACAGTCGGTGGTAACCAGGGAGACGCATCTCTGACAGTCGGTGGTAACCAGGGAAACCAACCTGTGACCATGGTAACCAAGGACACCCCTCTGTGACAATGGTACCCACGGACAGCCCTCCTGTGACAGTCGGTGGTAACCAGGGAAACACACCTGTGACCATGGTAACCAAGGACACCCCTACCCACTGTCACTGGTAACCAAGGACACCTCTCCTGTGACCGTGGTTATCAGGGAGACGCATCTCTGACAGTCGGTGGTAACCAGGGAAACCCACCTGTGACCATGGTAACCAAGGACACCCCTCCTGTGACAATGGTACCCAGGGACAGCCCTCCTGTGACAGTCGGTGGTAACCAGGGAAACCCACCTGTGACCATGGTAACCAAGGACACCCCTCCTGTGACAATGGTACCCAGGGACAGCCATCTTGTGACAGTCGGTGGTAACCAGGGAAACCCACCTGTGACATTCACAGTGCCCAGGGACACCGGCCTGTGACAGTCGGTGGTAACCAGGGACACGCATCTCTGACAGTCGGTGGTAACCAGGGAAACCCACCTGTGACCATGGTAACCAAGGATACCCCTCTGTGACAATGGTACCCAGGGACAGCCCTCCTGTGACAGTCGGTGGTAACCAGGGAAACACACCTGTGACCATGGTAACCAATGACACCCCTACCCACTGTCACTGGTAACCAAGGACACCTCTCCTGTGACCGTGGTTATCAGGGAGACGCATCTCTGACAGTCGGTGGTAACCAGGGCAACCCACCTGTGACATTCACAGTGCCCAGGGACACCGGCCTGTGACAGTCGGTGGTAACCAGGGAGACGCATCTCTGACAGTCGATGGTAACCAGGGAAACCCACCTGTGACCATGGTAACCAAGGACACCCCTCTGTGACAATGGTACCCAGGGACAGCCCTCCTGTGACAGTCGGTGGTAACCAGGGAAACACACCTGTGACCATGGTAACCAAGGACACCCCTACCCACTGTCACTGGTAACCAAGGACACCTCTCCTGTGACCGTGGTTATCAGGGAGACGCATCTCTGACAGTCGGTGATAACCAGGGAATCCCACCTGTGACCATGGTAACCAAGGACACCCCTCCTGTGACAATGGTACCCAGGGAGAGCCCTCCTGTGACAGTCGGTGGTAACCAGGGAAACCCACCTGTGACCATGGTAACCAAGGACACCCCTCCTGTGACAATGGTACCCAGGGACAGCCGTCCTGTGACAGTCGGTGGTAACCAGGGAAACCCACCTGTGACATTCACAGTGCCCAGGGACACCGGCCTGTGACAGTCGGTGGTAATCAGGGACACGCATCTCTGACAGTCGGTGGTAACCAGGGAAACCCACCTGTGACCATGGTAACCAAGGACACACCTACTGTGACAGTCACTGGTAACCACGGACACCTCTCCTGTGACCGTGGCTACCAGGGACACGCACATATGACAGTCGGTGGTAACCAGGGACACGCATCTCTGACAGTCAATGGTAACCAGGGAAACCCACCTGCGACCATGGTAACCAAGGACACCCCTCCTGTGACAGTCAGTGGTAACCAGGGACACACCTCCTGTGCCAGTGGTAACCAAGGACACCCCTACCCACATTCACTGGTAACCAAGGACACCTCTCCTGTGACCGTGGTTATCAGGGAGACGCATCTCTGACAGTCGGTGGTAACCAGGGCAACCCACCTGTGACATTCACAGTGCCCAGGGACACCGGCCTGTGACAGTCGGTGGTAACCAGGGAGACGCATCTCTGACAGTCGGTGGTAACCAGGGAAACCCACCTGTGACCATGGTAACCAAGGACACCCCTCTGTGACAATGGTACCCAGGGACAGCCCTCCTGTGACAGTCGGTGGTAACCAGGGAAACACACCTGTGACCATGGTAACCAAGGACACCCCTACCCACTGTCACTGGTAACCAAGGACACCTCTCCTGTGACCGTGGTTATCAGGGAGACGCATCTCTGACAGTCGGTGATAACCAGGGAATCCCACCTGTGACCATGGTAACCAAGGACACCCCTCCTGTGACAATGGTACCCAGGGAGAGCCCTCCTGTGACAGTCGGTGGTAACCAGGGTAACCCACCTGTGACCATGGTAACCAAGGACACCCCTCCTGTGACAATGGTACCCAGGGACAGCCGTCCTGTGACAGTCGGTGGTAACCAGGGAAACCCACCTGTGACATTCACAGTGCCCAGGGACACCGGCCTGTGACAGTCGGTGGTAATCAGGGACACGCATCTCTGACAATCGGTGGTAACCAGGGAAACCCACCTGTGACCATGGTAACCAAGGACACACCTACTGTGACAGTCACTGGTAACCACGGACACCTCTCCTGTGACCGTGGCTACCAGGGACACGCACATATGACAGTCGGTGGTAACCAGGGACACGCATCTCTGACAGTCAGTGGTAACCAGGGAAACCCACCTGCGACCATGGTAACCAAGGACACCCCTCCTGTGACAGTCAGTGGTAACCAGGGACACACCTCCTGTGCCAGTGGTAACCAAGGACACCCCTACCCACATTCACTGGTAACCAAGGACACCTCTCCTGTGACCGTGGTTATCAGGGAGACGCATCTCTGACAGTCGGTGGTAACCAGGGAAACCCACCTGTGACATTCACAGTGCCCAGGGACACCGGCCTGTGACAGTCGGTGGTAACCAGGGAGACGCATCTCTGACAGTTGGTGGTAACCAGGGAAACCCACCTGTGACCATGGTAACCAAGGACACCCCTCTGTGACAATGGTACCCAGGGACAGCCCTCCTGTGACAGTCGGTGGTAACCAGGGAAACACACCTGTGACCATGGTAACCAAGGACACCCCTACCCACTGTCACTGGTAACCAAGGACACCTCTCCTGTGACCGTGGTTATCAGGGAGACGCATCTCTGACAGTCGGTGGTAACCAGGGAAACCCACCTGTGACCATGGTAACCAAGGACACCACTCCTGTGACAATGGTACCCAGGGACAGCCCTCCTGTGACAGTCGGTGGTAACCAGGGAAACCACCTGTGACCATGGTAACCAAGGACACCCCTCCTGTGACAATGGTACCCCGGGACAGCCTTCCTGTGACAGTCAGTGGTAACCAGGGAAACCCACCTGTGACCATGGTAACCAAGGACACCCCTCCTGTGACAATGGTACCCAGGGACAGCCATCCTGTGACAGTCGGTGGTAACCAGGGAAACCCACCTGTGACATTCACAGTGCCCAGGGACACCGGCCTGTGACAGTCGGTGGTAACCAGGGACACGCATCTCTGACAGTCGGTGGTAACCAGGGAAACCCACCTGTGACCATGGTAACCAAGGACACACCTACTGTGACAGTCACTGGTAACCACGGACACCTCTCCTGTGACCGTGGCTACCACGGACACGCACATATGACAGTCGGTGGTAACCAGGGACACGCATCTCTGACAGTCGGTGGTAACAAGGGAAACCCAACTGTCGCCATGGTAACCAAGGACCCACCTACTGTGACAGTCACTGGTAACCACGGACACCTCTCCTGTGACCGTGGTTACCAGGGACACGCATATATGACAGTCGGTGGTAACCAGGGACACGCATCTCTGACAGTCAGTGGTAACCAGGGAAACCCACCTGTGACCATGGTAACCAAGGACACACCTACTGTGCCAGTCACTGGTAACCACGGACACCTCTCCTGTTACTGTGGTTACCAGGGACACGCACATATGACAGTCGGTGGTAACCAGGGACACGCATCTCTGACAGTCAGTGGTAACCAGGGAAACCCACCTGTGAACAAGTTAACCAAGGACACCCCTACCCACAGTCACTGGTAACCAAGGACACCTCTCCTGTGACCGTGGTTACCAGGACACGCACATATGACAGTCGGTGGTAACCAGGGACACGCATCTCTGACAGTCAGTGGTAACCAGGGAAACCCACCTGCGACCATGGTAACCAAGGACACCCCTCCTGTGACAGTCAGTGGTAACCAGGGACACACCTCCTGTGCCAGTGGTAACCAAGGACACCCCTACCCACAGTCACTGGTAACCAAGGACACCTCTCCTGTGACCGTGGTTATCAGGGAGACGCATCTCTGACAGTCGGTGTTAACCAGGGAAAACCACCTGTGACATTCACAGTGCCCAGGGACACCGGCCTGTGACAGTCGGTGGTAACCAGGGAGACGCATCTCTGACAGTCGGTGGTAATCAGGGAAACCAACCTGTGACCATGGTAACCAAGGACACCCCTCTGTGACAATGGTACCCACGGACAGCCCTCCTGTGACAGTCGGTGGTAACCAGGGAAACACACCTGTGACCATGGTAACCAAGGACACCCCTACCCACTGTCACTGGTAACCAAGGACACCTCTCCTGTGACCGTGGTTATCAGGGAGACGCATCTCTGACAGTCGGTGGTAACCAGGGAAACCCACCTGTGACCATGGTAACCAAGGACACCCCTCCTGTGACAATGGTACCCAGGGACAGCCCTCCTGTGACAGTCGGTGGTAACCAGGGAAACCCACCTGTGACCATGGTAACCAAGGACACCCCTCCTGTGACAATGGTACCCCGGGACAGCCTTCCTGTGACAGTCAGTGGTAACCAGGGAAACCCACCTGTGACCATGGTAACCAAGGACACCCCTCCTGTGACAATGGTACCCAGGGACAGCCATCCTGTGACAGTCGGTGGTAACCAGGGAAACCCACCTGTGACATTCACAGTGCCCAGGGACACCGGCCTGTGACAGTCGGTGGTAACCAGGGACACGCATCTCTGACAGTCGGTGGTAACCAGGGAAACCCACCTGTGACCATGGTAACCAAGGACACACCTACTGTGACAGTCACTGGTAACCACGGACACCTCTCCTGTGACCGTGGCTACCACGGACACGCACATATGACAGTCGGTGGTAACCAGGGACACGCATCTCTGACAGTCGGTGGTAACAAGGGAAACCCAACTGTCGCCATGGTAACCAAGGACCCACCTACTGTGACAGTCACTGGTAACCACGGACACCTCTCCTGTGACCGTGGTTACCAGGGACACGCATATATGACAGTCGGTGGTAACCAGGGACACGCATCTCTGACAGTCAGTGGTAACCAGGGAAACCCACCTGTGACCATGGTAACCAAGGACACACCTACTGTGCCAGTCACTGGTAACCACGGACACCTCTCCTGTTACTGTGGTTACCAGGGACACGCACATATGACAGTCGGTGGTAACCAGGGACACGCATCTCTGACAGTCAGTGGTAACCAGGGAAACCCACCTGTGAACAAGTTAACCAAGGACACCCCTACCCACAGTCACTGGTAACCAAGGACACCTCTCCTGTGACCGTGGTTACCAGGACACGCACATATGACAGTCGGTGGTAACCAGGGACACGCATCTCTGACAGTCAGTGGTAACCAGGGAAACCCACCTGCGACCATGGTAACCAAGGACACCCCTCCTGTGACAGTCAGTGGTAACCAGGGACACACCTCCTGTGCCAGTGGTAACCAAGGACACCCCTACCCACAGTCACTGGTAACCAAGGACACCTCTCCTGTGACCGTGGTTATCAGGGAGACGCATCTCTGACAGTCGGTGTTAACCAGGGAAAACCACCTGTGACATTCACAGTGCCCAGGGACA
This sequence comes from Rangifer tarandus platyrhynchus, assembly GCA_949782905.1. Classification (NCBI taxonomy): domain Eukaryota; kingdom Metazoa; phylum Chordata; class Mammalia; order Artiodactyla; family Cervidae; genus Rangifer; species Rangifer tarandus. The sequence goes on from OX460344.1 coordinate 44,564,173, forward strand.
CCGGCCTGTGACAGTCGGTGGTAACCAGGGAGACGCATCTCTGACAGTCGGTGGTAACCAGGGAAACCAACCTGTGACCATGGTAACCAAGGACACCCCTCTGTGACAATGGTACCCACGGACAGCCCTCCTGTGACAGTCGGTGGTAACCAGGGAAACACACCTGTGACCATGGTAACCAAGGACACCCCTACCCACTGTCACTGGTAACCAAGGACACCTCTCCTGTGACCGTGGTTATCAGGGAGACGCATCTCTGACAGTCGGTGGTAACCAGGGAAACCCACCTGTGACCATGGTAACCAAGGACACCCCTCCTGTGACAATGGTACCCAGGGACAGCCCTCCTGTGACAGTCGGTGGTAACCAGGGAAACCCACCTGTGACCATGGTAACCAAGGACACCCCTCCTGTGACAATGGTACCCAGGGACAGCCATCTTGTGACAGTCGGTGGTAACCAGGGAAACCCACCTGTGACATTCACAGTGCCCAGGGACACCGGCCTGTGACAGTCGGTGGTAACCAGGGACACGCATCTCTGACAGTCGGTGGTAACCAGGGAAACCCACCTGTGACCATGGTAACCAAGGATACCCCTCTGTGACAATGGTACCCAGGGACAGCCCTCCTGTGACAGTCGGTGGTAACCAGGGAAACACACCTGTGACCATGGTAACCAAGGACACCCCTACCCACTGTCACTGGTAACCAAGGACACCTCTCCTGTGACCGTGGTTATCAGGGAGACGCATCTCTGAGAGTCGGTGGTAACCAGGGCAACCCACCTGTGACATTCACAGTGCCCAGGGACACCGGCCTGTGACAGTCGGTGGTAACCAGGGAGACGCATCTCTGACAGTCGATGGTAACCAGGGAAACCCACCTGTGACCATGGTAACCAAGGACACCCCTCTGTGACAATGGTACCCAGGGACAGCCCTCCTGTGACAGTCGGTGGTAACCAGGGAAACACACCTGTGACCATGGTAACCAAGGACACCCCTACCCACTGTCACTGGTAACCAAGGACACCTCTCCTGTGACCGTGGTTATCAGGGAGACGCATCTCTGACAGTCGGTGATAACCAGGGAATCCCACCTGTGACCATGGTAACCAAGGACACCCCTCCTGTGACAATGGTACCCAGGGAGAGCCCTCCTGTGACAGTCGGTGGTAACCAGGGAAACCCACCTGTGACCATGGTAACCAAGGACACCCCTCCTGTGACAATGGTACCCAGGGACAGCCGTCCTGTGACAGTCGGTGGTAACCAGGGAAACCCACCTGTGACATTCACAGTGCCCAGGGACACCGGCCTGTGACAGTCGGTGGTAATCAGGGACACGCATCTCTGACAGTTGGTGGTAACCAGGGAAACCCACCTGTGACCATGGTAACCAAGGACACACCTACTGTGACAGTCACTGGTAACCACGGACACCTCTCCTGTGACCGTGGCTACCAGGGACACGCACATATGACAGTCGGTGGTAACCAGGGACACGCATCTCTGACAGTCAGTGGTAACCAGGGAAACCCACCTGCGACCATGGTAACCAAGGACACCCCTCCTGTGACAGTCAGTGGTAACCAGGGACACACCTCCTGTGCCAGTGGTAACCAAGGACACCCCTACCCACATTCACTGGTAACCAAGGACACCTCTCCTGTGACCGTGGTTATCAGGGAGACGCATCTCTGACAGTCGGTGGTAACCAGGGCAACCCACCTGTGACATTCACAGTGCCCAGGGACACCGGCCTGTGACAGTCGGTGGTAACCAGGGAGACGCATCTCTGACAGTCGGTGGTAACCAGGGAAACCCACCTGTGACCATGGTAACCAAGGACACCCCTCTGTGACAATGGTACCCAGGGACAGCCCTCCTGTGACAGTCGGTGGTAACCAGGGAAACACACCTGTGACCATGGTAACCAAGGACACCCCTACCCACTGTCACTGGTAACCAAGGACACCTCTCCTGTGACCGTGGTTATCAGGGAGACGCATCTCTGACAGTCGGTGATAACCAGGGAATCCCACCTGTGACCATGGTAACCAAGGACACCCCTCCTGTGACAATGGTACCCAGGGAGAGCCCTGCTGTGACAGTCGGTGGTAACCAGGGAAACCCACCTGTGACCATGGTAACCAAGGACACCCCTCCTGTGACAATGGTACCCAGGGACAGCCGTCCTGTGACAGTCGGTGGTAACCAGGGAAACCCACCTGTGACATTCACAGTGCCCAGGGACACCGGCCTGTGACAGTCGGTGGTAATCAGGGACACGCATCTCTGACAATCGGTGGTAACCAGGGAAACCCACCTGTGACCATGGTAACCAAGGACACACCTACTGTGACAGTCACTGGTAACCACGGACACCTCTCCTGTGACCGTGGCTACCAGGGACACGCACATATGACAGTCGGTGGTAACCAGGGACACGCATCTCTGACAGTCAGTGGTAACCAGGGAAACCCACCTGCGACCATGGTAACCAAGGACACCCCTCCTGTGACAGTCAGTGGTAACCAGGGACACACCTCCTGTGCCAGTGGTAACCAAGGACACCCCTACCCACATTCACTGGTAACCAAGGACACCTCTCCTGTGACCGTGGTTATCAGGGAGACGCATCTCTGACAGTCGGTGGTAACCAGGGAAACCCACCTGTGACATTCACAGTGCCCAGGGACACCGGCCTGTGACAGTCGGTGGTAACCAGGGAGACGCATCTCTGACAGTCGGTGGTAACCAGGGAAACCCACCTGTGACCATGGTAACCAAGGACACCCCTCTGTGACAATGGTACCCAGGGACAGCCCTCCTGTGACAGTCGGTGGTAACCAGGGAAACACACCTGTGACCATGGTAACCAAGGACACCCCTACCCACTGTCACTGGTAACCAAGGACACCTCTCCTGTGACCGTGGTTATCAGGGAGACGCATCTCTGACAGTCGGTGGTAACCAGGGAAACCCACCTGTGACCATGGTAACCAAGGACACCACTCCTGTGACAATGGTACCCAGGGACAGCCCTCCTGTGACAGTCGGTGGTAACCAGGGAAACCACCTGTGACCATGGTAACCAAGGACACCCCTCCTGTGACAATGGTACCCCGGGACAGCCTTCCTGTGACAGTCAGTGGTAACCAGGGAAACCCACCTGTGACCATGGTAACCAAGGACACCCCTCCTGTGACAATGGTACCCAGGGACAGCCATCCTGTGACAGTCGGTGGTAACCAGGGAAACCCACCTGTGACATTCACAGTGCCCAGGGACACCGGCCTGTGACAGTCGGTGGTAACCAGGGACACGCATCTCTGACAGTCGGTGGTAACCAGGGAAACCCACCTGTGACCATGGTAACCAAGGACACACCTACTGTGACAGTCACTGGTAACCACGGACACCTCTCCTGTGACCGTGGCTACCACGGACACGCACATATGACAGTCGGTGGTAACCAGGGACACGCATCTCTGACAGTCGGTGGTAACAAGGGAAACCCAACTGTCGCCATGGTAACCAAGGACCCACCTACTGTGACAGTCACTGGTAACCACGGACACCTCTCCTGTGACCGTGGTTACCAGGGACACGCATATATGACAGTCGGTGGTAACCAGGGACACGCATCTCTGACAGTCAGTGGTAACCAGGGAAACCCACCTGTGAACAAGTTAACCAAGGACACCCCTACCCACAGTCACTGGTAACCAAGGACACCTCTCCTGTGACCGTGGTTACCAGGACATGCACATATGACAGTCGGTGGTAACCAGGGACACGCATCTCTGACAGTCAGTGGTAACCAGGGAAACCCACCTGCGACCATGGTAACCAAGGACACCCCTCCTGTGACAGTCAGTGGTAACCAGGGACACACCTCCTGTGCCAGTGGTAACCAAGGACACCCCTACCCACAGTCACTGGTAACCAAGGACACCTCTCCTGTGACCGTGGTTATCAGGGAGACGCATCTCTGACAGTCGGTGGTAACCAGGGAAAACCACCTGTGACATTCACGGTGCCCAGGGACACCGGCCTGTGACAGTCGGTGGTAACCAGGGAGACGCATCTCTGACAGTCGGTGGTAACCAGGGAAACCAACCTGTGACCATGGTAACCAAGGACACCCCTCTGTGACAATGGTACCCACGGACAGCCCTCCTGTGACAGTCGGTGGTAACCAGGGAAACACACCTGTGACCATGGTAACCAAGGACACCCCTACCCACTGTCACTGGTAACCAAGGACACCTCTCCTGTGACCGTGGTTATCAGGGAGACGCATCTCTGACAGTCGGTGGTAACCAGGGAAACCCACCTGTGACCATGGTAACCAAGGACACCCCTCCTGTGACAATGGTACCCAGGACAGCCCTCCTGTGACAGTCGGTGGTAACCAGGGAAACCCACCTGTGACCATGGTAACCAAGGACACCCCTCCTGTGACAATGGTACACAGGGACAGCCGTCCTGTGACAGTCGGTGGTAACCAGGGAAACCCACCTGTGACATTCACAGTGCCCAGGGACACCTGCCTGTGACAGTCGGTGGTAACCAAGGACACGCATTTCTGACAGTCGGTGGTAACCAGGGAAACCCACCTGTGACCATGGTAACCAAGGACACCCCTCCTGTGACAATGGTATCCATGGACAGCCCTACTGTGACAGTCGGTGGTAACGAGGGAAACCCACCTGTGACCATGGTAACCAAGGACACCCCTACCCACAGTCACTGGTAACCAAGGACACCTCTCCTGTGACCGTGGTTACCAGGGACACGCATCTCTGACAGTTGGTGGTAACCAGGGAAACCCACCTGTGACCACGGTAACCAAGGACACCCCTCCTGTGACAATAGTACCCAGGGACAGCCCTCCTGTGACAGTCGGTGGTAACCAGGGAAACCCACTTGTGACCATGGTAACCAAGGACACCCCTACCCACAGTCACTCGTAACCAAGGACACCTCTCCTGTGACCGTGGTTACCAAGACACGCACATATGACAGTCGGTGGTAACCAGGGACAGGCATTTCTGACAGTCAGTGGTAACCAGGGAAACCCACCTGCAACCATGGTAACCAAGGACACCCCTCCTGTGACAGTCAGTGGTAACCAGGCAAACACCTCCTGTGCCAGTGGTAACCAAGGACACCCCTCCTGTCACAATGGTACCCAGGGACTGCCCTCCTGTGACAGTCAGTGGTAACCATGTACACTCACCTGTGACAGTCGGTGGTAACCAGCGAAACCCACCTGTGACATTCACAGTGCCCAGGGACACCGGCCTGTGACAGTCGGTGGTAACCAGGGAGACGCATCTCTGACAGTCGGTGGTAACCAGGGAAACCCACCTGTGACCATGGTAACCAAGGACACCCCTCCTGTGACAATGGTACCAAGGGACAGCCCTCCTGTGACAGTCAGTGGTAACCAGGGAAAACCACCTGTGACCATGGTAACCAAGGACACCCCTACCCACAGTCACTGGTAAGCAAGGACACCTCTCCTGTGACCGTGGTTATCAGGGAGACGCATCTCTGACAGTCGGTGGTAACCAGGGAAACCCACCTGTGACCATGGTAACCAAGGACACCCCTCCTGTGACAATGGTACCCAGGGACAGCCCTCCTGTGACAGTCGGTGGTAACCAGGGAAACCCACCTGTGACCATGGTAACCAAGGACACCCCTCCTGTGACAATGGTACCCAGGGACAGCCATCCTGTGACAGTCGGTGGTAACCAGGGAAACCCACCTGTGACATTCACAGTGCCCAGGGACACCTGCCTGTGACAGTCGGTGGTAACCAGGGACACATATTTCTGACAGTCGGTGGTAACCAGGGAAACCCACCTGTGACCATGGTAACCAAGGACACCCCTCCTGTGACAATGGTATCCATGGACAGCCCTCCTGTGACAGTCGGTGGTAACAAGGGAAACCCACCTGTGACCATGGTAACCAAGGACTCCCCTACCCACAGTCACTGGTAACCAAGGACACCTCTCCTGTGACCATGGTTACCAGGGACACGCATCTCTGACAGTCGGTGGTAACCAGGGAAACCCACCTGTGACGACGGTAACCAAGGACACCCCTCCTGTGACAATAGTACCCACAGACAGCCCTCCTGTGACAGTCGGTGGTAACCAGGGAAACCCACCTGTGACCATGGTAACCAAGGACACCCCAACCCACAGTCACTGGTAACCAAGGACACCTCTCCTGTGACTGTGGTTACCAGGACACGCACATATGACAGTCGGTGGTAACCAGGGAGAGGCATTTCTGACAGTCAGTGGTAACCAGGGAAACCCACCTGCAATCATGGTAACCAAGGACACCCCTCCTGTGACAGTCAGTGGTAACCAGCCAAACACCTCCTGTGCCAGTGGCAACCAAGGACACCCCTCCTGTCACAATGGTACCCAGGGACAGCCCTCCTGTGACAGTCAGTGGTAACCATGTACACTCACCTGTGACAGTCGGTGGTAACCAGGGAAACCCACCTGTGACATTCACAGTGCCCAGGGACACCGGCCTGTGACAGTCGGTGGTAACCAGGGAGACGCATCTCTGACAGTCGGTGGTAACCAGGGAAACACACCTGTGACCATGGTAACCAAGGACACCCCTACCCACAGTCACTGGTAACCAAGGACACCTCTCCTGTGACCGTGGTTACCAGGACACGCACATATGACAGTCGGTGGTAACCAGGGACACGCATCTCTGACAGTCGGTGGTAACAAGGGAAACCCACCTGTCGCCATGGTAACCAAGGACCCACCTACTGTGACAGTCACTGGTAACCACGGACACCTCTCCTGTGACCGTGGCTACCAGGGACACGCACATATGACAGTCGGTGGTAACCAGGGACACGCATCTCTGACAGTCGGTGGTAACAAGGGAAACCCACCTGTCGCCATGGTAACCAAGGACCCACCTACTGTGACAGTCACTGGTAACCACGGACACCTCTCCTGTGACCGTGGTTACCAGGGACACGCATATATGACAGTCGGTGGTAAACAGGGACACGCATCTATGACAGTCAGTGGTAACCAGTGAAACCCACCTGCGACCATGGTAACCAAGGACACCTTTCCTGTGACAGTCAGTGGTAACCAGGGACACACCTCCTGTGCCAGTGGTAACCAAGGACACCCCTCCTGTCACAATGGTACCAGGGACAGCCCTCCTGTGACAGTCGGTGGTAACCAGGGAAACCCACCTGTGACCATGGTAACCAAGGACACCCCTCCTGTGACAATGGTACCCAGGGACAGCCGTCCTGTGACAGTCGGTGGTAACCAGGGAAACCCACCTGTGACATTCACAGTGCCCAGGGACACCGGCCTGTGACAGTCGGTGGTAAACAGGGAGACGAATCTCTGACAGTCGGTGGTAACCAGGGAAACCCACCTGTGACCATGGTAACCAAGGACACCCCTCTGTGACAACGGTACCCAGGGACAGCCCTCCTGTGACAGTCGGTGGTAACCAGGGAAACACACCTGTGACCATGGTAACCAAGGACACCCCTACCCACTGTCACTGGTAACCAAGGACACCTCTCCTGTGACCATGGTTATCAGGGAGACGCATCTCTGACATTCGGTGGTAACCAGGGAAACCCACCTGTGACCATGGTAACCAAGGACACCCGTCCTGTGACAATGGTACCAAGGGACAGCCCTCCTGTGACAGTCGGTGGTAACCATTGAAACCCACCTGTGACCATGGTAACCAAGGACACCCCTCCTGTGACAATGGAACTCAGGGACAGCCGTCCTGTGACAGTCGGTGGTAACCAGGGAGACGCATCTCTGACAGTCGGTGGTAACCAGGGAAACCCACCTGTGACCATGGTAACCAAGGACACCCCTCTGTGACAATGGTACCCAGGGACAGCCCTCCTGTGACAGTCGGTGGTAACCAGGGAAACACACCTGTGACCATGGTAACCAAGGACACCCCTACCCACTGTCACTGGTAACCAAGGACACCCCTCCTGTGACAATGGTACCCAGGGACAGCCATCCTGTGACAGTCGGTGGTAACCAGGGAAACCCACCTGTGACATTCACAGTGCCCAGGGACACCGGCCTGTGACAGTCGGTGGTAACCAGGGACACGCATCTCTGACAGTCGGTGGTAACCAGGGAAACCCACCTGTGACCATGGTAACCAAGGACACACCTACTGTGACAGTCACTGGTAACCACGGACACCTCTCCTGTGACCGTGGCTACCACGGACACGCACATATGACAGTCGGTGGTAACCAGGGACACGCATCTCTGACAGTCGGTGGTAACAAGGGAAACCCACCTGTCGCCATGGTAACCAAGGACCCACCTACTGTGACAGTCACTGATAACCACGGACACCTCTCCTGTGACCGTGGTTACCAGGGACACGCATATATGACAGTCAGTGGTAAACAGGGACACACATCTATGACAGTCAGTGGTAACCAGGGAAACCCACCTGCGACCATGGTAACCAAGGACACCCTTCCTGTGACAGTCAGTGGTAACCAGGGACACACCTCCTGTGCCAGTGGTAACCAAGGACACCCCTCCTGTCACAATGGTACCAGGGACAGCCCTCCTGTGACAGTCGGTGGTAACCAGGGAAACCCACCTGTGACCATGGTAACCAAGGACACCCCTCTGTGACAATGGTACCCAGGGACAGCCCTCCTGTGACAGTCGGTGGTAACCAGGGAAACACACCTGTGACCATGGTAACCAAGGACACCCCTACCCACAGTCACTGGTAACCAAGGACACCTCTCCTGTGACCGTGGTTATCAGGGAGACGCATCTCTGACAGTCGGTGGTAACCAGGGAAACCCACCTGTGACATTCACAGTGCCCAGGGACACCGGCCTGTGACAGTCGGTGGTAAACAGGGAGACGAATCTCTGACAGTCGGTGGTAACCAGGGAAACCCACCTGTGACCATGGTAACCAAGGACACCCCTCTGTGACAACGGTACCCAGGGACAGCCCTCCTGTGACAGTCGGTGGTAACCAGGGAAACACACCTGTGACCATGGTAACCAAGGACACCCATACCCACTGTCACTGGTAACCAAGGACACCTCTCCTGTGACCATGGTTATCAGGGAGACGCATCTCTGACATTCGGTGGTAACCAGGGAAACCCACCTGTGACCATGGTAACCAAGGACACCCGTCCTGTGACAATGGTACCAAGGGACAGCCCTCCTGTGACAGTCGGTGGTAACCATTGAAACCCACCTGTGACCATGGTAACCAAGGACACCCCTCCTGTGACAATGGAACCCAGGGACAGCCGTCCTGTGACAGTCGGTGGTAACCAGGGAGACGCATCTCTGACAGTCGGTGGTAACCAGGGAAACCCACCTGTGACCATGGTAACCAAGGACACCCCTCTGTGACAATGGTACCCAGGGACAGCCCTCCTGTGACAGTCGGTGGTAACCAGGGAAACACACCTGTGACCATGGTAACCAAGGACACCCCTACCCACTGTCACTGGTAACCAAGGACACCTCTCCTGTGACCGTGGTTATCAGGGAGACGCATCTCTGACAGTCGGTGGTAACCAGGGAAACCCACCTGTGACATTCACAGTGCCCAGGGACACCGGCCTGTGACAGTCGGTGGTAACCAGGGACACGCATCTCTGACAGTCAGTGGTAACCAGGGAAACCCACCTGCGACCATGTTAAACAAGGACACCCCTCCTGTGACAGTCAGTGGTAACCAGGGACACACCTCCTGTGCCAGTGGTAACCAAGGACACCCCTCCTGTGACAACGGTACCCAGGGACAGCCCTCCTGTGACAGTCGGTGGTAACCAGGGAAAACCACCTGTGAACATGGTAACCAAGGACACCCCTACCCACAGTCACTGGTAACCAAGGACACCTCTCCTGTGACCGTGGTTACCGGGACACGCACATATGACAGTCGGTGGTAACCAGGGACACGCATTTCTGACAGTCAGTGGTAACCAGGGAAACCCACCTGCGACCATGGTAACCAAGGACACCCCTCCTGTGACAGTCAGTGGTAACCAGGGACACACCTCCTGTGCTAGTGGTAACCAAGCACACCCCTCCTGTCACAATGGTACCCAGGGACAGCCCTCCTGTGACAGTCAGTGGTAACCATGTACACTCACCTGTGACAGTTGGTGGTAACCAGGGAAACACACCTGTGACATTCACAGTGCCCAGGGACACCGGACTGGGACAGTCGGTGGTAACCAGGAAGACGCATCTCTGACAGTCGGTGGTAACCAGGGAAACCCACCTGTGACCATGGTAACCAAGGACACCCCTCTGTGACAATGGTACCCAGGGACAGCCCTCCTGTGACAGTCAGTGGTAACCAGGGAAACCCACCTGTGACCATGGTAACCAAGGACACCCCTCCTGTGACAATGGTACCTAGGGACAGCCCTCCTGTGACAGTCGGTGGTAATCAGGGAAACTCACCTGTGACATTCACAGTGCCCAGGGACACCGGCCTGTGACAGTCGGTGGTAACCAGGGACACGCATCTCTGACAGTCGGTGGTAACCAGGGAAACCCACCTGTGACCATGGTAACCAAGGACACACCTACTGTGCCAGTCACTGGTAACCACGGACACCTCTCCTGTGACTGTGGTTACCAGGGACACGCACATATGACAGTCGGTGGTAACCAGGGACACGCATCTCTGACAGTCAGTGGTAACCAGGGAAACCCACCTGTGAACAAGTTAACCAAGGACACCCCTACCCACAGTCACTGGTAACCAAGGACACCTCTCCTGTGACCGTGGTTACCAGGACACGCACATATGACAGTCGGTGGTAACCAGGGACACGCATCTCTGACAGTCAGTGGTAACCAGGGAAACCCACCTGCGACCATGGTAACCAAGGACACCCCTCCTGTGACAGTCAGTGGTAACCAGGGACACACCTCCTGTGCCAGTGGTAACCAAGGACACCCCTACCCACAGTCACTGGTAACAAAGGACACCTCTCCTGTGACCGTGGTTATCAGGGAGACGCATCTCTGACAGTCGGTGGTAACCAGGGAAAACCACCTGTGACATTCACAGTGCCCAGGGACACCGGCCTGTGACAGTCGGTGGTAACCAGGGAGACGCATCTCTGACAGTCGGTGGTAACCAGGGAAACCAACCTGTGACCATGGTAACCAAGGACACCCCTCTGTGACAATGGTACCCACGGACAGCCCTCCTGTGACAGTTGGTGGTAACCAGGGAAACACACTTGTGACCATGGTAACCAAGGACACCCCTACCCACTGTCACTGGTAACCAAGGACACCTCTCCTGTGACCGTGGTTATCAGGGAGACGCATCTCTGACAGTCGGTGGTAACCAGGGAAACCCACCTGTGACCATGGTAACCAAGGACACCCCTCCTGTGACAATGGTACCCAGGGACAGCCCTCCTGTGACAGTCGGTGGTAACCAGGGAAACCCACCTGTGACCATGGTAACCAAGGACACCCCTCCTGTGACAATGGTACCCAGGGACAGCCATCCTGTGACAGTCGGTGGTAACCAGGGAAACCCACCTGTGACACTCACAGTGCCCAGGGACACCGGCCTGTGACAGTCGGTGGTAACCAGGGACACGCATCTCTGACAGTCGGTGGTAACCAGGGAAACCCACCTGTGACCATGGTAACCAAGGACACCCCTCTGTGACAATGGTACCCAGGGACAGCCCTCCTGTGACAGTCGGTGGTAACCAGGGAAACACACCTGTGACCATGGTAACCAAGGACACCCCTACCCACTGTCACTGGTAACCAAGGACACCTCTCCTGTGACCGTGGTTATCAGGGAGACGCATCTCTGACAGTCGGTGGTAACCAGGGCAACCCACCTGTGACATTCACAGTGCCCAGGGACACCGGCCTGTGACAGTCGGTGGTAACAAGGGAGACGCATCTCTGACAGTCGGTGGTAACCAGGGAAACCCACCTGTGACCATGGTAACCAAGGACACCCCTCTGTGACAATGGTACCCAGGGACAGCCCTCCTGTGACACTCGGTGGTAACCAGGGAAACACACCTGTCACCATGGTAAACAAGGACACCCCTACCCACTGTCACTGGTAACCAAGGACACCTCTCCTGTGACCGTGGTTATCAGGGAGACGCATCTCTGACAGTCGGTGATAACCAGGGAATCCCACCTGTGACCATGGTAACCAAGGACACCCCTCCTGTGACAATGGTACCCAGGGAGAGCCCTCCTGTGACAGTCGGTGGTAACCAGGGAAACCCACCTGTGACCATGGTAACCAAGGACACCCCTCCTGTGACAATGGTACCCAGGGACAGCCGTCCTGTGACAGTCGGTGGTAACCAGGGAAACCCACCTGTGACATTCACAGTGCCCAGGGACACCGGCCTGTGACAGTCGGTGGTAACCAGGGACACGCATCTCTGACAGTCGGTGGTAACCAGGGAAACCCACCTGTGACCATGGTAACCAAGGACACACCTACTGTGACAGTCACTGGTAACCACGGACACCTCTCCTGTGACCGTGGCTACCAGGGACACGCACATATGACAGTCGGTGGTAACCAGGGACACGCATCTCTGACAGTCAGTGGTAACCAGGGAAACCCACCTGTCGCCATGGTAACCAAGGACCCACCTACTGTGACAGTGACTGGTAACCACGGACACCTCTCCTGTGACCGTGGTTACCAGGGACACGCATATATGACAGTCGGTGGTAACCAGGGACACGCATCTCTGACAGTCAGTGGTAACCAGGGAAACCCACCTGCGACCATGGTAACCAAGGACACCCTTCCTGTGACAGTCAGTGGTAACCAGGGACACACCTCCTGTGCCAGTGGTAACCAAGGACACCCCTCCTGTCACAATGGTACCAGGGACAGCCCTCCTGTGACAGTCGGTGGTAACCAGGGAAACCCACCTGTGACTATGGTAACCAAGGACACCCCTCCTGTGACAATGGTACCCCGGGACAGCCCTCCTGTGACAGTCGGTGGTAACCAGGGAAACCCACCTGTGACCATGGTAACCAATGACACCCCTCCTGTGACAATGGTACCCAGGGACAGCCATCCTGTGACAGTCGGTGGTAACCAGGGAAACCCACCTGTGACATTCACAGTGCCCAGGGACACCGGCCTGTGACAGTCGGTGGTAACCAGGGAGACGCATCTCTGACAGTCGGTGGTAACCAGGGAAACCAACCTGTGACCATGGTAACCAAGGACACCCCTCTGTGACAATGGTACCCAGGGACAGCCCTCCTGTGACAGTCGGTGGTAACCAGGGAAACACACCTGTGAACATGGTAACCAAGGACACCCCTACCCACTGTCACTGGTAACCAAGGACACCTCTCCTGTGACCGTGGTTATCAGGGAGACGCATCTCTGACAGTCGGTGGTAACCAGGGAAACCCACCTGTGACCATGGTAACCAAGGACACCCCTCCTGTGACAATGGTACCCAGGGACAGCCCTCCTGTGACAGTCGGTGGTAACCAGGGAAACCCACCTGTGACCATGGTAACCAAGGACACCCCTCCTGTGACAATGGTACCCAGGGACAGCCCTCCTGTGACAGTCGGTGGTAACCAGGGAAACCCACCTGTGACCATGGTAACCAAGGACACACCTACTGTGACAGTCAATGGTAACCACGGACACCTCTCCTGTGACCGTGGCTACCAGGGACACGCACATATGACAGTCGGTGGTAACCAGGGACACGCATCTCTGACAGTCAGTGGTAACCAGGGAAACCCACCTGCGACCATGTTAACCAAGGACACCCCTCCTGTGACAGTCAGTGGTAACCAGGGACACAGTTCCTGTGCCAGTGGTAACCAAGGACACCCCTCCTGTGACAATGGTACCCAGGGACAGCCCTCCTGTGACAGTCGGTGGTAACCAGGGAAAACCACCTGCAACCATGGTAACCAAGGACACCCCTACCACAGTCACTCGTAACCAAGGACACCTCTCCTGTGACCGTGGTTACCAGGACACGCACATATGACAGTCGGTGGTAACCAGGGACACGCATCTCTGACAGTCAGTGGTAACCAGGGAAACCCACCTGCGACCATGGTAACCAAGGACACCCCTCCTGTCACAGTCAGTGGTAACCAGGGACACATCTCCTGTGCCAGTTGTAACCAAGGACACCCCTCCTGTGACAATGGTACCCAGGGACAGCCCTCCTGTGACAGTCAGTGGTAACCATGTACACTCAACTGTGACAGTCGGTGGTAACCAGGGAAACCCACCTGTGACATTCACAGTGCCCAGGGACACCTGCCTGTGACAGTCGGTGGTAACCAAGGACACGCATTTCTGACAGTCGGTGGTAACCAGGGAAACCCACCTGTGACCATGGTAACCAAGGACACCCCTCCTGTGACAATGGTATCCATGGACAGCCCTACTGTGACAGTCGGTGGTAACGAGGGAAACACACCTGTGACCATGGTAACCAAGGACACCCCTACCCACAGTCACTGGTAACCAAGGACACCTCTCCTGTGACCGTGGTTACCAGGGACACGCATCTCTGACAGTCGGTGGTAACCAGGGAAACCCACCTGTGACCACGGTAACCAAGGACACCCCTCCTGTGACAATAGTACCCAGGGACAGCCCTCCTGTGACAGTCGGTAGTAACCAGGGAAACCCACTTGTGACCATGGTAACCAAGGACACCCCTACCCACAGTCACTCGTAACCAAGGACACCTCTCCTGTGACCGTGGTTACCAAGACACGCACATATGACAGTCGGTGGTAACCAGGGACAGGCATTTCTGACAGTCAGTGGTAACCAGGGAAACCCACCTGCAACCATGGTAACCAAGGACACCCCTCCTGTGACAGTCAGTGGTAACCAGGCAAACACCTCCTGTGCCAGTGGTAACCAAGGACACCCCTCCTGTCACAATGGTACCCAGGGACAGCCCTCCTGTGACAGTCAGTGGTAACCATGTACACTCACCTGTGACAGTCGGTGGTAACCAGAGAAACCCACCTGTGACATTCACAGTGCCCAGGGACACCGGCCTGTGACAGTCGGTGGTAACCAGGGAGACGCATCTCTGACAGTCGGTGGTAACCAGTGAAACCCACCTGTGACCATGGTAACCAAGGACACCCCTCCTGTGACAATGGTACCAAGGGACAGCCCTCCTGTGACAGTCGGTGGTAACCAGGGAAAACCACCTGTGACCATGGTAACCAAGGACACCCGTACCCACAGTCACTGGTAAGCAAGGACACCTCTCCTGTGACTGTGGTTATCAGGGAGACGCATCTCTGACAGTCGGTGGTAACCAGGGAAACCCACCTGTGACCATGGTAACCAAGGACACCCCTCCTGTGACAATGGTACCCAGGGACAGCCCTCCTGTGACAGTCGGTGGTAACCAGGGAAACCCACCTGTGACCATGGTAACCAAGGACACCCCTCCTGTGACAATGGTACCCAGGGACAGCCATCCTGTGACAGTCGGTGGTAACCAGGGAAACCCACCTGTGACATTCACAGTGCCCAGGGACACCTGCCTGTGACAGTCGGTGGTAACCAGGGACACATATTTCTGACAGTCGGTGGTAACCAGGGAAACCCACCTGTGACCATGGTAACCAAGGACACCCCTCCTGTGACAATGGTATCCATGGACAGCCCTCCTGTGACAGTCGGTGGTAACAAGGGAAACACACCTGTGACCAGGGTAACCAAGGACACCCCTACCCACAGTCACTGGTAACCAAGGACACCTCTCCTGTGACCATGGTTACCAGGGACACGCATCTCTGACAGTCGGTGGTAACCAGGGAAACCCACCTGTGACGACGGTAACCAAGGACACCCCTCCTGTGACAATAGTACCCACAGACAGCCCTCCTGTGACAGTCGGTGGTAACCAGGGAAACCCACCTGTGACCATGGTAACCAAGGACACCCCAACCCACAGTCACTGGTAACCAAGGACACCTCTCCTGTGACTGTGGTTACCAGGACACGCACATATGACAGTCGGTGGTAACCAGGGAGAGGCATTTCAGACAGTCAGTGGTAACCAGGGAAACCCACCTGCAATCATGGTAACCAAGGACACCCCTCCTGTGACAGTCAGTGGTAACCAGCCAAACACCTCCTGTGCCAGTGGCAACCAAGGACACCCCTCCTGTCACAATGGTACCCAGGGACAGCCCTCCTGTGACAGTCAGTGGTAACCATGTACACTCACCTGTGACAGTCGGTGGTAACCAGGGAAACCCACCTGTGACATTCACAGTGCCCAGGGACACCGGCCTGTGACAGTCGGTGGTAACCAGGGAGACGCATCTCTGACAGTCGGTGGTAACAAGGGAAACACACCTGTGACCATGGTAACCAAGGACACCCCTACCCACAGTCACTGGTAACCAAGGACACCTCTCCTGTGACCGTGGTTACCAGGACACGCACATATGACAGTCGGTGGTAACCAGGGACACGCATTTCTGACAGTCGGTGGTAACCAGGGAAACCCACCTGTGACCATGGTAACCAAGGACACCCCTCTGTGACAATGGTACCCATGGACAGTCTTCCTGTGACAGTCGGTGGTAACCAGGGAACACACCTGTGACCATGGTAACCAAGGACACCCCTACCCACTGTCACTGGTAACCAAGGACACCTCTCCTGTGACCGTGGTTATCAGGGAGACGCATCTCTGACAGTCGGTGGTAACCAGGGAAACCCACCTGTGACATTCACAGTGCCCAGGGACACCGGCCTGTGACAGTCGGTGGTAACGAGGGAGACGCATCTCTGACAGTCGGTGGTAACCAGGGAAACCCACCTGTGACCATGGTAACCAAGGACACCCCTCTGTGACAATGGTACCCAGGGACAGCCCTCCTGTGACAGTCGGTGGTAACCAGGGAAACACACCTGTGACCATGGTAACCAAGGACACCCCTCCTGTGACAATGGTACCCAGGGACAGCCGTCCTGTGACAGTCGGTGGTAACCAGGGAAACCCACCTGTGACATTCACAGTGCCCAGGGACACCGGCCTGTGACAGTCGGTGGTAATCAGGGACACGCATCTCTGACAGTCGGTGGTAACCAGGGAAACCCACCTGTGACCATGGTAACCAAGGACACACCTACTGTGACAGTCACTGGTAACCACGGACACCTCTCCTGTGACCGTGGCTACCAGGGACACGCACATATGACAGTCGGTGGTAACCAGGGACACGCATCTCTGACAGTCAGTGGTAACCAGGGAAACCCACCTGTCGCCATGGTAACCAAGGACCCACCTACTGTGACAGTCACTGGTAACCACGGACACCTCTCCTGTGACCGTGGTTACCAGGGACACGCATATATGACAGTCGGTGGTAACCAGGGTCACGCATCTCTGACAGTCAGTGGTAACCAGGGAAACCCACCTGCGACCATGGTAACCAAGGACACCCTTCCTGTGACAGTCAGTGGTAACCAGGGACACACCTCCTGTGCCAGTGGTAACCAAGGACACCCCTCCTGTCACAATGGTACCAGGGACAGCCCTCCTGTGACAGTCGGTGGTAACCAGGGAAACCCACCTGTGACCATGGTAACCAAGGACACCCCTCCTGTGACAATGGTACCCCGGGACAGCCCTCCTGTGACAGTCGGTGGTAACCAGGGAAACCCACCTGTGACCATGGTAACCAAGGACACCCCTCCTGTGACAATGGTACCCAGGGACAGCCCTCCTGTGACAGTTGGTGGTAACCAGGGAAACCCACCTGTGACATTCACAGTGCCCAGGGACACCGGCCTGTGACAGTCGGTGGTAACCAGGGACACGCATCTCTGACAGTCGGTGGTAACCAGGGAAACCCACCTGTGACCATGGTAACCAAGGACACACCTACTGTGACAGTCACTGGTAACCACGGACACTTCTCCTGTGACCGTGGCTACCAGGGACACGCACATATGACAGTCGGTGGTAACCAGGGACACGCATCTCTGACAGTCAGTGGTAACCAGGGAAACCCACCTGTCGCCATGGTAACCAAGGACCCACCTACTGTGACAGTCACTGGTAACCACGGACACCTCTCCTGTGACCGTGGTTACCAGGGACACGCATATATGACAGTCGGTGGTAACCAGGGACACGCATCTCTGACAGTCAGTGGTAACCAGGGAAACCCACCTGCGACCATGGTAACCAAGGACACCCTTCCTGTGACAGTCAGTGGTAACCAGGGACACACCTCCTGTGCCAGTGGTAACCAAGGACACCCCTCCTGTCACAATGGTACCAGGGACAGCCCTCCTGTGACAGTCGGTGGTAACCAGGGAAACCCACCTGTGACCATGGTAACCAAGGACACCCCTCCTGTGACAATGGTACCCCGGGACAGCCCTCCTGTGACAGTCGGTGGTAACCAGGGAAACCCACCTGTGACCATGGTAACCAAGGACACCCCTCCTGTGACAATGGTACCCAGGGACAGCCATCCTGTGACAGTTGGTGGTAACCAGGGAAACCCACCTGTGACATTCACAGTGCCCAGGGACACCGGCCTGTGACAGTCGGTGGTAACCAGGGACACGCATCTCTGACAGTCGGTGGTAACCAGGGAAACCCACCTGTGACCATGGTAACCAAGGACACACCTACTGTGACAGTCACTGGTAACCACGGACACCTCTCCTGTGACCGTGGCTACCACGGACACGCACATATGACAGTCGGTGGTAACCAGGGACACGCATCTCTGACAGTCGGTGGTAACAAGGGAAACCCACCTGTCGCCATGGTAACCAAGGACCCACCTACTGTGACAGTCACTGGTAACCACGGACACCTCTCCTGTGACCGTGGTTACCAGGGACACGCATATATGACAGTCGGTGGTAAACAGGGACACGCATCTATGACAGTCAGTGGTAACCAGGGAAACCCACCTGTGACCATGGTAACCAAGGACACCCCTCCTGTGACAATGGTACCCAGGGACAGCCATCCTGTGACAGTCGGTGGTAACCAGGGAAACCCACCTGTGACATTCACAGTGCCCAGGGACACGTGCCTGTGACAGTCGGTGGTAACCAGGGACACATATTTCTGACAGTCGGTGGTAACCAGGGAAACCCACCTGTGACCATGGTAACCAAGGACACCCCTCCTGTGACAATGGTATCCATGGACAGCCCTCCTGTGACAGTCGGTGGTAACAAGGGAAACCCACCTGTGACCATGGTAACCAAGGACACCCCTACCCACAGTCACTGGTAACCAAGGACACCTCTCCTGTGACCATGGTTACCAGGGACACGCATCTCTGACAGTCGGTGGTAACCAGGGAAACCCACCTGTGACCACGGTAACCAAGGACACCCCTCCTGTGACAATAGTACCCACAGACAGCCCTCCTGTGACAGTCGGTGGTAACCAGGGAAACCCACCTGTGACCATGGTAACCAAGGACACCCCAACCCACAGTCACTGGTAACCAAGGACACCTCTCCTGTGACTGTGGTTACCAGGACACGCACATATGACAGTCGGTGGTAACCAGGGAGAGGCATTTCAGACAGTCAGTGGTAACCAGGGAAACCCACCTGCAATCATGGTAACCAAGGACACCCCTCCTGTGACAGTCAGTGGTAACCAGCCAAACACCTCCTGTGCCAGTGGCAACCAAGGACACCCCTCCTGTCACAATGGTACCCAGGGACAGCCCTCCTGTGACAGTCAGTGGTAACCATGTACACTCACCTGTGACAGTCGGTGGTAACCAGGGAAACCCACCTGTGACATTCACAGTGCCCAGGGACACCGGCCTGTGACAGTCGGTGGTAACCAGGGAGACGCATCTCTGACAGTCGGTGGTAACCAGGGAAACACACCTGTGACCATGGTAACCAAGGACACCCCTACCCACAGTCACTGGTAACCAAGGACACCTCTCCTGTGACCGTGGTTACCAGGACACGCACATATGACAGTCGGTGGTAACCAGGGACACGCATTTCTGACAGTCGCTGGTAACCAGGGAAACCCACCAGTGACCATGGTAACCAAGGACACCCCTCTGTGACAATGGTACCCAGGGACAGCCCTCCTGTGACAGTCGGTGGTAACCAGGGAAACACACTTGTGACCATGGTAACCAAGGACACCCCTACCCACTGTCACTGGTAACCAAGGACACCTCTCCTGTGACCGTGGTTATCAGGGAGACGCATCTCTGACAGTCGGTGGTAACCAGGGAAACCCACCTGTGACATTCACAGTGCCCAGGGACACCGGCCTGTGACAGTCGGTGGTAACCAGGGAGACGCATCTCTGACAGTCGGTGGTAACCAGGGAAACCCACCTGTGACCATGGTAACCAAGGACATCCCTCTGTGACAATGGTACCCAGGGACAGCCCTCCTGTGACAGTCGGTGGTAACCAGGGAAACACACCTGTGACCATGGTAACCAAGGACACCCCTCCTGTGACAATGGTACCCAGGGACAGCCGTCCTGTGACAGTCGGTGGTAACCAGGGAAACCCACCTGTGACATTCACAGTGCCCAGGGACACCGGCCTGTGACAGTCGGTGGTAATCAGGGACACGCATCTCTGACAGTCGGTGGTAACCAGGGAAACCCACCTGTGACCATGGTAACCAAGGACACACCTACTGTGACAGTCACTGGTAACCACGGACACCTCTCCTGTGACCGTGGCTACCAGGGACACGCACATATGACAGTCGGTGGTAACCAGGGACACGCATCTCTGACAGTCAGTGGTAACCAGGGAAACCCACCTGTCGCCATGGTAACCAAGGACCCACCTACTGTGACAGTCACTGGTAACCACGGACACCTCTCCTGTGACCGTGGTTACCAGGGACACGCATATATGACAGTCGGTGGTAACCAGGGTCACGCATCTCTGACAGTCAGTGGTAACCAGGGAAACCCACCTGCGACCATGGTAACCAAGGACACCCTTCCTGTGACAGTCAGTGGTAACCAGGGACACACCTCCTGTGCCAGTGGTAACCAAGGACACCCCTCCTGTCACAATGGTACCAGGGACAGCCCTCCTGTGACAGTCGGTGGTAACCAGGGAAACCCACCTGTGACCATGGTAACCAAGGACACCCCTCCTGTGACAATGGTACCCCGGGACAGCCCTCCTGTGACAGTCGGTGGTAACCAGGGAAACCCACCTGTGACCATGGTAACCAAGGACACCCCTCCTGTGACAATGGTACCCAGGGACAGCCCTCCTGTGACAGTTGGTGGTAACCAGGGAAACCCACCTGTGACATTCACAGTGCCCAGGGACACCGGCCTGTGACAGTCGGTGGTAACCAGGGACACGCATCTCTGACAGTCGGTGGTAACCAGGGAAACCCACCTGTGACCATGGTAACCAAGGACACACCTACTGTGACAGTCACTGGTAACCACGGACACTTCTCCTGTGACCGTGGCTACCAGGGACACGCACATATGACAGTCGGTGGTAACCAGGGACACGCATCTCTGACAGTCAGTGGTAACCAGGGAAACCCACCTGTCGCCATGGTAACCAAGGACCCACCTACTGTGACAGTCACTGGTAACCACGGACACCTCTCCTGTGACCGTGGTTACCAGGGACACGCATATATGACAGTCGGTGGTAACCAGGGACACGCATCTCTGACAGTCAGTGGTAACCAGGGAAACCCACCTGCGACCATGGTAACCAAGGACACCCTTCCTGTGACAGTCAGTGGTAACCAGGGACACACCTCCTGTGCCAGTGGTAACCAAGGACACCCCTCCTGTCACAATGGTACCAGGGACAGCCCTCCTGTGACAGTCGGTGGTAACCAGGGAAACCCACCTGTGACCATGGTAACCAAGGACACCCCTCCTGTGACAATGGTACCCCGGGACAGCCCTCCTGTGACAGTCGGTGGTAACCAGGGAAACCCACCTGTGACCATGGTAACCAAGGACACCCCTCCTGTGACAATGGTACCCAGGGACAGCCATCCTGTGACAGTTGGTGGTAACCAGGGAAACCCACCTGTGACATTCACAGTGCCCAGGGACACCGGCCTGTGACAGTCGGTGGTAACCAGGGACACGCATCTCTGACAGTCGGTGGTAACCAGGGAAACCCACCTGTGACCATGGTAACCAAGGACACACCTACTGTGACAGTCACTGGTAACCACGGACACCTCTCCTGTGACCGTGGCTACCACGGACACGCACATATGACAGTCGGTGGTAACCAGGGACACGCATCTCTGACAGTCGGTGGTAACAAGGGAAACCCACCTGTCGCCATGGTAACCAAGGACCCACCTACTGTGACAGTCACTGGTAACCACGGACACCTCTCCTGTGACCGTGGTTACCAGGGACACGCATATATGACAGTCGGTGGTAAACAGGGACACGCATCTATGACAGTCAGTGGTAACCAGGGAAACCCACCTGTGACCATGGTAACCAAGGACACCCCTCCTGTGACAATGGTACCCAGGGACAGCCATCCTGTGACAGTCGGTGGTAACCAGGGAAACCCACCTGTGACATTCACAGTGCCCAGGGACACGTGCCTGTGACAGTCGGTGGTAACCAGGGACACATATTTCTGACAGTCGGTGGTAACCAGGGAAACCCACCTGTGACCATGGTAACCAAGGACACCCCTCCTGTGACAATGGTATCCATGGACAGCCCTCCTGTGACAGTCGGTGGTAACAAGGGAAACCCACCTGTGACCATGGTAACCAAGGACACCCCTACCCACAGTCACTGGTAACCAAGGACACCTCTCCTGTGACCATGGTTACCAGGGACACGCATCTCTGACAGTCGGTGGTAACCAGGGAAACCCACCTGTGACCACGGTAACCAAGGACACCCCTCCTGTGACAATAGTACCCACAGACAGCCCTCCTGTGACAGTCGGTGGTAACCAGGGAAACCCACCTGTGACCATGGTAACCAAGGACACCCCAACCCACAGTCACTGGTAACCAAGGACACCTCTCCTGTGACTGTGGTTACCAGGACACGCACATATGACAGTCGGTGGTAACCAGGGAGAGGCATTTCAGACAGTCAGTGGTAACCAGGGAAACCCACCTGCAATCATGGTAACCAAGGACACCCCTCCTGTGACAGTCAGTGGTAACCAGCCAAACACCTCCTGTGCCAGTGGCAACCAAGGACACCCCTCCTGTCACAATGGTACCCAGGGACAGCCCTCCTGTGACAGTCAGTGGTAACCATGTACACTCACCTGTGACAGTCGGTGGTAACCAGGGAAACCCACCTGTGACATTCACAGTGCCCAGGGACACCGGCCTGTGACAGTCGGTGGTAACCAGGGAGACGCATCTCTGACAGTCGGTGGTAACCAGGGAAACACACCTGTGACCATGGTAACCAAGGACACCCCTACCCACAGTCACTGGTAACCAAGGACACCTCTCCTGTGACCGTGGTTACCAGGACACGCACATATGACAGTCGGTGGTAACCAGGGACACGCATTTCTGACAGTCGCTGGTAACCAGGGAAACCCACCAGTGACCATGGTAACCAAGGACACCCCTCTGTGACAATGGTACCCAGGGACAGCCCTCCTGTGACAGTCGGTGGTAACCAGGGAAACACACTTGTGACCATGGTAACCAAGGACACCCCTACCCACTGTCACTGGTAACCAAGGACACCTCTCCTGTGACCGTGGTTATCAGGGAGACGCATCTCTGACAGTCGGTGGTAACCAGGGAAACCCACCTGTGACATTCACAGTGCCCAGGGACACCGGCCTGTGACAGTCGGTGGTAACCAGGGAGACGCATCTCTGACAGTCGGTGGTAACCAGGGAAACCCACCTGTGACCATGGTAACCAAGGACATCCCTCTGTGACAATGGTACCCAGGGACAGCCCTCCTGTGACAGTCGGTGGTAACCAGGGAAACACACCTGTGACCATGGTAACCAAGGACACCCCTCCTGTGACAATGGTACCCAGGGACAGCCGTCCTGTGACAGTCGGTGGTAACCAGGGAAACCCACCTGTGACATTCACAGTGCCCAGGGACACCGGCCTGTGACAGTCGGTGGTAATCAGGGACACGCATCTCTGACAGTCGGTGGTAACCAGGGAAACCCACCTGTGACCATGGTAACCAAGGACACACCTACTGTGACAGTCACTGGTAACCACGGACACCTCTCCTGTGACCGTGGCTACCAGGGACACGCACATATGACAGTCGGTGGTAACCAGGGACACGCATCTCTGACAGTCAGTGGTAACCAGGGAAACCCACCTGTCGCCATGGTAACCAAGGACTCACCTACTGTGACAGTCACTGGTAACCACGGACACCTCTCCTGTGACCGTGGTTACCAGGGACACGCATATATGACAGTCGGTGGTAACCAGGGACACGCATCTCTGACAGTCAGTGGTAACCAGGGAAACCCACCTGCGACCATGGTAACCAAGGACACCCTTCCTGTGACAGTCAGTGGTAACCAGGGACACACCTCCTGTGCCAGTGGTAACCAAGGACACCCCTCCTGTCACAATGGTACCAGGGACAGCCCTCCTGTGACAGTCGGTGGTAACCAGGGAAACCCACCTGTGACCATGGTAACCAAGGACACCCCTCCTGTGACAATGGTACCCCGGGACAGCCCTCCTGTGACAGTCGGTGGTAACCAGGGAAACCCACCTGTGACCATGGTAACCAAGGACACCCCTCCTGTGACAATGGTACCCAGGGACAGCCATCCTGTGACAGTTGGTGGTAACCAGGGAAACCCACCTGTGACATTCACAGTGCCCAGGGACACCGGCCTGTGACAGTCGGTGGTAACCAGGGACACGCAACTCTGACAGTCGGTGGTAACCAGGGAAACCCACCTGTGACCATGGTAACCAAGGACACACCTACTGTGACAGTCACTGGTAACCACGGACACCTCTCCTGTGACCGTGGCTACCACGGACACGCACATATGACAGTCGGTGGTAACCAGGGACACGCATCTCTGACAGTCGGTGGTAACAAGGGAAACCCACCTGTCGCCATGGTAACCAAGGACCCACCTACTGTGACAGTCACTGGTAACCACGGACACCTCTCCTGTGACCGTGGTTACCAGGGACACGCATATATGACAGTCGGTGGTAAACAGGGACACGCATCTATGACAGTCAGTGGTAACCAGGGAAACCCACCTGCGACCATGGTAACCAAGGACACCCTTCATGTGACAGTCAGTGGTAACCAGGGACACACCTCCTGTGCCAGTGGTAACCAAGGACACCCCTCCTGTCACAATGGTACCAGGGACAGCCCTCCTGTGACAGTCGGTTGTAACCAGGGAAACCCACCTGTGACCATGGTAACCAAGGACACCCCTCTGTGACAATGGTACCCAGGGACAGCCCTCCTGTGACAGTCGGTGGTAACCAGGGAAACACACCTGTGACCATGGTAACCAAGGACACCCCTACCCACAGTCACTGGTAACCAAGGACACCTCTCCTGTGACCGTGGTTATCAGGGAGACGCATCTCTGACAGTCGGTGGTAACCAGGGAAACCCACCTGTGACATTCACAGTGCCCAGGGACACCGGCCTGTGACAGTCGGTGGTAACCAGGGAGACGCATCTCTGACAGTCGGTGGTAACCAGGGAAACCCACCTGTGACCATGGTAACCAAGGACACCCCTCTGTGACAATGGTACCCAGGGACAGCCCTCCTGTGACAGTCGGTGGTAACCAGGGAAACACACCTGTGACCATGGTAACCAAGGACACCCCTCCTGTGACAATGGTACCCAGGGACAGCCGTCCTGTGACAGTCGGTGGTAACCAGGGAAACCCACCTGTGACATTCACAGTGCCCAGGGACACCGGCCTGTGACAGTCGGTGGTAATCAGGGACACGCATCTCTGACAGTCGGTGGTAACCAGGGAAACCCACCTGTGACCATGGTAACCAAGGACACACCTACTGTGACAGTCACTGGTAACCACGGACACCTCTCCTGTGACCGTGGCTACCAGGGACACGCACATATGACAGTCGGTGGTAACCAGGGACACGCATCTCTGACAGTCAGTGGTAACCAGGGAAACCCACCTGCGACCATGTTAACCAAGGACACCCCTCCGGTGACAGTCAGTGGTAACCAGGGACACACCTCCTGTGCCAGTGGTAACCAAGGACACCCCTCCTGTGACAATGGTACCCAGGGACAGCCCTCCTGTGACAGTCGGTGGTAACCAGGGAAACACACCTGTGACCATGGTAACCAAGGACACCCCTACCCACTGTCACTGGTAACCAAGGACACCTCTCCTGTGACCGTGGTTATCAGGGAGACGCATCTCTGACAGTCGGTGGTAACCAGGGAAACCCACCTGTGACATTCACAGTGCCCAGGGACACCGGCCTGTGACAGTCGGTGGTAACCAGGGACACGCATCTCTGACAGTCAGTGGTAACCAGGGAAACCCACCTGCGACCATGTTAAACAAGGACACCCCTCCTGTGACAGTCAGTGGTAACCAGGGACACACCTCCTGTGCCAGTGGTAACCAAGGACACCCCTCCTGTGACAACGGTACCCAGGGACAGCCCTCCTGTGACAGTCGGTGGTAACCAGGGAAAACCACCTGTGAACATGGTAACCAAGGACACCCCTACCCACAGTCACTGGTAACCAAGGACACCTCTCCTGTGACCGTGGTTACCAGGACACGCACATATGACAGTCGGTGGTAACCAGGGACACGCATTTCTGACAGTCAGTGGTAACCAGGGAAACCCACCTGCGACCATGGTAACCAAGGACACCCCTCCTGTGACAGTCAGTGGTAACCAGGGACACACCTCCTGTGCTAGTGGTAACCAAGCACACCCCTCCTGTCACAATGGTACCCAGGGACAGCCCTCCTGTGACAGTCAGTGGTAACCATGTACACTCACCTGTGACAGTTGGTGGTAACCAGGGAAACACACCTGTGACATTCACAGTGCCCAGGGACACCGGACTGGGACAGTCGGTGGTAACCAGGAAGACGCATCTCTGACAGTCGGTGGTAACCAGGGAAACCCACCTGTGACCATGGTAACCAAGGACACCCCTCTGTGACAATGGTACCCAGGGACAGCCCTCCTGTGACAGTCAGTGGTAACCAGGGAAACCCACCTGTGACCATGGTAACCAAGGACACCCCTCCTGTGACAATGGTACCCAGGGACAGCCCTCCTGTGACAGTCGGTGGTAATCAGGGAAAATCACCTGTGACATTCACAGTGCCCAGGGACACCGGCCTGTGACAGTCGGTGGTAACCAGGGACACGCATCTCTGACAGTCGGTGGTAACCAGGGAAACCCACCTGTGACCATGGTAACCAAGGACACACCAACTGTGCCAGTCACTGGTAACCACGGACACCTCTCCTGTGACTGTGGTTACCAGGGACACGCACATATGACAGTCGGTGGTAACCAGGGACACGCATCTCTGACAGTCAGTGGTAACCAGGGAAACCCACCTGTGAACAAGTTAACCAAGGACACCCCTACCCACAGTCACTGGTAACCAAGGACACCTCTCCTGTGACCGTGGTTACCAGGACACGCACATATGACAGTCGGTGGTAACCAGGGACACGCATCTCTGACAGTCAGTGGTAACCAGGGAAACCCACCTGCGACCATGGTAACCAAGGACACCCCTCCTGTGACAGTCAGTGGTAACCAGGGACACACCTCCTGTGCCAGTGGTAACCAAGGACACCCCTACCCACAGTCACTGGTAACCAAGGACACCTCTCCTGTGACCGTGGTTATCAGGGAGACGCATCTCTGACAGTCGGTGGTAACCAGGGAAAACCACCTGTGACATTCACAGTGCCCAGGGACACCAGCCTGTGACAGTCGGTGGTAACCAGGGAGACGCATCTCTGACAGTCGGTGGTAACCAGGGAAACCAACCTGTGACCATGGTAAGCAAGGACACCCCTCTGTGACAATGGTACCCACGGACAGCCCTCCTGTGACAGTCGGTGGTAACCAGGGAAACACACCTGTGACCATGGTAACCAAGGACACCCCTACCCACTGTCACTGGTAACCAAGGACACCTCTCCTGTGACCGTGGTTATCAGGGAGACGCATCTCTGACAGTCGGTGGTAACCAGGGAAACCCACCTGTGACCATGGTAACCAAGGACACCACTCCTGTGACAATGGTACCCAGGGACAGCCCTCCTGTGACAGTCGGTGGTAACCAGGGAAACCCACCTGTGACCATGGTAACCAAGGACACCCCTCCTGTGACAATGGTACCCAGGGACAGCCATCCTGTGACAGTCGGTGGTAACCAGGGAAACCCACCTGTGACATTCACAGTGCCCAGGGACACCGGCCTGTGACAGTCGGTGGTAACCAGGGACACGCATCTCTGACAGTCGGTGGTAACCAGGGAAACCCACCTGTGACCATGGTAACCAAGGACACCCCTCTGTGACAATGGTACCCAGGGACAGCCCTCCTGTGACAGTCGGTGGTAACCAGGGAAACACACCTGTGACCATGGTAACCAAGGACACCCCTACCCACTGTCACTGGTAACCAAGGACACCTCTCCTGTGACCGTGGTTATCAGGGAGACGCATCTCTGACAGTCGGTGGTAACCAGGGCAACCCACCTGTGACATTCACAGTGCCCAGGGACACCGGCCTGTGACAGTCGGTGGTAACAAGGGAGACGCATCTCTGACAGTCGGTGGTAACCAGGGAAACCCACCTGTGACCATGGTAACCAAGGACACCCCTCTGTGACAATGGTACCCAGGGAGAGCCCTCCTGTGACAGTCGGTGGTAACCAGGGAAACACACCTGTGACCATGGTAACCAAGGACACCCCTACCCACTGTCACTGGTAACCAAGGACACCTCTCCTGTGACCGTGGTTATCAGGGAGACGCATCTCTGACAGTCGGTGATAACCAGGGAATCCCACCTGTGACCATGGTAACCAAGGACACCCCTCCTGTGAAAATGGTACCCAGGGAGAGCCCTCCTGTGACAGTCGATGGTAACCAGGGAAACCCACCTGTGACCATGGTAACCAAGGACACCCCTCCTGTGACAATGGTACCCAGGGACAGCCGTCCTGTGACAGTCGGTGGTAACCAGGGAAACCCACCTGTGACATTCACAGTGCCCAGGGACACCGGCCTGTGACAGTCGGTGGTAATCAGGGACACGCATCTCTGACAGTCGGTGGTAACCAGGGAAACCCACCTGTGACCATGGTAACCAAGGACACACCTACTGTGACAGTCACTGGTAACCACGGACACCTCTCCTGTGACCGTGGCTACCAGGGACACGCACATATGACAGTCGGTGGTAACCAGGGACACGCATCTCTGACAGTCAGTGGTAACCAGGGAAACCCACCTGTCGCCATGGTAACCAAGGACCCACCTACTGTGACAGTCACTGGTAACCACGGACACCTCTCCTGTGACCGTGGTTACCAGGGACACGCATATATGTCAGTCGGTGGTAACCAGGGACACGCATCTCTGACAGTCAGTGGTAACCAGGGAAACCCACCTGCGACCATGGTAACCAAGGACACCCTTCCTGTGACAGTCAGTGGTAACCAGGGACACACCTCCTGTGCCAGTGGTAACCAAGGACACCCCTCCTGTCACAATGGTACCAGGGACAGCCCTCCTGTGACAGTCGGTGGTAACCAGGGAAACACACCTGTGACCATGGTAACCAAGGACACCCCTACCCACTGTCACTGGTAACCAAGGACACCTCTCCTGTGACCGTGGTTATCAGGGAGACGCATCTCTGACAGTCGGTGGTAACCAGGGAAACCCACCTGTGACATTCACAGTGCCCAGGGACACCGGCCTGTGACAGTCGGTGGTAACCAGGGACACGCATCTCTGACAGTCAGTGGTAACCAGGGAAACCCACCTGCGACCATGTTAAACAAGGACACCCCTCCTGTGACAGTCAGTGGTAACCAGGGACACACCTCCTGTGCCAGTGGTAACCAAGGACACCCCTCCTGTGACAACGGTACCCAGGGACAGCCCTCCTGTGACAGTCGGTGGTAACCAGGGAAAACCACCTGTGAACATGGTAACCAAGGACACCCCTACCCACAGTCACTGGTAACCAAGGACACCTCTCCTGTGACCGTGGTTACCAGGACACGCACATATGACAGTCGGTGGTAACCAGGGACACGCATTTCTGACAGTCAGTGGTAACCAGGGAAACCCACCTGCGACCATGGTAACCAAGGACACCCCTCCTGTGACAGTCAGTGGTAACCAGGGACACACCTCCTGTGCTAGTGGTAACCAAGCACACCCCTCCTGTCACAATGGTACCCAGGGACAGCCCTCCTGTGACAGTCAGTGGTAACCATGTACACTCACCTGTGACAGTTGGTGGTAACCAGGGAAACACACCTGTGACATTCACAGTGCCCAGGGACACCGGACTGGGACAGTCGGTGGTAACCAGGAAGACGCATCTCTGACAGTCGGTGGTAACCAGGGAAACCCACCTGTGACCATGGTAACCAAGGACACCCCTCTGTGACAATGGTACCCAGGGACAGCCCTCCTGTGACAGTCAGTGGTAACCAGGGAAACCCACCTGTGACCATGGTAACCAAGGACACCCCTCCTGTGACAATGGTACCCAGGGACAGCCCTCCTGTGACAGTCGGTGGTAATCAGGGAAAATCACCTGTGACATTCACAGTGCCCAGGGACACCGGCCTGTGACAGTCGGTGGTAACCAGGGACACGCATCTCTGACAGTCAGTGGTAACCAGGGAAACCCACCTGTGACCATGGTAACCAAGGACACACCAACTGTGCCAGTCACTGGTAACCACGGACACCTCTCCTGTGACTGTGGTTACCAGGGACACGCACATATGACAGTCGGTGGTAACCAGGGACACGCATCTCTGACAGTCAGTGGTAACCAGGGAAACCCACCTGTGAACAAGTTAACCAAGGACACCCCTACCCACAGTCACTGGTAACCAAGGACACCTCTCCTGTGACCGTGGTTACCAGGACACGCACATATGACAGTCGGTGGTAACCAGGGACACGCATCTCTGACAGTCAGTGGTAACCAGGGAAACCCACCTGCGACCATGGTAACCAAGGACACCCCTCCTGTGACAGTCAGTGGTAACCAGGGACACACCTCCTGTGCCAGTGGTAACCAAGGACACCCCTACCCACAGTCACTGGTAACCAAGGACACCTCTCCTGTGACCGTGGTTATCAGGGAGACGCATCTCTGACAGTCGGTGGTAACCAGGGAAAACCACCTGTGACATTCACAGTGCCCAGGGACACCAGCCTGTGACAGTCGGTGGTAACCAGGGAGACGCATCTCTGACAGTCGGTGGTAACCAGGGAAACCAACCTGTGACCATGGTAAGCAAGGACACCCCTCTGTGACAATGGTACCCACGGACAGCCCTCCTGTGACAGTCGGTGGTAACCAGGGAAACACACCTGTGACCATGGTAACCAAGGACACCCCTACCCACTGTCACTGGTAACCAAGGACACCTCTCCTGTGACCGTGGTTATCAGGGAGACGCATCTCTGACAGTCGGTGGTAACCAGGGAAACCCACCTGTGACCATGGTAACCAAGGACACCACTCCTGTGACAATGGTACCCAGGGACAGCCCTCCTGTGACAGTCGGTGGTAACCAGGGAAACCCACCTGTGACCATGGTAACCAAGGACACCCCTCCTGTGACAATGGTACCCAGGGACAGCCATCCTGTGACAGTCGGTGGTAACCAGGGAAACCCACCTGTGACATTCACAGTGCCCAGGGACACCGGCCTGTGACAGTCGGTGGTAACCAGGGACACGCATCTCTGACAGTCGGTGGTAACCAGGGAAACCCACCTGTGACCATGGTAACCAAGGACACCCCTCTGTGACAATGGTACCCAGGGACAGCCCTCCTGTGACAGTCGGTGGTAACCAGGGAAACACACCTGTGACCATGGTAACCAAGGACACCCCTACCCACTGTCACTGGTAACCAAGGACACCTCTCCTGTGACCGTGGTTATCAGGGAGACGCATCTCTGACAGTCGGTGGTAACCAGGGCAACCCACCTGTGACATTCACAGTGCCCAGGGACACCGGCCTGTGACAGTCGGTGGTAACAAGGGAGACGCATCTCTGACAGTCGGTGGTAACCAGGGAAACCCACCTGTGACCATGGTAACCAAGGACACCCCTCTGTGACAATGGTACCCAGGGAGAGCCCTCCTGTGACAGTCGGTGGTAACCAGGGAAACACACCTGTGACCATGGTAACCAAGGACACCCCTACCCACTGTCACTGGTAACCAAGGACACCTCTCCTGTGACCGTGGTTATCAGGGAGACGCATCTCTGACAGTCGGTGATAACCAGGGAATCCCACCTGTGACCATGGTAACCAAGGACACCCCTCCTGTGAAAATGGTACCCAGGGAGAGCCCTCCTGTGACAGTCGATGGTAACCAGGGAAACCCACCTGTGACCATGGTAACCAAGGACACCCCTCCTGTGACAATGGTACCCAGGGACAGCCGTCCTGTGACAGTCGGTGGTAACCAGGGAAACCCACCTGTGACATTCACAGTGCCCAGGGACACCGGCCTGTGACAGTCGGTGGTAATCAGGGACACGCATCTCTGACAGTCGGTGGTAACCAGGGAAACCCACCTGTGACCATGGTAACCAAGGACACACCTACTGTGACAGTCACTGGTAACCACGGACACCTCTCCTGTGACCGTGGCTACCAGGGACACGCACATATGACAGTCGGTGGTAACCAGGGACACGCATCTCTGACAGTCAGTGGTAACCAGGGAAACCCACCTGTCGCCATGGTAACCAAGGACCCACCTACTGTGACAGTCACTGGTAACCACGGACACCTCTCCTGTGACCGTGGTTACCAGGGACACGCATATATGTCAGTCGGTGGTAACCAGGGACACGCATCTCTGACAGTCAGTGGTAACCAGGGAAACCCACCTGCGACCATGGTAACCAAGGACACCCTTCCTGTGACAGTCAGTGGTAACCAGGGACACACCTCCTGTGCCAGTGGTAACCAAGGACACCCCTCCTGTCACAATGGTACCAGGGACAGCCCTCCTGTGACAGTCGGTGGTAACCAGGGAAACCCACCTGTGACCATGGTAACCAAGGACACCCCTCCTGTGACAATGGTACCCCGGGACAGCCCTCCTGTGACAGTCGGTGGTAACCAGGGAAACCCACCTGTGACATTCACAGTGCCCAGGGACACCGGCCTGTGACAGTCGGTGGTAATCAGGGACACGCATCTCTGACAGTCGGTGGTAACCAGGGAAACCCACCTGTGACCATGGTAACCAAGGACACCCCTCCTGTGACAATGGTACCCAGGGACAGCCATCCTGTGACAGTTGGTGGTAACCAGGGAAACCCACCTGTGACATTCACAGTGCCCAGGGACACCGGCCTGTGACAGTCGGTGGTAACCAGGGACACGCATCTCTGACAGTCGGTGGTAACCAGGGAAACCCACCTGTGACCATGGTAACCAAGGACACACCTACTGTGACAGTCACTGGTAACCACGGACACCTCTCCTGTGACCGTGGCTACCACGGACACGCACATATGACAGTCGGTGGTAACCAGGGACACGCATCTCTGACAGTCGGTGGTAACAAGGGAAACCCAACTGTCGCCATGGTAACCAAGGACCCACCTACTGTGACAGTCACTGGTAACCACGGACACCTCTCCTGTGACCGTGGTTACCAGGGACACGCATATATGACAGTCGGTGGTAAACAGGGACACGCATCTATGACAGTCAGTGGTAACCAGGGAAACCCACCTGCGACCATGGTAACCAAGGACACCCTTCCTGTGACAGTCAGTGGTAACCAGGGACACACCTCCTGTGCCAGTGGTAACCAAGGACACCCCTCCTGTCACAATGGTACCAGGGACAGCCCTCCTGTGACAGTCGGTGGTAACCAGGGAAACCCACCTGTGACCATGGTAACCAAGGACACCCCTCTGTGACAATGGTACCCAGGGACAGCCCTCCTGTGACAGTCGGTGGTAACCAGGGAAACACACCTGTGACCATGGTAACCAAGGACACCCCTACCCACAGTCACTGGTAACCAAGGACACCTCTCCTGTGACCGTGGTTATCAGGGAGACGCATCTCTGACAGTCGGTGGTAACCAGGGAAACCCACCTGTGACATTCACAGTGCCCAGGGACACCGGCCTGTGACAGTCGGTGGTAACCAGGGAGACGCATCTCTGACAGTCGGTGGTAACCAGGGAAACCCACCTGTGACCATGGTAACCAAGGACACCCCTCTGTGACAATGGTACCCAGGGACAGCCCTCCTGTGACAGTCGGTGGTAACCAGGGAAACACACCTGTGACCATGGTAACCAAGGACACCCCTCCTGTGACAATGGTACCCAGGGACAGCCGTCCTGTGACAGTCGGTGGTAACCAGGGAAACCCACCTGTGACATTCACAGTGCCCAGGGACACCGGCCTGTGACAGTCGGTGGTAATCAGGGACACGCATCTCTGACAGTCGGTGGTAACCAGGGAAACCCACCTGTGACCATGGTAACCAAGGACACACCTACTGTGACAGTCACTGGTAACCACGCACACCTCTCCTGTGACCGTGGCTACCAGGGACACGCACATATGACAGTCGGTGGTAACCAGGGACACGCATCTCTGACAGTCAGTGGTAACCAGGGAAACCCACCTGCGACCATGTTAACCAAGGACACCCCTCCGGTGACAGTCAGTGGTAACCAGGGACACACCTCCTGTGCCAGTGGTAACCAAGGACACCCCTCCTGTGACAATGGTACCCAGGGACAGCCCTCCTGTGACAGTCGGTGGTAACCAGGGAAACACACCTGTGACCATGGTAACCAAGGACACCCCTACCCACTGTCACTGGTAACCAAGGACACCTCTCCTGTGACCGTGGTTATCAGGGAGACGCATCTCTGACAGTCGGTGGTAACCAGGGAAACCCACCTGTGACATTCACAGTGCCCAGGGACACCGGCCTGTGACAGTCGGTGGTAACCAGGGACACGCATCTCTGACAGTCAGTGGTAACCAGGGAAACCCACCTGCGACCATGTTAAACAAGGACACCCCTCCTGTGACAGTCAGTGGTAACCAGGGACACACCTCCTGTGCCAGTGGTAACCAAGGACACCCCTCCTGTGACAACGGTACCCAGGGACAGCCCTCCTGTGACAGTCGGTGGTAACCAGGGAAAACCACCTGTGAACATGGTAACCAAGGACACCCCTACCCACAGTCACTGGTAACCAAGGACACCTCTCCTGTGACCGTGGTTACCAGGACACGCACATATGACAGTCGGTGGTAACCAGGGACACGCATTTCTGACAGTCAGTGGTAACCAGGGAAACCCACCTGCGACCATGGTAACCAAGGACACCCCTCCTGTGACAGTCAGTGGTAACCAGGGACACACCTCCTGTGCTAGTGGTAACCAAGCACACCCCTCCTGTCACAATGGTACCCAGGGACAGCCCTCCTGTGACAGTCAGTGGTAACCATGTACACTCACCTGTGACAGTTGGTGGTAACCAGGGAAACACACCTGTGACATTCACAGTGCCCAGGGACACCGGACTGGGACAGTCGGTGGTAACCAGGAAGACGCATCTCTGACAGTCGGTGGTAACCAGGGAAACCCACCTGTGACCATGGTAACCAAGGACACCCCTCTGTGACAATGGTACCCAGGGACAGCCCTCCTGTGACAGTCAGTGGTAACCAGGGAAACCCACCTGTGACCATGGTAACCAAGGACACCCCTCCTGTGACAATGGTACCCAGGGACAGCCCTCCTGTGACAGTCGGTGGTAATCAGGGAAAATCACCTGTGACATTCACAGTGCCCAGGGACACCGGCCTGTGACAGTCGGTGGTAACCAGGGACACGCATCTCTGACAGTCGGTGGTAACCAGGGAAACCCACCTGTGACCATGGTAACCAAGGACACACCTACTGTGCCAGTCACTGGTAACCACGGACACCTCTCCTGTGACTGTGGTTACCAGGGACACGCACATATGACAGTCGGTGGTAACCAGGGACACGCATCTCTGACAGTCAGTGGTAACCAGGGAAACCCACCTGTGAACAAGTTAACCAAGGACACCCCTACCCACAGTCACTGGTAAACAAGGACACCTCTCCTGTGACCGTGGTTACCAGGACACGCACATATGACAGTCGGTGGTAACCAGGGACACGCATCTCTGACAGTCAGTGGTAACCAGGGAAACCCACCTGCGACCATGGTAACCAAGGACACCCCTCCTGTGACAGTCAGTGGTAACCAGGGACACACCTCCTGTGCCAGTGGTAACCAAGGACACCCCTACCCACAGTCACTGGTAACCAAGGACACCTCTCCTGTGACCGTGGTTATCAGGGAGACGCATCTCTGACAGTCGGTGGTAACCAGGGAAAACCACCTGTGACATTCACAGTGCCCAGGGACACCAGCATGTGACAGTCGGTGGTAACCAGGGAGACGCATCTCTGACAGTCGGTGGTAACCAGGGAAACCAACCTGTGACCATGGTAAGCAAGGACACCCCTCTGTGACAATGGTACCCACGGACAGCCCTCCTGTGACAGTCGGTGGTAACCAGGGAAACACACCTGTGACCATGGTAACCAAGGACACCCCTACCCACTGTCACTGGTAACCAAGGACACCTCTCCTGTGACCGTGGTTATCAGGGAGACGCATCTCTGACAGTCGGTGGTAACCAGGGAAACCCACCTGTGACCATGGTAACCAAGGACACCACTCCTGTGACAATGGTACCCAGGGACAGCCCTCCTGTGACAGTCGGTGGTAACCAGGGAAACCCACCTGTGACCATGGTAACCAAGGACACCCCTCCTGTGACAATGGTACCCAGGGACAGCCATCCTGTGACAGTCGGTGGTAACCAGGGAAACCCACCTGTGACATTCACAGTGCCCAGGGACACCGGCCTGTGACAGTCGGTGGTAACCAGGGACACGCATCTCTGACAGTCGGTGGTAACCAGGGAAACCCACCTGTGACCATGGTAACCAAGGACACCCCTCTGTGACAATGGTACCCAGGGACAGCCCTCCTGTGACAGTCGGTGGTAACCAGGGAAACACACCTGTGACCATGGTAACCAAGGACACCCCTACCCACTGTCACTGGTAACCAAGGACACCTCTCCTGTGACCGTGGTTATCAGGGAGACGCATCTCTGACAGTCGGTGGTAACCAGGGCAACCCACCTGTGACATTCACAGTGCCCAGGGACACCGGCCTGTGACAGTCGGTGGTAACAAGGGAGACGCATCTCTGACAGTCGGTGGTAACCAGGGAAACCCACCTGTGACCATGGTAACCAAGGACACCCCTCTGTGACAATGGTACCCAGGGAGAGCCCTCCTGTGACAGTCGGTGGTAACCAGGGAAACACACCTGTGACCATGGTAACCAAGGACACCCCTACCCACTGTCACTGGTAACCAAGGACACCTCTCCTGTGACCGTGGTTATCAGGGAGACGCATCTCTGACAGTCGGTGATAACCAGGGAATCCCACCTGTGACCATGGTAACCAAGGACACCCCTCCTGTGACAATGGTACCCAGGGAGAGCCCTCCTGTGACAGTCGATGGTAACCAGGGAAACCCACCTGTGACCATGGTAACCAAGGACACCCCTCCTGTGACAATGGTACCCAGGGACAGCCGTCCTGTGACAGTCGGTGGTAACCAGGGAAACCCACCTGTGACATTCACAGTGCCCAGGGACACCGGCCTGTGACAGTCGGTGGTAATCAGGGACACGCATCTCTGACAGTCGGTGGTAACCAGGGAAACCCACCTGTGACCATGGTAACCAAGGACACACCTACTGTGACAGTCACTGGTAACCACGGACACCTCTCCTGTGACCGTGGCTACCAGGGACACGCACATATGACAGTCGGTGGTAACCAGGGACACGCATCTCTGACAGTCAGTGGTAACCAGGGAAACCCACCTGTCGCCATGGTAACCAAGGACCCACCTACTGTGACAGTCACTGGTAACCACGGACACCTCTCCTGTGACCGTGGTTACCAGGGACACGCATATATGACAGTCGGTGGTAACCAGGGACACGCATCTCTGACAGTCAGTGGTAACCAGGGAAACCCACCTGCGACCATGGTAACCAAGGACACCCTTCCTGTGACAGTCAGTGGTAACCAGGGACACACCTCCTGTGCCAGTGGTAACCAAGGACACCCCTCCTGTCACAATGGTACCAGGGACAGCCCTCCTGTGACAGTCGGTGGTAACCAGGGAAACCCACCTGTGACCATGGTAACCAAGGACACCCCTCCTGTGACAA
This sequence comes from Rangifer tarandus platyrhynchus, assembly GCA_949782905.1. Taxonomy (NCBI): domain Eukaryota; kingdom Metazoa; phylum Chordata; class Mammalia; order Artiodactyla; family Cervidae; genus Rangifer; species Rangifer tarandus. Next base: position 44,602,897 of record OX460344.1, read on the forward strand.
TGGTACCCCGGGACAGCCCTCCTGTGACAGTCGGTGGTAACCAGGGAAACCCACCTGTGACCATGGTAACCAATGACACCCCTCCTGTGACAATGGTACCCAGGGACAGCCATCCTGTGACAGTCGGTGGTAACCAGGGAAACCCACCTGTGACATTCACAGTGCCCAGGGACACCGGCCTGTGACAGTCGGTGGTAACCAGGGAGACGCATCTCTGACAGTCGGTGGTAACCAGGGAAACCAACCTGTGACCATGGTAACCAAGGACACCCCTCAGTGACAATGGTACCCAGGGACAGCCCTCCTGTGACAGTCGGTGGTAACCAGGGAAACACACCTGTGACCATGGTAACCAAGGACACCCCTACCCACTGTCACTGGTAACCAAGGACACCTCTCCTGTGACCGTGGTTACCAGGGACACGCATATATGACAGTCGGTGGTAACCAGGGACAGGCATTTCTGACAGTCAGTGGTAACCAGGGAAACCCACCTGCAATCATGGTAACCAAGGACACCCCTCCTGTGACAGTCAGTGGTAACCAGGCAAACACCTCCTGTGCCAGTGGCAACCAAGGACACCCCTCCTGTGACAATGGTACCCAGGGACAGCCGTCCTGTGACAGTCGGTGGTAACCAGGGAAACCCACCTGTGACATTCACAGTGCCCAGGGACACCGGCCTGTGACAGTCGGTGGTAATCAGGGACACGCATCTCTGACAGTCGGTGGTAACCAGGGAAACCCACCTGTGACCATGGTAACCAAGGACACACCTACTGTGACAGTCACTGGTAACCACGGACACCTCTCCTGTGACCGTGGCTACCAGGGACACGCACATATGACAGTCGGTGGTAACCAGGGACACGCATCTCTGACAGTCAGTGGTAACCAGGGAAACCCACCTGTCGCCATGGTAACCAAGGACCCACCTACTGTGACAGTCACTGGTAACCACGGACACCTCTCCTGTGACCGTGGTTACCAGGGACACGCATATATGACAGTCGGTGGTAACCAGGGACACGCATCTCTGACAGTCAGTGGTAACCAGGGAAACCCACCTGCGACCATGGTAACCAAGGACACCCCTCCTGTGACAACGGTACCCAGGGACAGCCCTCCTGTGACAGTCGGTGGTAACCAGGGAAAACCACCTGTGAACATGGTAACCAAGGACACCCCTACCCACAGTCACTGGTAACCAAGGACACCTCTCCTGTGACCGTGGTTACCAGGACACGCACATATGACAGTCGGTGGTAACCAGGGACACGCATTTCTGACAGTCAGTGGTAACCAGGGAAACCCACCTGCGACCATGGTAACCAAGGACACCCCTCCTGTGACAGTCAGTGGTAACCAGGGACACACCTCCTGTGCTAGTGGTAACCAAGCACACCCCTCCTGTCACAATGGTACCCAGGGACAGCCCTCCTGTGACAGTCAGTGGTAACCATGTACACTCACCTGTGACAGTTGGTGGTAACCAGGGAAACACACCTGTGACATTCACAGTGCCCAGGGACACCGGACTGGGACAGTCGGTGGTAACCAGGAAGACGCATCTCTGACAGTCGGTGGTAACCAGGGAAACCCACCTGTGACCATGGTAACCAAGGACACCCCTCTGTGACAATGGTACCCAGGGACAGCCCTCCTGTGACAGTCGGTGGTAACCAGGGAAACACACCTGTGACCATGGTAACCAAGGACACCCCTACCCACTGTCACTGGTAACCAAGGACACCTCTCCTGTGACCGTGGTTATCAGGGAGACGCATCTCTGACAGTCGGTGGTAACCAGGGCAACCCACCTGTGACATTCACAGTGCCCAGGGACACCGGCCTGTGACAGTCGGTGGTAACAAGGGAGACGCATCTCTGACAGTCGGTGGTAACCAGGGAAACCCACCTGTGACCATGGTAACCAAGGACACCCCTCTGTGACAATGGTACCCAGGGAGAGCCCTCCTGTGACAGTCGGTGGTAACCAGGGAAACACACCTGTGACCATGGTAACCAAGGACACCCCTACCCACTGTCACTGGTAACCAAGGACACCTCTCCTGTGACCGTGGTTATCAGGGAGACGCATCTCTGACAGTCGGTGATAACCAGGGAATCCCACCTGTGACCATGGTAACCAAGGACACCCCTCCTGTGACAATGGTACCCAGGGAGAGCCCTCCTGTGACAGTCGATGGTAACCAGGGAAACCCACCTGTGACCATGGTAACCAAGGACACCCCTCCTGTGACAATGGTACCCAGGGACAGCCGTCCTGTGACAGTCGGTGGTAACCAGGGAAACCCACCTGTGACATTCACAGTGCCCAGGGACACCGGCCTGTGACAGTCGGTGGTAATCAGGGACACGCATCTCTGACAGTCGGTGGTAACCAGGGAAACCCACCTGTGACCATGGTAACCAAGGACACACCTACTGTGACAGTCACTGGTAACCACGGACACCTCTCCTGTGACCGTGGCTACCAGGGACACGCACATATGACAGTCGGTGGTAACCAGGGACACGCATCTCTGACAGTCAGTGGTAACCAGGGAAACCCACCTGTCGCCATGGTAACCAAGGACCCACCTACTGTGACAGTCACTGGTAACCACGGACACCTCTCCTGTGACCGTGGTTACCAGGGACACGCATATATGACAGTCGGTGGTAACCAGGGACACGCATCTCTGACAGTCAGTGGTAACCAGGGAAACCCACCTGCGACCATGGTAACCAAGGACACCCTTCCTGTGACAGTCAGTGGTAACCAGGGACACACCTCCTGTGCCAGTGGTAACCAAGGACACCCCTCCTGTCACAATGGTACCAGGGACAGCCCTCCTGTGACAGTCGGTGGTAACCAGGGAAACCCACCTGTGACCATGGTAACCAAGGACACCCCTCCTGTGACAATGGTACCCAGGGACAGCCATCCTGTGACAGTTGGTGGTAACCAGGGAAACCCACCTGTGACATTCACAGTGCCCAGGGACACCGGCCTGTGACAGTCGGTGGTAACCAGGGACACGCATCTCTGACAGTCGGTGGTAACCAGGGAAACCCACCTGTGACCATGGTAACCAAGGACACACCTACTGTGACAGTCACTGGTAACCACGGACACCTCTCCTGTGACCGTGGCTACCACGGACACGCACATATGACAGTCGGTGGTAACCAGGGACACGCATCTCTGACAGTCGGTGGTAACAAGGGAAACCCAACTGTCGCCATGGTAACCAAGGACCCACCTACTGTGACAGTCACTGGTAACCACGGACACCTCTCCTGTGACCGTGGTTACCAGGGACACGCATATATGACAGTCGGTGGTAAACAGGGACACGCATCTATGACAGTCAGTGGTAACCAGGGAAACCCACCTGCGACCATGGTAACCAAGGACACCCTTCCTGTGACAGTCAGTGGTAACCAGGGACACACCTCCTGTGCCAGTGGTAACCAAGGACACCCCTCCTGTCACAATGGTACCAGGGACAGCCCTCCTGTGACAGTCGGTGGTAACCAGGGAAACCCACCTGTGACCATGGTAACCAAGGACACCCCTCTGTGACAATGGTACCCAGGGACAGCCCTCCTGTGACAGTCGGTGGTAACCAGGGAAACACACCTGTGACCATGGTAACCAAGGACACCCCTACCCACAGTCACTGGTAACCAAGGACACCTCTCCTGTGACCGTGGTTATCAGGGAGACGCATCTCTGACAGTCGGTGGTAACCAGGGAAACCCACCTGTGACATTCACAGTGCCCAGGGACACCGGCCTGTGACAGTCGGTGGTAACCAGGGAGACGCATCTCTGACAGTCGGTGGTAACCAGGGAAACCCACCTGTGACCATGGTAACCAAGGACACCCCTCTGTGACAATGGTACCCAGGGACAGCCCTCCTGTGACAGTCGGTGGTAACCAGGGAAACACACCTGTGACCATGGTAACCAAGGACACCCCTCCTGTGACAATGGTACCCAGGGACAGCCGTCCTGTGACAGTCGGTGGTAACCAGGGAAACCCACCTGTGACATTCACAGTGCCCAGGGACACCGGCCTGTGACAGTCGGTGGTAATCAGGGACACGCATCTCTGACAGTCGGTGGTAACCAGGGAAACCCACCTGTGACCATGGTAACCAAGGACACACCTACTGTGACAGTCACTGGTAACCACGCACACCTCTCCTGTGACCGTGGCTACCAGGGACACGCACATATGACAGTCGGTGGTAACCAGGGACACGCATCTCTGACAGTCAGTGGTAACCAGGGAAACCCACCTGCGACCATGTTAACCAAGGACACCCCTCCGGTGACAGTCAGTGGTAACCAGGGACACACCTCCTGTGCCAGTGGTAACCAAGGACACCCCTCCTGTGACAATGGTACCCAGGGACAGCCCTCCTGTGACAGTCGGTGGTAACCAGGGAAACACACCTGTGACCATGGTAACCAAGGACACCCCTACCCACTGTCACTGGTAACCAAGGACACCTCTCCTGTGACCGTGGTTATCAGGGAGACGCATCTCTGACAGTCGGTGGTAACCAGGGAAACCCACCTGTGACATTCACAGTGCCCAGGGACACCGGCCTGTGACAGTCGGTGGTAACCAGGGACACGCATCTCTGACAGTCAGTGGTAACCAGGGAAACCCACCTGCGACCATGTTAAACAAGGACACCCCTCCTGTGACAGTCAGTGGTAACCAGGGACACACCTCCTGTGCCAGTGGTAACCAAGGACACCCCTCCTGTGACAACGGTACCCAGGGACAGCCCTCCTGTGACAGTCGGTGGTAACCAGGGAAAACCACCTGTGAACATGGTAACCAAGGACACCCCTACCCACAGTCACTGGTAACCAAGGACACCTCTCCTGTGACCGTGGTTACCAGGACACGCACATATGACAGTCGGTGGTAACCAGGGACACGCATTTCTGACAGTCAGTGGTAACCAGGGAAACCCACCTGCGACCATGGTAACCAAGGACACCCCTCCTGTGACAGTCAGTGGTAACCAGGGACACACCTCCTGTGCTAGTGGTAACCAAGCACACCCCTCCTGTCACAATGGTACCCAGGGACAGCCCTCCTGTGACAGTCAGTGGTAACCATGTACACTCACCTGTGACAGTTGGTGGTAACCAGGGAAACACACCTGTGACATTCACAGTGCCCAGGGACACCGGACTGGGACAGTCGGTGGTAACCAGGAAGACGCATCTCTGACAGTCGGTGGTAACCAGGGAAACCCACCTGTGACCATGGTAACCAAGGACACCCCTCTGTGACAATGGTACCCAGGGACAGCCCTCCTGTGACAGTCAGTGGTAACCAGGGAAACCCACCTGTGACCATGGTAACCAAGGACACCCCTCCTGTGACAATGGTACCCAGGGACAGCCCTCCTGTGACAGTCGGTGGTAATCAGGGAAAATCACCTGTGACATTCACAGTGCCCAGGGACACCGGCCTGTGACAGTCGGTGGTAACCAGGGACACGCATCTCTGACAGTCGGTGGTAACCAGGGAAACCCACCTGTGACCATGGTAACCAAGGACACACCTACTGTGCCAGTCACTGGTAACCACGGACACCTCTCCTGTGACTGTGGTTACCAGGGACACGCACATATGACAGTCGGTGGTAACCAGGGACACGCATCTCTGACAGTCAGTGGTAACCAGGGAAACCCACCTGTGAACAAGTTAACCAAGGACACCCCTACCCACAGTCACTGGTAAACAAGGACACCTCTCCTGTGACCGTGGTTACCAGGACACGCACATATGACAGTCGGTGGTAACCAGGGACACGCATCTCTGACAGTCAGTGGTAACCAGGGAAACCCACCTGCGACCATGGTAACCAAGGACACCCCTCCTGTGACAGTCAGTGGTAACCAGGGACACACCTCCTGTGCCAGTGGTAACCAAGGACACCCCTACCCACAGTCACTGGTAACCAAGGACACCTCTCCTGTGACCGTGGTTATCAGGGAGACGCATCTCTGACAGTCGGTGGTAACCAGGGAAAACCACCTGTGACATTCACAGTGCCCAGGGACACCAGCATGTGACAGTCGGTGGTAACCAGGGAGACGCATCTCTGACAGTCGGTGGTAACCAGGGAAACCAACCTGTGACCATGGTAAGCAAGGACACCCCTCTGTGACAATGGTACCCACGGACAGCCCTCCTGTGACAGTCGGTGGTAACCAGGGAAACACACCTGTGACCATGGTAACCAAGGACACCCCTACCCACTGTCACTGGTAACCAAGGACACCTCTCCTGTGACCGTGGTTATCAGGGAGACGCATCTCTGACAGTCGGTGGTAACCAGGGAAACCCACCTGTGACCATGGTAACCAAGGACACCACTCCTGTGACAATGGTACCCAGGGACAGCCCTCCTGTGACAGTCGGTGGTAACCAGGGAAACCCACCTGTGACCATGGTAACCAAGGACACCCCTCTTGTGACAATGGTACCCAGGGACAGCCATCCTGTGACAGTCGGTGGTAACCAGGGAAACCCACCTGTGACATTCACAGTGCCCAGGGACACCGGCCTGTGACAGTCGGTGGTAACCAGGGACACGCATCTCTGACAGTCGGTGGTAACCAGGGAAACCCACCTGTGACCATGGTAACCAAGGACACCCCTCTGTGACAATGGTACCCAGGGACAGCCCTCCTGTGACAGTCGGTGGTAACCAGGGAAACACACCTGTGACCATGGTAACCAAGGACACCCCTACCCACTGTCACTGGTAACCAAGGACACCTCTCCTGTGACCGTGGTTATCAGGGAGACGCATCTCTGACAGTCGGTGGTAACCAGGGCAACCCACCTGTGACATTCACAGTGCCCAGGGACACCGGCCTGTGACAGTCGGTGGTAACAAGGGAGACGCATCTCTGACAGTCGGTGGTAACCAGGGAAACCCACCTGTGACCATGGTAACCAAGGACACCCCTCTGTGACAATGGTACCCAGGGAGAGCCCTCCTGTGACAGTCGGTGGTAACCAGGGAAACACACCTGTGACCATGGTAACCAAGGACACCCCTACCCACTGTCACTGGTAACCAAGGACACCTCTCCTGTGACCGTGGTTATCAGGGAGACGCATCTCTGACAGTCGGTGATAACCAGGGAATCCCACCTGTGACCATGGTAACCAAGGACACCCCTCCTGTGACAATGGTACCCAGGGAGAGCCCTCCTGTGACAGTCGATGGTAACCAGGGAAACCCACCTGTGACCATGGTAACCAAGGACACCCCTCCTGTGACAATGGTACCCAGGGACAGCCGTCCTGTGACAGTCGGTGGTAACCAGGGAAACCCACCTGTGACATTCACAGTGCCCAGGGACACCGGCCTGTGACAGTCGGTGGTAATCAGGGACACGCATCTCTGACAGTCGGTGGTAACCAGGGAAACCCACCTGTGACCATGGTAACCAAGGACACACCTACTGTGACAGTCACTGGTAACCACGGACACCTCTCCTGTGACCGTGGCTACCAGGGACACGCACATATGACAGTCGGTGGTAACCAGGGACACGCATCTCTGACAGTCAGTGGTAACCAGGGAAACCCACCTGTCGCCATGGTAACCAAGGACCCACCTACTGTGACAGTCACTGGTAACCACGGACACCTCTCCTGTGACCGTGGTTACCAGGGACACGCATATATGACAGTCGGTGGTAACCAGGGACACGCATCTCTGACAGTCAGTGGTAACCAGGGAAACCCACCTGCGACCATGGTAACCAAGGACACCCTTCCTGTGACAGTCAGTGGTAACCAGGGACACACCTCCTGTGCCAGTGGTAACCAAGGACACCCCTCCTGTCACAATGGTACCAGGGACAGCCCTCCTGTGACAGTCGGTGGTAACCAGGGAAACCCACCTGTGACCATGGTAACCAAGGACACCCGTCCTGTGACAATGGTACCCCGGGACAGCCCTCCTGTGACAGTCGGTGGTAACCAGGGAAACCCACCTGTGACCATGGTAACCAATGACACCCCTCCTGTGACAATGGTACCCAGGGACAGCCATCCTGTGACAGTCGGTGGTAACCAGGGAAACCCACCTGTGACATTCACAGTGCCCAGGGACACCGGCCTGTGACAGTCGGTGGTAACCAGGGAGACGCATCTCTGACAGTCGGTGGTAACCAGGGAAACCAACCTGTGACCATGGTAACCAAGGACACCCCTCAGTGACAATGGTACCCAGGGACAGCCCTCCTGTGACAGTCGGTGGTAACCAGGGAAACACACCTGTGACCATGGTAACCAAGGACACCCCTACCCACTGTCACTGGTAACCAAGGACACCTCTCCTGTGACCGTGGTTACCAGGGACACGCATATATGACAGTCGGTGGTAACCAGGGACAGGCATTTCTGACAGTCAGTGGTAACCAGGGAAACCCACCTGCAATCATGGTAACCAAGGACACCCCTCCTGTGACAGTCAGTGGTAACCAGGCAAACACCTCCTGTGCCAGTGGCAACCAAGGACACCCCTCCTGTGACAATGGTACCCAGGGACAGCCGTCCTGTGACAGTCGGTGGTAACCAGGGAAACCCACCTGTGACATTCACAGTGCCCAGGGACACCGGCCTGTGACAGTCGGTGGTAATCAGGGACACGCATCTCTGACAGTCGGTGGTAACCAGGGAAACCCACCTGTGACCATGGTAACCAAGGACACACCTACTGTGACAGTCACTGGTAACCACGGACACCTCTCCTGTGACCGTGGCTACCAGGGACACGCACATATGACAGTCGGTGGTAACCAGGGACACGCATCTCTGACAGTCAGTGGTAACCAGGGAAACCCACCTGTCGCCATGGTAACCAAGGACCCACCTACTGTGACAGTCACTGGTAACCACGGACACCTCTCCTGTGACCGTGGTTACCAGGGACACGCATATATGACAGTCGGTGGTAACCAGGGACACGCATCTCTGACAGTCAGTGGTAACCAGGGAAACCCACCTGCGACCATGGTAACCAAGGACACCCCTCCTGTGACAACGGTACCCAGGGACAGCCCTCCTGTGACAGTCGGTGGTAACCAGGGAAAACCACCTGTGAACATGGTAACCAAGGACACCCCTACCCACAGTCACTGGTAACCAAGGACACCTCTCCTGTGACCGTGGTTACCAGGACACGCACATATGACAGTCGGTGGTAACCAGGGACACGCATTTCTGACAGTCAGTGGTAACCAGGGAAACCCACCTGCGACCATGGTAACCAAGGACACCCCTCCTGTGACAGTCAGTGGTAACCAGGGACACACCTCCTGTGCTAGTGGTAACCAAGCACACCCCTCCTGTCACAATGGTACCCAGGGACAGCCCTCCTGTGACAGTCAGTGGTAACCATGTACACTCACCTGTGACAGTTGGTGGTAACCAGGGAAACACACCTGTGACATTCACAGTGCCCAGGGACACCGGACTGGGACAGTCGGTGGTAACCAGGAAGACGCATCTCTGACAGTCGGTGGTAACCAGGGAAACCCACCTGTGACCATGGTAACCAAGGACACCCCTCTGTGACAATGGTACCCAGGGACAGCCCTCCTGTGACAGTCGGTGGTAACCAGGGAAACACACCTGTGACCATGGTAACCAAGGACACCCCTACCCACTGTCACTGGTAACCAAGGACACCTCTCCTGTGACCGTGGTTATCAGGGAGACGCATCTCTGACAGTCGGTGGTAACCAGGGCAACCCACCTGTGACATTCACAGTGCCCAGGGACACCGGCCTGTGACAGTCGGTGGTAACAAGGGAGACGCATCTCTGACAGTCGGTGGTAACCAGGGAAACCCACCTGTGACCATGGTAACCAAGGACACCCCTCTGTGACAATGGTACCCAGGGAGAGCCCTCCTGTGACAGTCGGTGGTAACCAGGGAAACACACCTGTGACCATGGTAACCAAGGACACCCCTACCCACTGTCACTGGTAACCAAGGACACCTCTCCTGTGACCGTGGTTATCAGGGAGACGCATCTCTGACAGTCGGTGATAACCAGGGAATCCCACCTGTGACCATGGTAACCAAGGACACCCCTCCTGTGACAATGGTACCCAGGGAGAGCCCTCCTGTGACAGTCGATGGTAACCAGGGAAACCCACCTGTGACCATGGTAACCAAGGACACCCCTCCTGTGACAATGGTACCCAGGGACAGCCGTCCTGTGACAGTCGGTGGTAACCAGGGAAACCCACCTGTGACATTCACAGTGCCCAGGGACACCGGCCTGTGACAGTCGGTGGTAATCAGGGACACGCATCTCTGACAGTCGGTGGTAACCAGGGAAACCCACCTGTGACCATGGTAACCAAGGACACACCTACTGTGACAGTCACTGGTAACCACGGACACCTCTCCTGTGACCGTGGCTACCAGGGACACGCACATATGACAGTCGGTGGTAACCAGGGACACGCATCTCTGACAGTCAGTGGTAACCAGGGAAACCCACCTGTCGCCATGGTAACCAAGGACCCACCTACTGTGACAGTCACTGGTAACCACGGACACCTCTCCTGTGACCGTGGTTACCAGGGACACGCATATATGACAGTCGGTGGTAACCAGGGACACGCATCTCTGACAGTCAGTGGTAACCAGGGAAACCCACCTGCGACCATGGTAACCAAGGACACCCTTCCTGTGACAGTCAGTGGTAACCAGGGACACACCTCCTGTGCCAGTGGTAACCAAGGACACCCCTCCTGTCACAATGGTACCAGGGACAGCCCTCCTGTGACAGTCGGTGGTAACCAGGGAAACCCACCTGTGACCATGGTAACCAAGGACACCCCTCCTGTGACAATGGTACCCCGGGACAGCCCTCCTGTGACAGTCGGTGGTAACCATGGAAACCCACCTGTGACCATGGTAACCAATGACACCCCTCCTGTGACAATGGTACCCAGGGACAGCCATCCTGTGACAGTCGGTGGTAACCAGGGAAACCCACCTGTGACATTCACAGTGCCCAGGGACACCGGCCTGTGACAGTCGGTGGTAACCAGGGAGACGCATCTCTGACAGTCGGTGGTAACCAGGGAAACCAACCTGTGACCATGGTAACCAAGGACACCCCTCAGTGACAATGGTACCCAGGGACAGCCCTCCTGTGACAGTCGGTGGTAACCAGGGAAACACACCTGTGACCATGGTAACCAAGGACACCCCTACCCACTGTCACTGGTAACCAAGGACACCTCTCCTGTGACCGTGGTTACCAGGGACACGCATATATGACAGTCGGTGGTAACCAGGGACAGGCATTTCTGACAGTCAGTGGTAACCAGGGAAACCCACCTGCAATCATGGTAACCAAGGACACCCCTCCTGTGACAGTCAGTGGTAACCAGGCAAACACCTCCTGTGCCAGTGGCAACCAAGGACACCCCTCCTGTGACAATGGTACCCAGGGACAGCCGTCCTGTGACAGTCGGTGGTAACCAGGGAAACCCACCTGTGACATTCACAGTGCCCAGGGACACCGGCCTGTGACAGTCGGTGGTAATCAGGGACACGCATCTCTGACAGTCGGTGGTAACCAGGGAAACCCACCTGTGACCATGGTAACCAAGGACACACCTACTGTGACAGTCACTGGTAACCACGGACACCTCTCCTGTGACCGTGGCTACCAGGGACACGCACATATGACAGTCGGTGGTAACCAGGGACACGCATCTCTGACAGTCAGTGGTAACCAGGGAAACCCACCTGTCGCCATGGTAACCAAGGACCCACCTACTGTGACAGTCACTGGTAACCACGGACACCTCTCCTGTGACCGTGGTTACCAGGGACACGCATATATGACAGTCGGTGGTAACCAGGGACACGCATCTCTGACAGTCAGTGGTAACCAGGGAAACCCACCTGCGACCATGGTAACCAAGGACACCCTTCCTGTGACAGTCAGTGGTAACCAGGGACACACCTCCTGTGCCAGTGGTAACCAAGGACACCCCTCCTGTCACAATGGTACCAGGGACAGCCCTCCTGTGACAGTCGGTGGTAACCAGGGAAACCCACCTGTGACCATGGTAACCAAGGACACCCCTCCTGTGACAATGGTACCCCGGGACAGCCCTCCTGTGACAGTCGGTGGTAACCAGGGAAACCCATCTGTGACCATGGTAACCAATGACACCCCTCCTGTGACAATGGTACCCAGGGACAGCCATCCTGTGACAGTCGGTGGTAACCAGGGAAACCCACCTGTGACATTCACAGTGCCCAGGGACACCGGCCTGTGACAGTCGGTGGTAACCAGGGAGACGCATCTCTGACAGTCGGTGGTAACCAGGGAAACCAACCTGTGACCATGGTAACCAAGGACACCCCTCAGTGACAATGGTACCCAGGGACAGCCCTCCTGTGACAGTCGGTGGTAACCAGGGAAACACACCTGTGACCATGGTAACCAAGGACACCCCTACCCACTGTCACTGGTAACCAAGGACACGTCTCCTGTGACCGTGGTTATCAGGGAGACGCATCTCTGACAGTCGGTGGTAACCAGGGAAACCCACCTGTGACCATGGTAACCAAGGACACCCCTCCTGTGACAATGGTACCCAGGGACAGCCCTCCTGTGACAGTCGGTGGTAACCAGGGAAACCCACCTGTGACCATGGTAACCAAGGACACCCCTCCTGTGACAATGGTACCCAGGGACAGCCCTCCTGTGACAGTCGGTGGTAACCAGGGAAACCCACCTGTGACCATGGTAACCAAGGACACACCTACTGTGACAGTCAATGGTAACCACGGACACCTCTCCTGTGACCGTGGCTACCAGGGACACGCACATATGACAGTCGGTGGTAACCAGGGACACGCATCTCTGACAGTCAGTGGTAACCAGGGAAACCCACCTGCGACCATGTTAACCAAGGACACCCCTCCTGTGACAGTCAGTGGTAACCAGGGACACAGTTCCTGTGCCAGTGGTAACCAAGGACACCCCTCCTGTGACAATGGTACCCAGGGACAGCCCTCCTGTGACAGTCGGTGGTAACCAGGGAAAACCACCTGCAACCATGGTAACCAAGGACACCCCTACCACAGTCACTCGTAACCAAGGACACCTCTCCTGTGACCGTGGCTACCAGGGACACGCATCTCTGACAGTCGGTGGTAACCAGGGAAACCCACCTGTGACATTCACAGTGCCCAGGGACACCTGCCTGTGACAGTCGGTGGTAACCAAGGACACGCATTTCTGACAGTCGGTGGTAACCAGGGAAACCCATCTGTGACCATGGTAACCAAGGACACCCCTCCTGTGACAATGGTATCCATGGACAGCCCTACTGTGACAGTCGGTGGTAACGAGGGAAACACACCTGTGACCATGGTAACCAAGGACACCCCTACCCACAGTCACTGGTAACCAAGGACACCTCTCCTGTGACCGTGGTTACCAGGGACACGCATCTCTGACAGTCGGTGGTAACCAGGGAAACCCACCTGTGACCACGGTAACCAAGGACACCCCTCCTGTGACAATAGTACCCAGGGACAGCCCTCCTGTGACAGTCGGTAGTAACCAGGGAAACCCACTTGTGACCATGGTAACCAAGGACACCCCTACTCACAGTCACTCGTAACCAAGGACACCTCTCCTGTGACCGTGGTTACCAGGACACGCACATATGACAGTCGGTGGTAACCAGGGACAGGCATTTCTGACAGTCAGTGGTAACCAGGGAAACCCACCTGCAACCATGGTAACCAAGGACACCCCTCCTGTGACAGTCAGTGGTAACCAGGCAAACACCTCCTGTGCCAGTGGTAACCAAGGACACCCCTCCTGTCACAATGGTACCCAGGGACAGCCCTCCTGTGACAGTCAGTGGTAACCATGTACACTCACCTGTGACAGTCGGTGGTAACCAGGGAAACCCACCTGTGACATTCACAGTGCCCAGGGACACCGGCCTGTGACAGTCGGTGGTAACCAGGGAGACGCATCTCTGACAGTCGGTGGTAACCAGGGAAACCCACCTGTGACCATGGTAACCAAGGACACCCCTCCTGTGACAATGGTACCAAGGGACAGCCCTCCTGTGACAGTCGGTGGTAACCAGGGAAAACCACCTGTGACCATGGTAACCAAGGACACCCCTACCCACAGTCACTGGTAAGCAAGGACACCTCTCCTGTGACTGTGGTTATCAGGGAGACGCATCTCTGACAGTCGGTGGTAACCAGGGAAACCCACCTGTGACCATGGTAACCAAGGACACCCCTCCTGTGACAATGGTACCCAGGGACAGCCCTCCTGTGACAGTCGGTGGTAACCAGGGAAACCCACCTGTGACCATGGTAACCAAGGACACCCCTCCTGTGACAATGGTACCCAGGGACAGCCATCCTGTGACAGTCGGTGGTAACCAGGGAAACCCACCTGTGACATTCACAGTGCCCAGGGACACCTGCCTGTGACAGTCGGTGGTAACCAGGGACACATATTTCTGACAGTCGGTGGTAACCAGGGAAACCCACCTGTGACCATGGTAACCAAGGACACCCCTCCTGTGACAATGGTATCCATGGACAGCCCTCCTGTGACAGTCGGTGGTAACAAGGGAAACACACCTGTGACCAGGGTAACCAAGGACACCCCTACCCACAGTCACTGGTAACCAAGGACACCTCTCCTGTGACCATGGTTACCAGGGACACGCATCTCTGACAGTCGGTGGTAACCAGGGAAACCCACCTGTGACGACGGTAACCAAGGACACCCCTCCTGTGACAATAGTACCCACAGACAGCCCTCCTGTGACAGTCGGTGGTAACCAGGGAAACCCACCTGTGACCATGGTAACCAAGGACACCCCAACCCACAGTCACTGGTAACCAAGGACACCTCTCCTGTGACTGTGGTTACCAGGACACGCACATATGACAGTCGGTGGTAACCAGGGAGAGGCATTTCAGACAGTCAGTGGTAACCAGGGAAACCCACCTGCAATCATGGTAACCAAGGACACCCCTCCTGTGACAGTCAGTGGTAACCAGCCAAACACATCCTGTGCCAGTGGCAACCAAGGACACCCCTCCTGTCACAATGGTACCCAGGGACAGCCCTCCTGTGACAGTCAGTGGTAACCATGTACACTCACCTGTGACAGTCGGTGGTAACCAGGGAAACCCACCTGTGACATTCACAGTGCACAGGGACACCGGCCTGTGACAGTCGGTGGTAACCAGGGAGACGCATCTCTGACAGTCGGTGGTAACCAGGGAAACACACCTGTGACCATGGTAACCAAGGACACCCCTACCCACAGTCACTGGTAACCAAGGACACCTCTCCTGTGACCGTGGTTACCAGGACACGCACATATGACAGTCGGTGGTAACCAGGGACACGCATTTCTGACAGTCGGTGGTAACCAGGGAAACCCACCTGTGACCATGGTAACCAAGGACACCCCTCTGTGACAATGGTACCCAGGGACAGCCTTCCTGTGACAGTCGGTGGTAACCAGGGAAACACACCTGTGACCATGGTAACCAAGGACACCCCTACCCACTGTCACTGGTAACCAAGGACACCTCTCCTGTGACCGTGGTTATCAGGGAGACGCATCTCTGACAGTCGGTGGTAACCAGGGAAACCCACCTGTGACATTCACAGTGCCCAGGGACACCGGCCTGTGACAGTCGGTGGTAACCAGGGAGACGCATCTCTGACAGTCGGTGGTAACCAGGGAAACCCACCTGTCGCCATGGTAACCAAGGACCCACCTACTGTGACAGTCACTGGTAACCACGGACACCTCTCCTGTGACCGTGGTTACCAGGGACACGCATATATGACAGTCGGTGGTAACCAGGGTCACGCATCTCTGACAGTCAGTGGTAACCAGGGAAACCCACCTGCGACCATGGTAACCAAGGACACCCTTCCTGTGACAGTCAGTGGTAACCAGGGACACACCTCCTGTGCCAGTGGTAACCAAGGACACCCCTCCTGTCACAATGGTACCAGGGACAGCCCTCCTGTGACAGTCGGTGGTAACCAGGGAAACCCACCTGTGACCATGGTAACCAAGGACACCCCTCCTGTGACAATGGTACCCCGGGACAGCCCTCCTGTGACAGTCGGTGGTAACCAGGGAAACCCACCTGTGACCATGGTAACCAAGGACACCCCTCCTGTGACAATGGTACCCAGGGACAGCCATCCTGTGACAGTTGGTGGTAACCAGGGAAACCCACCTGTGACATTCACAGTGCCCAGGGACACCGGCCTGTGACAGTCGGTGGTAACCAGGGACACGCATCTCTGACTGTCGGTGGTAACCAGGGAAACCCACCTGTGACCATGGTAACCAAGGACACACCTACTGTGACAGTCACTGGTAACCACGGACACTTCTCCTGTGACCGTGGCTACCAGGGACACGCACATATGACAGTCGGTGGTAACCAGGGACATGCATCTCTGACAGTCAGTGGTAACCAGGGAAACCCACCTGTCGCCATGGTAACCAAGGACCCACCTACTGTGACAGTCACTGGTAACCACGGACACCTCTCCTGTGACCGTGGTTACCAGGGACACGCATATATGACAGTCGGTGGTAACCAGGGACACGCATCTCTGACAGTCAGTGGTAACCAGGGAAACCCACCTGCGACCATGGTAACCAAGGACACCCTTCCTGTGACAGTCAGTGGTAATCAGGGACACACCTCCTGTGCCAGTGGTAACCAAGGACACCCCTCCTGTCACAATGGTACCAGGGACAGCCCTCCTGTGACAGTCGGTGGTAACCAGGGAAACCCACCTGTGACCATGGTAACAAAGGACACCCCTCCTGTGACAATGGTACCCCGGGACAGCCCTCCTGTGACAGTCGGTGGTAACCAGGGAAACCCACCTGTGACCATGGTAACCAAGGACACCCCTCCTGTGACAATGGTACCCAGGGACAGCCATCCTGTGACAGTTGGTGGTAACCAGGGAAACCCACCTGTGACATTCACAGTGCCCAGGGACACCGGCCTGTGACAGTCGGTGGTAACCAGGGACACGCATCTCTGACAGTCGGTGGTAACCAGGGAAACCCACCTGTGACCATGGTAACCAAGGACACACCTACTGTGACAGTCACTGGTAACCACGGACACCTCTCCTGTGACCGTGGCTACCACGGACACGCACATATGACAGTCGGTGGTAACCAGGGACACGCATCTCTGACAGTCGGTGGTAACAAGGGAAACCCACCTGTCGCCATGGTAACCAAGGACCCACCTACTGTGACAGTCACTGGTAACCACGGACACCTCTCCTGTGACCGTGGTTACCAGGGACACGCATATATGACAGTCGGTGGTAAACAGGGACACGCATCTATGACAGTCAGTGGTAACCAGGGAAACCCACCTGTGACCATGGTAACCAAGGACACCCCTCCTGTGACAATGGTACCCAGGGACAGCCATCCTGTGACAGTCGGTGGTAACCAGGGAAACCCACCTGTGACATTCACAGTGCCCAGGGACACGTGCCTGTGACAGTCGGTGGTAACCAGGGACACATATTTCTGACAGTCGGTGGTAACCAGGGAAACCCACCTGTGACCATGGTAACCAAGGACACCCCTCCTGTGACAATGGTATCCATGGACAGCCCTCCTGTGACAGTCGGTGGTAACAAGGGAAACCCACCTGTGACCATGGTAACCAAGGACACCCCTACCCACAGTCACTGGTAACCAAGGACACCTCTCCTGTGACCATGGTTACCAGGGACACGCATCTCTGACAGTCGGTGGTAACCAGGGAAACCCACCTGTGACCACGGTAACCAAGGACACCCCTCCTGTGACAATAGTACCCACAGACAGCCCTCCTGTGACAGTCGGTGGTAACCAGGGAAACCCACCTGTGACATTCACAGTGCCCAGGGACACCGGCCTGTGACAGTCGGTGGTAACCAGGGAGACGCATCTCTGACAGTCGGTGGTAACCAGGGAAACCAACCTGTGACCATGGTAACCAAGGACACCCCTCAGTGACAATGGTACCCAGGGACAGCCCTCCTGTGACAGTCGGTGGTAACCAGGGAAACACACCTGTGACCATGGTAACCAAGGACACCCCTACCCACTGTCACTGGTAACCAAGGACACCTCTCCTGTGACCGTGGTTACCAGGGACACGCATATATGACAGTCGGTGGTAACCAGGGACAGGCATTTCTGACAGTCAGTGGTAACCAGGGAAACCCACCTGCAATCATGGTAACCAAGGACACCCCTCCTGTGACAGTCAGTGGTAACCAGGCAAACACCTCCTGTGCCAGTGGCAACCAAGGACACCCCTCCTGTGACAATGGTACCCAGGGACAGCCGTCCTGTGACAGTCGGTGGTAACCAGGGAAACCCACCTGTGACATTCACAGTGCCCAGGGACACCGGCCTGTGACAGTCGGTGGTAATCAGGGACACGCATCTCTGACAGTCGGTGGTAACCAGGGAAACCCACCTGTGACCATGGTAACCAAGGACACACCTACTGTGACAGTCACTGGTAACCACGGACACCTCTCCTGTGACCGTGGCTACCAGGGACACGCACATATGACAGTCGGTGGTAACCAGGGACACGCATCTCTGACAGTCAGTGGTAACCAGGGAAACCCACCTGTCGCCATGGTAACCAAGGACCCACCTACTGTGACAGTCACTGGTAACCACGGACACCTCTCCTGTGACCGTGGTTACCAGGGACACGCATATATGACAGTCGGTGGTAACCAGGGACACGCATCTCTGACAGTCAGTGGTAACCAGGGAAACCCACCTGCGACCATGTTAACCAAGGACACCCTTCCTGTGACAGTCAGTGGTAACCAGGGACACACCTCCTGTGCCAGTGGTAACCAAGGACACCCCTCCTGTCACAATGGTACCAGGGACAGCCCTCCTGTGACAGTCGGTGGTAACCAGGGAAACCCACCTGTGACCATGGTAACCAAGGACACCCCTCCTGTGACAATGGTACCCCGGGACAGCCCTCCTGTGACAGTCGGTGGTAACCAGGGAAACCCATCTGTGACCATGGTAACCAATGACACCCCTCCTGTGACAATGGTACCCAGGGACAGCCATCCTGTGACAGTCGGTGGTAACCAGGGAAACCCACCTGTGACATTCACAGTGCCCAGGGACACCGGCCTGTGACAGTCGGTGGTAACCAGGGAGACGCATCTCTGACAGTCGGTGGTAACCAGGGAAACCAACCTGTGACCATGGTAACCAAGGACACCCCTCAGTGACAATGGTACCCAGGGACAGCCCTCCTGTGACAGTCGGTGGTAACCAGGGAAACACACCTGTGACCATGGTAACCAAGGACACCCCTACCCACTGTCACTGGTAACCAAGGACACGTCTCCTGTGACCGTGGTTATCAGGGAGACGCATCTCTGACAGTCGGTGGTAACCAGGGAAACCCACCTGTGACCATGGTAACCAAGGACACCCCTCCTGTGACAATGGTACCCAGGGACAGCCCTCCTGTGACAGTCGGTGGTAACCAGGGAAACCCACCTGTGACCATGGTAACCAAGGACACCCCTCCTGTGACAATGGTACCCAGGGACAGCCCTCCTGTGACAGTCGGTGGTAACCAGGGAAACCCACCTGTGACCATGGTAACCAAGGACACACCTACTGTGACAGTCAATGGTAACCACGGACACCTCTCCTGTGACCGTGGCTACCAGGGACACGCACATATGACAGTCGGTGGTAACCAGGGACACGCATCTCTGACAGTCAGTGGTAACCAGGGAAACCCACCTGCGACCATGTTAACCAAGGACACCCCTCCTGTGACAGTCAGTGGTAACCAGGGACACAGTTCCTGTGCCAGTGGTAACCAAGGACACCCCTCCTGTGACAATGGTACCCAGGGACAGCCCTCCTGTGACAGTCGGTGGTAACCAGGGAAAACCACCTGCAACCATGGTAACCAAGGACACCCCTACCACAGTCACTCGTAACCAAGGACACCTCTCCTGTGACCGTGGTTACCAGGACACGCACATATGACAGTCGGTGGTAACCAGGGACACGCATCTCTGACAGTCAGTGGTAACCAGGGAAACCCACCTGCGACCATGGTAACCAAGGACACCCCTCCTGTCACAGTCAGTGGTAACCAGGGACACATCTCCTGTGCCAGTTGTAACCAAGGACACCCCTCCTGTGACAATGGTACCCAGGGACAGCCTTCCTGTGACAGTCGGTGGTAACCAGGGAAACACACCTGTGACCATGGTAACCAAGGACACCCCTACCCACTGTCACTGGTAACCAAGGACACCTCTCCTGTGACCGTGGTTACCAGGACACGCACATATGACAGTCGGTGGTAACCAGGGACACGCATCTCTGACAGTCAGTGGTAACCAGGGAAACCCACCTGCGACCATGGTAACCAAGGACACCCCTCCTGTCACAGTCAGTGGTAACCAGGGACACATCTCCTGTGCCAGTTGTAACCAAGGACACCCCTCCTGTGACAATGGTACCCAGGGACAGCCTTCCTGTGACAGTCGGTGGTAACCAGGGAAACACACCTGTGACCATGGTAACCAAGGACACCCCTACCCACTGTCACTGGTAACCAAGGACACGTCTCCTGTGACCGTGGTTATCAGGGAGACGCATCTCTGACAGTCGGTGGTAACCAGGGAAACCCACCTGTGACCATGGTAACCAAGGACACCCCTCCTGTGACAATGGTACCCAGGGACAGCCCTCCTGTGACAGTCGGTGGTAACCAGGGAAACCCACCTGTGACCATGGTAACCAAGGACACCCCTCCTGTGACAATGGTACCCAGGGACAGCCCTCCTGTGACAGTCAGTGGTAACCAGGGAAACCCACCTGTGACCATGGTAACCAAGGACACACCTACTGTGACAGTCAATGGTAACCACGGACACCTCTCCTGTGACCGTGGCTACCAGGGACACGCACATATGACAGTCGGTGGTAACCAGGGACACGCATCTCTGACAGTCAGTGGTAACCAGGGAAACCCACCTGCGACCATGTTAACCAAGGACACCCCTCCTGTGACAGTCAGTGGTAACCAGGGACACAGTTCCTGTGCCAGTGGTAACCAAGGACACCCCTCCTGTGACAATGGTACCCAGGGACAGCCCTCCTGTGACAGTCGGTGGTAACCAGGGAAAACCACCTGCAACCATGGTAACCAAGGACACCCCTACCACAGTCACTCGTAACCAAGGACACCTCTCCTGTGACCGTGGCTACCAGGGACACGCATCTCTGACAGTCGGTGGTAACCAGGGAAACCCACCTGTGACATTCACAGTGCCCAGGGACACCTGCCTGTGACAGTCGGTGGTAACCAAGGACACGCATTTCTGACAGTCGGTGGTAACCAGGGAAACCCATCTGTGACCATGGTAACCAAGGACACCCCTCCTGTGACAATGGTATCCATGGACAGCCCTACTGTGACAGTCGGTGGTAACGAGGGAAACACACCTGTGACCATGGTAACCAAGGACACCCCTACCCACAGTCACTGGTAACCAAGGACACCTCTCCTGTGACCGTGGTTACCAGGGACACGCATCTCTGACAGTCGGTGGTAACCAGGGAAACCCACCTGTGACCACGGTAACCAAGGACACCCCTCCTGTGACAATAGTACCCAGGGACAGCCCTCCTGTGACAGTCGGTAGTAACCAGGGAAACCCACTTGTGACCATGGTAACCAAGGACACCCCTACTCACAGTCACTCGTAACCAAGGACACCTCTCCTGTGACCGTGGTTACCAGGACACGCACATATGACAGTCGGTGGTAACCAGGGACAGGCATTTCTGACAGTCAGTGGTAACCAGGGAAACCCACCTGCAACCATGGTAACCAAGGACACCCCTCCTGTGACAGTCAGTGGTAACCAGGCAAACACCTCCTGTGCCAGTGGTAACCAAGGACACCCCTCCTGTCACAATGGTACCCAGGGACAGCCCTCCTGTGACAGTCAGTGGTAACCATGTACACTCACCTGTGACAGTCGGTGGTAACCAGGGAAACCCACCTGTGACATTCACAGTGCCCAGGGACACCGGCCTGTGACAGTCGGTGGTAACCAGGGAGACGCATCTCTGACAGTCGGTGGTAACCAGGGAAACCCACCTGTGACCATGGTAACCAAGGACACCCCTCCTGTGACAATGGTACCAAGGGACAGCCCTCCTGTGACAGTCGGTGGTAACCAGGGAAAACCACCTGTGACCATGGTAACCAAGGACACCCCTACCCACAGTCACTGGTAAGCAAGGACACCTCTCCTGTGACTGTGGTTATCAGGGAGATGCATCTCTGACAGTCGGTGGTAACCAGGGAAACCCACCTGTGACCATGGTAACCAAGGACACCCCTACTGTGACAATGGTACCCAGGGACAGCCCTCCTGTGACAGTCGGTGGTAACCAGGGAAACCCACCTGTGACCATGGTAACCAAGGACACCCCTCCTGTGACAATGGTACCCAGGGACAGCCATCCTGTGACAGTCGGTGGTAACCAGGGAAACCCACCTGTGACATTCACAGTGCCCAGGGACACCTGCCTGTGACAGTCGGTGGTAACCAGGGACACATATTTCTGACAGTCGGTGGTAACCAGGGAAACCCACCTGTGACCATGGTAACCAAGGACACCCCTCCTGTGACAATGGTATCCATGGACAGCCCTCCTGTGACAGTCGGTGGTAACAAGGGAAACACACCTGTGACCAGGGTAACCAAGGACACCCCTACCCACAGTCACTGGTAACCAAGGACACCTCTCCTGTGACGATGGTTACCAGGGACACGCATCTCTGACAGTCGGTGGTAACCAGGGAAACCCACCTGTGACGACGGTAACCAAGGACACCCCTCCTGTGACAATAGTACCCACAGACAGCCCTCCTGTGACAGTCGGTGGTAACCAGGGAAACCCACCTGTGACCATGGTAACCAAGGACACCCCAACCCACAGTCACTGGTAACCAAGGACACCTCTCCTGTGACTGTGGTTACCAGGACACGCACATATGACAGTCGGTGGTAACCAGGGAGAGGCATTTCAGACAGTCAGTGGTAACCAGGGAAACCCACCTGCAATCATGGTAACCAAGGACACCCCTCCTGTGACAGTCAGTGGTAACCAGCCAAACACATCCTGTGCCAGTGGCAACCAAGGACACCCCTCCTGTCACAATGGTACCCAGGGACAGCCCTCCTGTGACAGTCAGTGGTAACCATGTACACTCACCTGTGACAGTCGGTGGTAACCAGGGAAACCCACCTGTGACATTCACAGTGCACAGGGACACCGGCCTGTGACAGTCGGTGGTAACCAGGGAGACGCATCTCTGACAGTCGGTGGTAACCAGGGAAACACACCTGTGACCATGGTAACCAAGGACACCCCTACCCACAGTCACTGGTAACCAAGGACACCTCTCCTGTGACCGTGGTTACCAGGACACGCACATATGACAGTCGGTGGTAACCAGGGACACGCATTTCTGACAGTCGGTGGTAACCAGGGAAACCCACCTGTGACCATGGTAACCAAGGACACCCCTCTGTGACAATGGTACCCAGGGACAGCCTTCCTGTGACAGTCGGTGGTAACCAGGGAAACACACCTGTGACCATGGTAACCAAGGACACCCCTACCCACTGTCACTGGTAACCAAGGACACCTCTCCTGTGACCGTGGTTATCAGGGAGACGCATCTCTGACAGTCGGTGGTAACCAGGGAAACCCACCTGTGACATTCACAGTGCCCAGGGACACCGGCCTGTGACAGTCGGTGGTAACCAGGGAGACGCATCTCTGACAGTCGGTGGTAACCAGGGAAACCCACCTGTCGCCATGGTAACCAAGGACCCACCTACTGTGACAGTCACTGGTAACCACGGACACCTCTCCTGTGACCGTGGTTACCAGGGACACGCATATATGACAGTCGGTGGTAACCAGGGTCACGCATCTCTGACAGTCAGTGGTAACCAGGGAAACCCACCTGCGACCATGGTAACCAAGGACACCCTTCCTGTGACAGTCAGTGGTAACCAGGGACACACCTCCTGTGCCAGTGGTAACCAAGGACACCCCTCCTGTCACAATGGTACCAGGGACAGCCCTCCTGTGACAGTCGGTGGTAACCAGGGAAACCCACCTGTGACCATGGTAACCAAGGACACCCCTCCTGTGACAATGGTACCCCGGGACAGCCCTCCTGTGACAGTCGGTGGTAACCAGGGAAACCCACCTGTGACCATGGTAACCAAGGACACCCCTCCTGTGACAATGGTACCCAGGGACAGCCATCCTGTGACAGTTGGTGGTAACCAGGGAAACCCACCTGTGACATTCACAGTGCCCAGGGACACCGGCCTGTGACAGTCGGTGGTAACCAGGGACACGCATCTCTGACTGTCGGTGGTAACCAGGGAAACCCACCTGTGACCATGGTAACCAAGGACACACCTACTGTGACACTCACTGGTAACCACGGACACTTCTCCTGTGACCGTGGCTACCAGGGACACGCACATATGACAGTCGGTGGTAACCAGGGACACATATTTCTGACAGTCGGTGGTAACCAGGGAAACCCACCTGTGACCATGGTAACCAAGGACACCCCTCCTGTGACAATGGTATCCATGGACAGCCCTCCTGTGACAGTCGGTGGTAACAAGGGAAACCCACCTGTGACCATGGTAACCAAGGACACCCCTACCCACAGTCACTGGTAACCAAGGACACCTCTCCTGTGACCATGGTTACCAGGGACACGCATCTCTGACAGTCGGTGGTAACCAGGGAAACCCACCTGTGACCACGGTAACCAAGGACACCCCTCCTGTGACAATAGTACCCACAGACAGCCCTCCTGTGACAGTCGGTGGTAACCAGGGAAACCCACCTGTGACATTCACAGTGCCCAGGGACACCGGCCTGTGACAGTCGGTGGTAACCAGGGAGACGCATCTCTGACAGTCGGTGGTAACCAGGGAAACCAACCTGTGACCATGGTAACCAAGGACACCCCTCAGTGACAATGGTACCCAGGTACAGCCCTCCTGTGACAGTCGGTGGTAACCAGGGAAACACACCTGTGACCATGGTAACCAAGGACACCCCTACCCACTGTCACTGGTAACCAAGGACACCTCTCCTGTGACCGTGGTTACCAGGGACACGCATATATGACAGTCGGTGGTAACCAGGGACAGGCATTTCTGACAGTCAGTGGTAACCAGGGAAACCCACCTGCAATCATGGTAACCAAGGACACCCCTCCTGTGACAGTCAGTGGTAACCAGGCAAACACCTCCTGTGCCAGTGGCAACCAAGGACACCCCTCCTGTGACAATGGTACCCAGGGACAGCCGTCCTGTGACAGTCGGTGGTAACCAGGGAAACCCACCTGTGACATTCACAGTGCCCAGGGACACCGGCCTGTGACAGTCGGTGGTAATCAGGGACACGCATCTCTGACAGTCGGTGGTAACCAGGGAAACCCACCTGTGACCATGGTAACCAAGGACACACCTACTGTGACAGTCACTGGTAACCACGGACACCTCTCCTGTGACCGTGGCTACCAGGGACACGCACATATGACAGTCGGTGGTAACCAGGGACACGCATCTCTGACAGTCAGTGGTAACCAGGGAAACCCACCTGTCGCCATGGTAACCAAGGACCCACCTACTGTGACAGTCACTGGTAACCACGGACACCTCTCCTGTGACCGTGGTTACCAGGGACACGCATCTCTGACAGTCGGTGGTAACCAGGGACACGCATCTCTGACAGTCAGTGGTAACCAGGGAAACCCACCTGCGACCATGTTAACCAAGGACACCCTTCCTGTGACAGTCAGTGGTAACCAGGGACACACCTCCTGTGCCAGTGGTAACCAAGGACACCCCTCCTGTCACAATGGTACCAGGGACAGCCCTCCTGTGACAGTCGGTGGTAACCAGGGAAACCCACCTGTGACCATGGTAACCAAGGACACCCCTCCTGTGACAATGGTACCCCGGGACAGCCCTCCTGTGACAGTCGGTGGTAACCAGGGAAACCCATCTATGACCATGGTAACCAATGACACCCCTCCTGTGACAATGGTACCCAGGGACAGCCATCCTGTGACAGTCGGTGGTAACCAGGGAAACCCACCTGTGACATTCACAGTGCCCAGGGACACCGGCCTGTGACAGTCGGTGGTAACCAGGGAGACGCATCTCTGACAGTCGGTGGTAACCAGGGAAACCAACCTGTGACCATGGTAACCAAGGACACCCCTCAGTGACAATGGTACCCAGGGACAGCCCTCCTGTGACAGTCGGTGGTAACCAGGGAAACACACCTGTGACCATGGTAACCAAGGACACCCCTACCCACTGTCACTGGTAACCAAGGACACGTCTCCTGTGACCGTGGTTATCAGGGAGACGCATCTCTGACAGTCGGTGGTAACCAGGGAAACCCACCTGTGACCATGGTAACCAAGGACACCCCTCCTGTGACAATGGTACCCAGGGACAGCCCTCCTGTGACACTCGGTGGTAACCAGGGAAACCCACCTGTGACCATGGTAACCAAGGACACCCCTCCTGTGACAATGGTACCCAGGGACAGCCCTCCTGTGACAGTCGGTGGTAACCAGGGAAACCCACCTGTGACCATGGTAACCAAGGACACACCTACTGTGACAGTCAATGGTAACCACGGACACCTCTCCTGTGACCGTGGCTACCAGGGACACGCACATATGACAGTCGGTGGTAACCAGGGACACGCATCTCTGACAGTCAGTGGTAACCAGGGAAACCCACCTGCGACCATGTTAACCAAGGACACCCCTCCTGTGACAGTCAGTGGTAACCAGGGACACAGTTCCTGTGCCAGTGGTAACCAAGGACACCCCTCCTGTGACAATGGTACCCAGGGACAGCCCTCCTGTGACAGTCGGTGGTAACCAGGGAAAACCACCTGCAACCATGGTAACCAAGGACACCCCTACCACAGTCACTCGTAACCAAGGACACCTCTCCTGTGACCGTGGTTACCAGGACACGCACATATGACAGTCGGTGGTAACCAGGGACACGCATCTCTGACAGTCAGTGGTAACCAGGGAAACCCACCTGCGACCATGGTAACCAAGGACACCCCTCCTGTCACAGTCAGTGGTAACCAGGGACACATCTCCTGTGCCAGTTGTAACCAAGGACACCTCTCCTGTGACAATGGTACCCAGGGACAGCCCTCCTGTGACAGTCAGTGGTAACCATGTACACTCAACTGTGACAGTCGGTGGTAACCAGGGAAACCCACCTGTGACATTCACAGTGCCCAGGGACACCTGCCTGTGACAGTCGGTGGTAACCAAGGACACGCATTTCTGACAGTCGGTGGTAACCAGGGAAACCCACCTGTGACCATGGTAACCAAGGACACCCCTCCTGTGACAATGGTATCCATGGACAGCCCTACTGTGACAGTCGGTGGTAACGAGGGAAACACACCTGTGACCATGGTAACCAAGGACACCCCTACCCACAGTCACTGGTAACCAAGGACACCTCTCCTGTGACCGTGGTTACCAGGGACACGCATCTCTGACAGTCGGTGGTAACCAGGGAAACCCACCTGTGACCACGGTAACCAAGGACACCCCTCCTGTGACAATAGTACCCAGGGACAGCCCTCCTGTGACAGTCGGTAGTAACCAGGGAAACCCACTTGTGACCATGGTAACCAAGGACACCCCTACCCACAGTCACTCGTAACCAAGGACACCTCTCCTGTGACCGTGGTTACCAGGACACGCACATATGACAGTCGGTGGTAACCAGGGACAGGCATTTCTGACAGTCAGTGGTAACCAGGGAAACCCACCTGCAACCATGGTAACCAAGGACACCCCTCCTGTGACAGTCAGTGGTAACCAGGCAAACACCTCCTGTGCCAGTGGTAACCAAGGACACCCCTCCTGTCACAATGGTACCCAGGGACAGCCCTCCTGTGACAGTCAGTGGTAACCATGTACACTCACCTGTGACAGTCGGTGGTAACCAGGGAAACCCACCTGTGACATTCACAGTGCCCAGGGACACCGGCCTGTGACAGTCGGTGGTAACCAGGGAGACGCATCTCTGACAGTCGGTGGTAACCAGGGAAACCCACCTGTGACCATGGTAACCAAGGACACCCCTCCTGTGACAATGGTACCAAGGGACAGCCCTCCTGTGACAGTCGGTGGTAACCAGGGAAAACCACCTGTGACCATGGTAACCAAGGACACCCCTACCCACAGTCACTGGTAAGCAAGGACACCTCTCCTGTGACTGTGGTTATCAGGGAGACGCATCTCTGACAGTCGGTGGTAACCAGGGAAACCCACCTGTGACCATGGTAACCAAGGACACCCCTCCTGTGACAATGGTACCCAGGGACAGCCCTCCTGTGACAGTCGGTGGTAACCAGGGAAACCCACCTGTGACCATGGTAACCAAGGACACCCCTCCTGTGACAATGGTACCCAGGGACAGCCATCCTGTGACAGTCGGTGGTAACCAGGGAAACCCACCTGTGACATTCACAGTGCCCAGGGACACCTGCCTGTGACAGTCGGTGGTAACCAGGGACACATATTTCTGACAGTCGGTGGTAACCAGGGAAACCCACCTGTGACCATGGTAACCAAGGACACACCTACTGTGACAGTCACTGGTAACCACGGACACCTCTCCTGTGACCGTGGCTACCACGGACACGCACATATGACAGTCGGTGGTAACCAGGGACACGCATCTCTGACAGTCGGTGGTAACAAGGGAAACCCACCTGTCGCCATGGTAACCAAGGACCCACCTACTGTGACAGTCACTGGTAACCACGGACACCTCTCCTGTGACCGTGGTTACCAGGGACACGCATATATGACAGTCGGTGGTAAACAGGGACACGCATCTATGACAGTCAGTGGTAACCAGGGAAACCCACCTGTGACCATGGTAACCAAGGACACCCCTCCTGTGACAATGGTACCCAGGGACAGCCATCCTGTGACAGTCGGTGGTAACCAGGGAAACCCACCTGTGACATTCACAGTGCCCAGGGACACGTGCCTGTGACAGTCGGTGGTAACCAGGGACACATATTTCTGACAGTCGGTGGTAACCAGGGAAACCCACCTGTGACCATGGTAACCAAGGACACCCCTCCTGTGACAATGGTATCCATGGACAGCCCTCCTGTGACAGTCGGTGGTAACAAGGGAAACCCACCTGTGACCATGGTAACCAAGGACACCCCTACCCACAGTCACTGGTAACCAAGGACACCTCTCCTGTGACCATGGTTACCAGGGACACGCATCTCTGACAGTCGGTGGTAACCAGGGAAACCCACCTGTGACCACGGTAACCAAGGACACCCCTCCTGTGACAATAGTACCCACAGACAGCCCTCCTGTGACAGTCGGTGGTAACCAGGGAAACCCACCTGTGACATTCACAGTGCCCAGGGACACCGGCCTGTGACAGTCGGTGGTAACCAGGGAGACGCATCTCTGACAGTCGGTGGTAACCAGGGAAACCAACCTGTGACCATGGTAACCAAGGACACCCCTCAGTGACAATGGTACCCAGGGACAGCCCTCCTGTGACAGTCGGTGGTAACCAGGGAAACACACCTGTGACCATGGTAACCAAGGACACCCCTACCCACTGTCACTGGTAACCAAGGACACCTCTCCTGTGACCGTGGTTACCAGGGACACGCATATATGACAGTCGGTGGTAACCAGGGACAGGCATTTCTGACAGTCAGTGGTAACCAGGGAAACCCACCTGCAATCATGGTAACCAAGGACACCCCTCCTGTGACAGTCAGTGGTAACCAGGCACATTCCTCCTGTGCCAGTGGCAACCAAGGACACCCCTCCTGTGACAATGGTACCCAGGGACAGCCGTCCTGTGACAGTCGGTGGTAACCAGGGAAACCCACCTGTGACATTCACAGTGCCCAGGGACACCGGCCTGTGACAGTCGGTGGTAATCAGGGACACGCATCTCTGACAGTCGGTGGTAACCAGGGAAACCCACCTGTGACCATGGTAACCAAGGACACCCCTACCCACAGTCACTGGTAAGCAAGGACACCTCTCCTGTGACTGTGGTTATCAGGGAGACGCATCTCTGACAGTCGGTGGTAACCAGGGAAACCCACCTGTGACCATGGTAACCAAGGACACCCCTCCTGTGACAATGGTACCCAGGGACAGCCCTCCTGTGACAGTCGGTGGTAACCAGGGAAACCCACCTGTGACCATGGTAACCAAGGACACCCCTCCTGTGACAATGGTACCCAGGGACAGCCCTCCTGTGACAGTCGGTGGTAACCAGGGAAACCCACCTGTGACCATGGTAACCAAGGACACCCCTCCTGTGACAATGGTACCCAGGGACAGCCCTCCTGTGACAGTCGGTGGTAACCAGGGAAACCCACCTGTGACCATGGTAACCAAGGACACCCCTCCTGTGACAATGGTACCCAGGGACAGCCCTCCTGTGACAGTCGGTGGTAACCAGGGAAAACCACCTGTGACCATGGTAACCAAGGACACACCTACCCACAGTCACTGGTAAGCAAGGACACCTCTCCTGTGACTGTGGTTATCAGGGAGACGCATCTCTGACAGTCGGTGGTAACCAGGGAAACCCACCTGTGACCATGGTAACCAAGGACACCCCTCCTGTGACAATGGTACCCAGGGACAGCCCTCCTGTGACAGTCGGTGGTAACCAGGGAAACCCACCTGTGACCATGGTAACCAAGGACACCCCTCCTGTGACAATGGTACCCAGGGACAGCCATCCTGTGACAGTCGGTGGTAACCAGGGAAACCCACCTGTGACATTCACAGTGCCCAGGGACACCTGCCTGTGACAGTCAGTGGTAACCAGGGACACGCATCTCTGACAGTCGGTGGTAACCAGGGAAACCCACCTGTGACCATGGTAACCAAGGACACACCTACTGTGACAGTCACTGGTAACCACGCACACCTCTCCTGTGACCGTGGCTACCAGGGACACGCACATATGACAGTCGGTGGTAACCAGGGACACGCATCTCTGACAGTCAGTGGTAACCAGGGAAACCCACCTGCGACCATGTTAACCAAGGACACCCCTCCGGTGACAGTCAGTGGTAACCAGGGACACACCTCCTGTGCCAGTGGTAACCAAGGACACCCCTCCTGTGACAATGGTACCCAGGGACAGCCCTCCTGTGACAGTCGGTGGTAACCAGGGAAACACACCTGTGACCATGGTAACCAAGGACACCCCTACCCACTGTCACTGGTAACCAAGGACACCTCTCCTGTGACCGTGGTTATCAGGGAGACGCATCTCTGACAGTCGGTGGTAACCAGGGAAACCCACCTGTGACATTCACAGTGCCCAGGGACACCGGCCTGTGACAGTCGGTGGTAACCAGGGACACGCATCTCTGACAGTCAGTGGTAACCAGGGAAACCCACCTGCGACCATGTTAAACAAGGACACCCCTCCTGTGACAGTCAGTGGTAACCAGGGACACACCTCCTGTGCCAGTGGTAACCAAGGACACCCCTCCTGTGACAACGGTACCCAGGGACAGCCCTCCTGTGACAGTCGGTGGTAACCAGGGAAAACCACCTGTGAACATGGTAACCAAGGACACCCCTACCCACAGTCACTGGTAACCAAGGACACCTCTCCTGTGACCGTGGTTACCAGGACACGCACATATGACAGTCGGTGGTAACCAGGGACACGCATTTCTGACAGTCAGTGGTAACCAGGGAAACCCACCTGCGACCATGGTAACCAAGGACACCCCTCCTGTGACAGTCAGTGGTAACCAGGGACACACCTCCTGTGCTAGTGGTAACCAAGCACACCCCTCCTGTCACAATGGTACCCAGGGACAGCCCTCCTGTGACAGTCAGTGGTAACCATGTACACTCACCTGTGACAGTTGGTGGTAACCAGGGAAACACACCTGTGACATTCACAGTGCCCAGGGACACCGGACTGGGACAGTCGGTGGTAACCAGGAAGACGCATCTCTGACAGTCGGTGGTAACCAGGGAAACCCACCTGTGACCATGGTAACCAAGGACACCCCTCTGTGACAATGGTACCCAGGGACAGCCCTCCTGTGACAGTCAGTGGTAACCAGGGAAACCCACCTGTGACCATGGTAACCAAGGACACCCCTCCTGTGACAATGGTACCCAGGGACAGCCCTCCTGTGACAGTCGGTGGTAATCAGGGAAAATCACCTGTGACATTCACAGTGCCCAGGGACACCGGCCTGTGACAGTCGGTGGTAACCAGGGACACGCATCTCTGACAGTCGGTGGTAACCAGGGAAACCCACCTGTGACCATGGTAACCAAGGACACACCTACTGTGCCAGTCACTGGTAACCACGGACACCTCTCCTGTGACTGTGGTTACCAGGGACACGCACATATGACAGTCGGTGGTAACCAGGGACACGCATCTCTGACAGTCAGTGGTAACCAGGGAAACCCACCTGTGAACAAGTTAACCAAGGACACCCCTACCCACAGTCACTGGTAAACAAGGACACCTCTCCTGTGACCGTGGTTACCAGGACACGCACATATGACAGTCGGTGGTAACCAGGGACACGCATCTCTGACAGTCAGTGGTAACCAGGGAAACCCACCTGCGACCATGGTAACCAAGGACACCCCTCCTGTGACAGTCAGTGGTAACCAGGGACACACCTCCTGTGCCAGTGGTAACCAAGGACACCCCTACCCACAGTCACTGGTAACCAAGGACACCTCTCCTGTGACCGTGGTTATCAGGGAGACGCATCTCTGACAGTCGGTGGTAACCAGGGAAAACCACCTGTGACATTCACAGTGCCCAGGGACACCAGCATGTGACAGTCGGTGGTAACCAGGGAGACGCATCTCTGACAGTCGGTGGTAACCAGGGAAACCAACCTGTGACCATGGTAAGCAAGGACACCCCTCTGTGACAATGGTACCCACGGACAGCCCTCCTGTGACAGTCGGTGGTAACCAGGGAAACACACCTGTGACCATGGTAACCAAGGACACCCCTACCCACTGTCACTGGTAACCAAGGACACCTCTCCTGTGACCGTGGTTATCAGGGAGACGCATCTCTGACAGTCGGTGGTAACCAGGGAAACCCACCTGTGACCATGGTAACCAAGGACACCACTCCTGTGACAATGGTACCCAGGGACAGCCCTCCTGTGACAGTCGGTGGTAACCAGGGAAACCCACCTGTGACCATGGTAACCAAGGACACCCCTCCTGTGACAATGGTACCCAGGGACAGCCATCCTGTGACAGTCGGTGGTAACCAGGGAAACCCACCTGTGACATTCACAGTGCCCAGGGACACCGGCCTGTGACAGTCGG
Source organism: Rangifer tarandus platyrhynchus (assembly GCA_949782905.1). Lineage (NCBI taxonomy): Eukaryota > Metazoa > Chordata > Mammalia > Artiodactyla > Cervidae > Rangifer > Rangifer tarandus. Next base: position 44,636,601 of record OX460344.1, read on the forward strand.
TGGTAACCAGGGACACGCATCTCTGACAGTCGGTGGTAACCAGGGAAACCCACCTGTGACCATGGTAACCAAGGACACCCCTCTGTGACAATGGTACCCAGGGACAGCCCTCCTGTGACAGTCGGTGGTAACCAGGGAAACACACCTGTGACCATGGTAACCAAGGACACCCCTACCCACTGTCACTGGTAACCAAGGACACCTCTCCTGTGACCGTGGTTATCAGGGAGACGCATCTCTGACAGTCGGTGGTAACCAGGGCAACCCACCTGTGACATTCACAGTGCCCAGGGACACCGGCCTGTGACAGTCGGTGGTAACAAGGGAGACGCATCTCTGACAGTCGGTGGTAACCAGGGAAACCCACCTGTGACCATGGTAACCAAGGACACCCCTCTGTGACAATGGTACCCAGGGAGAGCCCTCCTGTGACAGTCGGTGGTAACCAGGGAAACACACCTGTGACCATGGTAACCAAGGACACCCCTACCCACTGTCACTGGTAACCAAGGACACCTCTCCTGTGACCGTGGTTATCAGGGAGACGCATCTCTGACAGTCGGTGATAACCAGGGAATCCCACCTGTGACCATGGTAACCAAGGACACCCCTCCTGTGACAATGGTACCCAGGGAGAGCCCTCCTGTGACAGTCGATGGTAACCAGGGAAACCCACCTGTGACCATGGTAACCAAGGACACCCCTCCTGTGACAATGGTACCCAGGGACAGCCGTCCTGTGACAGTCGGTGGTAACCAGGGAAACCCACCTGTGACATTCACAGTGCCCAGGGACACCGGCCTGTGACAGTCGGTGGTAATCAGGGACACGCATCTCTGACAGTCGGTGGTAACCAGGGAAACCCACCTGTGACCATGGTAACCAAGGACACACCTACTGTGACAGTCACTGGTAACCACGGACACCTCTCCTGTGACCGTGGCTACCAGGGACACGCACATATGACAGTCGGTGGTAACCAGGGACACGCATCTCTGACAGTCAGTGGTAACCAGGGAAACCCACCTGTCGCCATGGTAACCAAGGACCCACCTACTGTGACAGTCACTGGTAACCACGGACACCTCTCCTGTGACCGTGGTTACCAGGGACACGCATATATGACAGTCGGTGGTAACCAGGGACACGCATCTCTGACAGTCAGTGGTAACCAGGGAAACCCACCTGCGACCATGGTAACCAAGGACACCCTTCCTGTGACAGTCAGTGGTAACCAGGGACACACCTCCTGTGCCAGTGGTAACCAAGGACACCCCTCCTGTCACAATGGTACCAGGGACAGCCCTCCTGTGACAGTCGGTGGTAACCAGGGAAACCCACCTGTGACCATGGTAACCAAGGACACCCCTCCTGTGACAATGGTACCCAGGGACAGCCCTCCTGTGACAGTCGGTGGTAACCAGGGAAACCCACCTGTGACCATGGTAACCAATGACACCCCTCCTGTGACAATGGTACCCAGGGACAGCCATCCTGTGACAGTCGGTGGTAACCAGGGAAACCCACCTGTGACATTCACAGTGCCCAGGGACACCGGCCTGTGACAGTCGGTGGTAACCAGGGAGACGCATCTCTGACAGTCGGTGGTAACCAGGGAAACCAACCTGTGACCATGGTAACCAAGGACACCCCTCAGTGACAATGGTACCCAGGGACAGCCCTCCTGTGACAGTCGGTGGTAACCAGGGAAACACACCTGTGACCATGGTAACCAAGGACACCCCTACCCACTGTCACTGGTAACCAAGGACACCTCTCCTGTGACCGTGGTTACCAGGGACACGCATATATGACAGTCGGTGGTAACCAGGGACAGGCATTTCTGACAGTCAGTGGTAACCAGGGAAACCCACCTGCAATCATGGTAACCAAGGACACCCCTCCTGTGACAGTCAGTGGTAACCAGGCAAACACCTCCTGTGCCAGTGGCAACCAAGGACACCCCTCCTGTGACAATGGTACCCAGGGACAGCCGTCCTGTGACAGTCGGTGGTAACCAGGGAAACCCACCTGTGACATTCACAGTGCCCAGGGACACCGGCCTGTGACAGTCGGTGGTAATCAGGGACACGCATCTCTGACAGTCGGTGGTAACCAGGGAAACCCACCTGTGACCATGGTAACCAAGGACACACCTACTGTGACAGTCACTGGTAACCACGGACACCTCTCCTGTGACCGTGGCTACCAGGGACACGCACATATGACAGTCGGTGGTAACCAGGGACACGCATCTCTGACAGTCAGTGGTAACCAGGGAAACCCACCTGTCGCCATGGTAACCAAGGACCCACCTACTGTGACAGTCACTGGTAACCACGGACACCTCTCCTGTGACCGTGGTTACCAGGGACACGCATATATGACAGTCGGTGGTAACCAGGGACACGCATCTCTGACAGTCAGTGGTAACCAGGGAAACCCACCTGCGACCATGGTAACCAAGGACACCCCTCCTGTGACAACGGTACCCAGGGACAGCCCTCCTGTGACAGTCGGTGGTAACCAGGGAAAACCACCTGTGAACATGGTAACCAAGGACACCCCTACCCACAGTCACTGGTAACCAAGGACACCTCTCCTGTGACCGTGGTTACCAGGACACGCACATATGACAGTCGGTGGTAACCAGGGACACGCATTTCTGACAGTCAGTGGTAACCAGGGAAACCCACCTGCGACCATGGTAACCAAGGACACCCCTCCTGTGACAGTCAGTGGTAACCAGGGACACACCTCCTGTGCTAGTGGTAACCAAGCACACCCCTCCTGTCACAATGGTACCCAGGGACAGCCCTCCTGTGACAGTCAGTGGTAACCATGTACACTCACCTGTGACAGTTGGTGGTAACCAGGGAAACACACCTGTGACATTCACAGTGCCCAGGGACACCGGACTGGGACAGTCGGTGGTAACCAGGAAGACGCATCTCTGACAGTCGGTGGTAACCAGGGAAACCCACCTGTGACCATGGTAACCAAGGACACCCCTCTGTGACAATGGTACCCAGGGACAGCCCTCCTGTGACAGTCAGTGGTAACCAGGGAAACCCACCTGTGACCATGGTAACCAAGGACACCCCTCCTGTGACAATGGTACCCAGGGACAGCCCTCCTGTGACAGTCGGTGGTAATCAGGGAAAATCACCTGTGACATTCACAGTGCCCAGGGACACCGGCCTGTGACAGTCGGTGGTAACCAGGGACACGCATCTCTGACAGTCGGTGGTAACCAGGGAAACCCACCTGTGACCATGGTAACCAAGGACACACCTACTGTGCCAGTCACTGGTAACCACGGACACCTCTCCTGTGACTGTGGTTACCAGGGACACGCACATATGACAGTCGGTGGTAACCAGGGACACGCATCTCTGACAGTCAGTGGTAACCAGGGAAACCCACCTGTGAACAAGTTAACCAAGGACACCCCTACCCACAGTCACTGGTAACCAAGGACACCTCTCCTGTGACCGTGGTTACCAGGACACGCACATATGACAGTCGGTGGTAACCAGGGACACGCATCTCTGACAGTCAGTGGTAACCAGGGAAACCCACCTGCGACCATGGTAACCAAGGACACCCCTCCTGTGACAGTCAGTGGTAACCAGGGACACACCTCCTGTGCCAGTGGTAACCAAGGACACCCCTACCCACAGTCACTGGTAACCAAGGACACCTCTCCTGTGACCGTGGTTATCAGGGAGACGCATCTCTGACAGTCGGTGGTAACCAGGGAAAACCACCTGTGACATTCACAGTGCCCAGGGACACCAGCCTGTGACAGTCGGTGGTAACCAGGGAGACGCATCTCTGACAGTCGGTGGTAACCAGGGAAACCAACCTGTGACCATGGTAAGCAAGGACACCCCTCTGTGACAATGGTACCCACGGACAGCCCTCCTGTGACAGTCGGTGGTAACCAGGGAAACACACCTGTGACCATGGTAACCAAGGACACCCCTACCCACTGTCACTGGTAACCAAGGACACCTCTCCTGTGACCGTGGTTATCAGGGAGACGCATCTCTGACAGTCGGTGGTAACCAGGGAAACCCACCTGTGACCATGGTAACCAAGGACACCACTCCTGTGACAATGGTACCCAGGGACAGCCCTCCTGTGACAGTCGGTGGTAACCAGGGAAACCCACCTGTGACCATGGTAACCAAGGACACCCCTCCTGTGACAATGGTACCCAGGGACAGCCATCCTGTGACAGTCGGTGGTAACCAGGGAAACCCACCTGTGACATTCACAGTGCCCAGGGACACCGGCCTGTGACAGTCGGTGGTAACCAGGGACACGCATCTCTGACAGTCGGTGGTAACCAGGGAAACCCACCTGTGACCATGGTAACCAAGGACACCCCTCTGTGACAATGGTACCCAGGGACAGCCCTCCTGTGACAGTCGGTGGTAACCAGGGAAACACACCTGTGACCATGGTAACCAAGGACACCCCTACCCACTGTCACTGGTAACCAAGGACACCTCTCCTGTGACCGTGGTTATCAGGGAGACGCATCTCTGACAGTCGGTGGTAACCAGGGCAACCCACCTGTGACATTCACAGTGCCCAGGGACACCGGCCTGTGACAGTCGGTGGTAACAAGGGAGACGCATCTCTGACAGTCGGTGGTAACCAGGGAAACCGACCTGTGACCATGGTAACCAAGGACACCCCTCTGTGACAATGGTACCCAGGGAGAGCCCTCCTGTGACAGTCGGTGGTAACCAGGGAAACACACCTGTGACCATGGTAACCAAGGACACCCCTACCCACTGTCACTGGTAACCAAGGACACCTCTCCTGTGACCGTGGTTATCAGGGAGACGCATCTCTGACAGTCGGTGATAACCAGGGAATCCCACCTGTGACCATGGTAACCAAGGACACCCCTCCTGTGACAATGGTACCCAGGGAGAGCCCTCCTGTGACAGTCGATGGTAACCAGGGAAACCCACCTGTGACCATGGTAACCAAGGACACCCCTCCTGTGACAATGGTACCCAGGGACAGCCGTCCTGTGACAGTCGGTGGTAACCAGGGAAACCCACCTGTGACATTCACAGTGCCCAGGGACACCGGCCTGTGACAGTCGGTGGTAATCAGGGACACGCATCTCTGACAGTCGGTGGTAACCAGGGAAACCCACCTGTGACCATGGTAACCAAGGACACACCTACTGTGACAGTCACTGGTAACCACGGACACCTCTCCTGTGACCGTGGCTACCAGGGACACGCACATATGACAGTCGGTGGTAACCAGGGACACGCATCTCTGACAGTCAGTGGTAACCAGGGAAACCCACCTGTCGCCATGGTAACCAAGGACCCACCTACTGTGACAGTCACTGGTAACCACGGACACCTCTCCTGTGACCGTGGTTACCAGGGACACGCATATATGACAGTCGGTGGTAACCAGGGACACGCATCTCTGACAGTCAGTGGTAACCAGGGAAACCCACCTGCGACCATGGTAACCAAGGACACCCTTCCTGTGACAGTCAGTGGTAACCAGGGACACACCTCCTGTGCCAGTGGTAACCAAGGACACCCCTCCTGTCACAATGGTACCAGGGACAGCCCTCCTGTGACAGTCGGTGGTAACCAGGGAAACCCACCTGTGACCATGGTAACCAAGGACACCCCTCCTGTGACAATGGTACCCCGGGACAGCCCTCCTGTGACAGTCGGTGGTAACCAGGGAAACCCACCTGTGACCATGGTAACCAATGACACCCCTCCTGTGACAATGGTACCCAGGGACAGCCATCCTGTGACAGTCGGTGGTAACCAGGGAAACCCACCTGTGACATTCACAGTGCCCAGGGACACCGGCCTGTGACAGTCGGTGGTAACCAGGGAGACGCATCTCTGACAGTCGGTGGTAACCAGGGAAACCAACCTGTGACCATGGTAACCAAGGACACCCCTCAGTGACAATGGTACCCAGGGACAGCCCTCCTGTGACAGTCGGTGGTAACCAGGGAAACACACCTGTGACCATGGTAACCAAGGACACCCCTACCCACTGTCACTGGTAACCAAGGACACCTCTCCTGTGACCGTGGTTACCAGGGACACGCATATATGACAGTCGGTGGTAACCAGGGACAGGCATTTCTGACAGTCAGTGGTAACCAGGGAAACCCACCTGCAATCATGGTAACCAAGGACACCCCTCCTGTGACAGTCAGTGGTAACCAGGCAAACACCTCCTGTGCCAGTGGCAACCAAGGACACCCCTCCTGTGACAATGGTACCCAGGGACAGCCGTCCTGTGACAGTCGGTGGTAACCAGGGAAACCCACCTGTGACATTCACAGTGCCCAGGGACACCGGCCTGTGACAGTCGGTGGTAATCAGGGACACGCATCTCTGACAGTCGGTGGTAACCAGGGAAACCCACCTGTGACCATGGTAACCAAGGACACACCTACTGTGACAGTCACTGGTAACCACGGACACCTCTCCTGTGACCGTGGCTACCAGGGACACGCACATATGACAGTCGGTGGTAACCAGGGACACGCATCTCTGACAGTCAGTGGTAACCAGGGAAACCCACCTGTCGCCATGGTAACCAAGGACCCACCTACTGTGACAGTCACTGGTAACCACGGACACCTCTCCTGTGACCGTGGTTACCAGGGACACGCATATATGACAGTCGGTGGTAACCAGGGACACGCATCTCTGACAGTCAGTGGTAACCAGGGAAACCCACCTGCGACCATGGTAACCAAGGACACCCTTCCTGTGACAGTCAGTGGTAACCAGGGACACACCTCCTGTGCCAGTGGTAACCAAGGACACCCCTCCTGTCACAATGGTACCAGGGACAGCCCTCCTGTGACAGTCGGTGGTAACCAGGGAAACCCACCTGTGACCATGGTAACCAAGGACACCCCTCCTGTGACAATGGTACCCCGGGACAGCCCTCCTGTGACAGTCGGTGGTAACCAGGGAAACCCATCTGTGACCATGGTAACCAATGACACCCCTCCTGTGACAATGGTACCCAGGGACAGCCATCCTGTGACAGTCGGTGGTAACCAGGGAAACCCACCTGTGACATTCACAGTGCCCAGGGACACCGGCCTGTGACAGTCGGTGGTAACCAGGGAGACGCATCTCTGACAGTCGGTGGTAACCAGGGAAACCAACCTGTGACCATGGTAACCAAGGACACCCCTCAGTGACAATGGTACCCAGGGACAGCCCTCCTGTGACAGTCGGTGGTAACCAGGGAAACACACCTGTGACCATGGTAACCAAGGACACCCCTACCCACTGTCACTGGTAACCAAGGACACGTCTCCTGTGACCGTAGTTATCAGGGAGACGCATCTCTGACAGTCGGTGGTAACCAGGGAAACCCACCTGTGACCATGGTAACCAAGGACACCCCTCCTGTGACAATGGTACCCAGGGACAGCCCTCCTGTGACAGTCGGTGGTAACCAGGGAAACCCACCTGTGACCATGGTAACCAAGGACACCCCTCCTGTGACAATGGTACCCAGGGACAGCCCTCCTGTGACAGTCGGTGGTAACCAGGGAAACCCACCTGTGACCATGGTAACCAAGGACACACCTACTGTGACAGTCAATGGTAACCACGGACACCTCTCCTGTGACCGTGGCTACCAGGGACACGCACATATGACAGTCGGTGGTAACCAGGGACACGCATCTCTGACAGTCAGTGGTAACCAGGGAAACCCACCTGCGACCATGTTAACCAAGGACACCCCTCCTGTGACAGTCAGTGGTAACCAGGGACACAGTTCCTGTGCCAGTGGTAACCAAGGACACCCCTCCTGTGACAATGGTACCCAGGGACAGCCCTCCTGTGACAGTCGGTGGTAACCAGGGAAAACCACCTGCAACCATGGTAACCAAGGACACCCCTACCACAGTCACTCGTAACCAAGGACACCTCTCCTGTGACCGTGGCTACCAGGGACACGCATCTCTGACAGTCGGTGGTAACCAGGGAAACCCACCTGTGACATTCACAGTGCCCAGGGACACCTGCCTGTGACAGTCGGTGGTAACCAAGGACACGCATTTCTGACAGTCGGTGGTAACCAGGGAAACCCATCTGTGACCATGGTAACCAAGGACACCCCTCCTGTGACAATGGTATCCATGGACAGCCCTACTGTGACAGTCGGTGGTAACGAGGGAAACACACCTGTGACCATGGTAACCAAGGACACCCCTACCCACAGTCACTGGTAACCAAGGACACCTCTCCTGTGACCGTGGTTACCAGGGACACGCATCTCTGACAGTCGGTGGTAACCAGGGAAACCCACCTGTGACCACGGTAACCAAGGACACCCCTCCTGTGACAATAGTACCCAGGGACAGCCCTCCTGTGACAGTCGGTAGTAACCAGGGAAACCCACTTGTGACCATGGTAACCAAGGACACCCCTACTCACAGTCACTCGTAACCAAGGACACCTCTCCTGTGACCGTGGTTACCAGGACACGCACATATGACAGTCGGTGGTAACCAGGGACAGGCATTTCTGACAGTCAGTGGTAACCAGGGAAACCCACCTGCAACCATGGTAACCAAGGACACCCCTCCTGTGACAGTCAGTGGTAACCAGGCAAACACCTCCTGTGCCAGTGGTAACCAAGGACACCCCTCCTGTCACAATGGTACCCAGGGACAGCCCTCCTGTGACAGTCAGTGGTAACCATGTACACTCACCTGTGACAGTCGGTGGTAACCAGGGAAACCCACCTGTGACATTCACAGTGCCCAGGGACACCGGCCTGTGACAGTCGGTGGTAACCAGGGAGACGCATCTCTGACAGTCGGTGGTAACCAGGGAAACCCACCTGTGACCATGGTAACCAAGGACACCCCTCCTGTGACAATGGTACCAAGGGACAGCCCTCCTGTGACAGTCGGTGGTAACCAGGGAAAACCACCTGTGACCATGGTAACCAAGGACACCCCTACCCACAGTCACTGGTAAGCAAGGACACCTCTCCTGTGACTGTGGTTATCAGGGAGACGCATCTCTGACAGTCGGTGGTAACCAGGGAAACCCACCTGCGACCATGGTAACCAAGGACACCCCTCCTGTCACAGTCAGTGGTAACCAGGGACACATCTCCTGTGCCAGTTGTAACCAAGGACACCCCTCCTGTGACAATGGTACCCAGGGACAGCCTTCCTGTGACAGTCGGTGGTAACCAGGGAAACACACCTGTGACCATGGTAACCAAGGACACCCCTACCCACTGTCACTGGTAACCAAGGACACGTCTCCTGTGACCGTGGTTATCAGGGAGACGCATCTCTGACAGTCGGTGGTAACCAGGGAAACCCACCTGTGACCATGGTAACCAAGGACACCCCTCCTGTGACAATGGTACCCAGGGACAGCCCTCCTGTGACAGTCGGTGGTAACCAGGGAAACCCACCTGTGACCATGGTAACCAAGGACACCCCTCCTGTGACAATGGTACCCAGGGACAGCCCTCCTGTGACAGTCAGTGGTAACCAGGGAAACCCACCTGTGACCATGGTAACCAAGGACACACCTACTGTGACAGTCAATGGTAACCACGGACACCTCTCCTGTGACCGTGGCTACCAGGGACACGCACATATGACAGTCGGTGGTAACCAGGGACACGCATCTCTGACAGTCAGTGGTAACCAGGGAAACCCACCTGCGACCATGTTAACCAAGGACACCCCTCCTGTGACAGTCAGTGGTAACCAGGGACACAGTTCCTGTGCCAGTGGTAACCAAGGACACCCCTCCTGTGACAATGGTACCCAGGGACAGCCCTCCTGTGACAGTCGGTGGTAACCAGGGAAAACCACCTGCAACCATGGTAACCAAGGACACCCCTACCACAGTCACTCGTAACCAAGGACACCTCTCCTGTGACCGTGGCTACCAGGGACACGCATCTCTGACAGTCGGTGGTAACCAGGGAAACCCACCTGTGACATTCACAGTGCCCAGGGACACCTGCCTGTGACAGTCGGTGGTAACCAAGGACACGCATTTCTGACAGTCGGTGGTAACCAGGGAAACCCATCTGTGACCATGGTAACCAAGGACACCCCTCCTGTGACAATGGTATCCATGGACAGCCCTACTGTGACAGTCGGTGGTAACGAGGGAAACACACCTGTGACCATGGTAACCAAGGACACCCCTACCCACAGTCACTGGTAACCAAGGACACCTCTCCTGTGACCGTGGTTACCAGGGACACGCATCTCTGACAGTCGGTGGTAACCAGGGAAACCCACCTGTGACCACGGTAACCAAGGACACCCCTCCTGTGACAATAGTACCCAGGGACAGCCCTCCTGTGACAGTCGGTAGTAACCAGGGAAACCCACTTGTGACCATGGTAACCAAGGACACCCCTACTCACAGTCACTCGTAACCAAGGACACCTCTCCTGTGACCGTGGTTACCAGGACACGCACATATGACAGTCGGTGGTAACCAGGGACAGGCATTTCTGACAGTCAGTGGTAACCAGGGAAACCCACCTGCAACCATGGTAACCAAGGACACCCCTCCTGTGACAGTCAGTGGTAACCAGGCAAACACCTCCTGTGCCAGTGGTAACCAAGGACACCCCTCCTGTCACAATGGTACCCCGGGACAGCCCTCCTGTGACAGTCAGTGGTAACCATGTACACTCACCTGTGACAGTCGGTGGTAACCAGGGAAACCCACCTGTGACATTCACAGTGCCCAGGGACACCGGCCTGTGACAGTCGGTGGTAACCAGGGAGACGCATCTCTGACAGTCGGTGGTAACCAGGGAAACCCACCTGTGACCATGGTAACCAAGGACACCCCTCCTGTGACAATGGTACCAAGGGACAGCCCTCCTGTGACAGTCGGTGGTAACCAGGGAAAACCACCTGTGACCATGGTAACCAAGGACACCCCTACCCACAGTCACTGGTAAGCAAGGACACCTCTCCTGTGACTGTGGTTATCAGGGAGATGCATCTCTGACAGTCGGTGGTAACCAGGGAAACCCACCTGTGACCATGGTAACCAAGGACACCCCTCCTGTGACAATGGTACCCAGGGACAGCCCTCCTGTGACAGTCGGTGGTAACCAGGGAAACCCACCTGTGACCATGGTAACCAAGGACACCCCTCCTGTGACAATGGTACCCAGGGACAGCCATCCTGTGACAGTCGGTGGTAACCAGGGAAACCCACCTGTGACATTCACAGTGCCCAGGGACACCTGCCTGTGACAGTCGGTGGTAACCAGGGACACATATTTCTGACAGTCGGTGGTAACCAGGGAAACCCACCTGTGACCATGGTAACCAAGGACACCCCTCCTGTGACAATGGTATCCATGGACAGCCTTCCTGTGACAGTCGGTGGTAACAAGGGAAACACACCTGTGACCAGGGTAACCAAGGACACCCCTACCCACAGTCACTGGTAACCAAGGACACCTCTCCTGTGACCATGGTTACCAGGGACACGCATCTCTGACAGTCGGTGGTAACCAGGGAAACCCACCTGTGACGACGGTAACCAAGGACACCCCTCCTGTGACAATAGTACCCACAGACAGCCCTCCTGTGACAGTCGGTGGTAACCAGGGAAACCCACCTGTGACCATGGTAACCAAGGACACCCCAACCCACAGTCACTGGTAACCAAGGACACCTCTCCTGTGACTGTGGTTACCAGGACACGCACATATGACAGTCGGTGGTAACCAGGGAGAGGCATTTCAGACAGTCAGTGGTAACCAGGGAAACCCACCTGCAATCATGGTAACCAAGGACACCCCTCCTGTGACAGTCAGTGGTAACCAGCCAAACACATCCTGTGCCAGTGGCAACCAAGGACACCCCTCCTGTCACAATGGTACCCAGGGACAGCCCTCCTGTGACAGTCAGTGGTAACCATGTACACTCACCTGTGACAGTCGGTGGTAACCAGGGAAACCCACCTGTGACATTCACAGTGCACAGGGACACCGGCCTGTGACAGTCGGTGGTAACCAGGGAGACGCATCTCTGACAGTCGGTGGTAACCAGGGAAACACACCTGTGACCATGGTAACCAAGGACACCCCTACCCACAGTCACTGGTAACCAAGGACACCTCTCCTGTGACCGTGGTTACCAGGACACGCACATATGACAGTCGGTGGTAACCAGGGACACGCATTTCTGACAGTCGGTGGTAACCAGGGAAACCCACCTGTGACCATGGTAACCAAGGACACCCCTCTGTGACAATGGTACCCAGGGACAGCCTTCCTGTGACAGTTGGTGGTAACCAGGGAAACACACCTGTGACCATGGTAACCAAGGACACCCCTACCCACTGTCACTGGTAACCAAGGACACCTCTCCTGTGACCGTGGTTATCAGGGAGACGCATCTCTGACAGTCGGTGGTAACCAGGGAAACCCACCTGTGACATTCACAGTGCCCAGGGACACCGGCCTGTGACAGTCGGTGGTAACCAGGGAGACGCATCTCTGACAGTCGGTGGTAACCAGGGAAACCCACCTGTCGCCATGGTAACCAAGGACCCACCTACTGTGACAGTCACTGGTAACCACGGACACCTCTCCTGTGACCGTGGTTACCAGGGACACGCATATATGACAGTCGGTGGTAACCAGGGTCACGCATCTCTGACAGTCAGTGGTAACCAGGGAAACCCACCTGCGACCATGGTAACCAAGGACACCCTTCCTGTGACAGTCAGTGGTAACCAGGGACACACCTCCTGTGCCAGTGGTAACCAAGGACACCCCTCCTGTCACAATGGTACCAGGGACAGCCCTCCTGTGACAGTCGGTGGTAACCAGGGAAACCCACCTGTGACCATGGTAACCAAGGACACCCCTCCTGTGACAATGGTACCCCGGGACAGCCCTCCTGTGACAGTCGGTGGTAACCAGGGAAACCCACCTGTGACCATGGTAACCAAGGACACCCCTCCTGTGACAATGGTACCCAGGGACAGCCATCCTGTGACAGTTGGTGGTAACCAGGGAAACCCACCTGTGACATTCACAGTGCCCAGGGACACCGGCCTGTGACAGTCGGTGGTAACCAGGGACACGCATCTCTGACTGTCGGTGGTAACCAGGGAAACCCACCTGTGACCATGGTAACCAAGGACACACCTACTGTGACACTCACTGGTAACCACGGACACTTCTCCTGTGACCGTGGCTACCAGGGACACGCACATATGACAGTCGGTGGTAACCAGGGACACATATTTCTGACAGTCGGTGGTAACCAGGGAAACCCACCTGTGACCATGGTAACCAAGGACACCCCTCCTGTGACAATGGTATCCATGGACAGCCCTCCTGTGACAGTCGGTGGTAACAAGGGAAACCCACCTGTGACCATGGTAACCAAGGACACCCCTACCCACAGTCACTGGTAACCAAGGACACCTCTCCTGTGACCATGGTTACCAGGGACACGCATCTCTGACAGTCGGTGGTAACCAGGGAAACCCACCTGTGACCACGGTAACCAAGGACACCCCTCCTGTGACAATAGTACCCACAGACAGCCCTCCTGTGACAGTCGGTGGTAACCAGGGAAACCCACCTGTGACATTCACAGTGCCCAGGGACACCGGCCTGTGACAGTCGGTGGTAACCAGGGAGACGCATCTCTGACAGTCGGTGGTAACCAGGGAAACCAACCTGTGACCATGGTAACCAAGGACACCCCTCAGTGACAATGGTACCCAGGTACAGCCCTCCTGTGACAGTCGGTGGTAACCAGGGAAACACACCTGTGACCATGGTAACCAAGGACACCCCTACCCACTGTCACTGGTAACCAAGGACACCTCTCCTGTGACCGTGGTTACCAGGGACACGCATATATGACAGTCGGTGGTAACCAGGGACAGGCATTTCTGACAGTCAGTGGTAACCAGGGAAACCCACCTGCAATCATGGTAACCAAGGACACCCCTCCTGTGACAGTCAGTGGTAACCAGGCAAACACCTCCTGTGCCAGTGGCAACCAAGGACACCCCTCCTGTGACAATGGTACCCAGGGACAGCCGTCCTGTGACAGTCGGTGGTAACCAGGGAAACCCACCTGTGACATTCACAGTGCCCAGGGACACCGGCCTGTGACAGTCGGTGGTAATCAGGGACACGCATCTCTGACAGTCGGTGGTAACCAGGGAAACCCACCTGTGACCATGGTAACCAAGGACACACCTACTGTGACAGTCACTGGTAACCACGGACACCTCTCCTGTGACCGTGGCTACCAGGGACACGCACATATGACAGTCGGTGGTAACCAGGGACACGCATCTCTGACAGTCAGTGGTAACCAGGGAAACCCACCTGTCGCCATGGTAACCAAGGACCCACCTACTGTGACAGTCACTGGTAACCACGGACACCTCTCCTGTGACCGTGGTTACCAGGGACACGCATATATGACAGTCGGTGGTAACCAGGGTCACGCATCTCTGACAGTCAGTGGTAACCAGGGAAACCCACCTGCGACCATGGTAACCAAGGACACCCTTCCTGTGACAGTCAGTGGTAACCAGGGACACACCTCCTGTGCCAGTGGTAACCAAGGACACCCCTCCTGTCACAATGGTACCAGGGACAGCCCTCCTGTGACAGTCGGTGGTAACCAGGGAAACCCACCTGTGACCATGGTAACCAAGGACACCCCTCCTGTGACAATGGTACCCCGGGACAGCCCTCCTGTGACAGTCGGTGGTAACCAGGGAAACCCACCTGTGACCATGGTAACCAAGGACACCCCTCCTGTGACAATGGTACCCAGGGACAGCCATCCTGTGACAGTTGGTGGTAACCAGGGAAACCCACCTGTGACATTCACAGTGCCCAGGGACACCGGCCTGTGACAGTCGGTGGTAACCAGGGACACGCATCTCTGACTGTCGGTGGTAACCAGGGAAACCCACCTGTGACCATGGTAACCAAGGACACACCTACTGTGACACTCACTGGTAACCACGGACACTTCTCCTGTGACCGTGGCTACCAGGGACACGCACATATGACAGTCGGTGGTAACCAGGGACACATATTTCTGACAGTCGGTGGTAACCAGGGAAACCCACCTGTGACCATGGTAACCAAGGACACCCCTCCTGTGACAATGGTATCCATGGACAGCCCTCCTGTGACAGTCGGTGGTAACAAGGGAAACCCACCTGTGACCATGGTAACCAAGGACACCCCTACCCACAGTCACTGGTAACCAAGGACACCTCTCCTGTGACCATGGTTACCAGGGACACGCATCTCTGACAGTCGGTGGTAACCAGGGAAACCCACCTGTGACCACGGTAACCAAGGACACCCCTCCTGTGACAATAGTACCCACAGACAGCCCTCCTGTGACAGTCGGTGGTAACCAGGGAAACCCACCTGTGACATTCACAGTGCCCAGGGACACCGGCCTGTGACAGTCGGTGGTAACCAGGGAGACGCATCTCTGACAGTCGGTGGTAACCAGGGAAACCAACCTGTGACCATGGTAACCAAGGACACCCCTCAGTGACAATGGTACCCAGGTACAGCCCTCCTGTGACAGTCGGTGGTAACCAGGGAAACACACCTGTGACCATGGTAACCAAGGACACCCCTACCCACTGTCACTGGTAACCAAGGACACCTCTCCTGTGACCGTGGTTACCAGGGACACGCATATATGACAGTCGGTGGTAACCAGGGACAGGCATTTCTGACAGTCAGTGGTAACCAGGGAAACCCACCTGCAATCATGGTAACCAAGGACACCCCTCCTGTGACAGTCAGTGGTAACCAGGCAAACACCTCCTGTGCCAGTGGCAACCAAGGACACCCCTCCTGTGACAATGGTACCCAGGGACAGCCGTCCTGTGACAGTCGGTGGTAACCAGGGAAACCCACCTGTGACATTCACAGTGCCCAGGGACACCGGCCTGTGACAGTCGGTGGTAATCAGGGACACGCATCTCTGACAGTCGGTGGTAACCAGGGAAACCCACCTGTGACCATGGTAACCAAGGACACACCTACTGTGACAGTCACTGGTAACCACGGACACCTCTCCTGTGACCGTGGCTACCAGGGACACGCACATATGACAGTCGGTGGTAACCAGGGACACGCATCTCTGACAGTCAGTGGTAACCAGGGAAACCCACCTGTCGCCATGGTAACCAAGGACCCACCTACTGTGACAGTCACTGGTAACCACGGACACCTCTCCTGTGACCGTGGTTACCAGGGACACGCATATATGACAGTCGGTGGTAACCAGGGACACGCATCTCTGACAGTCAGTGGTAACCAGGGAAACCCACCTGCGACCATGTTAACCAAGGACACCCTTCCTGTGACAGTCAGTGGTAACCAGGGACACACCTCCTGTGCCAGTGGTAACCAAGGACACCCCTCCTGTCACAATGGTACCAGGGACAGCCCTCCTGTGACAGTCGGTGGTAACCAGGGAAACCCACCTGTGACCATGGTAACCAAGGACACCCCTCCTGTGACAATGGTACCCCGGGACAGCCCTCCTGTGACAGTCGGTGGTAACCAGGGAAACCCATCTGTGACCATGGTAACCAATGACACCCCTCCTGTGACAATGGTACCCAGGGACAGCCATCCTGTGACAGTCGGTGGTAACCAGGGAAACCCACCTGTGACATTCACAGTGCCCAGGGACACCGGCCTGTGACAGTCGGTGGTAACCAGGGAGACGCATCTCTGACAGTCGGTGGTAACCAGGGAAACCAACCTGTGACCATGGTAACCAAGGACACCCCTCAGTGACAATGGTACCCAGGGACAGCCCTCCTGTGACAGTCGGTGGTAACCAGGGAAACACACCTGTGACCATGGTAACCAAGGACACCCCTACCCACTGTCACTGGTAACCAAGGACACGTCTCCTGTGACCGTGGTTATCAGGGAGACGCATCTCTGACAGTCGGTGGTAACCAGGGAAACCCACCTGTGACCATGGTAACCAAGGACACCCCTCCTGTGACAATGGTACCCAGGGACAGCCCTCCTGTGACACTCGGTGGTAACCAGGGAAACCCACCTGTGACCATGGTAACCAAGGACACCCCTCCTGTGACAATGGTACCCAGGGACAGCCCTCCTGTGACAGTCGGTGGTAACCAGGGAAACCCACCTGTGACCATGGTAACCAAGGACACACCTACTGTGACAGTCAATGGTAACCACGGACACCTCTCCTGTGACCGTGGCTACCAGGGACACGCACATATGACAGTCGGTGGTAACCAGGGACACGCATCTCTGACAGTCAGTGGTAACCAGGGAAACCCACCTGCGACCATGTTAACCAAGGACACCCCTCCTGTGACAGTCAGTGGTAACCAGGGACACAGTTCCTGTGCCAGTGGTAACCAAGGACACCCCTCCTGTGACAATGGTACCCAGGGACAGCCCTCCTGTGACAGTCGGTGGTAACCAGGGAAAACCACCTGCAACCATGGTAACCAAGGACACCCCTACCACAGTCACTCGTAACCAAGGACACCTCTCCTGTGACCGTGGTTACCAGGACACGCACATATGACAGTCGGTGGTAACCAGGGACACGCATCTCTGACAGTCAGTGGTAACCAGGGAAACCCACCTGCGACCATGGTAACCAAGGACACCCCTCCTGTCACAGTCAGTGGTAACCAGGGACACATCTCCTGTGCCAGTTGTAACCAAGGACACCCCTCCTGTGACAATGGTACCCAGGGACAGCCCTCCTGTGACAGTCAGTGGTAACCATGTACACTCAACTGTGACAGTCGGTGGTAACCAGGGAAACCCACCTGTGACATTCACAGTGCCCAGGGACACCTGCCTGTGACAGTCGGTGGTAACCAAGGACACGCATTTCTGACAGTCGGTGGTAACCAGGGAAACCCACCTGTGACCATGGTAACCAAGGACACCCCTCCTGTGACAATGGTATCCATGGACAGCCCTACTGTGACAGTCGGTGGTAACGAGGGAAACACACCTGTGACCATGGTAACCAAGGACACCCCTACCCACAGTCACTGGTAACCAAGGACACCTCTCCTGTGACCGTGGTTACCAGGGACACGCATCTCTGACAGTCGGTGGTAACCAGGGAAACCCACCTGTGACCACGGTAACCAAGGACACCCCTCCTGTGACAATAGTACCCAGGGACAGCCCTCCTGTGACAGTCGGTAGTAACCAGGGAAACCCACTTGTGACCATGGTAACCAAGGACACCCCTACCCACAGTCACTCGTAACCAAGGACACCTCTCCTGTGACCGTGGTTACCAGGACACGCACATATGACAGTCGGTGGTAACCAGGGACAGGCATTTCTGACAGTCAGTGGTAACCAGGGAAAACCACCTGCAACCATGGTAACCAAGGACACCCCTCCTGTGACAGTCAGTGGTAACCAGGCAAACACCTCCTGTGCCAGTGGTAACCAAGGACACCCCTCCTGTCACAATGGTACCCAGGGACAGCCCTCCTGTGACAGTCAGTGGTAACCATGTACACTCACCTGTGACAGTCGGTGGTAACCAGGGAAACCCACCTGTGACATTCACAGTGCCCAGGGACACCGGCCTGTGACAGTCGGTGGTAACCAGGGAGACGCATCTCTGACAGTCGGTGGTAACCAGGGAAACCCACCTGTGACCATGGTAACCAAGGACACCCCTCCTGTGACAATGGTACCAAGGGACAGCCCTCCTGTGACAGTCGGTGGTAACCAGGGAAAACCACCTGTGACCATGGTAACCAAGGACACCCCTACCCACAGTCACTGGTAAGCAAGGACACCTCTCCTGTGACTGTGGTTATCAGGGAGACGCATCTCTGACAGTCGGTGGTAACCAGGGAAACCCACCTGTGACCATGGTAACCAAGGACACCCCTCCTGTGACAATGGTACCCAGGGACAGCCCTCCTGTGACAGTCGGTGGTAACCAGGGAAACCCACCTGTGACCATGGTAACCAAGGACACCCCTCCTGTGACAATGGTACCCAGGGACAGCCATCCTGTGACAGTCGGTGGTAACCAGGGAAACCCACCTGTGACATTCACAGTGCCCAGGGACACCTGCCTGTGACAGTCGGTGGTAACCAGGGACACATATTTCTGACAGTCGGTGGTAACCAGGGAAACCCACCTGTGACCATGGTAACCAAGGACACACCTACTGTGACAGTCACTGGTAACCACGGACACCTCTCCTGTGACCGTGGCTACCACGGACACGCACATATGACAGTCGGTGGTAACCAGGGACACGCATCTCTGACAGTCGGTGGTAACAAGGGAAACCCACCTGTCGCCATGGTAACCAAGGACCCACCTACTGTGACAGTCACTGGTAACCACGGACACCTCTCCTGTGACCGTGGTTACCAGGGACACGCATATATGACAGTCGGTGGTAAACAGGGACACGCATCTATGACAGTCAGTGGTAACCAGGGAAACCCACCTGTGACCATGGTAACCAAGGACACCCCTCCTGTGACAATGGTACCCAGGGACAGCCATCCTGTGACAGTCGGTGGTAACCAGGGAAACCCACCTGTGACATTCACAGTGCCCAGGGACACGTGCCTGTGACAGTCGGTGGTAACCAGGGACACATATTTCTGACAGTCGGTGGTAACCAGGGAAACCCACCTGTGACCATGGTAACCAAGGACACCCCTCCTGTGACAATGGTATCCATGGACAGCCCTCCTGGGACAGTCGGTGGTAACAAGGGAAACCCACCTGTGACCATGGTAACCAAGGACACCCCTACCCACAGTCACTGGTAACCAAGGACACCTCTCCTGTGACCATGGTTACCAGGGACACGCATCTCTGACAGTCGGTGGTAACCAGGGAAACCCACCTGTGACCACGGTAACCAAGGACACCCCTCCTGTGACAATAGTACCCACAGACAGCCCTCCTGTGACAGTCGGTGGTAACCAGGGAAACCCACCTGTGACATTCACAGTGCCCAGGGACACCGGCCTGTGACAGTCGGTGGTAACCAGGGAGACGCATCTCTGACAGTCGGTGGTAACCAGGGAAACCAACCTGTGACCATGGTAACCAAGGACACCCCTCAGTGACAATGGTACCCAGGGACAGCCCTCCTGTGACAGTCGGTGGTAACCAGGGAAACACACCTGTGACCATGGTAACCAAGGACACCCCTACCCACTGTCACTGGTAACCAAGGACACCTCTCCTGTGACCGTGGTTACCAGGGACACGCATATATGACAGTCGGTGGTAACCAGGGACAGGCATTTCTGACAGTCAGTGGTAACCAGGGAAACCCACCTGCAATCATGGTAACCAAGGACACCCCTCCTGTGACAGTCAGTGGTAACCAGGCACATTCCTCCTGTGCCAGTGGCAACCAAGGACACCCCTCCTGTGACAATGGTACCCAGGGACAGCCGTCCTGTGACAGTCGGTGGTAACCAGGGAAACCCACCTGTGACATTCACAGTGCCCAGGGACACCGGCCTGTGACAGTCGGTGGTAATCAGGGACACGCATCTCTGACAGTCGGTGGTAACCAGGGAAACCCACCTGTGACCATGGTAACCAAGGACACCCCTACCCACAGTCACTGGTAAGCAAGGACACCTCTCCTGTGACTGTGGTTATCAGGGAGACGCATCTCTGACAGTCGGTGGTAACCAGGGAAACCCACCTGTGACCATGGTAACCAAGGACACCCCTCCTGTGACAATGGTACCCAGGGACAGCCCTCCTGTGACAGTCGGTGGTAACCAGGGAAACCCACCTGTGACCATGGTAACCAAGGACACCCCTCCTGTGACAATGGTACCCAGGGACAGCCCTCCTGTGACAGTCGGTGGTAACCAGGGAAACCCACCTGTGACCATGGTAACCAAGGACACCCCTCCTGTGACAATGGTACCCAGGGACAGCCCTCCTGTGACAGTCGGTGGTAACCAGGGAAACCCACCTGTGACCATGGTAACCAAGGACACCCCTCCTGTGACAATGGTACCCAGGGACAGCCCTCCTGTGACAGTCGGTGGTAACCAGGGAAAACCACCTGTGACCATGGTAACCAAGGACACCCCTACCCACAGTCACTGGTAAGCAAGGACACCTCTCCTGTGACTGTGGTTATCAGGGAGACGCATCTCTGACAGTCGGTGGTAACCAGGGAAACCCACCTGTGACCATGGTAACCAAGGACACCCCTCCTGTGACAATGGTACCCAGGGACAGCCCTCCTGTGACAGTCGGTGGTAACCAGGGACACGCATCTCTGACAGTTGGTGGTAACCAGGGAAACCCACCTGTGACCATGGTAACCAAGGACACCCCTCTGTGACAATGGTACCCAGGGACAGCCCTCCTGTGACAGTCGGTGGTAACCAGGGAAACACACCTGTGACCATGGTAACCAAGGACACCCCTACCCACTGTCACTGGTAACCAAGGACACCTCTCCTGTGACCGTGGTTATCAGGGAGACGCATCTCTGACAGTCGGTGGTAACCAGGGCAACCCACCTGTGACATTCACAGTGCCCAGGGACACCGGCCTGTGACAGTCGGTGGTAACAAGGGAGACGCATCTCTGACAGTCGGTGGTAACCAGGGAAACCCACCTGTGACCATGGTAACCAAGGACACCCCTCTGTGACAATGGTACCCAGGGACAGCCCTCCTGTGACAGTCGGTGGTAACCAGGGAAACACACCTGTGACCATGGTAACCAAGGACACCCTTACCCACTGTCACTGGTAACCAAGGACACCTCTCCTGTGACCGTGGTTATCAGGGAGACGCATCTCTGACAGTCGGTGATAACCAGGGAATCCCACCTGTGACCATGGTAACCAAGGACAGCCCTCCTGTGACAATGGTACCCAGGGAGAGCCCTCCTGTGACAGTCGGTGGTAACCAGGGAAACCCACCTGTGACCATGGTAACCAAGGACACCCCTCCTGTGACAATGGTACCCAGGGACAGCCGTCCTGTGACAGTCGGTGGTAACCAGGGAAACCCACCTGTGACATTCACAGTGCCCAGGGACAACGGCCTGTGACAGTCGGTGGTAATCAGGGACACGCATCTCTGACAGTCGGTGGTAACCAGGGAAACCCACCTGTGACCATGGTAACCAAGGACACACCTACTGTGACAGTCACTGGTAACCACGGACACCTCTCCTGTGACCGTGGCTACCAGGGACACGCACATATGACAGTCGGTGGTAACCAGGGACACGCATCTCTGACAGTCAGTGGTAACCAGGGAAACCCACCTGCGACCATGGTAACCAAGGACACCCCTCCTGTGACAGTCAGTGGTAACCAGGGACACACCTCCTGTGCCAGTGGTAACCAAGGACACCCCTACCCACATTCACTGGTAACCAAGGACACCTCTCCTGTGACCGTGGTTATCAGGGAGACGCATCTCTGACAGTCGGTGGTAACCAGGGCAACCCACCTGTGACATTCACAGTGCCCAGGGACACCGGCCTGTGACAGTCGGTGGTAACCAGGGAGACGCATCTCTGACAGTCGGTGGTAACCAGGGAAACCCACCTGTGACCATGGTAACCAAGGACACCCCTCTGTGACAATGGTACCCAGGGACAGCCCTCCTGTGACAGTCGGTGGTAACCAGGGAAACACACCTGTGACCATGGTAACCAAGGACACCCCTACCCACTGTCACTGGTAACCAAGGACACCTCTCCTGTGACCGTGGTTATCAGGGAGACGCATCTCTGACAGTCGGTGATAACCAGGGAATCCCACCTGTGACCATGGTAACCAAGGACACCCCTCCTGTGACAATGGTACCCAGGGAGAGCCCTCCTGTGACAGTCGGTGGTAACCAGGGAAACCCACCTGTGACCATGGTAACCAAGGACACCCCTCCTGTGACAATGGTACCCAGGGACAGCCGTCCTGTGACAGTCGGTGGTAACCAGGGAAACCCACCTGTGACATTCACAGTGCCCAGGGACACCGGCCTGTGACAGTCGGTGGTAATCAGGGACACGCATCTCTGACAATCGGTGGTAACCAGGGAAACCCACCTGTGACCATGGTAACCAAGGACACACCTACTGTGACAGTCACTGGTAACCACGGACACCTCTCCTGTGACCGTGGCTACCAGGGACACGCACATATGACAGTCGGTGGTAACCAGGGACACGCATCTCTGACAGTCAGTGGTAACCAGGGAAACCCACCTGCGACCATGGTAACCAAGGACACCCCTCCTGTGACAGTCAGTGGTAACCAGGGACACACCTCCTGTGCCAGTGGTAACCAAGGACACCCCTACCCACATTCACTGGTAACCAAGGACACCTCTCCTGTGACCGTGGTTATCAGGGAGACGCATCTCTGACAGTCGGTGGTAACCAGGGAAACCCACCTGTGACATTCACAGTGCCCAGGGACACCGGCCTGTGACAGTCGGTGGTAACCAGGGAGACGCATCTCTGACAGTCGGTGGTAACCAGGGAAACCCACCTGTGACCATGGTAACCAAGGACACCCCTCTGTGACAATGGTACACAGGGACAGCCCTCCTGTGACAGTCGGTGGTAACCAGGGAAACACACCTGTGACCATGGTAACCAAGGACACCCCTACCCACTGTCACTGGTAACCAAGGACACCTCTCCTGTGACCGTGGTTATCAGGGAGACGCATCTCTGACAGTCGGTGGTAACCAGGGAAACCAACCTGTGACCATGGTAACCAAGGACACCACTCCTGTGACAATGGTACCCAGGGACAGCCCTCCTGTGACAGTCGGTGGTAACCAGGGAAACCACCTGTGACCATGGTAACCAAGGACACCCCTCCTGTGAAAATGGTACCCCGGGACAGCCTTCCTGTGACAGTCAGTGGTAACCAGGGAAACCCACCTGTGACCATGGTAACCAAGGACACCCCTCCTGTGACAATGGTACCCAGGGACAGCCATCCTGTGACAGTCGGTGGTAACCAGGGAAACCCACCTGTGACATTCACAGTGCCCAGGGACACCGGCCTGTGACAGTCGGTGGTAACCAGGGACACGCATCTCTGACAGTCGGTGGTAACCAGGGAAACCCACCTGTGACCATGGTAACCAAGGACACACCTACTGTGACAGTCACTGGTAACCACGGACACCTCTCCTGTGACCGTGGCTACCACGGACACGCACATATGACAGTCGGTGGTAACCAGGGACACGCATCTCTGACAGTCGGTGGTAACAAGGGAAACCCAACTGTCGCCATGGTAACCAAGGACCCACCTACTGTGACAGTCACTGGTAACCACGGACACCTCTCCTGTGACCGTGGTTACCAGGGACACGCATATATGACAGTCGGTGGTAACCAGGGACACGCATCTCTGACAGTCAGTGGTAACCAGGGAAACCCACCTGTGACCATGGTAACCAAGGACACACCTACTGTGCCAGTCACTGGTAACCACGGACACCTCTCCTGTTACTGTGGTTACCAGGGACACGCACATATGACAGTCGGTGGTAACCAGGGACACGCATCTCTGACAGTCAGTGGTAACCAGGGAAACCCACCTGTGAACAAGTTAACCAAGGACACCCCTACCCACAGTCACTGGTAACCAAGGACACCTCTCCTGTGACCGTGGTTACCAGGGACACGCATATATGACAGTCGGTGGTAACCAGGGACACGCATCTCTGACAGTCAGTGGTAACCAGGGAAACCCACCTGCGACCATGGTAACCAAGGACACCCCTCCTGTGACAGTCAGTGGTAACCAGGGACACACCTCCTGTGCCAGTGGTAACCAAGGACACCCCTACCCACAGTCACTGGTAACCAAGGACACCTCTCCTGTGACCGTGGTTATCAGGGAGACGCATCTCTGACAGTCGGTGTTAACCAGGGAAAACCACCTGTGACATTCACAGTGCCCAGGGACACCGGCCTGTGACAGTCGGTGGTAACCAGGGAGACGCATCTCTGACAGTCGGTGGTAACCAGGGAAACCAACCTGTGACCATGGTAACCAAGGACACCCCTCTGTGACAATGGTACCCACGGACAGCCCTCCTGTGACAGTCGGTGGTAACCAGGGAAACACACCTGTGACCATGGTAACCAAGGACACCCCTACCCACTGTCACTGGTAACCAAGGACACCTCTCCTGTGACCGTGGTTATCAGGGAGACGCATCTCTGACAGTCGGTGGTAACCAGGGAAACCCACCTGTGACCATGGTAACCAAGGACACCCCTCCTGTGACAATGGTACCCAGGGACAGCCCTCCTGTGACAGTCGGTGGTAACCAGGGAAACCCACCTGTGACCATGGTAACCAAGGACACCCCTCCTGTGACAATGGTACCCCGGGACAGCCTTCCTGTGACAGTCAGTGGTAACCAGGGAAACCCACCTGTGACCATGGTAACCAAGGACACCCCTCCTGTGACAATGGTACCCAGGGACAGCCATCCTGTGACAGACGGTGGTAACCAGGGAAACCCACCTGTGACATTCACAGTGCCCAGGGACACCGGCCTGTGACAGTCGGTGGTAACCAGGGACACGCATCTCTGACAGTCGGTGGTAACCAGGGAAACCCACCTGTGACCATGGTAACCAAGGACACACCTACTGTGACAGTCACTGGTAACCACGGACACCTCTCCTGTGACCGTGGCTACCACGGACACGCACATATGACAGTCGGTGGTAACCAGGGACACGCATCTCTGACAGTCGGTGGTAACAAGGGAAACCCAACTGTCGCCATGGTAACCAAGGACCCACCTACTGTGACAGTCACTGGTAACCACGGACACCTCTCCTGTGACCGTGGTTACCAGGGACACGCATATATGACAGTCGGTGGTAACCAGGGACACGCATCTCTGACAGTCAGTGGTAACCAGGGAAACCCACCTGTGACCATGGTAACCAAGGACACACCTACTGTGCCAGTCACTGGTAACCACGGACACCTCTCCTGTTACTGTGGTTACCAGGGACACGCACATATGACAGTCGGTGGTAACCAGGGACACGCATCTCTGACAGTCAGTGGTAACCAGGGAAACCCACCTGTGAACAAGTTAACCAAGGACACCCCTACCCACAGTCACTGGTAACCAAGGACACCTCTCCTGTGACCGTGGTTACCAGGACACGCACATATGACAGTCGGTGGTAACCAGGGACACGCATCTCTGACAGTCAGTGGTAACCAGGGAAACCCACCTGCGACCATGGTAACCAAGGACACCCCTCCTGTGACAGTCAGTGGTAACCAGGGACACACCTCCTGTGCCAGTGGTAACCAAGGACACCCCTACCCACAGTCACTGGTAACCAAGGACACCTCTCCTGTGACCGTGGTTATCAGGGAGACGCATCTCTGACAGTCGGTGTTAACCAGGGAAAACCACCTGTGACATTCACAGTGCCCAGGGACACCGGCCTGTGACAGTCGGTGGTAACCAGGGAGACGCATCTCTGACAGTCGGTGGTAACCAGGGAAACCAACCTGTGACCATGGTAACCAAGGACACCCCTCTGTGACAATGGTACCCACGGACAGCCCTCCTGTGACAGTCGGTGGTAACCAGGGAAACACACCTGTGACCATGGTAACCAAGGACACCCCTACCCACTGTCACTGGTAACCAAGGACACCTCTCCTGTGACCGTGGTTATCAGGGAGACGCATCTCTGACAGTCGGTGGTAACCAGGGAAACCCACCTGTGACCATGGTAACCAAGGACACCCCTCCTGTGACAATGGTACCCAGGGACAGCCCTCCTGTGACAGTCGGTGGTAACCAGGGAAACCCACCTGTGACCATGGTAACCAAGGACACCCCTCCTGTGACAATGGTACCCAGGGACAGCCATCTTGTGACAGTCGGTGGTAACCAGGGAAACCCACCTGTGACATTCACAGTGCCCAGGGACACCGGCCTGTGACAGTCGGTGGTAACCAGGGACACGCATCTCTGACAGTCGGTGGTAACCAGGGAAACCCACCTGTGACCATGGTAACCAAGGATACCCCTCTGTGACAATGGTACCCAGGGACAGCCCTCCTGTGACAGTCGGTGGTAACCAGGGAAACACACCTGTGACCATGGTAACCAAGGACACCCCTACCCACTGTCACTGGTAACCAAGGACACCTCTCCTGTGACCGTGGTTATCAGGGAGACGCATCTCTGACAGTCGGTGGTAACCAGGGCAACCCACCTGTGACATTCACAGTGCCCAGGGACACCGGCCTGTGACAGTCGGTGGTAACCAGGGAGACGCATCTCTGACAGTCGATGGTAACCAGGGAAACCCACCTGTGACCATGGTAACCAAGGACACCCCTCTGTGACAATGGTACCCAGGGACAGCCCTCCTGTGACAGTCGGTGGTAACCAGGGAAACACACCTGTGACCATGGTAACCAAGGACACCCCTACCCACTGTCACTGGTAACCAAGGACACCTCTCCTGTGACCGTGGTTATCAGGGAGACGCATCTCTGACAGTCGGTGATAACCAGGGAATCCCACCTGTGACCATGGTAACCAAGGACACCCCTCCTGTGACAATGGTACCCAGGGAGAGCCCTCCTGTGACAGTCGGTGGTAACCAGGGAAACCCACCTGTGACCATGGTAACCAAGGACACCCCTCCTGTGACAATGGTACCCAGGGACAGCCGTCCAGTGACAGTCGGTGGTAACCAGGGAAACCCACCTGTGACATTCACAGTGCCCAGGGACACCGGCCTGTGACAGTCGGTGGTAATCAGGGACACGCATCTCTGACAGTCGGTGGTAACCAGGGAAACCCACCTGTGACCATGGTAACCAAGGACACACCTACTGTGACAGTCACTGGTAACCACGGACACCTCTCCTGTGACCGTGGCTACCAGGGACACGCACATATGACAGTCGGTGGTAACCAGGGACACGCATCTCTGACAGTCAGTGGTAACCAGGGAAACCCACCTGCGACCATGGTAACCAAGGACACCCCTCCTGTGACAGTCAGTGGTAACCAGGGACACACCTCCTGTGCCAGTGGTAACCAAGGACACCCCTACCCACATTCACTGGTAACCAAGGACACCTCTCCTGTGACCGTGGTTATCAGGGAGACGCATCTCTGACAGTCGGTGGTAACCAGGGCAACCCACCTGTGACATTCACAGTGCCCAGGGACACCGGCCTGTGACAGTCGGTGGTAACCAGGGAGACGCATCTCTGACAGTCGGTGGTAACCAGGGAAACCCACCTGTGACCATGGTAACCAAGGACACCCCTCTGTGACAATGGTACCCAGGGACAGCCCTCCTGTGACAGTCGGTGGTAACCAGGGAAACTCACCTGTGACCATGGTAACCAAGGACACCCCTACCCACTGTCACTGGTAACCAAGGACACCTCTCCTGTGACCGTGGTTATCAGGGAGACGCATCTCTGACAGTCGGTGATAACCAGGGAATCCCACCTGTGACCATGGTAACCAAGGACACCCCTCCTGTGACAATGGTACCCAGGGAGAGCCCTCCTGTGACAGTCGGTGGTAACCAGGGAAACCCACCTGTGACCATGGTAACCAAGGACACCCCTCCTGTGACAATGGTACCCAGGGACAGCCGTCCTGTGACAGTCGGTGGTAACCAGGGAAACCCACCTGTGACATTCACAGTGACCAGGGACACCGGCCTGTGACAGTCGGTGGTAATCAGGGACACGCATCTCTGACAATCGGTGGTAACCAGGGAAACCCACCTGTGACCATGGTAACCAAGGACACACCTACTGTGACAGTCACTGGTAACCACGGACACCTCTCCTGTGACCGTGGCTACCAGGGACACGCACATATGACAGTCGGTGGTAACCAGGGACACGCATCTCTGACAGTCAGTGGTAACCAGGGAAACCCACCTGCGACCATGGTAACCAAGGACACCCCTCCTGTGACAGTCAGTGGTAACCAGGGACACACCTCCTGTGCCAGTGGTAACCAAGGACACCCCTACCCACATTCACTGGTAACCAAGGACACCTCTCCTGTGACCGTGGTTATCAGGGAGACGCATCTCTGACAGTCGGTGGTAACCAGGGAAACCCACCTGTGACATTCACAGTGCCCAGGGACACCGGCCTGTGACAGTCGGTGGTAACCAGGGAGACGCATCTCTGACAGTCGGTGGTAACCAGGGAAACCCACCTGTGACCATGGTAACCAAGGACACCCCTCTGTGACAATGGTACCCAGGGACAGCCCTCCTGTGACAGTCGGTGGTAACCAGGGAAACACACCTGTGACCATGGTAACCAAGGACACCCCTACCCACTGTCACTGGTAACCAAGGACACCTCTCCTGTGACCATGGTTATCAGGGAGACGCATCTCTGACAGTCTGTGGTAACCAGGGAAACCCACCTGTGACCATGGTAACCAAGGACACCACTCCTGTGACAATGGTACCCAGGGACAGCCCTCCTGTGACAGTCGGTGGTAACCAGGGAAACCACCTGTGACCATGGTAACCAAGGACACCCCTCCTGTGACAATGGTACCCCGGGACAGCCTTCCTGTGACAGTCAGTGGTAACCAGGGAAACCCACCTGTGACCATGGTAACCAAGGACACCCCTCCTGTGACAATGGTACCCAGGGACAGCCATCCTGTGACAGTCGGTGGTAACCAGGGAAACCCACCTGTGACATTCACAGTGCCCAGGGACACCGGCCTGTGACAGTCGGTGGTAACCAGGGACACGCATCTCTGACAGTCGGTGGTAACCAGGGAAACCCACCTGTGACCATGGTAACCAAGGACACACCTACTGTGACAGTCACTGGTAACCACGGACACCTCTCCTGTGACCGTGGCTACCACGGACACGCACATATGACAGTCGGTGGTAACCAGGGACACGCATCTCTGACAGTCGGTGGTAACAAGGGAAACCCAACTGTCGCCATGGTAACCAAGGACCCACCTACTGTGACAGTCACTGGTAACCACGGACACCTCTCCTGTGACCGTGGTTACCAGGGACACGCATATATGACAGTCGGTGGTAACCAGGGACACGCATCTCTGACAGTCAGTGGTAACCAGGGAAACCCACCTGTGAACAAGTTAACCAAGGACACCCCTACCCACAGTCACTGGTAACCAAGTACACCTCTCCTGTGACCGTGGTTACCAGGACATGCACATATGACAGTCGGTGGTAACCAGGGACACGCATCTCTGACAGTCAGTGGTAACCAGGGAAACCCACCTGTGACCATGGTAACCAAGGACACCCCTCCTGTGACAATGGTACCCAGGGACAGCCGTCCTGTGACAGTCGGTGGTAACCAGGGAAACCCACCTGTGACATTCACAGTGCCCAGGGACACCGGCCTGTGACAGTCGGTGGTAATCAGGGACACGCATCTCTGACAGTCGGTGGTAACCAGGGAAACCCACCTGTGACCATGGTAACCAAGGACACACCTACTGTGACAGTCACTGGTAACCACGGACACCTCTCCTGTGACCGTGGCTACCAGGGACACGCACATATGACAGTCGGTGGTAACCAGGGACACGCATCTCTGACAGTCAGTGGTAACCAGGGAAACCCACCTGCGACCATGGTAACCAAGGACACCCCTCCTGTGACAGTCAGTGGTAACCAGGGACACACCTCCTGTGCCAGTGGTAACCAAGGACACCCCTACCCACATTCACTGGTAACCAAGGACACCTCTCCTGTGACCGTGGTTATCAGGGAGACGCATCTCTGACAGTCGGTGGTAACCAGGGCAACCCACCTGTGACATTCACAGTGCCTAGGGACACCGGCCTGTGACAGTCGGTGGTAACCAGGGAGACGCATCTCTGACAGTCGGTGGTAACCAGGGAAACCCACCTGTGACCATGGTAACCAAGGACACCCCTCTGTGACAATGGTACCCAGGGACAGCCCTCCTGTGACAGTCGGTGGTAACCAGGGAAACACACCTGTGACCATGGTAACCAAGGACACCCCTACCCACTGTCACTGGTAACCAAGGACACCTCTCCTGTGACCGTGGTTATCAGGGAGACGCATCTCTGACAGTCGGTGATAACCAGGGAATCCCACCTGTGACCATGGTAACCAAGGACACCCCTCCTGTGACAATGGTACCCAGGGAGAGCCCTCCTGTGACAGTCGGTGGTAACCAGGGAAACCCACCTGTGACCATGGTAACCAAGGACACCCCTCCTGTGACAATGGTACCCAGGGACAGCCGTCCTGTGACAGTCGGTGGTAACCAGGGAAACCCACCTGTGACATTCACAGTGCCCAGGGACACCGGCCTGTGACAGTCGGTGGTAATCAGGGACACGCATCTCTGACAATCGGTGGTAACCAGGGAAACCCACCTGTGACCATGGTAACCAAGGACACACCTACTGTGACAGTCACTGGTAACCACGGACACCTCTCCTGTGACCGTGGCTACCAGGGACACGCACATATGACAGTCGGTGGTAACCAGGGACACGCATCTCTGACAGTCAGTGGTAACCAGGGAAACCCACCTGCGACCATGGTAACCAAGGACACCCCTCCTGTGACAGTCAGTGGTAACCAGGGACACACCTCCTGTGCCAGTGGTAACCAAGGACACCCCTACCCACATTCACTGGTAACCAAGGACACCTCTCCTGTGACCGTGGTTATCAGGGAGACGCATCTCTGACAGTCGGTGGTAACCAGGGAAACCCACCTGTGACATTCACAGTGCCCAGGGACACCGGCCTGTGACAGTCGGTGGTAACCAGGGAGACGCATCTCTGACAGTCGGTGGTAACCAGGGAAACCCACCTGTGACCATGGTAACCAAGGACACCCCTCTGTGACAATGGTACCCAGGGACAGCCCTCCTGTGACAGTCGGTGGTAACCAGGGAAACACACCTGTGACCATGGTAACCAAGGACACCCCTACCCACTGTCACTGGTAACCAAGGACACCTCTCCTGTGACCGTGGTTATCAGGGAGACGCATCTCTGACAGTCGGTGGTAACCAGGGAAACCCACCTGTGACCATGGTAACCAAGGACACCACTCCTGTGACAATGGTACCCAGGGACAGCCCTCCTGTGACAGTCGGTGGTAACCAGGGAAACCACCTGTGACCATGGTAACCAAGGACACCCCTCCTGTGACAATGGTACCCCGGGACAGCCTTCCTGTGACAGTCAGTGGTAACCAGGGAAACCCACCTGTGACCATGGTAACCAAGGACACCCCTCCTGTGACAATGGTACCCAGGGACAGCCATCCTGTGACAGTCGGTGGTAACCAGGGAAACCCACCTGTGACATTCACAGTGCCCAGGGACACCGGCCTGTGACAGTCGGTGGTAACCAGGGACACGCATCTCTGACAGTCGGTGGTAACCAGGGAAACCCACCTGTGACCATGGTAACCAAGGACACACCTACTGTGACAGTCACTGGTAACCACGGACACCTCTCCTGTGACCGTGGCTACCACGGACACGCACATATGACAGTCGGTGGTAACCAGGGACACGCATCTCTGACAGTCGGTGGTAACAAGGGAAACCCAACTGTCGCCATGGTAACCAAGGACCCACCTACTGTGCCAGTCACTGGTAACCACGGACACCTCTCCTGTGACTGTGGTTACCAGGGACACGCACATATGACAGTCGGTGGTAACCAGGGACACGCATCTCTGACAGTCAGTGGTAACCAGGGAAACCCACCTGTGAACAAGTTAACCAAGGACACCCCTACCCACAGTCACTGGTAACCAAGGACACCTCTCCTGTGACCGTGGTTACCACGACACGCACATATGACAGTCGGTGGTAACCAGGGACACGCATCTCTGACAGTCAGTGGTAACCAGGGAAACCCACCTGCGACCATGGTAACCAAGGACACCCCTCCTGTGACAGTCAGTGGTAACCAGGGACACACCTCCTGTGCCAGTGGTAACCAAGGACACCCCTACCCACAGTCACTGGTAACCAAGGACACCTCTCCTGTGACCGTGGTTATCAGGGAGACGCATCTCTGACAGTCGGTGGTAACCAGGGAAACCCACCTGTGGCATTCACAGTGCCCAGGGACACCGGCCTGTGACAGTCGGTGGTAACCAGGGAGACGCATCTCTGACAGTCGGTGGTAACCAGGGAAACCAACCTGTGACCATGGTAACCAAGGACACCCCTCTGTGACAATGGTACCCACGGACAGCCCTCCTGTGACAGTCGGTGGTAACCAGGGAAACACACCTGTGACCATGGTAACCAAGGACACCCCTACCCACTGTCACTGGTAACCAAGGACACCTCTCCTGTGACCGTGGTTATCAGGGAGACGCATCTCTGACAGTCGGTGGTAACCAGGGAAACCCACCTGTGACCATGGTAACCAAGGACACCAGTCCTGTGACAATGGTACCAAGGGACAGCCCTCCTGTGACAGTCGGTGGTAACCAGGGAAACCCACCTGTGACCATGGTAACCAAGGACACCCCTCCTGTGACAATGGAACCCAGGGACAGCCGTCCTGTGACAGTCGGTGGTAACCAGGGAGACGCATCTCTGACAGTCGGTGGTAACCAGGGAAACCCACCTGTGACCATGGTAACCAAGGACACCCCTCTGTGACAATGGTACCCAGGGACAGCCCTCCTGTGACAGTCGGTGGTAACCAGGGAAACACACCTGTGACCATGGTAACCAAGGACACCCCTACCCACTGTCACTGGTAACCAAGGACACCTCTCCTGTGACCGTGGTTATCAGGGAGACGCATCTCTGACAGTCGGTGGTAACCAGGGAAACCCACCTGTGACATTCACAGTGCCCAGGGACACCGGCCTGTGACAGTCGGTGGTAACGAGGGACACGCATCTCTGACAGTCAGTGGTAACCAGGGAAACCCACCTGCGACCATGTTAAACAAGGACACCCCTCCTGTGACAGTCAGTGGTAACCAGGGACACACCTCCTGTGCCAGTGGTAACCAAGGACACCCCTCCTGTGACAACGGTACCCAGGGACAGCCCTCCTGTGACAGTCGGTGGTAACCAGGGAAAACCACCTGTGAACATGGTAACCAAGGACACCCCTACCCACAGTCACTGGTAACCAAGGACACCTCTCCTGTGACCGTGGTTACCAGGACACGCACATATGACAGTCGGTGGTAACCAGGGACACGCATTTCTGACAGTCAGTGGTAACCAGGGAAACCCACCTGCGACCATGGTAACCAAGGACACCCCTCCTGTGACAGTCAGTGGTAACCAGGGACACACCTCCTGTGCTAGTGGTAACCAAGCACACCCCTCCTGTCACAATGGTACCCAGGGACAGCACTCCTGTGACAGTCAGTGGTAACCATGTACACTCACCTGTGACAGTTGGTGGTAACCAGGGAAACCCACCTGTGACATTCACAGTGCCCAGGGACACCGGCCTGTGACAGTCGGTGGTAACCAGGAAGACGCATCTCTGACAGTCGGTGGTAACCAGGGAAACCCACCTGTGACCATGGTAACCAAGGACACCCCTCTGTGACAATGGTACCCAGGGACAGCCCTCCTGTGACAGTCAGTGGTAACCAGGGAAACACACCTGTGACCATGGTAACCAAGGACACCCCTCCTGTGACAATGGTACCCAGGGACAGCCCTCCTGTGACAGTCGGTGGTAATCAGGGAAACTCACCTGTGACATTCAAAGTGCCCAGGGACACCGGCCTGTGACAGTCGGTGGTAACCAGGGACACGCATCTCTGACAGTCGGTGGTAACCAGGGAAACCCACCTGTGACCATGTTAACCAAGGACACACCTACTGTGCCAGTCACTGGTAACCACGGACACCTCTCCTGTGACTGTGGTTACCAGGGACACGCACATATGACAGTCGGTGGTAACCAGGGACACGCATCTCTGACAGTCAGTGGTAACCAGGGAAACCCACCTGTGAACAAGTTAACCAAGGACACCCCTACCCACAGTCACTGGTAACCAAGGACACCTCTCCTGTGACCGTGGTTACCACGACACGCACATATGACAATCGGAGGTAACCAGGGACACGCATCTCTGACAGTCAGTGGTAACCAGGGAAACCCACCTGCGACCATGGTAACCAAGGACACCCCTCCTGTGACAGTCAGTGGTAACCAGGGACACACCTACTGTGCCAGGGGTAACCAAGGACACCCCTACCCACAGTCACTGGTAACCAAGGACACCTCTCCTGTGACCGTGGTTATCAGGGAGACGCATCTCTGACAGTCGGTGGTAACAAGGGAAACCCACCTGTGGCATTCACAGTGCCCAGGGACACCGGCCTGTGACAGTCGGTGGTAACCAGGGAGACGCATCTCTGACAGTCGGTGGTAACCAGGGAAACCAACCTGTGACCATGGTAACAAAGGACACCCCTCTGTGACAATGGTACCCACGGACAGCCCTCCTGTGACAGTCGGTGGTAACCAGGGAAACACACCTGTGACCATGGTAACCAAGGACACCCCTACCCACTGTCACTGGTAACCAAGGACACCTCTCCTGTGACCGTGGTTATCAGGGAGACGCATCTCTGACAGTCGGTGGTAACCAGGGAAACCCACCTGTGACCATGGTAACCAAGGACACCCCTCCTGTGACAATGGTACCCAGGGACAGCCCTCCTGTGACAGTCGGTGGTAACCAGGGAAACCCACCTGTGACCATGGTAACCAAGGACACCCCTCCTGTGACAATGGTACCCAGGGACAGCCATCCTGTGACAGTCGGTGGTAACCAGGGAAACCCACCTGTGACATTCACAGTGCCCAGGGACACCGGCCTGTGACAGTCGGTGGTAACCAGGGACACGCATCTCTGACAGTCGGTGGTAACCAGGGAAACCCACCTGTGACCATGCTAACCAAGGACACCCCTCTGTGACAATGGTACCCAGGGACAGCCCTCCTGTGACAGTCGGTGGTAACCAGGGAAACACACCTGTGACCATGGTAACCAAGGACACACCTACTGTGCCAGTCACTGGTAACCACGGACACCTCTCCTGTGACCGTGTTTACCACGGACACGCACATATGACAGTCGGTGGTAACCAGGGACACGCATCTCTGACAGTCAGTGGTAACCAGGGAAAACCACCTGTGACCAAGTTAACCAAGGAAACCCCTACCCACAGTCACTGGTAACCAAGGATACCTCTCCTGTGACCGTGGTTACCAGGACACGCACATATGACAGTCGGTGGTAACCAGGGACACGCATCTCTGACAGTCAGTGGTAACCAGGGAAACCCACCTGCGACCATGGTAACCAAGGACACCCCTCCTGTGACAGTCAGTGGTAACCAGGGACACACCTCCTGTGCCAGTAGTAACCAAGGACACCCCTACCCACAGTCACTGTTAACCAAGGACACCTCTCCTGTGACCGTGGTTATCAGGGAGACGCATCTCTTACAGTCGGTGGTAACCAGGGAAACCCACCTGTGACATTCACAGTGCCCAGGGACACCGGCCTGTGACAGTCGGTGGTAACCAGGGAGACGCATCTCTGACAGTCGGTGGTAACCAGGGAAACCCACCTGTGACCATGGTAACCAAGGACACCCCTCTGTGACAATGGTACCCAGGGACAGCCCTCCTGTGGCAGTCGGTGGTAACCAGGGAAACACACCTGTGACCATGGTAACCAAGGACACCCCTACCCACTGTCACTGGTAACCAAGGACACCTCTCCTGTGACCGTGGTTATCAGGAAGACGCATCTCTGACAGTCGGTGGTAACCAGGGAAACCCACCTGTGACCATGGTAACCAAGGACACCCCTCCTGTGACAATGGTACCCAGGGACAGCCCTCCTGTGACAGTCGGTGGTAACCAGGGAAACACACCTGTGACCATGGTAACCAAGGACACCCCTACCCACAGTCACTGGTAACCAAGGACACCTCTCCTGTGACCGTGGTTATCAGGGAGACGCATCTCTGACAGTCGGTGGTAACCAGGGAAACCCACCTGTGACATTCACAGTGCCCAGGGACACCGGCCTGTGACAGTCGGTGGTAAACAGGGAGACGAATCTCTGACAGTCGGTGGTAACCAGGGAAACCCACCTGTGACCATGGTAACCAAGGACACCCCTCTGTGACAACGGTACCCAGGGACAGCCCTCCTGTGACAGTCGGTGGTAACCAGGGAAACACACCTGTGACCATGGTAACCAAGGACACCCCTACCCACTGTCACTGGTAACCAAGGACACCTCTCCTGTGACCATGGTTATCAGGGAGACGCATCTCTGACATTCGGTGGTAACCAGGGAAACCCACCTGTGACCATGGTAACCAAGGACACCCGTCCTGTGACAATGGTACCAAGGGACAGCCCTCCTGTGACAGTCGGTGGTAACCAGGGAAACCCACCTGTGACCATGGTAACCAAGGACACCCCTCCTGTGACAATGGAACCCAGGGACAGCCGTCCTGTGACAGTCGGTGGTAACCAGGGAGACGCATCTCTGACAGTCGGTGGTAACCAGGTTAACCCACCTGTGACCATGGTAACCAAGGACACCCCTCTGTGACAATGGTACCCAGGGACAGCCCTCCTGTGACAGTCGGTGGTAACCAGGGAAACACACCTGTGACCATGGTAACCAAGGACACCCCTACCCACTGTCACTGGTAACCAAGGACACCTCTCCTGTGACCGTGGTTATCAGGGAGACGCATCTCTGACAGTCGGTGGTAACCAGGGAAACCCACCTGTGACATTCACAGTGCCCAGGGACACCGGCCTGTTACAGTCGGTGGTAACGAGGGACACGCATCTCTGACAGTCAGTGGTAACCAGGGAAACCCACCTGCGACCATGTTAAACAAGGACACCCCTCCTGTGACAGTCAGTGGTAACCAGGGACACACCTCCTGTGCCAGTGGTAACCAAGGACACCCCTCCTGTGACAACGGTACCCAGGGACAGCCCTCCTGTGACAGTCGGTGGTAACCAGGGAAAACCACCTGTGAACATGGTAACCAAGGACACCCCTACCCACAGTCACTGGTAACCAAGGACACCTCTCCTGTGACCGTGGTTACCAGGACACGCACATATGACAGTCGGTGGTAACCAGGGACACGCATTTCTGACAGTCAGTGGTAACCAGGGAAACCCACCTGCGACCATGGTAACCAAGGACACCCCTCCTGTGACAGTCAGTGGTAACCAGGGACACACCTCCTGTGCTAGTGGTAACCAAGCACACCCCTCCTGTCACAATGGTACCCAGGGACAGCCCTCCTGTGACAGTCAGTGGTAACCATGTACACTCACCTGTGACAGTTGGTGGTAACCAGGGAAACCCACCTGTGACATTCACAGTGCCCAGGGACACCGGCCTGTGACAGTCGGTGGTAACCAGGAAGACGCATCTCTGACAGTCGGTGGTAACCAGGGAAACCCACCTGTGACCATGGTAACCAAGGACACCCCTCTGTGACAATGGTACCCAGGGACAGCCCTCCTGTGACAGTCAGTGGTAACCAGGGAAACACACCTGTGACCATGGTAACCAAGGACACCCCTCCTGTGACAATGGTACCCAGGGACAGCCCTCCTGTGACAGTCGGTGGTAATCAGGGAAACTCACCTGTGACATTCAAAGTGCCCAGGGACACCGGCCTGTGACAGTCGGTGGTAACCAGGGACACGCATCTCTGACAGTCGGTGGTAACCAGGGAAACCCACCTGTGACCATGGTAACCAAGGACACACCTACTGTGCCAGTCACTGGTAACCACGGACACCTCTCCTGTGACTGTGGTTACCAGGGACACGCACATATGACAGTCGGTGGTAACCAGGGACACGCATCTCTGACAGTCAGTGGTAACCAGGGAAACCCACCTGTGAACAAGTTAACCAAGGACACCCCTACCCACAGTCACTGGTAACCAAGGACACCTCTCCTGTGACCGTGGTTACCACGACACGCACATATGACAGTCGGTGGTAACCAGGGACACGCATCTCTGACAGTCAGTGGTAACCAGGGAAACCCACCTGCGACCATGGTAACCAAGGACACCCCTCCTGTGACAGTCAGTGGTAACCAGGGACACACCTCCTGTGCCAGTGGTAACCAAGGACACCCCTACCCACAGTCACTGGTAACCAAGGACACCTCTCCTGTGACCGTGGTTATCAGGGAGACGCATCTCTGACAGTCGGTGGTAACCAGGGCAACCCACCTGTGGCATTCACAGTGCCCAGGGACACCGGCCTGTGACAGTCGGTGGTAACCAGGGAGACGCATCTCTGACAGTCGGTGGTAACCAGGGAAACCCACCTGTGACCATGGTAACCAAGGACACCCCTCTGTGACAATGGTACCCAGGGACAGCCCTCCTGTGACAGTCGGTGGTAACCAGGGAAACACACCTGTGACCATGGTAACCAAGGACACCCCTACCCACTGTCACTGGTAACCAAGGACACCTCTCCTGTGACCGTGGTTATCAGGGAGACGCATCTCTGACAGTCGGTGGTAACCAGGGAAACCCACCTGTGACATTCACAGTGCCCAGGGACACCGGCCTGTGACAGTCGGTGGTAACGAGGGACACGCATCTCTGACAGTCAGTGGTAACCAGGGAAACCCACCTGCGACCATGTTAAACAAGGACACCCCTCCTGTGACAGTCAGTGGTAACCAGGGACACACCTCCTGTGCCAGTGGTAACCAAGGACACCCCTCCTGTGACAACGGTACCCAGGGACAGCCCTCCTGTGACAGTCGGTGGTAACCAGGGAAAACCACCTGTGAACATGGTAACCAAGGACACCCCTACCCACAGTCACTGGTAACCAAGGACACCTCTCCTGTGACCGTGGTTACCAGGACACGCACATATGAC
Organism: Rangifer tarandus platyrhynchus; assembly: GCA_949782905.1. Lineage (NCBI taxonomy): Eukaryota > Metazoa > Chordata > Mammalia > Artiodactyla > Cervidae > Rangifer > Rangifer tarandus. The sequence continues at coordinate 44,676,727 of OX460344.1, forward strand.
AGTCGGTGGTAACCAGGGACACGCATTTCTGACAGTCAGTGGTAACCAGGGAAACCCACCTGCGACCATGGTAACCAAGGACACCCCTCCTGTGACAGTCAGTGGTAACCAGGGACACACCTCCTGTGCTAGTGGTAACCAAGCACACCCCTCCTGTCACAATGGTACCCAGGGACAGCCCTCCTGTGACAGTCAGTGGTAACCATGTACACTCACCTGTGACAGTTGGTGGTAACCAGGGAAACCCACCTGTGACATTCACAGTGCCCAGGGACACCGGCCTGTGACAGTCGGTGGTAACCAGGAAGACGCATCTCTGACAGTCGGTGGTAACCAGGGAAACCCACCTGTGACCATGGTAACCAAGGACACCCCTCTGTGACAATGGTACCCAGGGACAGCCCTCCTGTGACAGTCAGTGGTAACCAGGGAAACACACCTGTGACCATGGTAACCAAGGACACCCCTCCTGTGACAATGGTACCCAGGGACAGCCCTCCTGTGACAGTCGGTGGTAATCAGGGAAACTCACCTGTGACATTCAAAGTGCCCAGGGACACCGGCCTGTGACAGTCGGTGGTAACCAGGGACACGCATCTCTGACAGTCGGTGGTAACCAGGGAAACCCACCTGTGACCATGGTAACCAAGGACACACCTACTGTGCCAGTCACTGGTAACCACGGACACCTCTCCTGTGACTGTGGTTACCAGGGACACGCACATATGACAGTCGGTGGTAACCAGGGACACGCATCTCTGACAGTCAGTGGTAACCAGGGAAACCCACCTGTGAACAAGTTAACCAAGGACATCCCTACCCACAGTCACTGGTAACCAAGGACACCTCTCCTGTGACCGTGGTTACCACGACACGCACATATGACAGTCGGTGGTAACCAGGGACACGCATCTCTGACAGTCAGTGGTAACCAGGGAAACCCACCTGCGACCATGGTAACCAAGGACACCCCTCCTGTGACAGTCAGTGGTAACCAGGGACACACCTCCTGTGCCAGTGGTAACCAAGGACACCCCTACCCACAGTCACTGGTAACCAAGGACACCTCTCCTGTGACCGTGGTTATCAGGGAGACGCATCTCTGACAGTCGGTGGTAACCAGGGAAACCCACCTGTGGCATTCACAGTGCCCAGGGACACCGGCCTGTGACAGTCGGTGGTAACCAGGGAGACGCATCTCTGACAGTCGGTGGTAACCAGGGAAACCAACCTGTGACCATGGTAACCAAGGACACCCCTCTGTGACAATGGTACCCACGGACAGCCCTCCTGTGACAGTCAGTGGTAACCAGATAAAACCCACCTGTGATCATGGTAACCAAGGACACCCCTCTGTGACAATGGTACCCAGGGACAGCCCTCCTGTGACAGTCGGTGGTAACCAGGGAAACACACCTGTGACCATGGTAACCAAGGACACACCTACTGTGCCAGTCACTGGTAACCACGGACACCTCTCCTGTGACCGTGTTTACCAGGGACACGCACATATGACAGTCGGTGGTAACCAGGGACACGCATCTCTGACAGTCAGTGGTAACCAGGGAAACCCACCTGTGACCAAGTTAACCAAGGAAACCCCTACCCACAGTCACTGGTAACCAAGGACACCTCTCCTGTGACCGTGGTTACCAGGACACGCACATATGACAGTCGGTGGTAACCAGGGACACGCATCTCTGACAGTCAGTGGTAACCAGGGAAACCCACCTGCGACCATGGTAACCAAGGACACCCCTCCTGTGACAGTCAGTGGTAACCAGGGACACACCTCCTGTGCCAGTGGTAACCAAGGACACCCCTACCCACAGTCACTGTTAACCAAGGACACCTCTCCTGTGACCGTGGTTATCAGGGAGACGCATCTCTTACAGTCGGTGGTAACCAGGGAAACCCACCTGTGACCATGGTAACCAAGGACACCCCTCTGTGACAATGGTACCCAGGGACAGCCCTCCTGTGGCAGTCGGTGGTAACCAGGGAAACACACCTGTGACCATGGTAACCAAGGACACCCCTACCCACTGTCACTGGTAACCAAGGACACCTCTCCTGTGACCGTGGTTATCAGGGAGACGCAACTCTGACAGTCGGTGGTAACCAGGGAAACCCACCTGTGACAATGGTAACCAAGGACACCCCTCTGTGACAATGGTACCCAGGGACAGCCCTCCTGTGGCAGTCGGTGGTAACCAGGGAAACACACCTGTGACCATGGTAACCAAGGACACCCCTACCCACTGTCACTGGTAACCAAGGACACCTCTCCTGTGACCGTGGTTATCAGGGAGACGCATCTCTGACAGTCGGTGGTAACCAGGGAAACCCACCTGTGACCATGGTAACCAAGGACACCCCTCCTGTGACAATGGTACCCAGGGACAGCCCTCCTGTGACAGTCGGTGGTAACCAGGGAAACCCACCTGTGAACATGGTAACCAAGGACACCCCTACCCACAGTCACTGGTAACCAAGGACACCTCTCCTGTGACCGTGGTTATCAGGGAGACGCATCTCTGACAGTCGGTGGTAACCAGGGAAAACCACCTGTGACATTCACAGTGCCCAGGGACACCGGCCTGTGACAGTCGGTGGTAAACAGGGAGACGCATCTCTGACAGTCGGTGGTAACCAGGGAAACCCACCTGTGACCATGGTAACCAAGGACACCCCTCCTGTGACAATGGTACCCAGGGACAGCCCTCCTGTGACAGTCGGTGGTAACCAGGGAAACCCACCTGTGACCATGGTAACCAAGGACACCCCTCCTGTGACAATAGTACCCCGGGACAGCCCTCCTGTGACAGTCGGTGGTAACCAGGGAAACCCACCTGTGACCATGGTAACCAAGGACACCCCTCCTGTGACAATGGTACCCAGGGACAGCCATTCTGTGACAGTCGGTGGTAACCAGGGAAACCCACCTGTGACATTCACAGTGCCCAGGGACACCGGCCTGGGACAGTCGGTGGTAACCAGGGACACGCATCTCTGACAGTCGGTGGTAACCAGGGAAACCCACCTGTGACCATGGTAACCAAGGACACCCCTCTGTGACAATGGTACCCAGGGACAGCCCTCCTGTGACAGTCGGTGGTAACCAGGAAACACACCTGTGACCATGGTAACCAAGGACACCCCTACCCACTGTCACTGGTAACCAAGGACACCTCTCCTGTGACCGTGGTTATCAGGGAGACGCATCTCTCACAGTCGGTGGTAACCAGGGCAACCCACCTGTGACATTCACAGTGCCCAGGGACACCGGCCTGTGACAGTCGGTGGTAACCAGGGAGACGCATCTCTGACAGTCGGTGGTAACCAGGGAAACCCACCTGTGACCATGGTAACCAAGGACACCCCTCTGTGACAATGGTACCCAGGGACAGCCCTCCTGTGACAGTCGGTGGTAACCAGGGAAACACACCTGTGACCATGGTAACCAAGGACACCTCTACCCACTGTCACTGGTAACCAAGGACACCTCTCCTGTGACCGTGGTTATCAGGGAGACGCATCTCTGACAGTCGGTGATAACCAGGGAATCCCACCTGTGACCATGGTAACCAAGGACACACCTACTGTGACAGTCACTGGTAACCACGGACACCTCTCCTGTGACCGTGGCTACCAGGACACGCACATATGACAGTCGGTGGTAACCAGGGACACGCATTTCTGACAGTCAGTGGTAACCAGGGAAACCCACCTGTCGCCATGGTAACCAAGGACCCACCTACTGTGACAGTCACTGGTAACCACGGACACCTCTCCTGTGACCGTGGTTACCAGGGACACGCATATATGACAGTCGGTGGTAACCAGGGACACGCATCTCTGACAGTCAGTGGTAACCAGGGAAACCCACCTGCGACCATGGTAACCAAGGACACCCTTCCTGTGACAGTCAGTGGTAACCAGGGACACACCTCCTGTGCCAGTGGTAACCAAGGACACCCCTCCTGTCACAATGGTACCAGGGACAGCCCTCCTGTGACAGTCGGTGGTAACCAGGGAAACCCACCTGTGACCATGGTAACCAAGGAAACCCCTCCTGTGACAATGGTACCCCGGGACAGCCCTCCTGTGACAGTCGGTGGTAACCAGGGAAACCCACCTGTGACCATGGTAACCAATGACACCCCTCCTGTGACAATGGTACCCAGGGACAGCCATCCTGTGACAGTCGGTGGTAACCAGGGAAACCCACCTGTGACATTCACAGTGCCCAGGGACACCGGCCTGTGACAGTCGGTGGTAACCAGGGAGACGCATCTCTGACAGTCGTTGGTAACCAGGGAAACCAACCTGTGACCATGGTAACCAAGGACACCCCTCAGTGACAATGGTACCCAGGGACAGCCCTCCTGTGACAGGCGGTGGTAACCAGGGAAACACACCTGTGACCATGGTAACCAAGGACACCCCTACCCACTGTCACTGGTAACCAAGGACACCTCTCCTGTGACCGTGGTTACCAGGGACACGCATATATGACAGTCGGTGGTAACCAGGGACAGGCATTTCTGACAGTCAGTGGTAACCAGGGAAACCCACCTGCAATCATGGTAACCAAGGACACCCCTCCTGTGACAGTCAGTGGTAACCAGGCAAACACCTCCTGTGCCAGTGGCAACCAAGGACACCCCTCCTGTGACAATGGTACCCAGGGACAGCCGTCCTGTGACAGTCGGTGGTAACCAGGGAAACCCACCTGTGACATTCACAGTGCCCAGGGACACCGGCCTGTGACAGTCGGTGGTAATCAGGGACACGCATCTCTGACAGTCGGTGGTAACCAGGGAAACCCACCTGTGACCATGGTAACCAAGGACACACCTACTGTGACAGTCACTGGTAACCACGGACACCTCTCCTGTGACCGTGGCTACCAGGGACACGCACATATGACAGTCGGTGGTAACCAGGGACACGCATCTCTGACAGTCAGTGGTAACCAGGGAAACCCACCTGCGACCATGTTAACCAAGGACACCCCTCCGGTGACAGTCAGTGGTAACCAGGGACACACCTCCTGTGCCAGTGGTAACCAAGGACACCCCTCCTGTGACAATGGTACCCAGGGACAGCCCTCCTGTGACAGTCGGTGGTAACCAGGGAAACCCACCTGTGACCATGGTAACCAAGGACACCCCTACCCACAGTCACTGGTAACCAAGGACACCTCTCCTGTGACCGTGGTTACCAGGACACGCACATATGACAGTCGGTGGTAACCAGGGACACGCATCTCTGACAGTCATTGGTAAACAGGGAAACCCACCTGCGACCATGGTAACCAAGGACACCCCTCCTGTGACAGTCAGTGGTAACCAGGGACACACCTCCTGTGCCAGTGGTAACCAGGGACACCCCTCCTGTGACAATGGTACCCAGGGACAGCCCTCCTGTGACAGTCGGTGGTAACCAGGGAAAACCACCTGTGACCATGGTAACCAAGGACACCCCTACCCACAGTCACTGGTAAGCAAGGACACCTCTCCTGTGACCGTGGTTATCAGGGAGACGCATCTCTGACAGTCGGTGGTAACCAGGGAAACCCACCTGTGACCATGGTAACCAAGGACACCCCTCCTGTGACAATGGTACCCAGGGACAGCCCTCCTGTGACAGTCGGTGGTAACCAGGGAAACCCACCAGTGACCATGGTAACCAAGGACACCCCTCCTGTGACAATGGTACCCAGGGACAGCCATCCTGTGACAGTCCGTGGTAACCAGGGAAACCCACCTGTGACATTCACAGTGCCCAGGGACACCTGCCTGTGACAGTCGGTGGTAACCAGGGACACATATTTCTGACAGTCGGTGGTAAGCAGGGAAACCCACCTGTGACCATGGTAACCAAGGCACCCCTCCTGTGACAATGGTATCCATGGACAGCCCTCCTGTGACAGTCGGTGGTAACAAGGGAAACCCACCTGTGACCATGGTAACCAAGGACACCCCTACCCACAGTCACTGGTAACCAAGGACACCTCTCCTGTGACCATGGTTACCAGGGACACGCATCTCTGACAGTCGGTGGTAACCAGGGAAACCCACCTGTGACCACGGTAACCAAGGACACCCCTCCTGTGACAATAGTACCCACGGACAGCCCTCCTGTGACAGTCGGTGGAAACCAGGGAAACCCACCTGTGACCATGGTAACCAAGGACACCCCAACCCACAGTCACTGGTAACCAAGGACACCTCTCCTGTGACTGTGGTTACCAGGACACGCACATATGACAGTCGGTGGTAACCAGGGACAGGCATTTCTGACAGTCAGTGGTAACCAGGGAAACCCACCTGCAATCATGGTAACCAAGGACACCCCTCCTGTGACAGTCAGTGGTAACCAGGCAAACACTTCCTGTGCCAGTGGCAACCAAGGACACCCCTCCTGTCACAATGGTACCCAGGGACAGCCCTCCTGTGACAGTCAGTGGTAACCATGTACACTCACCTGTGACAGTCGGTGGTAACCAGGGAAACCCACCTGTGACATTCACAGTGCCCAGGGACACCGGCCTGTGACAGTCGGTGGTAACCAGGGAGACGCATCTCTGACAGTCGGTGGTAACCAGGGAAACACACCTGTGACCATGGTAACCAAGGACACCCCTACCCACAGTCACTGGTAACCAAGGACACCTCTCCTGTGACCGTGGTTACCAGGACACGCACATATGACAGTCGGTGGTAACCAGGGACACGCATCTCTGACAGTCAGTGATAACCAGGGAAACCCACCTGCGACCATGGTACCCAAGGACACCCCTCCTGTGACAGTCAGTGGTAACCAGGGACACACCTCCTGTGCCAGTGGTAACCAAGGACACCCCTCCTGTCACAATGGTACCCAGGGACAGCCCTCCTGTGACAGTCAGTGGTAACCATGTACACTCACCTGTGACAGTCGGTGGTAACCAGGGAAACCCACCTGTGACATTCCCATTTCCCAGGGACACCGGCCTGTGACAGTCGGTGGTAACCAGGGACAGGCATCTCTGACAGTCGGTGGTAACCAGGGAAACCCACCTGTCGCCATGTTAACCAAGGACCCACCTACTGTGACAGTCACTGGTAACCACGGACACCTCTCCTGTGACCGTGGTTACCAGGGACACGCATATATGACAGTCGGTGGTAACCAGGGACACGCATCTCTGACAGTCAGTGGTAACCAGGGAAACCCACCTGCGACCATGGTAACCAAGGACACCCCTCCTGTGAGAGTCAGTGGTAACCAGGGACACACCTCCTGTGCCAGTGGTAACCAAGGACACCCCTCCTGTCACAATGGTACCCAGGGACAGCCCTCCTGTGACAGTCGGTGGTAACCAGGGAAACCCACCTGTGACCATGGTAACCAAGGACACCCCTCCTGTGACAATGGTACCCAGGGACAGCCCTCCTGTGACAGTCGGTGGTAACCAGGGAAACCCACCTGTGACCATGGTAACCAAGGACACCCCAACCCACAGTCACTGGTAACCAAGGACACCTCTCCTGTGACCGTGGTTACCAGGACACGCACATATGACAGTCGGTGGTAACCAGGGACACGCATTTCTGACAGTCAGTGGTAACCAGGGAAACCCACCTGCGACCATGATAACCAAGGACACCCCTCCTGTGACAGTCAGTGGTAACCAGGGACACACCTCCTGTGCCAGTGGTAACCAAGGACACCCCTCCTGTGACAATGGTACCCAGGGACAGCACTCCTGTGACAGTCGGTGGTAATCAGAGAAACTCACCTGTGACATTCACAGTGCCCAGGGACACCGGCCTGTGACAGTCGGTGGTAACCAGGGACACGCATCTCTGACAGTCGGTGGTAACCAGGGAAACACACCTGTGACCATGGTAACCAAGGACACACCTAATGTGCCAGTCACTGGTAACCATGGACACCTCTCCTGTGACCGTGGTTACCAGGGACACGCACATATGACAGTCAGGGTTAACCAGGGACACGCATCTCTGACAGTCGGTGGTAACCAGGGAAACCCACCTGTGACATTCACAGTGCCCAGGGACACCGGCCTGTGACAGTCGGTGGTAACCAGGGACACGCATCTCTGACAGTCAGTGGTAACCAGGGAAACCCACCTGCGACCATGTTAAACAAGGACACCCCTCCTGTGACAGTCAGTGGTAACCAGGGACACACCTCCTGTGCCAGTGGTAACCAAGGACACCCCTCCTGTGACAACGGTACCCAGGGACAGCCCTCCTGTGACAGTCGGTGGTAACCAGGGAAAACCACCTGTGAACATGGTAACCAAGGACACCCCTACCCCCAGTCACTGGTAACCAAGGACACCTCTCCTGTGACCGTGGTTACCAGGACACGCACATATGACAGTCGGTGGTAACCAGGGACACGCATTTCTGACAGTCAGTGGTAACCAGGGAAACCCACCTGCAATCATGGTAACCAAGGACACCCCTCCTGTGACAGTCAGTGGTAACCAGGCAAACACCTCCTGTGCCAGTGGCAACCAAGGACACCCCTCCTGTGACAATGGTACCCAGGGACAGCCGTCCTGTGACAGTCGGTGGTAACCAGGGAAACCCACCTGTGACATTCACAGTGCCCAGGGACACCGGCCTGTGACAGTCGGTGGTAATCAGGGACATGCATCTCTGACAGTCGGTGGTAACCAGGGAAACCCACCTGTGACCATGGTAACCAAGGACACACCTATTGTGACAGTCACTGGTAACCACGGACACCTCTCCTGTGACCGTGGCTACCAGGGACACGCACATATGACAGTCGGTGGTAACCAGGGACACGCATCTCTGACAGTCAGTGGTAACCAGGGAAACCCACCTGCGATCATGTTAACCAAGGACACCCCTCCGGTGACAGTCAGTGGTAACCAGGGACACACCTCCTGTGCCAGTGGTAACCAAGGACACCCCTCCTGTGACAATGGTACCCAGGGACAGCCCTCCTGTGACAGTCGGTGGTAACCAGGGAAACCCACCTGTGACCATGGTAACCAAGGACACCCCTACCCACAGTCACTGGTAACCAAGGACACCTATCCTGTGACCGTGGTTACCAGGACACGCACATATGACAGTCGGTGGTAACCAGGGACACGCATCTCTGACAGTCATTGGTAAACAGGGAAACCCACCTGCGACCATGGTAACCAAGGACACCCCTCCTGTGACAGTCAGTGGTAACCAGGGACACACCTCCTGTGCCAGTGGTAACCAGGGACACCCCTCCTGTGACAATGGTACCCAGGGACAGCCCTCCTGTGACAGTCGGTGGTAACCAGGGAAAACCACCTGTGACCATGGTAACCAAGGACACCCCTACCCACAGTCACTGGTAAGCAAGGACACCTCTCCTGTGACCGTGGTTATCAGGGAGACGCATCTCTGACAGTCGGTGGTAACCAGGGAAACCCACCTGTGACCATGGTAACCAAGGACACCCCTCCTGTGACAATGGTACCCAGGGACAGCCCTCCTGTGACAGTCGGTGGTAACCAGGGAAACCCACCTGTGACCATGGTAACCAAGGACACCCCTCCTGTGACAATGGTACCCAGGGACAGCCATCCTGTGACAGTCAGTGGTAACCAGGGAAACCCACCTGTGACATTCACAGTGCCCAGGGACACCTGCCTGTGACAGTCGGTGGTAACCAGGGACACATATTTCTGACAGTCGGTGGTAACCAGGGAAACCCACCTGTGACCATGGTAACCCAGGCACCCCTCCTGTGACAATGGTATCCATGGACAGCCCTCCTGTGACAGTCGGTGGTAACAAGGGAAACCCACCTGTGACCATGGTAACCAAGGACACCCCTACCCACAGTCACTGGTAACCAAGGACACCTCTCCTGTGACCATGGTTACCAGTGACACGCATCTCTGACAGTCGGTGGTAACCAGGGAAACCCACCTGTGACCACGGTAACCAAGGACACCCCTCCTGTGACAATAGTACCCACGGACAGCCCTCCTGTGACAGTCGGTGGTAACCAGGGAAACCCACCTGTGACCATGGTAACCAAGGACACCCCAACCCACAGTCACTGGTAACCAAGGACACCTCTCCTGTGACTGTGGTTACCAGGACACGCACATATGACAGTCGGTGGTAACCAGGGACAGGCATTTCTGACAGTCAGTGGTAACCAGGGAAACCCACCTGCAATCATGGTAACCAAGGACACCCCTCCTGTGACAGTCAGTGGTAACCAGGCAAACACCTCCTGTGCCAGTGGCAACCAAGGACACCCCTCCTGTCACAATGGTACCCAGGGACAGCCCTCCTGTGACAGTCAGTGGTAACCATGTACACTCACCTGTGACAGTCGGTGGTAACCAGGGAAACCCACCTGTGACATTCACAGTGCCCAGGGACACCGGCCTGTGACAGTCGGTGGTAACCAGGGAGACGCATCTCTGACAGTCGGTGGTAACCAGGGAAACACACCTGTGACCATGGTAACCAAGGACACACCTACCCACAGTCACTGGTAACCAAGGACACCTCTCCTGTGACCGTGGTTACCAGGACACGCACATATGACAGTCGGTGGTAACCAGGGACACGCATCTCTGACAGTCAGTGATAACCAGGGAAACCCACCTGCGACCATGGTACCCAAGGACACCCCTCCTGTGACAGTCAGTGGTAACCAGGGACACACCTCCTGTGCCAGTGGTAACCAAGGACACCCCTCCTGTCACAATGGTACCCAGGGACAGCCCTCCTGTGACAGTCAGTGGTAACCATGTACACTCACCTGTGACAGTCGGTGGTAACCAGGGAAACCCACCTGTGACATTCCCATTTCCCAGGGACACCGGCCTGTGACAGTCGGTGGTAACCAGGGACACGCATCTCTGACAGTCGGTGGTAACCAGGGAAACCCACCTGTCGCCATGTTAACCAAGGACCCACCTACTGTGACAGTCACTGGTAACCACGGACACCTCTCCTGTGACCGTGGTTACCAGGGACACGCATATATGACAGTCGGTGGTAACCAGGGACACGCATCTCTGACAGTCAGTGGTAACCAGGGAAACCCACCTGCGACCATGGTAACCAAGGACACCCCTCCTGTGAGAGTCAGTGGTAACCAGGGACACACCTCCTGTGCCAGTGGTAACCAAGGACACCCCTCCTGTCACAATGGTACCCAGGGACAGCCCTCCTGTGACAGTCGGTGGTAACCAGGGAAACCCACCTGTGACCATGGTAACCAAGGACACCCCTCCTGTGACAATGGTACCCAGGGACAGCCCTCCTGTGACAGTCGGTGGTAACCAGGGAAACCCACCTGTGACCATGGTAACCAAGGACACCCCTACCCACAGTCACTGGTAACCAAGGACACCTCTCCTGTGACCGTGGTTACCAGGACACGCACATATGACAGTCGGTGGTAACCAGGGACACGCATTTCTGACAGTCAGTGGTAACCAGGGAAACCCACCTGCGACCATGGTAACCAAGGACACCCCTCCTGTGACAGTCAGTGGTAACCAGGGACACACCTCCTGTGCAAGTGGTAACCAAGGACACCCCTCCTGTCAAAATGGTACCCAGGGACAGCCCTCCTGTGACAGTCGGTGGTAACCAGGGAAACCCACCTGTGACCATGGTAACCAAGGACACCCCTACCCACAGTCACTGGTAACCAAGGACACCTCTCCTGTGACCGTGGTTACCAGGACACGCACATATGACAGTCGGTGGTAACCAGGGACACGCATTTCTGACAGTCAGTGGTAACCAGGGAAACCCACCTGCGACCATGGTAACCAAGGACACCCCTCCTGTGAGAGTCAGTGGTAACCAGGGACACACCTCCTGTGCCAGTGGTAACCAAGGACACCCCTCCTGTCACAATGGTACCCAGGGACAGCCCTCCTGTGACAGTCGGTGGTAACCAGGGAAACCCACCTGTGACCATGGTAACCAAGGACACCCCTCCTGTGACAATGGTACCCAGGGACAGCCCTCCTGTGACAGTCGGTGGTAACCAGGGAAACCCACCTGTGACCATGGTAACCAAGGACACCCCTACCCACAGTCACTGGTAACCAAGGACACCTCTCCTGTGACCGTGGTTACCAGGACACGCACATATGACAGTCGGTGGTAACCAGGGACACGCATTTCTGACAGTCAGTGGTAACCAGGGAAACCCACCTGCGACCATGGTAACCAAGGACACCCCTCCTGTGACAGTCAGTGGTAACCAGGGACACACCTCCTGTGCCAGTGGTAACCAAGGACACCCCTCCTGTGACAATGGTACCCAGGGACAGCCCTCCTGTGACAGTCGGTGGTAATCAGAGAAACTCACCTGTGACATTCACAGTGCCCAGGGACACCGGCCTGTGACAGTCGGTGGTAACCAGGGACACGCATCTCTGACAGTCGGTGGTAACCAGGGAAACACACCTGTGACCATGGTAACCAAGGACACACCTAATGTGCCAGTCACTGGTAACCATGGACACCTCTCCTGTGACCGTGGTTACCAGGGACACGCACATATGACAGTCAGGGTTAACCAGGGAGACGCATCTCTGACAGTCGGTGGTAACCAGGGAAACCCACCTGTGACATTCACAGTGCCCAGGGACACCGGCCTGTGACAGTCGGTGGTAACCAGGGACACGCATCTCTGACAGTCAGTGGTAACCAGGGAAACCCACCTGCGACCATGTTAAACAAGGACACCCCTCCTGTGACAGTCAGTGGTAACCAGGGACACACCTCCTGTGCCAGTGGTAACCAAGGACACCCCTCCTGTGACAACGGTACCCAGGGACAGCCCTCCTGTGACAGTCGGTGGTAACCAGGGAAAACCACCTGTGAACATGGTAACCAAGGACACCCCTACCCACAGTCACTGGTAACCAAGGACACCTCTCCTGTGACCGTGGTTACCAGGACACGCACATATGACAGTCGGTGGTAACCAGGGACACGCATTTCTGACAGTCAGTGGTAACCAGGGAAACCCACCTGCGACCATGGTAACCAAGGACACCCCTCCTGTGACAGTCAGTGGTAACCAGGGACACACCTCCTGTGCTAGTGGTAACCAAGCACACCCCTCCTGTCACAATGGTACCCAGGGACAGCCCTCCTGTGACAGTCAGTGGTAACCATGTACACTCACCTGTGGCAGTTGGTGGTAACCAGGGAAACACACCTGTGACATTCACAGTGCCCAGGGACACCGGACTGGGACAGTCGGTGGTAACCAGGAAGACGCATCTCTGACAGTCGGTGGTAACCAGGGAAACCCACCTGTGACCATGGTAACCAAGGACACCCCTCTGTGACAATGGTACCCAGGGACAGCCCTCCTGTGACAGTCAGTGGTAACCAGGGAAACCCACCTGTGACCATGGTAACCAAGGACACCCCTCCTGTGACAATGGTACCCAGGGACAGCCCTCCTGTGACAGTCGGTGGTAATCAGGGAAACTCACCTGTGACATTCACAGTGCCCAGGGACACCGGCCTGTGACAGTCGGTGGTAACCAGGGACACGCAACTCTGACAGTCGGTGGTAACCAGGGAAACCCACCTGTGACCCTGGTAACCAAGGACACACCTACTGTGCCAGTCACTGGTAACCACGGACACCTCTCCTGTGACTGTGGTTACCAGGGACACGCACATATGACAGTCGGTGGTAACCAGGGACACGCATCTCTGACAGTCAGTGGTAACCAGGGAAACCCACCTGTGAACAAGTTAACCAAGGAAACCCCTACCCACAGTCACTGGTAACCAAGGACACCTCTCCTGTGACCGTGGTTACCAGGACATGCACATATGACAGTCGGTGGTAACCAGGGACACGCATCTCTGACAGTCAGTGGTAACCAGGGAAACCCACCTGCGACCATGGTAACCAAGGACACCCCTCCTGTGACAGTCAGTGGTAACCAGGGACACACCTCCTGTGCCAGTGGTAACCAAGGACACCCCTACCCACAGTCACTGGTAACCAAGGACACCTCTCCTGTGACCGTGGTTATCAGGGAGACGCATCTCTGACAGTCGGTGGTAACCAGGGAAAACCACCTGTGACATTCACAGTGCCCAGGGACACCGGCCTGTGACAGTCGGTGGTAACCAGGGAGACGCATCTCTGACAGTCGGTTGTAACCAGGGAAACCAACCTGTGACCATGGTAACCAAGGACACCCCTCTGTGACAATGGTACCCACGGACAGCCCTCCTGTGACAGTCGGTGGTAACCAGGGAAACCCACCTGTGACCATGGTAACCAAGGACACCCCTCCTGTGACAATGGTACACAGGGACAGCCCTCCTGTGACAGTCGGTGGTAACCAGGGAAACCCACCTGTGACCATGGTAACCAAGGACACCCCTCCTGTGACAATGTTACCCAGGGACAGCCATCCTGTGACAGTCGGTGGTAACCAGGGAAACCCACCTGTGACATTCACAGTGCCCAGGGACACCGGCCTGTGACAGTCGGTGGTAACCAGGGACACGCATCTCTGACAGTTGGCGGTAACCAGTGAAACCCACCTGTGACCATGGTAACCAAGGACACCCCTCTGTGACAATGGTACCCAGGGACAGCCCTCCTGTGACAGTCGGTGGTAACCAGGGAAACACACCTGTGACCATGGTAACCAAGGACACCCCTACCCACTGTCACTGGTAACCAAGGACACCTCTCCTGTGACCGTGGTTATCAGGGAGACGCATCTCTGACAGTCGGTGGTAACCAGGGCAACCCACCTGTGACATTCACAGTGCCCAGGGACACCGGCCTGTGACAGTCGGTGGTAACAAGGGAGACGCATCTCTGACAGTCGGTGGTAACCAGGGAAACCCACCTGTGACCATGGTAACCAAGGACACCCCTCTGTGACAATGGTACCCAGGGACAGCCCTCCTGTGACAGTCGGTGGTAACCAGGGAAACACACCTGTGACCATGGTAAACAAGGACACCCCTACCCACTGTCACTGGTAACCAAGGACACCTCTCCTGTGACCGTGGTTATCAGGGAGACGCATCTCTGACAGTCGGTGATAACCAGGGAATCCCACCTGTGACCATGGTAACCAAGGACAGCCCTCCTGTGACAATGGTACCCAGGGAGAGCCCTCCTGTGACAGTCGGTGGTAACCAGGGAAACCCACCTGTGACCATGGTAACCAAGGACACCCCTCCTGTGACAATGGTACCCAGGGACAGCCGTCCTGTGACAGTCGGTGGTAACCAGGGAAACCCACCTGTGACATTCACAGTGCCCAGGGACAACGGCCTGTGACAGTCGGTGGTAATCAGGGACACGCATCTCTGACAGTCGGTGGTAACCAGGGAAACCCACCTGTGACCATGGTAACCAAGGACACACCTACTGTGACAGTCACTGGTAACCACGGACACCTCTCCTGTGACCGTGGCTACCAGGGACACGCACATATGACAGTCGGTGGTAACCAGGGACACGCATCTCTGACAGTCAGTGGTAACCAGGGAAACCCACCTGCGACCATGTTAACCAAGGACACCCCTCCGGTGACAGTCAGTGGTAACCAGGGACACACCTCCTGTGCCAGTGGTAACCAAGGACACCCCTCCTGTGACAATGGTACCCAGGGACAGCCCTCCTGTGACAGTCGGTGGTAACCAGGGAAACCCACCTGTGACCATGGTAACCAAGGACACCCCTACCCACAGTCACTGGTAACCAAGGACACCTCTCCTGTGACCCTGGTTACCAGGACACGCACATATGACAGTCGGTGGTAACCAGGGACACGCATCTCTGACAGTCATTGGTAACCAGGGAAACCCACCTGCGACCATGGTAACCAAGGACACCCCTCCTGTGACAGTCAGTGGTAACCAGGGACACACCTCCTGTGCCAGTGGTAACCAAGGACACCCCTCCTGTGACAATGGTACCCAGGGACAGCCCTCCTGTGACAGTCGGTGGTAACCAGGGAAAACCACCTGTGACCATGGTAACCAAGGACACCCCTACCCACAGTCACTGGTAAGCAAGGACACCTCTCCTGTGACCGTGGTTATCAGGGAGACGCATCTCTGACAGTCGGTGGTAACCAGGGAAACCCACCTGTGACCATGGTAACCAAGGACACCCCTCCTTTGACAATGGTACACAGGGACAGCCCTCCTGTGACAGTCGGTGGTAACCAGGGAAACCCACCTGTGACCATGGTAACCAAGGACACCCCTCCTGTGACAATGGTACCCAGGGACAGCCATCCTGTGACAGTCGGTGGTAACCAGGGAAACCCACCTGTGACATTCACAGTGCCCAGGGACACCTGCCTGTGACAGTCGGTGGTAACCAGGGACACATATTTCTGACAGTCGGTGGTAAGCAGGGAAACCCACCTGTGACCATGGTAACCAAGGACACCCCTCCTGTGACAATGGTATCCATGGACAGCCCTCCTGTGACAGTCGGTGGTAACAAGGGAAAACCACCTGTGACCATGGTAACCAAGGACACCCCTACCCACAGTCATTGGTAACCAAAGACACCTCTCCTGTGACCATGGTTACCAGGGACACGCATCTCTGACAGTCGGTGGTAACCAGGGAAACACACCTGTGACCACGGTAACCAAGGACACCCCTCCTGTGACAATAGTACCCACGGACAGCCCTCCTGTGACAGTCGGTGGTAACCAGGGAAACCCACCTGTGACCATGGTAACCAAGGACACCCGTCCTGTGACAATGGTACCAAGGGACAGCCCTCCTGTGACAGTCGGTGGTAACCAGGGAAACCCACCTGTGACCATGGTAACCAAGGACACCCCTCCTGTGACAATGGAACCCAGGGACAGCCGTCCTGTGACAGTCGGTGGTAAACAGGGAGACGCATCTCTGACAGTCTGTGGTAACCAGGGAAACCCACCTGTGACCATGGTAACCAAGGACACCCCTCTGTGACAATGGTACCCAGGGACAGCCCTCCTGTGACAGTCGGTGGTAACCAGGGAAACACACCTGTGACCATGGTAACCAAGGACACCCCTACCCACAGTCACTGGTAACCAAGGACACCTCTCCTGTGACCGTGGTTATCAGGGAGACGCATCTCTGACAGTCGGTGGTAACCAGGGAAACCCACCTGTGACATTCACAGTGCCCAGGGACACCGGCCTGTGACAGTCGGTGGTAACCAGGGACACGCATCTCTGACAGTCAGTGGTAACCAGGGAAACCCACCTGCGACCATGTTAAACAAGGACACCCCTCCTGTGACTGTCAGTGGTAACCAGGGACACACCTCCTGTGCCAGTGGTAACCAAGGACACCCCTCATGTGACAACGGTACCCAGGGACAGCCCTCCTGTGACAGTCGGTGGTAACCAGGGAAAACCACCTGTGAACATGGTAACCAAGGACACCCCTACCCACAGTCACTGGTAACCAAGGACACCTCTCCTGTGACCGTGGTTACCAGGACACGCACATATGACAGTCGGTGGTAACCAGGGACACGCATTTCTGACAGTCAGTGGTAACCAGGGAAACCCACCTGCGACCATGGTAACCAAGGACACCCCTCCTGTGACAGTCAGTGGTAACCAGGGACACACCTCCTGTGCTAGTGGTAACCAAGCACACCCCTCCTGTCACAATGGTACCCAGGGACAGCCCTCCTGTGACAGACAGTGGTAACCATGTACACTCACCTGTGACAGTCGGTGGTAACCAGGGAAACCCACCTGTGACATTCACAGTGCCCAGGGACACCGGACTGGGACAGTCAGTGGTAACCAGGAAGACGCATCTCTGACAGTCGGTGGTAACCAGGGAAACCCACCTGTGACCATGGTAACCAAGGACACCCCTCTGTGACAATGGTACCCAGGGACAGCCCTCCTGTGACAGTCAGTGGTAACCAGGGAAACCCACCTGTGACCATGGTAACCAAGGACACCCCTCCTGTGACAATGGTACCCAGGGACAGCCCTCCTGTGACAGTCGGTGGTAATCAGGGAAACTCACCTGTGACATTCACAGTGCCCAGGGACACCGGCCTGTGACAGTCGGTGGTAACCAGGGACACGCAACTCTGACAGTCGGTGGTAACCAGGGAAACCCACCTGTGACCATGGTAACCAAGGACACACCTACTGTGCCAGTCACTGGTAACCACGGACACCTCTCCTGTTACTGTGGTTACCAGGGACACGCACATATGACAGTCGGTGGTAACCAGGGACACGCATCTCTGACAGTCAGTGGTAACCAGGGAAACCCACCTGTGAACAAGTTAACCAAGGACACCCCTACCCACAGTCACTGGTAACCAAGGACACCTCTCCTGTGACCGTGGTTACCAGGACACGCACATATGACAGTCGGTGGTAACCAGGGACACGCATCTCTGACAGTCAGTGGTAACCAGGGAAACCCACCTGCGACCATGGTAACCAAGGACACCCCTCCTGTGACAGTCAGTGGTAACCAGGGACACACCTCCTGTGCCAGTGGTAACCAAGGACACCCCTACCCACAGTCACTGGTAACCAAGGACACCTCTCCTGTGACCGTGGTTATCAGGGAGACGCATCTCTGACAGTCGGTGGTAACCAGGGAAAACCACCTGTGACATTCACAGTGCCCAGGGACACCGGCCTGTGACAGTCGGTGGTAACCAGGGAGACGCATCTCTGACAGTCGGTTGTAACCAGGGAAACCAACCTGTGACCATGGTAACCAAGGACACCCCTCTGTGACAATGGTACCCACGGACAGCCCTCCTGTGACAGTCGGTGGTAACCAGGGAAACCCACCTGTGACCATGGTAACCAAGGACACCCCTCCTGTGACAATGGTACCCAGGGACAGCCCTCCTGTGACAGTCGGTGGTAACCAGGGAAACCCACCTGTGACCATGGTAACCAAGGACACCCCTCCTGTGACAATGTTACCCAGGGACAGCCATCCTGTGACAGTCGGTGGTAACCAGGGAAACCCACCTGTGACATTCACAGTGCCCAGGGACACCGGCCTGTGACAGTCGGTGGTAACCAGGGACACGCATCTCTGACAGTTGGTGGTAACCAGGGAAACCCACCTGTGACCATGGTAACCAAGGACACCCCTCTGTGACAATGGTACCCAGGGACAGCCCTCCTGTGACAGTCGGTGGTAACCAGGGAAACACACCTGTGACCATGGTAACCAAGGACACCCCTACCCACTGTCACTGGTAACCAAGGACACCTCTCCTGTGACCGTGGTTATCAGGGAGACGCATCTCTGACAGTCGGTGGTAACCAGGGCAACCCACCTGTGACATTCACAGTGCCCAGGGACACCGGCCTGTGACAGTCGGTGGTAACAAGGGAGACGCATCTCTGACAGTCGGTGGTAACCAGGGAAACCCACCTGTGACCATGGTAACCAAGGACACCCCTCTGTGACAATGGTACCCAGGGACAGCCCTCCTGTGACAGTCGGTGGTAACCAGGGAAACACACCTGTGACCATGGTAAACAAGGACACCCCTACCCACTGTCACTGGTAACCAAGGACACCTCTCCTGTGACCGTGGTTATCAGGGAGACGCATCTCTGACAGTCGGTGGTAACCAGGGAAACCCACCTGTGACCATGGTAACCAAGGACACCCCTCCTGTGACAATGGTACCCAGGGACAGCCGTCCTGTGACAGTCGGTGGTAACCAGGGAAACCCACCTGTGACATTCACAGTGCCCAGGGACAACGGCCTGTGACAGTCGGTGGTAATCAGGGACACGCATCTCTGACAGTCGGTGGTAACCAGGGAAACCCACCTGTGACCATGGTAACCAAGGACACACCTACTGTGACAGTCACTGGTAACCACGGACACCTCTCCTGTGACCGTGGCTACCAGGGACACGCACATATGACAGTCGGTGGTAACCAGGGACACGCATCTCTGACAGTCAGTGGTAACCAGGGAAACCCACCTGCGACCATGTTAACCAAGGACACCCCTCCGGTGACAGTCAGTGGTAACCAGGGACACACCTCCTGTGCCAGTGGTAACCAAGGACACCCCTCCTGTGACAATGGTACCCAGGGACAGCCCTCCTGTGACAGTCGGTGGTAACCAGGGAAACCCACCTGTGACCATGGTAACCAAGGACACCCCTACCCACAGTCACTGGTAACCAAGGACACCTCTCCTGTGACCGTGGTTACCAGGACACGCACATATGACAGTCGGTGGTAACCAGGGACACGCATCTCTGACAGTCATTGGTAACCAGGGAAACCCACCTGCGACCATGGTAACCAAGGACACCCCTCCTGTGACAGTCAGTGGTAACCAGGGACACACCTCCTGTGCCAGTGGTAACCAAGGACACCCCTCCTGTGACAATGGTACCCAGGGACAGCCCTCCTGTGACAGTCGGTGGTAACCAGGGAAAACCACCTGTGACCATGGTAACCAAGGACACCCCTACCCACAGTCACTGGTAAGCAAGGACACCTCTCCTGTGACCGTGGTTATCAGGGAGACGCATCTCTGACAGTCGGTGGTAACCAGGGAAACCCACCTGTGACCATGGTAACCAAGGACACCCCTCCTTTGACAATGGTACACAGGGACAGCCCTCCTGTGACAGTCGGTGGTAACCAGGGAAACCCACCTGTGACCATGGTAACCAAGGACACCCCTCCTGTGACAATGGTACCCAGGGACAGCCATCCTGTGACAGTCGGTGGTAACCAGGGAAACCCACCTGTGACATTCACAGTGCCCAGGGACACCTGCCTGTGACAGTCGGTGGTAACCAGGGACACATATTTCTGACAGTCGGTGGTAAGCAGGGAAACCCACCTGTGACCATGGTAACCAAGGACACCCCTCCTGTGACAATGGTATCCATGGACAGCCCTCCTGTGACAGTCGGTGGTAACAAGGGAAACCCACCTGTGACCATGGTAACCAAGGACACCCCTACCCACAGTCACTGGTAACCAAGGACACCTCTCCTGTGACCATGGTTACCAGGGACACGCATCTCTGACAGTCGGTGGTAACCAGGGAAACACACCTGTGACCACGGTAACCAAGGACACCCCTCCTGTGACAATAGTACCCACGGACAGCCCTCCTGTGACAGTCGGTGGTAACCAGGGAAACCCACCTGTGACCATGGTAACCAAGGACACCCGTCCTGTGACAATGGTACCAAGGGACAGCCCTCCTGTGACAGTCGGTGGTAACCAGGGAAACCCACCTGTGACCATGGTAACCAAGGACACCCCTCCTGTGACAATGGAACCCAGGGACAGCCGTCCTGTGACAGTCGGTGGTAAACAGGGAGACGCATCTCTGACAGTCGGTGGTAACCAGGGAAACCCACCTGTGACCATGGTAACCAAGGACACCCCTCTGTGACAATGGTACCCAGGGACAGCCCTCCTGTGACAGTCGGTGGTAACCAGGGAAACACACCTGTGACCATGGTAACCAAGGACACCCCTACCCACAGTCACTGGTAACCAAGGACACCTCTCCTGTGACCGTGGTTATCAGGGAGACGCATCTCTGACAGTCGGTGGTAACCAGGGAAACCCACCTGTGACATTCACAGTGCCCAGGGACACCGGCCTGTGACAGTCGGTGGTAACCAGGGACACGCATCTCTGACAGTCAGTGGTAACCAGGGAAACCCACCTGCGACCATGTTAAACAAGGACACCCCTCCTGTGACAGTCAGTGGTAACCAGGGACACACCTCCTGTGCCAGTGGTAACCAAGGACACCCCTCCTGTGACAACGGTACCCAGGGACAGCCCTCCTGTGACAGTCGGTGGTAACCAGGGAAAACCACCTGTGAACATGGTAACCAAGGACACCCCTACCCACAGTCACTGGTAACCAAGGACACCTCTCCTGTGACCGTGGTTACCAGGACACGCACATATGACAGTCGGTGGTAACCAGGGACACGCATTTCTGACAGTCAGTGGTAACCAGGGAAACCCACCTGCGACCATGGTAACCAAGGACACCCCTCCTGTGACAGTCAGTGGTAACCAGGGACACACCTCCTGTGCTAGTGGTAACCAAGCACACCCCTCCTGTCACAATGGTACCCAGGGACAGCCCTCCTGTGACAGTCAGTGGTAACCATGTACACTCACCTGTGACAGTCGGTGGTAACCAGGGAAACCCACCTGTGACATTCACAGTGCCCAGGGACACCGGACTGGGACAGTCGGTGGTAACCAGGAAGACGCATCTCTGACAGTCGGTGGTAACCAGGGAAACCCACCTGTGACCATGGTAACCAAGGACACCCCTCTGTGACAATGGTACCCAGGGACAGCCCTCCTGTGACAGTCAGTGGTAACCAGGGAAACCCACCTGTGACCATGGTAACCAAGGACACCCCTCCTGTGACAATGGTACCCAGGGACAGCCCTCCTGTGACAGTCGGTGGTAATCAGGGAAACTCACCTGTGACATTCACAGTGCCCAGGGACACCGGCCTGTGACAGTCGGTGGTAACCAGGGACACGCAACTCTGACAGTCGGTGGTAACCAGGGAAACCCACCTGTGACCATGGTAACCAAGGACACACCTACTGTGCCAGTCACTGGTAACCACGGACACCTCTCCTGTTACTGTGGTTACCAGGGACACGCACATATGACAGTCGGTGGTAACCAGGGACACGCATCTCTGACAGTCAGTGGTAACCAGGGAAACCCACCTGTGAACAAGTTAACCAAGGACACCCCTACCCACAGTCACTGGTAACCAAGGACACCTCTCCTGTGACCGTGGTTACCAGGACACGCACATATGACAGTCGGTGGTAACCAGGGACACGCATCTCTGACAGTCAGTGGTAACCAGGGAAACCCACCTGCGACCATGGTAACCAAGGACACCCCTCCTGTGACAGTCAGTGGTAACCAGGGACACACCTCCTGTGCCAGTGGTAACCAAGGACACCCCTACCCACAGTCACTGGTAACCAAGGACACCTCTCCTGTGACCGTGGTTATCAGGGAGACGCATCTCTGACAGTCGGTGTTAACCAGGGAAAACCACCTGTGACATTCACAGTGCCCAGGGACACCGGCCTGTGACAGTCGGTGGTAACCAGGGAGACGCATCTCTGACAGTCGGTGGTAACCAGGGAAACCAACCTGTGACCATGGTAACCAAGGACACCCCTCTGTGACAATGGTACCCACGGACAGCCCTCCTGTGACAGTCGGTGGTAACCAGGGAAACACACCTGTGACCATGGTAACCAAGGACACCCCTACCCACTGTCACTGGTAACCAAGGACACCTCTCCTGTGACCGTGGTTATCAGGGAGACGCATCTCTGACAGTCGGTGGTAACCAGGGAAACCCACCTGTGACCATGGTAACCAAGGACACCCCTCCTGTGACAATGGTACCCAGGGACAGCCCTCCTGTGACAGTCGGTGGTAACCAGGGAAACCCACCTGTGACCATGGTAACCAAGGACACCCCTCCTGTGACAATGGTACCCAGGGACAGCCATCTTGTGACAGTCGGTGGTAACCAGGGAAACCCACCTGTGACATTCACAGTGCCCAGGGACACCGGCCTGTGACAGTCGGTGGTAACCAGGGACACGCATCTCTGACAGTCGGTGGTAACCAGGGAAACCCACCTGTGACCATGGTAACCAAGGATACCCCTCTGTGACAATGGTACCCAGGGACAGCCCTCCTGTGACAGTCGGTGGTAACCAGGGAAACACACCTGTGACCATGGTAACCAATGACACCCCTACCCACTGTCACTGGTAACCAAGGACACCTCTCCTGTGACCGTGGTTATCAGGGAGACGCATCTCTGACAGTCGGTGGTAACCAGGGCAACCCACCTGTGACATTCACAGTGCCCAGGGACACCGGCCTGTGACAGTCGGTGGTAACCAGGGAGACGAATCTCTGACAGTCGATGGTAACCAGGGAAACCCACCTGTGACCATGGTAACCAAGGACACCCCTCTGTGACAATGGTACCCAGGGACAGCCCTCCTGTGACAGTCGGTGGTAACCAGGGAAACACACCTGTGACCATGGTAACCAAGGACACCCCTACCCACTGTCACTGGTAACCAAGGACACCTCTCCTGTGACCGTGGTTATCAGGGAGACGCATCTCTGACAGTCGGTGATAACCAGGGAATCCCACCTGTGACCATGGTAACCAAGGACACCCCTCCTGTGACAATGGTACCCAGGGAGAGCCCTCCTGTGACAGTCGGTGGTAACCAGGGAAACCCACCTGTGACCATGGTAACCAAGGACACCCCTCCTGTGACAATGGTACCCAGGGACAGCCGTCCTGTGACAGTCGGTGGTAACCAGGGAAACCCACCTGTGACATTCACAGTGCCCAGGGACACCGGCCTGTGACAGTCGGTGGTAATCAGGGACACGCATCTCTGACAGTCGGTGGTAACCAGGGAAACCCACCTGTGACCATGGTAACCAAGGACACACCTACTGTGACAGTCACTGGTAACCACGGACACCTCTCCTGTGACCGTGGCTACCAGGGACACGCACATATGACAGTCGGTGGTAACCAGGGACACGCATCTCTGACAGTCAATGGTAACCAGGGAAACCCACCTGCGACCATGGTAACCAAGGACACCCCTCCTGTGACAGTCAGTGGTAACCAGGGACACACCTCCTGTGCCAGTGGTAACCAAGGACACCCCTACCCACATTCACTGGTAACCAAGGACACCTCTCCTGTGACCGTGGTTATCAGGGAGACGCATCTCTGACAGTCGGTGGTAACCAGGGCAACCCACCTGTGACATTCACAGTGCCCAGGGACACCGGCCTGTGACAGTCGGTGGTAACCAGGGAGACGCATCTCTGACAGTCGGTGGTAACCAGGGAAACCCACCTGTGACCATGGTAACCAAGGACACCCCTCTGTGACAATGGTACCCAGGGACAGCCCTCCTGTGACAGTCGGTGGTAACCAGGGAAACACACCTGTGACCATGGTAACCAAGGACACCCCTACCCACTGTCACTGGTAACCAAGGACACCTCTCCTGTGACCGTGGTTATCAGGGAGACGCATCTCTGACAGTCGGTGATAACCAGGGAATCCCACCTGTGACCATGGTAACCAAGGACACCCCTCCTGTGACAATGGTACCCAGGGAGAGCCCTCCTGTGACAGTCGGTGGTAACCAGGGTAACCCACCTGTGACCATGGTAACCAAGGACACCCCTCCTGTGACAATGGTACCCAGGGACAGCCGTCCTGTGACAGTCGGTGGTAACCAGGGAAACCCACCTGTGACATTCACAGTGCCCAGGGACACCGGCCTGTGACAGTCGGTGGTAATCAGGGACACGCATCTCTGACAATCGGTGGTAACCAGGGAAACCCACCTGTGACCATGGTAACCAAGGACACACCTACTGTGACAGTCACTGGTAACCACGGACACCTCTCCTGTGACCGTGGCTACCAGGGACACGCACATATGACAGTCGGTGGTAACCAGGGACACGCATCTCTGACAGTCAGTGGTAACCAGGGAAACCCACCTGCGACCATGGTAACCAAGGACACCCCTCCTGTGACAGTCAGTGGTAACCAGGGACACACCTCCTGTGCCAGTGGTAACCAAGGACACCCCTACCCACATTCACTGGTAACCAAGGACACCTCTCCTGTGACCGTGGTTATCAGGGAGACGCATCTCTGACAGTCGGTGGTAACCAGGGAAACCCACCTGTGACATTCACAGTGCCCAGGGACACCGGCCTGTGACAGTCGGTGGTAACCAGGGAGACGCATCTCTGACAGTCGGTGGTAACCAGGGAAACCCACCTGTGACCATGGTAACCAAGGACACCCCTCTGTGACAATGGTACCCAGGGACA
The DNA here is from genome assembly GCA_949782905.1 of Rangifer tarandus platyrhynchus. Lineage (NCBI taxonomy): Eukaryota > Metazoa > Chordata > Mammalia > Artiodactyla > Cervidae > Rangifer > Rangifer tarandus. Next base: position 44,702,728 of record OX460344.1, read on the forward strand.
GCCCTCCTGTGACAGTCGGTGGTAACCAGGGAAACACACCTGTGACCATGGTAACCAAGGACACCCCTACCCACTGTCACTGGTAACCAAGGACACCTCTCCTGTGACCGTGGTTATCAGGGAGACGCATCTCTGACAGTCGGTGGTAACCAGGGAAACCCACCTGTGACCATGGTAACCAAGGACACCACTCCTGTGACAATGGTACCCAGGGACAGCCCTCCTGTGACAGTCGGTGGTAACCAGGGAAACCACCTGTGACCATGGTAACCAAGGACACCCCTCCTGTGACAATGGTACCCCGGGACAGCCTTCCTGTGACAGTCAGTGGTAACCAGGGAAACCCACCTGTGACCATGGTAACCAAGGACACCCCTCCTGTGACAATGGTACCCAGGGACAGCCATCCTGTGACAGTCGGTGGTAACCAGGGAAACCCACCTGTGACATTCACAGTGCCCAGGGACACCGGCCTGTGACAGTCGGTGGTAACCAGGGACACGCATCTCTGACAGTCGGTGGTAACCAGGGAAACCCACCTGTGACCATGGTAACCAAGGACACACCTACTGTGACAGTCACTGGTAACCACGGACACCTCTCCTGTGACCGTGGCTACCACGGACACGCACATATGACAGTCGGTGGTAACCAGGGACACGCATCTCTGACAGTCGGTGGTAACAAGGGAAACCCAACTGTCGCCATGGTAACCAAGGACCCACCTACTGTGACAGTCACTGGTAACCACGGACACCTCTCCTGTGACCGTGGTTACCAGGGACACGCATATATGACAGTCGGTGGTAACCAGGGACACGCATCTCTGACAGTCAGTGGTAACCAGGGAAACCCACCTGTGACCATGGTAACCAAGGACACACCTACTGTGCCAGTCACTGGTAACCACGGACACCTCTCCTGTTACTGTGGTTACCAGGGACACGCACATATGACAGTCGGTGGTAACCAGGGACACGCATCTCTGACAGTCAGTGGTAACCAGGGAAACCCACCTGTGAACAAGTTAACCAAGGACACCCCTACCCACAGTCACTGGTAACCAAGGACACCTCTCCTGTGACCGTGGTTACCAGGACACGCACATATGACAGTCGGTGGTAACCAGGGACACGCATCTCTGACAGTCAGTGGTAACCAGGGAAACCCACCTGCGACCATGGTAACCAAGGACACCCCTCCTGTGACAGTCAGTGGTAACCAGGGACACACCTCCTGTGCCAGTGGTAACCAAGGACACCCCTACCCACAGTCACTGGTAACCAAGGACACCTCTCCTGTGACCGTGGTTATCAGGGAGACGCATCTCTGACAGTCGGTGTTAACCAGGGAAAACCACCTGTGACATTCACAGTGCCCAGGGACACCGGCCTGTGACAGTCGGTGGTAACCAGGGAGACGCATCTCTGACAGTCGGTGGTAATCAGGGAAACCAACCTGTGACCATGGTAACCAAGGACACCCCTCTGTGACAATGGTACCCACGGACAGCCCTCCTGTGACAGTCGGTGGTAACCAGGGAAACACACCTGTGACCATGGTAACCAAGGACACCCCTACCCACTGTCACTGGTAACCAAGGACACCTCTCCTGTGACCGTGGTTATCAGGGAGACGCATCTCTGACAGTCGGTGGTAACCAGGGAAACCCACCTGTGACCATGGTAACCAAGGACACCCCTCCTGTGACAATGGTACCCAGGGACAGCCCTCCTGTGACAGTCGGTGGTAACCAGGGAAACCCACCTGTGACCATGGTAACCAAGGACACCCCTCCTGTGACAATGGTACCCCGGGACAGCCTTCCTGTGACAGTCAGTGGTAACCAGGGAAACCCACCTGTGACCATGGTAACCAAGGACACCCCTCCTGTGACAATGGTACCCAGGGACAGCCATCCTGTGACAGTCGGTGGTAACCAGGGAAACCCACCTGTGACATTCACAGTGCCCAGGGACACCGGCCTGTGACAGTCGGTGGTAACCAGGGACACGCATCTCTGACAGTCGGTGGTAACCAGGGAAACCCACCTGTGACCATGGTAACCAAGGACACACCTACTGTGACAGTCACTGGTAACCACGGACACCTCTCCTGTGACCGTGGCTACCACGGACACGCACATATGACAGTCGGTGGTAACCAGGGACACGCATCTCTGACAGTCGGTGGTAACAAGGGAAACCCAACTGTCGCCATGGTAACCAAGGACCCACCTACTGTGACAGTCACTGGTAACCACGGACACCTCTCCTGTGACCGTGGTTACCAGGGACACGCATATATGACAGTCGGTGGTAACCAGGGACACGCATCTCTGACAGTCAGTGGTAACCAGGGAAACCCACCTGTGACCATGGTAACCAAGGACACACCTACTGTGCCAGTCACTGGTAACCACGGACACCTCTCCTGTTACTGTGGTTACCAGGGACACGCACATATGACAGTCGGTGGTAACCAGGGACACGCATCTCTGACAGTCAGTGGTAACCAGGGAAACCCACCTGTGAACAAGTTAACCAAGGACACCCCTACCCACAGTCACTGGTAACCAAGGACACCTCTCCTGTGACCGTGGTTACCAGGACACGCACATATGACAGTCGGTGGTAACCAGGGACACGCATCTCTGACAGTCAGTGGTAACCAGGGAAACCCACCTGCGACCATGGTAACCAAGAACACCCCTCCTGTGACAGTCAGTGGTAACCAGGGACACACCTCCTGTGCCAGTGGTAACCAAGGACACCCCTACCCACAGTCACTGGTAACCAAGGACACCTCTCCTGTGACCGTGGTTATCAGGGAGACGCATCTCTGACAGTCGGTGTTAACCAGGGAAAACCACCTGTGACATTCACAGTGCCCAGGGACACCGGCCTGTGACAGTCGGTGGTAACCAGGGAGACGCATCTCTGACAGTCGGTGGTAACCAGGGAAACCAACCTGTGACCATGGTAACCAAGGACACCCCTCTGTGACAATGGTACCCACGGACAGCCCTCCTGTGACAGTCGGTGGTAACCAGGGAAACACACCTGTGACCATGGTAACCAAGGACACCCCTACCCACTGTCACTGGTAACCAAGGACACCTCTCCTGTGACCGTGGTTATCAGGGAGACGCATCTCTGACAGTCGGTGGTAACCAGGGAAACCCACCTGTGACCATGGTAACCAAGGACACCCCTCCTGTGACAATGGTACCCAGGGACAGCCCTCCTGTGACAGTCGGTGGTAACCAGGGAAACCCACCTGTGACCATGGTAACCAAGGACACCCCTCCTGTGACAATGGTACCCAGGGACAGCCATCTTGTGACAGTCGGTGGTAACCAGGGAAACCCACCTGTGACATTCACAGTGCCCAGGGACACCGGCCTGTGACAGTCGGTGGTAACCAGGGACACGCATCTCTGACAGTCGGTGGTAACCAGGGAAACCCACCTGTGACCATGGTAACCAAGGATACCCCTCTGTGACAATGGTACCCAGGGACAGCCCTCCTGTGACAGTCGGTGGTAACCAGGGAAACACACCTGTGACCATGGTAACCAAGGACACCCCTACCCACTGTCACTGGTAACCAAGGACACCTCTCCTGTGACCGTGGTTATCAGGGAGACGCATCTCTGACAGTCGGTGGTAACTAGGGCAACCCACCTGTGACATTCACAGTGCCCAGGGACACCGGCCTGTGACAGTCGGTGGTAACCAGGGAGACGCATCTCTGACAGTCGATGGTAACCAGGGAAACCCACCTGTGACCATGGTAACCAAGGACACCCCTCTGTGACAATGGTACCCAGGGACAGCCCTCCTGTGACAGTCGGTGGTAACCAGGGAAACACACCTGTGACCATGGTAACCAAGGACACCCCTCCTGTGACAATGGTACCCAGGGACAGCCGTCCTGTGACAGTCGGTGGTAACCAGGGAAACCCACCTGTGACATTCACAGTGCCCAGGGACACCGGCCTGTGACAGTCGGTGGTAATCAGGGACACGCATCTCTGACAGTCGGTGGTAACCAGGGAAACCCACCTGTGACCATGGTAACCAAGGACACACCTACTGTGACAGTCACTGGTAACCACGGACACCTCTCCTGTGACCGTGGCTACCAGGGACACGCACATATGACAGTCGGTGGTAACCAGGGACACGCATCTCTGACAGTCAGTGGTAACCAGGGAAACCCACCTGCGACCATGGTAACCAAGGACACCCCTCCTGTGACAGTCAGTGGTAACCAGGGACACACCTCCTGTGCCAGTGGTAACCAAGGACACCCCTACCCACATTCACTGGTAACCAAGGACACCTCTCCTGTGACCGTGGTTATCAGGGAGACGCATCTCTGACAGTCGGTGGTAACCAGGGCAACCCACCTGTGACATTCACAGTGCCCAGGGACACCGGCCTGTGACAGTCGGTGGTAACCAGGGAGACGCATCTCTGACAGTCGGTGGTAACCAGGGAAACCCACCTGTGACGATGGTAACCAAGGACACCCCTCTGTGACAATGGTACCCAGGGACAGCCCTCCTGTGACAGTCGGTGGTAACCAGGGAAACACACCTGTGACCATGGTAACCAAGGACACCCCTACCCACTGTCACTGGTAACCAAGGACACCTCTCCTGTGACCGTGGTTATCAGGGAGACGCATCTCTGACAGTCGGTGGTAACCAGGGAAACCCACCTGTGACCATGGTAACCAAGGACACCCCTCCTGTGACAATGGTACCCAGGGACAGCCCTCCTGTGACAGTCGGTGGTAACCAGGGAAACCCACCTGTGACCATGGTAACCAAGGACACCCCTCCTGTGACAATGGTACCCCGGGACAGCCTTCCTGTGACAGTCAGTGGTAACCAGGGAAACCCACCTGTGACCATGGTAACCAAGGACACCCCTCCTGTGACAATGGTACCCAGGGACAGCCATCCTGTGACAGTCGGTGGTAACCAGGGAAACCCACCTGTGACATTCACAGTGCCCAGGGACACCGGCCTGTGACAGTCGGTGGTAACCAGGGACACGCATCTCTGACAGTCGGTGGTAACCAGGGAAACCCACCTGTGACCATGGTAACCAAGGACACACCTACTGTGACAGTCACTGGTAACCACGGACACCTCTCCTGTGACCGTGGCTACCACGGACACGCACATATGACAGTCGGTGGTAACCAGGGACACGCATCTCTGACAGTCGGTGGTAACAAGGGAAACCCAACTGTCGCCATGGTAACCAAGGACCCACCTACTGTGACAGTCACTGGTAACCACGGACACCTCTCCTGTGACCGTGGTTACCAGGGACACGCATATATGACAGTCGGTGGTAACCAGGGACACGCATCTCTGACAGTCAGTGGTAACCAGGGAAACCCACCTGTGACCATGGTAACCAAGGACACACCTACTGTGCCAGTCACTGGTAACCACGGACACCTCTCCTGTTACTGTGGTTACCAGGGACACGCACATATGACAGTCGGTGGTAACCAGGGACACGCATCTCTGACAGTCAGTGGTAACCAGGGAAACCCACCTGTGAACAAGTTAACCAAGGACACCCCTACCCACAGTCACTGGTAACCAAGGACACCTCTCCTGTGACCGTGGTTACCAGGACACGCACATATGACAGTCGGTGGTAACCAGGGACACGCATCTCTGACAGTCAGTGGTAACCAGGGAAACCCACCTGCGACCATGGTAACCAAGAACACCCCTCCTGTGACAGTCAGTGGTAACCAGGGACACACCTCCTGTGCCAGTGGTAACCAAGGACACCCCTACCCACAGTCACTGGTAACCAAGGACACCTCTCCTGTGACCGTGGTTATCAGGGAGACGCATCTCTGACAGTCGGTGTTAACCAGGGAAAACCACCTGTGACATTCACAGTGCCCAGGGACACCGGCCTGTGACAGTCGGTGGTAACCAGGGAGACGCATCTCTGACAGTCGGTGGTAACCAGGGAAACCAACCTGTGACCATGGTAACCAAGGACACCCCTCTGTGACAATGGTACCCACGGACAGCCCTCCTGTGACAGTCGGTGGTAACCAGGGAAACACACCTGTGACCATGGTAACCAAGGACACCCCTACCCACTGTCACTGGTAACCAAGGACACCTCTCCTGTGACCGTGGTTATCAGGGAGACGCATCTCTGACAGTCGGTGGTAACCAGGGAAACCCACCTGTGACCATGGTAACCAAGGACACCCCTCCTGTGACAATGGTACCCAGGGACAGCCCTCCTGTGACAGTCGGTGGTAACCAGGGAAACCCACCTGTGACCATGGTAACCAAGGACACCCCTCCTGTGACAATGGTACCCAGGGACAGCCATCTTGTGACAGTCGGTGGTAACCAGGGAAACCCACCTGTGACATTCACAGTGCCCAGGGACACCGGCCTGTGACAGTCGGTGGTAACCAGGGACACGCATCTCTGACAGTCGGTGGTAACCAGGGAAACCCACCTGTGACCATGGTAACCAAGGATACCCCTCTGTGACAATGGTACCCAGGGACAGCCCTCCTGTGACAGTCGGTGGTAACCAGGGAAACACACCTGTGACCATGGTAACCAAGGACACCCCTACCCACTGTCACTGGTAACCAAGGACACCTCTCCTGTGACCGTGGTTATCAGGGAGACGCATCTCTGACAGTCGGTGGTAACCAGGGCAACCCACCTGTGACATTCACAGTGCCCAGGGACACCGGCCTGTGACAGTCGGTGGTAACCAGGGAGACGCATCTCTGACAGTCGATGGTAACCAGGGAAACCCACCTGTGACCATGGTAACCAAGGACACCCCTCTGTGACAATGGTACCCAGGGACAGCCCTCCTGTGACAGTCGGTGGTAACCAGGGAAACACACCTGTGACCATGGTAACCAAGGACACCCCTACCCACTGTCACTGGTAACCAAGGACACCTCTCCTGTGACCGTGGTTATCAGGGAGACGCATCTCTGACAGTCGGTGATAACCAGGGAATCCCACCTGTGACCATGGTAACCAAGGACACCCCTCCTGTGACAATGGTACCCAGGGAGAGCCCTCCTGTGACAGTCGGTGGTAACCAGGGAAACCCACCTGTGACCATGGTAACCAAGGACACCCCTCCTGTGACAATGGTACCCAGGGACAGCCGTCCTGTGACAGTCGGTGGTAACCAGGGAAACCCACCTGTGACATTCACAGTGCCCAGGGACACCGGCCTGTGACAGTCGGTGGTAATCAGGGACACGCATCTCTGACAGTCGGTGGTAACCAGGGAAACCCACCTGTGACCATGGTAACCAAGGACACACCTACTGTGACAGTCACTGGTAACCACGGACACCTCTCCTGTGACCGTGGCTACCAGGGACACGCACATATGACAGTCGGTGGTAACCAGGGACACGCATCTCTGACAGTCAGTGGTAACCAGGGAAACCCACCTGCGACCATGGTAACCAAGGACACCCCTCCTGTGACAGTCAGTGGTAACCAGGGACACACCTCCTGTGCCAGTGGTAACCAAGGACACCCCTACCCACATTCACTGGTAACCAAGGACACCTCTCCTGTGACCGTGGTTATCAGGGAGACGCATCTCTGACAGTCGGTGGTAACCAGGGCAACCCACCTGTGACATTCACAGTGCCCAGGGACACCGGCCTGTGACAGTCGGTGGTAACCAGGGAGACGCATCTCTGACAGTCGGTGGTAACCAGGGAAACCCACCTGTGACGATGGTAACCAAGGACACCCCTCTGTGACAATGGTACCCAGGGACAGCCCTCCTGTGACAGTCGGTGGTAACCAGGGAAACACACCTGTGACCATGGTAACCAAGGACACCCCTACCCACTGTCACTGGTAACCAAGGACACCTCTCCTGTGACCGTGGTTATCAGGGAGACGCATCTCTGACAGTCGGTGATAACCAGGGAATCCCACCTGTGACCATGGTAACCAAGGACACCCCTCCTGTGACAATGGTACCCAGGGAGAGCCCTGCTGTGACAGTCGGTGGTAACCAGGGAAACCCACCTGTGACCATGGTAACCAAGGACACCCCTCCTGTGACAATGGTACCCAGGGACAGCCGTCCTGTGACAGTCGGTGGTAACCAGGGAAACCCACCTGTGACATTCACAGTGCCCAGGGACACCGGCCTGTGACAGTCGGTGGTAATCAGGGACACGCATCTCTGACAATCGGTGGTAACCAGGGAAACCCACCTGTGACCATGGTAACCAAGGACACACCTACTGTGACAGTCACTGGTAACCACGGACACCTCTCCTGTGACCGTGGCTACCAGGGACACGCACATATGACAGTCGGTGGTAACCAGGGACACGCATCTCTGACAGTCAGTGGTAACCAGGGAAACCCACCTGCGACCATGGTAACCAAGGACACCCCTCCTGTGACAGTCAGTGGTAACCAGGGACACACCTCCTGTGCCAGTGGTAACCAAGGACACCCCTACCCACATTCACTGGTAACCAAGGACACCTCTCCTGTGACCGTGGTTATCAGGGAGACGCATCTCTGACAGTCGGTGGTAACCAGGGAAACCCACCTGTGACATTCACAGTGCCCAGGGACACCGGCCTGTGACAGTCGGTGGTAACCAGGGAGACGCATCTCTGACAGTCGGTGGTAACCAGGGAAACCCACCTGTGACCATGGTAACCAAGGACACCCCTCTGTGACAATGGTACCCAGGGACAGCCCTCCTGTGACAGTCGGTGGTAACCAGGGAAACACACCTGTGACCATGGTAACCAAGGACACCCCTACCCACTGTCACTGGTAACCAAGGACACCTCTCCTGTGACCGTGGTTATCAGGGAGACGCATCTCTGACAGTCGGTGGTAACCAGGGAAACCCACCTGTGACCATGGTAACCAAGGACACCCCTCCTGTGACAATGGTACCCAGGGACAGCCATCCTGTGACAGTCGGTGGTAACCAGGGAAACCCACCTGTGACATTCACAGTGCCCAGGGACACCGGCCTGTGACAGTCGGTGGTAACCAGGGACACGCATCTCTGACAGTCGGTGGTAACCAGGGAAACCCACCTGTGACCATGGTAACCAAGGACACACCTACTGTGACAGTCACTGGTAACCACGGACACCTCTCCTGTGACCGTGGCTACCACGGACACGCACATATGACAGTCGGTGGTAACCAGGGACACGCATCTCTGACAGTCGGTGGTAACAAGGGAAACCCAACTGTCGCCATGGTAACCAAGGACCCACCTACTGTGACAGTCACTGGTAACCACGGACACCTCTCCTGTGACCGTGGTTACCAGGGACACGCATATATGACAGTCGGTGGTAACCAGGGACACGCATCTCTGACAGTCAGTGGTAACCAGGGAAACCCACCTGTGAACAAGTTAACCAAGGACACCCCTACCCACAGTCACTGGTAACCAAGGACACCTCTCCTGTGACCGTGGTTACCAGGACATGCACATATGACAGTCGGTGGTAACCAGGGACACGCATCTCTGACAGTCAGTGGTAACCAGGGAAACCCACCTGTGACCATGGTAACCAAGGACACCCCTCCTGTGACAATGGTACCCAGGGACAGCCGTCCTGTGACAGTCGGTGGTAACCAGGGAAACCCACCTGTGACATTCACAGTGCCCAGGGACACCGGCCTGTGACAGTCGGTGGTAATCAGGGACACGCATCTCTGACAGTCGGTGGTAACCAGGGAAACCCACCTGTGACCATGGTAACCAAGGACACACCTACTGTGACAGTCACTGGTAACCACGGACACCTCTCCTGTGACCGTGGCTACCAGGGACACGCACATATGACAGTCGGTGGTAACCAGGGACACGCATCTCTGACAGTCAGTGGTAACCAGGGAAACCCACCTGCGACCATGGTAACCAAGGACACCCCTCCTGTGACAGTCAGTGGTAACCAGGGACACACCTCCTGTGCCAGTGGTAACCAAGGACACCCCTACCCACATTCACTGGTAACCAAGGACACCTCTCCTGTGACCGTGGTTATCAGGGAGACGCATCTCTGACAGTCGGTGGTAACCAGGGCAACCCACCTGTGACATTCACAGTGCCTAGGGACACCGGCCTGTGACAGTCGGTGGTAACCAGGGAGACGCATCTCTGACAGTCGGTGGTAACCAGGGAAACCCACCTGTGACCATGGTAACCAAGGACACCCCTCTGTGACAATGGTACCCAGGGACAGCCCTCCTGTGACAGTCGGTGGTAACCAGGGAAACACACCTGTGACCATGGTAACCAAGGACACCCCTACCCACTGTCACTGGTAACCAAGGACACCTCTCCTGTGACCGTGGTTATCAGGGAGACGCATCTCTGACAGTCGGTGATAACCAGGGAATCCCACCTGTGACCATGGTAACCAAGGACACCCCTCCTGTGACAATGGTACCCAGGGAGAGCCCTCCTGTGACAGTCGGTGGTAACCAGGGAAACCCACCTGTGACCATGGTAACCAAGGACACCCCTCCTGTGACAATGGTACCCAGGGACAGCCGTCCTGTGACAGTCGGTGGTAACCAGGGAAACCCACCTGTGACATTCACAGTGCCCAGGGACACCGGCCTGTGACAGTCGGTGGTAATCAGGGACACGCATCTCTGACAATCGGTGGTAACCAGGGAAACCCACCTGTGACCATGGTAACCAAGGACACACCTACTGTGACAGTCACTGGTAACCACGGACACCTCTCCTGTGACCGTGGCTACCAGGGACACGCACATATGACAGTCGGTGGTAACCAGGGACACGCATCTCTGACAGTCAGTGGTAACCAGGGAAACCCACCTGCGACCATGGTAACCAAGGACACCCCTCCTGTGACAGTCAGTGGTAACCAGGGACACACCTCCTGTGCCAGTGGTAACCAAGGACACCCCTACCCACATTCACTGGTAACCAAGGACACCTCTCCTGTGACCGTGGTTATCAGGGAGACGCATCTCTGACAGTCGGTGGTAACCAGGGAAACCCACCTGTGACATTCACAGTGCCCAGGGACACCGGCCTGTGACAGTCGGTGGTAACCAGGGAGACGCATCTCTGACAGTCGGTGGTAACCAGGGAAACCCACCTGTGACCATGGTAACCAAGGACACCCCTCTGTGACAATGGTACCCAGGGACAGCCCTCCTGTGACAGTCGGTGGTAACCAGGGAAACACACCTGTGACCATGGTAACCAAGGACACCCCTACCCACTGTCACTGGTAACCAAGGACACCTCTCCTGTGACCGTGGTTATCAGGGAGACGCATCTCTGACAGTCGGTGGTAACCAGGGAAACCCACCTGTGACCATGGTAACCAAGGACACCACTCCTGTGACAATGGTACCCAGGGACAGCCCTCCTGTGACAGTCGGTGGTAACCAGGGAAACCACCTGTGACCATGGTAACCAAGGACACCCCTCCTGTGACAATGGTACCCCGGGACAGCCTTCCTGTGACAGTCAGTGGTAACCAGGGAAACCCACCTGTGACCATGGTAACCAAGGACACCCCTCCTGTGACAATGGTACCCAGGGACAGCCATCCTGTGACAGTCGGTGGTAACCAGGGAAACCCACCTGTGACATTCACAGTGCCCAGGGACACCGGCCTGTGACAGTCGGTGGTAACCAGGGACACGCATCTCTGACAGTCGGTGGTAACCAGGGAAACCCACCTGTGACCATGGTAACCAAGGACACACCTACTGTGACAGTCACTGGTAACCACGGACACCTCTCCTGTGACCGTGGCTACCACGGACACGCACATATGACAGTCGGTGGTAACCAGGGACACGCATCTCTGACAGTCGGTGGTAACAAGGGAAACCCAACTGTCGCCATGGTAACCAAGGACCCACCTACTGTGACAGTCACTGGTAACCACGGACACCTCTCCTGTGACCGTGGTTACCAGGGACACGCATATATGACAGTCGGTGGTAACCAGGGACACGCATCTCTGACAGTCAGTGGTAACCAGGGAAACCCACCTGTGAACAAGTTAACCAAGGACACCCCTACCCACAGTCACTGGTAACCAAGGACACCTCTCCTGTGACCGTGGTTACCAGGACATGCACATATGACAGTCGGTGGTAACCAGGGACACGCATCTCTGACAGTCAGTGGTAACCAGGGAAACCCACCTGCGACCATGGTAACCAAGGACACCCCTCCTGTGACAGTCAGTGGTAACCAGGGACACACCTCCTGTGCCAGTGGTAACCAAGGACACCCCTACCCACAGTCACTGGTAACCAAGGACACCTCTCCTGTGACCGTGGTTATCAGGGAGACGCATCTCTGACAGTCGGTGGTAACCAGGGAAAACCACCTGTGACATTCACGGTGCCCAGGGACACCGGCCTGTGACAGTCGGTGGTAACCAGGGAGACGCATCTCTGACAGTCGGTGGTAACCAGGGAAACCAACCTGTGACCATGGTAACCAAGGACACCCCTCTGTGACAATGGTACCCACGGACAGCCCTCCTGTGACAGTCGGTGGTAACCAGGGAAACACACCTGTGACCATGGTAACCAAGGACACCCCTACCCACTGTCACTGGTAACCAAGGACACCTCTCCTGTGACCGTGGTTATCAGGGAGACGCATCTCTGACAGTCGGTGGTAACCAGGGAAACCCACCTGTGACCATGGTAACCAAGGACACCCCTCCTGTGACAATGGTACCCAGGACAGCCCTCCTGTGACAGTCGGTGGTAACCAGGGAAACCCACCTGTGACCATGGTAACCAAGGACACCCCTCCTGTGACAATGGTACCCAGGGACAGCCGTCCTGTGACAGTCGGTGGTAACCAGGGAAACCCACCTGTGACATTCACAGTGCCCAGGGACACCTGCCTGTGACAGTCGGTGGTAACCAAGGACACGCATTTCTGACAGTCGGTGGTAACCAGGGAAACCCACCTGTGACCATGGTAACCAAGGACACCCCTCCTGTGACAATGGTATCCATGGACAGCCCTACTGTGACAGTCGGTGGTAACGAGGGAAACCCACCTGTGACCATGGTAACCAAGGACACCCCTACCCACAGTCACTGGTAACCAAGGACACCTCTCCTGTGACCGTGGTTACCAGGGACACGCATCTCTGACAGTTGGTGGTAACCAGGGAAACCCACCTGTGACCACGGTAACCAAGGACACCCCTCCTGTGACAATAGTACCCAGGGACAGCCCTCCTGTGACAGTCGGTGGTAACCAGGGAAACCCACTTGTGACCATGGTAACCAAGGACACCCCTACCCACAGTCACTCGTAACCAAGGACACCTCTCCTGTGACCGTGGTTACCAGGACACGCACATATGACAGTCGGTGGTAACCAGGGACAGGCATTTCTGACAGTCAGTGGTAACCAGGGAAACCCACCTGCAACCATGGTAACCAAGGACACCCCTCCTGTGACAGTCAGTGGTAACCAGGCAAACACCTCCTGTGCCAGTGGTAACCAAGGACACCCCTCCTGTCACAATGGTACCCAGGGACTGCCCTCCTGTGACAGTCAGTGGTAACCATGTACACTCACCTGTGACAGTCGGTGGTAACCAGCGAAACCCACCTGTGACATTCACAGTGCCCAGGGACACCGGCCTGTGACAGTCGGTGGTAACCAGGGAGACGCATCTCTGACAGTCGGTGGTAACCAGGGAAACCCACCTGTGACCATGGTAACCAAGGACACCCCTCCTGTGACAATGGTACCCAGGGACAGCCCTCCTGTGACAGTCGGTGGTAACCAGGGAAAACCACCTGTGACCATGGTAACCAAGGACACCCCTACCCACAGTCACTGGTAAGCAAGGACACCTCTCCTGTGACCGTGGTTATCAGGGAGACGCATCTCTGACAGTCGGTGGTAACCAGGGAAACCCACCTGTGACCATGGTAACCAAGGACACCCCTCCTTTGACAATGGTACACAGGGACAGCCCTCCTGTGACAGTCGGTGGTAACCAGGGAAACCCACCTGTGACCATGGTAACCAAGGACACCCCTCCTGTGACAATGGTACCCAGGGACAGCCATCCTGTGACAGTCGGTGGTAACCAGGGAAACCCACCTGTGACATTCACAGTGCCCAGGGACACCTGCCTGTGACAGTCGGTGGTAACCAGGGACACATATTTCTGACAGTCGGTGGTAAGCAGGGAAACCCACCTGTGACCATGGTAACCAAGGACACCCCTCCTGTGACAATGGTATCCATGGACAGCCCTCCTGTGACAGTCGGTGGTAACAAGGGAAAACCACCTGTGACCATGGTAACCAAGGACACCCCTACCCACAGTCATTGGTAACCAAAGACACCTCTCCTGTGACCATGGTTACCAGGGACACGCATCTCTGACAGTCGGTGGTAACCAGGGAAACACACCTGTGACCACGGTAACCAAGGACACCCCTCCTGTGACAATAGTACCCACGGACAGCCCTCCTGTGACAGTCGGTGGTAACCAGGGAAACCCACCTGTGACCATGGTAACCAAGGACACCCGTCCTGTGACAATGGTACCAAGGGACAGCCCTCCTGTGACAGTCGGTGGTAACCAGGGAAACCCACCTGTGACCATGGTAACCAAGGACACCCCTCCTGTGACAATGGAACCCAGGGACAGCCGTCCTGTGACAGTCGGTGGTAAACAGGGAGACGCATCTCTGACAGTCTGTGGTAACCAGGGAAACCCACCTGTGACCATGGTAACCAAGGACACCCCTCTGTGACAATGGTACCCAGGGACAGCCCTCCTGTGACAGTCGGTGGTAACCAGGGAAACACACCTGTGACCATGGTAACCAAGGACACCCCTACCCACAGTCACTGGTAACCAAGGACACCTCTCCTGTGACCGTGGTTATCAGGGAGACGCATCTCTGACAGTCGGTGGTAACCAGGGAAACCCACCTGTGACATTCACAGTGCCCAGGGACACCGGCCTGTGACAGTCGGTGGTAACCAGGGACACGCATCTCTGACAGTCAGTGGTAACCAGGGAAACCCACCTGCGACCATGTTAAACAAGGACACCCCTCCTGGGACAGTCAGTGGTAACCAGGGACACACCTCCTGTGCCAGTGGTAACCAAGGACACCCCTCATGTGACAACGGTACCCAGGGACAGCCCTCCTGTGACAGTCGGTGGTAACCAGGGAAAACCACCTGTGAACATGGTAACCAAGGACACCCCTACCCACAGTCACTGGTAACCAAGGACACCTCTCCTGTGACCGTGGTTACCAGGACACGCACATATGACAGTCGGTGGTAACCAGGGACACGCATTTCTGACAGTCAGTGGTAACCAGGGAAACCCACCTGCGACCATGGTAACCAAGGACACCCCTCCTGTGACAGTCAGTGGTAACCAGGGACACACCTCCTGTGCTAGTGGTAACCAAGCACACCCCTCCTGTCACAATGGTACCCAGGGACAGCCCTCCTGTGACAGTCAGTGGTAACCATGTACACTCACCTGTGACAGTCGGTGGTAACCAGGGAAACCCACCTGTGACATTCACAGTGCCCAGGGACACCGGACTGGGACAGTCAGTGGTAACCAGGAAGACGCATCTCTGACAGTCGGTGGTAACCAGGGAAACCCACCTGTGACCATGGTAACCAAGGACACCCCTCTGTGACAATGGTACCCAGGGACAGCCCTCCTGTGACAGTCAGTGGTAACCAGGGAAACCCACCTGTGACCATGGTAACCAAGGACACCCCTCCTGTGACAATGGTACCCAGGGACAGCCCTCCTGTGACAGTCGGTGGTAATCAGGGAAACTCACCTGTGACATTCACAGTGCCCAGGGACACCGGCCTGTGACAGTCGGTGGTAACCAGGGACACGCAACTCTGACAGTCGGTGGTAACCAGGGAAACCCACCTGTGACCATGGTAACCAAGGACACACCTACTGTGCCAGTCACTGGTAACCACGGACACCTCTCCTGTTACTGTGGTTACCAGGGACACGCACATATGACAGTCGGTGGTAACCAGGGAAACGCATCTCTGACAGTCAGTGGTAACCAGGGAAACCCACCTGTGAACAAGTTAACCAAGGACACCCCTACCCACAGTCACTGGTAACCAAGGACACCTCTCCTGTGACAGTCAGTGGTAACCAGGGACACACCTCCTGTGCCAGTGGTAACCAAGGACACCCCTACCCACAGTCACTGGTAACCAAGGACACCTCTCCTGTGACCGTGGTTATCAGGGAGACGCATCTCTGACAGTCGGTGGTAACCAGGGAAAACCACCTGTGACATTCACAGTGCCCAGGGACACCGGCCTGTGACAGTCGGTGGTAACCAGGGAAACCAACCTGTGACCATGGTAACCAAGGACACCCCTCTGTGACAATGGTACCCACGGACAGCCCTCCTGTGACAGTCGGTGGTAACCAGGGAAACCCACCTGTGACCATGATAACCAAG
This sequence comes from Rangifer tarandus platyrhynchus, assembly GCA_949782905.1. Taxonomy (NCBI): domain Eukaryota; kingdom Metazoa; phylum Chordata; class Mammalia; order Artiodactyla; family Cervidae; genus Rangifer; species Rangifer tarandus. The sequence goes on from OX460344.1 coordinate 44,719,307, forward strand.
GACACCCCTCCTGTGACAATGGTACCCAGGGACAGCCCTCCTGTGACAGTCGGTGGTAACCAGGGAAACCCACCTGTGACCATGGTAACCAAGGACACCCCTCCTGTGACAATGTTACCCAGGGACAGCCATCCTGTGACAGTCGGTGGTAACCAGGGAAACCCACCTGTGACATTCACAGTGCCCAGGGACACCGGCCTGTGACAGTCGGTGGTAACCAGGGACACGCATCTCTGACAGTTGGTGGTAACCAGGGAAACCCACCTGTGACCATGGTAACCAAGGACACCCCTCTGTGACAATGGTACCCAGGGACAGCCCTCCTGTGACAGTCGGTGGTAACCAGGGAAACACACCTGTGACCATGGTAACCAAGGACACCCCTACCCACTGTCACTGGTAACCAAGGACACCTCTCCTGTGACCGTGGTTATCAGGGAGACGCATCTCTGACAGTCGGTGGTAACCAGGGCAACCCACCTGTGACATTCACAGTGCCCAGGGACACCGGCCTGTGACAGTCGGTGGTAACAAGGGAGACGCATCTCTGACAGTCGGTGGTAACCAGGGAAACCCACCTGTGACCATGGTAACCAAGGACACCCCTCTGTGACAATGGTACCCAGGGACAGCCCTCCTGTGACAGTCGGTGGTAACCAGGGAAACACACCTGTGACCATGGTAAACAAGGACACCCCTACCCACTGTCACTGGTAACCAAGGACACCTCTCCTGTGACCGTGGTTATCAGGGAGACGCATCTCTGACAGTCGGTGGTAACCAGGGAAACCCACCTGTGACCATGGTAACCAAGGACACCCCTCCTGTGACAATGGTACCCAGGGACAGCCGTCCTGTGACAGTCGGTGGTAACCAGGGAAACCCACCTGTGACATTCACAGTGCCCAGGGACAACGGCCTGTGACAGTCGGTGGTAATCAGGGACACGCATCTCTGACAGTCGGTGGTAACCAGGGAAACCCACCTGTGACCATGGTAACCAAGGACACACCTACTGTGACAGTCACTGGTAACCACGGACACCTCTCCTGTGACCGTGGCTACCAGGGACACGCACATATGACAGTCGGTGGTAACCAGGGACACGCATCTCTGACAGTCAGTGGTAACCAGGGAAACCCACCTGCGACCATGTTAACCAAGGACACCCCTCCGGTGACAGTCAGTGGTAACCAGGGACACACCTCCTGTGCCAGTGGTAACCAAGGACACCCCTCCTGTGACAATGGTACCCAGGGACAGCCCTCCTGTGACAGTCGGTGGTAACCAGGGAAACCCACCTGTGACCATGGTAACCAAGGACACCCCTACCCACAGTCACTGGTAACCAAGGACACCTCTCCTGTGACCGTGGTTACCAGGACACGCACATATGACAGTCGGTGGTAACCAGGGACACGCATCTCTGACAGTCATTGGTAACCAGGGAAACCCACCTGCGACCATGGTAACCAAGGACACCCCTCCTGTGACAGTCAGTGGTAACCAGGGACACACCTCCTGTGCCAGTGGTAACCAAGGACACCCCTCCTGTGACAATGGTACCCAGGGACAGCCCTCCTGTGACAGTCGGTGGTAACCAGGGAAAACCACCTGTGACCATGGTAACCAAGGACACCCCTACCCACAGTCACTGGTAACCAAGGACACCTCTCCTGTGACCGTGGTTACCAGGACACGCACATATGACAGTCGGTGGTAACCAGGGACACGCATTTCTGACAGTCAGTGGTAACCAGGGAAACCCACCTGCGACCATGGTAACCAAGGACACCCCTCCTGTGACAGTCAGTGGTAACCAGGGACACACCTCCTGTGCTAGTGGTAACCAAGCACACCCCTCCTGTCACAATGGTACCCAGGGACAGCCCTCCTGTGACAGTCAGTGGTAACCATGTACACTCACCTGTGACAGTCGGTGGTAACCAGGGAAACCCACCTGTGACATTCACAGTGCCCAGGGACACCGGACTGGGACAGTCAGTGGTAACCAGGAAGACGCATCTCTGACAGTTGGTGGTAACCAGGGAAACCCACCTGTGACCATGGTAACCAAGGACACCCCTCTGTGACAATGGTACCCAGGGACAGCCCTCCTGTGACAGTCAGTGGTAACCAGGGAAACCCACCTGTGACCATGGTAACCAAGGACACCCCTCCTGTGACAATGGTACCCAGGGACAGCCCTCCTGTGACAGTCGGTGGTAATCAGGGAAACTCACCTGTGACATTCACAGTGCCCAGGGACACCGGCCTGTGACAGTCGGTGGTAACCAGGGACATGCAACTCTGACAGTCGGTGGTAACCAGGGAAACCCACCTGTGACCATGGTAACCAAGGACACACCTACTGTGCCAGTCACTGGTAACCACGGACACCTCTCCTGTTACTGTGGTTACCAGGGACACGCACATATGACAGTCGGTGGTAACCAGGGAAACGCATCTCTGACAGTCAGTGGTAACCAGGGAAACCCACCTGTGAACAAGTTAACCAAGGACACCCCTACCCACAGTCACTGGTAACCAAGGACACCTCTCCTGTGACCGTGGTTACCAGGACACGCACATATGACAGTCGGTGGTAACCAGGGACACGCATCTCTGACAGTCAGTGGTAACCAGGGAAACCCACCTGCGACCATGGTAACCAAGGACACCCCTCCTGTGACAGTCAGTGGTAACCAGGGACACACCTCCTGTGCCAGTGGTAACCAAGGACACCCCTACCCACAGTCACTGGTAACCAAGGACACCTCTCCTGTGACCGTGGTTATCAGGGAGACGCATCTCTGACAGTCGGTGGTAACCAGGGAAAACCACCTGTGACATTCACAGTGCCCAGGGACACCGGCCTGTGACAGTCGGTGGTAACCAGGGAGACGCATCTCTGACAGTCGGTTGTAACCAGGGAAACCAACCTGTGACCATGGTAACCAAGGACACCCCTCTGTGACAATGGTACCCACGGACAGCCCTCCTGTGACAGTCGGTGGTAACCAGGGAAACCCACCTGTGACCATGGTAACCAAGGACACCCCTCCTGTGACAATGGTACCCAGGGACAGCCCTCCTGTGACAGTCGGTGGTAACCAGGGAAACCCACCTGTGACCATGGTAACCAAGGACACCCCTCCTGTGACAATGTTACCCAGGGACAGCCATCCTGTGACAGTCGGTGGTAACCAGGGAAACCCACCTGTGACATTCACAGTGCCCAGGGACACCGGCCTGTGACAGTCGGTGGTAACCAGGGACACGCATCTCTGACAGTTGGTGGTAACCAGGGAAACCCACCTGTGACCATGGTAACCAAGGACACCCCTCTGTGACAATGGTACCCAGGGACAGCCCTCCTGTGACAGTCGGTGGTAACCAGGGAAACACACCTGTGACCATGGTAACCAAGGACACCCCTACCCACTGTCACTGGTAACCAAGGACACCTCTCCTGTGACCGTGGTTATCAGGGAGACGCATCTCTGACAGTCGGTGGTAACCAGGGCAACCCACCTGTGACATTCACAGTGCCCAGGGACACCGGCCTGTGACAGTCGGTGGTAACAAGGGAGACGCATCTCTGACAGTCGGTGGTAACCAGGGAAACCCACCTGTGACCATGGTAACCAAGGACACCCCTCTGTGACAATGGTACCCAGGGACAGCCCTCCTGTGACAGTCGGTGGTAACCAGGGAAACACACCTGTGACCATGGTAAACAAGGACACCCCTACCCACTGTCACTGGTAACCAAGGACACCTCTCCTGTGACCGTGGTTATCAGGGAGACGCATCTCTGACAGTCGGTGGTAACCAGGGAAACCCACCTGTGACCATGGTAACCAAGGACACCCCTCCTGTGACAATGGTACCCAGGGACAGCCGTCCTGTGACAGTCGGTGGTAACCAGGGAAACCCACCTGTGACATTCACAGTGCCCAGGGACAACGGCCTGTGACAGTCGGTGGTAATCAGGGACACGCATCTCTGACAGTCGGTGGTAACCAGGGAAACCCACCTGTGACCATGGTAACCAAGGACACACCTACTGTGACAGTCACTGGTAACCACGGACACCTCTCCTGTGACCGTGGCTACCAGGGACACGCACATATGACAGTCGGTGGTAACCAGGGACACGCATCTCTGACAGTCAGTGGTAACCAGGGAAACCCACCTGCGACCATGTTAACCAAGGACACCCCTCCGGTGACAGTCAGTGGTAACCAGGGACACACCTCCTGTGCCAGTGGTAACCAAGGACACCCCTCCTGTGACAATGGTACCCAGGGACAGCCCTCCTGTGACAGTCGGTGGTAACCAGGGAAACCCACCTGTGACCATGGTAACCAAGGACACCCCTACCCACAGTCACTGGTAACCAAGGACACCTCTCCTGTGACCGTGGTTACCAGGACACGCACATATGACAGTCGGTGGTAACCAGGGACACGCATCTCTGACAGTCATTGGTAACCAGGGAAACCCACCTGCGACCATGGTAACCAAGGACACCCCTCCTGTGACAGTCAGTGGTAACCAGGGACACACCTCCTGTGCCAGTGGTAACCAAGGACACCCCTCCTGTGACAATGGTACCCAGGGACAGCCCTCCTGTGACAGTCGGTGGTAACCAGGGAAAACCACCTGTGACCATGGTAACCAAGGACACCCCTACCCACAGTCACTGGTAAGCAAGGACACCTCTCCTGTGACCGTGGTTATCAGGGAGACGCATGTCTGACAGTCGGTGGTAACCAGGGAAACCCACCTGTGACCATGGTAACCAAGGACACCCCTCCTTTGACAATGGTACACAGGGACAGCCCTCCTGTGACAGTCGGTGGTAACCAGGGAAACCCACCTGTGACCATGGTAACCAAGGACACCCCTCCTGTGACAATGGTACCCAGGGACAGCCATCCTGTGACAGTCGGTGGTAACCAGGGAAACCCACCTGTGACATTCACAGTGCCCAGGGACACCTGCCTGTGACAGTCGGTGGTAACCAGGGACACATATTTCTGACAGTCGGTGGTAAGCAGGGAAACCCACCTGTGACCATGGTAACCAAGGACACCCCTCCTGTGACAATGGTATCCATGGACAGCCCTCCTGTGACAGTCGGTGGTAACAAGGGAAACCCACCTGTGACCATGGTAACCAAGGACACCCCTACCCACAGTCACTGGTAACCAAGGACACCTCTCCTGTGACCATGGTTACCAGGGACACGCATCTCTGACAGTCGGTGGTAACCAGGGAAACACACCTGTGACCACGGTAACCAAGGACACCCCTCCTGTGACAATAGTACCCACGGACAGCCCTCCTGTGACAGTCGGTGGTAACCAGGGAAACCCACCTGTGACCATGGTAACCAAGGACACCCGTCCTGTGACAATGGTACCAAGGGACAGCCCTCCTGTGACAGTCGGTGGTAACCAGGGAAACCCACCTGTGACCATGGTAACCAAGGACACCCCTCCTGTGACAATGGAACCCAGGGACAGCCGTCCTGTGACAGTCGGTGGTAAACAGGGAGACGCATCTCTGACAGTCGGTGGTAACCAGGGAAACCCACCTGTGACCATGGTAACCAAGGACACCCCTCTGTGACAATGGTACCCAGGGACAGCCCTCCTGTGACAGTCGGTGGTAACCAGGGAAACACACCTGTGACCATGGTAACCAAGGACACCCCTACCCACAGTCACTGGTAACCAAGGACACCTCTCCTGTGACCGTGGTTATCAGGGAGACGCATCTCTGACAGTCGGTGGTAACCAGGGAAACCCACCTGTGACATTCACAGTGCCCAGGGACACCGGCCTGTGACAGTCGGTGGTAACCAGGGACACGCATCTCTGACAGTCAGTGGTAACCAGGGAAACCCACCTGCGACCATGTTAAACAAGGACACCCCTCCTGTGACAGTCAGTGGTAACCAGGGACACACCTCCTGTGCCAGTGGTAACCAAGGACACCCCTCCTGTGACAACGGTACCCAGGGACAGCCCTCCTGTGACAGTCGGTGGTAACCAGGGAAAACCACCTGTGAACATGGTAACCAAGGACACCCCTACCCACAGTCACTGGTAACCAAGGACACCTCTCCTGTGACCGTGGTTACCAGGACACGCACATATGACAGTCGGTGGTAACCAGGGACACGCATTTCTGACAGTCAGTGGTAACCAGGGAAACCCACCTGCGACCATGGTAACCAAGGACACCCCTCCTGTGACAGTCAGTGGTAACCAGGGACACACCTCCTGTGCTAGTGGTAACCAAGCACACCCCTCCTGTCACAATGGTACCCAGGGACAGCCCTCCTGTGACAGTCAGTGGTAACCATGTACACTCACCTGTGACAGTCGGTGGTAACCAGGGAAACCCACCTGTGACATTCACAGTGCCCAGGGACACCGGACTGGGACAGTCGGTGGTAACCAGGAAGACGCATCTCTGACAGTCGGTGGTAACCAGGGAAACCCACCTGTGACCATGGTAACCAAGGACACCCCTCTGTGACAATGGTACCCAGGGACAGCCCTCCTGTGACAGTCAGTGGTAACCAGGGAAACCCACCTGTGACCATGGTAACCAAGGACACCCCTCCTGTGACAATGGTACCCAGGGACAGCCCTCCTGTGACAGTCGGTGGTAATCAGGGAAACTCACCTGTGACATTCACAGTGCCCAGGGACACCGGCCTGTGACAGTCGGTGGTAACCAGGGACACGCAACTCTGACAGTCGGTGGTAACCAGGGAAACCCACCTGTGACCATGGTAACCAAGGACACACCTACTGTGCCAGTCACTGGTAACCACGGACACCTCTCCTGTTACTGTGGTTACCAGGGACACGCACATATGACAGTCGGTGGTAACCAGGGACACGCATCTCTGACAGTCAGTGGTAACCAGGGAAACCCACCTGTGAACAAGTTAACCAAGGACACCCCTACCCACAGTCACTGGTAACCAAGGACACCTCTCCTGTGACCGTGGTTACCAGGACACGCACATATGACAGTCGGTGGTAACCAGGGACACGCATCTCTGACAGTCAGTGGTAACCAGGGAAACCCACCTGCGACCATGGTAACCAAGGACACCCCTCATGTGACAGTCAGTGGTAACCAGGGACACACCTCCTGTGCCAGTGGTAACCAAGGACACCCCTACCCACAGTCACTGGTAACCAAGGACACCTCTCCTGTGACCGTGGTTATCAGGGAGACGCATCTCTGACAGTCGGTGTTAACCAGGGAAAACCACCTGTGACATTCACAGTGCCCAGGGACACCGGCCTGTGACAGTCGGTGGTAACCAGGGAGACGCATCTCTGACAGTCGGTGGTAACCAGGGAAACCAACCTGTGACCATGGTAACCAAGGACACCCCTCTGTGACAATGGTACCCACGGACAGCCCTCCTGTGACAGTCGGTGGTAACCAGGGAAACACACCTGTGACCATGGTAACCAAGGACACCCCTACCCACTGTCACTGGTAACCAAGGACACCTCTCCTGTGACCGTGGTTATCAGGGAGACGCATCTCTGACAGTCGGTGGTAACCAGGGAAACCCACCTGTGACCATGGTAACCAAGGACACCCCTCCTGTGACAATGGTACCCAGGGACAGCCCTCCTGTGACAGTCGGTGGTAACCAGGGAAACCCACCTGTGACCATGGTAACCAAGGACACCCCTCCTGTGACAATGGTACCCAGGGACAGCCATCTTGTGACAGTCGGTGGTAACCAGGGAAACCCACCTGTGACATTCACAGTGCCCAGGGACACCGGCCTGTGACAGTCGGTGGTAACCAGGGACACGCATCTCTGACAGTCGGTGGTAACCAGGGAAACCCACCTGTGACCATGGTAACCAAGGATACCCCTCTGTGACAATGGTACCCAGGGACAGCCCTCCTGTGACAGTCGGTGGTAACCAGGGAAACACACCTGTGACCATGGTAACCAATGACACCCCTACCCACTGTCACTGGTAACCAAGGACACCTCTCCTGTGACCGTGGTTATCAGGGAGACGCATCTCTGACAGTCGGTGGTAACCAGGGCAACCCACCTGTGACATTCACAGTGCCCAGGGACACCGGCCTGTGACAGTCGGTGGTAACCAGGGAGACGCATCTCTGACAGTCGATGGTAACCAGGGAAACCCACCTGTGACCATGGTAACCAAGGACACCCCTCTGTGACAATGGTACCCAGGGACAGCCCTCCTGTGACAGTCGGTGGTAACCAGGGAAACACACCTGTGACCATGGTAACCAAGGACACCCCTACCCACTGTCACTGGTAACCAAGGACACCTCTCCTGTGACCGTGGTTATCAGGGAGACGCATCTCTGACAGTCGGTGATAACCAGGGAATCCCACCTGTGACCATGGTAACCAAGGACACCCCTCCTGTGACAATGGTACCCAGGGAGAGCCCTCCTGTGACAGTCGGTGGTAACCAGGGAAACCCACCTGTGACCATGGTAACCAAGGACACCCCTCCTGTGACAATGGTACCCAGGGACAGCCGTCCTGTGACAGTCGGTGGTAACCAGGGAAACCCACCTGTGACATTCACAGTGCCCAGGGACACCGGCCTGTGACAGTCGGTGGTAATCAGGGACACGCATCTCTGACAGTCGGTGGTAACCAGGGAAACCCACCTGTGACCATGGTAACCAAGGACACACCTACTGTGACAGTCACTGGTAACCACGGACACCTCTCCTGTGACCGTGGCTACCAGGGACACGCACATATGACAGTCGGTGGTAACCAGGGACACGCATCTCTGACAGTCAATGGTAACCAGGGAAACCCACCTGCGACCATGGTAACCAAGGACACCCCTCCTGTGACAGTCAGTGGTAACCAGGGACACACCTCCTGTGCCAGTGGTAACCAAGGACACCCCTACCCACATTCACTGGTAACCAAGGACACCTCTCCTGTGACCGTGGTTATCAGGGAGACGCATCTCTGACAGTCGGTGGTAACCAGGGCAACCCACCTGTGACATTCACAGTGCCCAGGGACACCGGCCTGTGACAGTCGGTGGTAACCAGGGAGACGCATCTCTGACAGTCGGTGGTAACCAGGGAAACCCACCTGTGACCATGGTAACCAAGGACACCCCTCTGTGACAATGGTACCCAGGGACAGCCCTCCTGTGACAGTCGGTGGTAACCAGGGAAACACACCTGTGACCATGGTAACCAAGGACACCCCTACCCACTGTCACTGGTAACCAAGGACACCTCTCCTGTGACCGTGGTTATCAGGGAGACGCATCTCTGACAGTCGGTGATAACCAGGGAATCCCACCTGTGACCATGGTAACCAAGGACACCCCTCCTGTGACAATTGTACCCAGGGAGAGCCCTCCTGTGACAGTCGGTGGTAACCAGGGTAACCCACCTGTGACCATGGTAACCAAGGACACCCCTCCTGTGACAATGGTACCCAGGGACAGCCGTCCTGTGACAGTCGGTGGTAACCAGGGAAACCCACCTGTGACATTCACAGTGCCCAGGGACACCGGCCTGTGACAGTCGGTGGTAATCAGGGACACGCATCTCTGACAATCGGTGGTAACCAGGGAAACCCACCTGTGACCATGGTAACCAAGGACACACCTACTGTGACAGTCACTGGTAACCACGGACACCTCTCCTGTGACCGTGGCTACCAGGGACACGCACATATGACAGTCGGTGGTAACCAGGGACACGCATCTCTGACAGTCAGTGGTAACCAGGGAAACCCACCTGCGACCATGGTAACCAAGGACACCCCTCCTGTGACAGTCAGTGGTAACCAGGGACACACCTCCTGTGCCAGTGGTAACCAAGGACACCCCTACCCACATTCACTGGTAACCAAGGACACCTCTCCTGTGACCGTGGTTATCAGGGAGACGCATCTCTGACAGTCGGTGGTAACCAGGGAAACCCACCTGTGACATTCACAGTGCCCAGGGACACCGGCCTGTGACAGTCGGTGGTAACCAGGGAGACGCATCTCTGACAGTCGGTGGTAACCAGGGAAACCCACCTGTGACCATGGTAACCAAGGACACCCCTCTGTGACAATGGTACCCAGGGACAGCCCTCCTGTGACAGTCGGTGGTAACCAGGGAAACACACCTGTGACCATGGTAACCAAGGACACCCCTACCCACTGTCACTGGTAACCAAGGACACCTCTCCTGTGACCGTGGTTATCAGGGAGACGCATCTCTGACAGTCGGTGGTAACCAGGGAAACCCACCTGTGACCATGGTAACCAAGGACACCACTCCTGTGACAATGGTACCCAGGGACAGCCCTCCTGTGACAGTCGGTGGTAACCAGGGAAACCACCTGTGACCATGGTAACCAAGGACACCCCTCCTGTGACAATGGTACCCCGGGACAGCCTTCCTGTGACAGTCAGTGGTAACCAGGGAAACCCACCTGTGACCATGGTAACCAAGGACACCCCTCCTGTGACAATGGTACCCAGGGACAGCCATCCTGTGACAGTCGGTGGTAACCAGGGAAACCCACCTGTGACATTCACAGTGCCCAGGGACACCGGCCTGTGACAGTCGGTGGTAACCAGGGACACGCATCTCTGACAGTCGGTGGTAACCAGGGAAACCCACCTGTGACCATGGTAACCAAGGACACACCTACTGTGACAGTCACTGGTAACCACGGACACCTCTCCTGTGACCGTGGCTACCACGGACACGCACATATGACAGTCGGTGGTAACCAGGGACACGCATCTCTGACAGTCGGTGGTAACAAGGGAAACCCAACTGTCGCCATGGTAACCAAGGACCCACCTACTGTGACAGTCACTGGTAACCACGGACACCTCTCCTGTGACCGTGGTTACCAGGGACACGCATATATGACAGTCGGTGGTAACCAGGGACACGCATCTCTGACAGTCAGTGGTAACCAGGGAAACCCACCTGTGACCATGGTAACCAAGGACACACCTACTGTGCCAGTCACTGGTAACCACGGACACCTCTCCTGTTACTGTGGTTACCAGGGACACGCACATATGACAGTCGGTGGTAACCAGGGACACGCATCTCTGACAGTCAGTGGTAACCAGGGAAACCCACCTGTGAACAAGTTAACCAAGGACACCCCTACCCACAGTCACTGGTAAACAAGGACACCTCTCCTGTGACCGTGGTTACCAGGACACGCACATATGACAGTCGGTGGTAACCAGGGACACGCATCTCTGACAGTCAGTGGTAACCAGGGAAACCCACCTGCGACCATGGTAACCAAGGACACCCCTCCTGTGACAGTCAGTGGTAACCAGGGACACACCTCCTGTGCCAGTGGTAACCAAGGACACCCCTACCCACAGTCACTGGTAACCAAGGACACCTCTCCTGTGACCGTGGTTATCAGGGAGACGCATCTCTGACAGTCGGTGTTAACCAGGGAAAACCACCTGTGACATTCACAGTGCCCAGGGACACCGGCCTGTGACAGTCGGTGGTAACCAGGGAGACGCATCTCTGACAGTCGGTGGTAATCAGGGAAACCAACCTGTGACCATGGTAACCAAGGACACCCCTCTGTGACAATGGTACCCACGGACAGCCCTCCTGTGACAGTCGGTGGTAACCAGGGAAACACACCTGTGACCATGGTAACCAAGGACACCCCTACCCACTGTCACTGGTAACCAAGGACACCTCTCCTGTGACCGTGGTTATCAGGGAGACGCATCTCTGACAGTCGGTGGTAACCAGGGAAACCCACCTGTGACCATGGTAACCAAGGACACCCCTCCTGTGACAATGGTACCCAGGGACAGCCCTCCTGTGACAGTCGGTGGTAACCAGGGAAACCCACCTGTGACCATGGTAACCAAGGACACCCCTCCTGTGACAATGGTACCCCGGGACAGCCTTCCTGTGACAGTCAGTGGTAACCAGGGAAACCCACCTGTGACCATGGTAACCAAGGACACCCCTCCTGTGACAATGGTACCCAGGGACAGCCATCCTGTGACAGTCGGTGGTAACCAGGGAAACCCACCTGTGACATTCACAGTGCCCAGGGACACCGGCCTGTGACAGTCGGTGGTAACCAGGGACACGCATCTCTGACAGTCGGTGGTAACCAGGGAAACCCACCTGTGACCATGGTAACCAAGGACACACCTACTGTGACAGTCACTGGTAACCACGGACACCTCTCCTGTGACCGTGGCTACCACGGACACGCACATATGACAGTCGGTGGTAACCAGGGACACGCATCTCTGACAGTCGGTGGTAACAAGGGAAACCCAACTGTCGCCATGGTAACCAAGGACCCACCTACTGTGACAGTCACTGGTAACCACGGACACCTCTCCTGTGACCGTGGTTACCAGGGACACGCATATATGACAGTCGGTGGTAACCAGGGACACGCATCTCTGACAGTCAGTGGTAACCAGGGAAACCCACCTGTGACCATGGTAACCAAGGACACACCTACTGTGCCAGTCACTGGTAACCACGGACACCTCTCCTGTTACTGTGGTTACCAGGGACACGCACATATGACAGTCGGTGGTAACCAGGGACACGCATCTCTGACAGTCAGTGGTAACCAGGGAAACCCACCTGTGAACAAGTTAACCAAGGACACCCCTACCCACAGTCACTGGTAACCAAGGACACCTCTCCTGTGACCGTGGTTACCAGGACACGCACATATGACAGTCGGTGGTAACCAGGGACACGCATCTCTGACAGTCAGTGGTAACCAGGGAAACCCACCTGCGACCATGGTAACCAAGGACACCCCTCCTGTGACAGTCAGTGGTAACCAGGGACACACCTCCTGTGCCAGTGGTAACCAAGGACACCCCTACCCACAGTCACTGGTAACCAAGGACACCTCTCCTGTGACCGTGGTTATCAGGGAGACGCATCTCTGACAGTCGGTGTTAACCAGGGAAAACCACCTGTGACATTCACAGTGCCCAGGGACACCGGCCTGTGACAGTCGGTGGTAACCAGGGAGACGCATCTCTGACAGTCGGTGGTAACCAGGGAAACCAACCTGTGACCATGGTAACCAAGGACACCCCTCTGTGACAATGGTACCCACGGACAGCCCTCCTGTGACAGTCGGTGGTAACCAGGGAAACACACCTGTGACCATGGTAACCAAGGACACCCCTACCCACTGTCACTGGTAACCAAGGACACCTCTCCTGTGACCGTGGTTATCAGGGAGACGCATCTCTGACAGTCGGTGGTAACCAGGGAAACCCACCTGTGACCATGGTAACCAAGGACACCCCTCCTGTGACAATGGTACCCAGGGACAGCCCTCCTGTGACAGTCGGTGGTAACCAGGGAAACCCACCTGTGACCATGGTAACCAAGGACACCCCTCCTGTGACAATGGTACCCAGGGACAGCCATCTTGTGACAGTCGGTGGTAACCAGGGAAACCCACCTGTGACATTCACAGTGCCCAGGGACACCGGCCTGTGACAGTCGGTGGTAACCAGGGACACGCATCTCTGACAGTCGGTGGTAACCAGGGAAACCCACCTGTGACCATGGTAACCAAGGATACCCCTCTGTGACAATGGTACCCAGGGACAGCCCTCCTGTGACAGTCGGTGGTAACCAGGGAAACACACCTGTGACCATGGTAACCAAGGACACCCCTACCCACTGTCACTGGTAACCAAGGACACCTCTCCTGTGACCGTGGTTATCAGGGAGACGCATCTCTGACAGTCGGTGGTAACCAGGGCAACCCACCTGTGACATTCACAGTGCCCAGGGACACCGGCCTGTGACAGTCGGTGGTAACCAGGGAGACGCATCTCTGACAGTCGATGGTAACCAGGGAAACCCACCTGTGACCATGGTAACCAAGGACACCCCTCTGTGACAATGGTACCCAGGGACAGCCCTCCTGTGACAGTCGGTGGTAACCAGGGAAACACACCTGTGACCATGGTAACCAAGGACACCCCTACCCACTGTCACTGGTAACCAAGGACACCTCTCCTGTGACCGTGGTTATCAGGGAGACGCATCTCTGACAGTCGGTGATAACCAGGGAATCCCACCTGTGACCATGGTAACCAAGGACACCCCTCCTGTGACAATGGTACCCAGGGAGAGCCCTCCTGTGACAGTCGGTGGTAACCAGGGAAACCCACCTGTGACCATGGTAACCAAGGACACCCCTCCTGTGACAATGGTACCCAGGGACAGCCGTCCTGTGACAGTCGGTGGTAACCAGGGAAACCCACCTGTGACATTCACAGTGCCCAGGGACACCGGCCTGTGACAGTCGGTGGTAATCAGGGACACGCATCTCTGACAGTCGGTGGTAACCAGGGAAACCCACCTGTGACCATGGTAACCAAGGACACACCTACTGTGACAGTCACTGGTAACCACGGACAGCTCTCCTGTGACCGTGGCTACCAGGGACACGCACATATGACAGTCGGTGGTAACCAGGGACACGCATCTCTGACAGTCAGTGGTAACCAGGGAAACCCACCTGCGACCATGGTAACCAAGGACACCCCTCCTGTGACAGTCAGTGGTAACCAGGGACACACCTCCTGTGCCAGTGGTAACCAAGGACACCCCTACCCACATTCACTGGTAACCAAGGACACCTCTCCTGTGACCGTGGTTATCAGGGAGACGCATCTCTGACAGTCGGTGGTAACCAGGGCAACCCACCTGTGACATTCACAGTGCCCAGGGACACCGGCCTGTGACAGTCGGTGGTAACCAGGGAGACGCATCTCTGACAGTCGGTGGTAACCAGGGAAACCCACCTGTGACCGTGGTAACCAAGGACACCCCTCTGTGACAATGGTACCCAGGGACAGCCCTCCTGTGACAGTCGGTGGTAACCAGGGAAACACACCTGTGACCATGGTAACCAAGGACACCCCTACCCACTGTCACTGGTAACCAAGGACACCTCTCCTGTGACCGTGGTTATCAGGGAGACGCATCTCTGACAGTCGGTGATAACCAGGGAATCCCACCTGTGACCATGGTAACCAAGGACACCCCTCCTGTGACAATGGTACCCAGGGAGAGCCCTGCTGTGACAGTCGGTGGTAACCAGGGAAACCCACCTGTGACCATGGTAACCAAGGACACCCCTCCTGTGACAATGGTACCCAGGGACAGCCGTCCTGTGACAGTCGGTGGTAACCAGGGAAACCCACCTGTGACATTCACAGTGCCCAGGGACACCGGCCTGTGACAGTCGGTGGTAATCAGGGACACGCATCTCTGACAATCGGTGGTAACCAGGGAAACCCACCTGTGACCATGGTAACCAAGGACACACCTACTGTGACAGTCACTGGTAACCACGGACACCTCTCCTGTGACCGTGGCTACCAGGGACACGCACATATGACAGTCGGTGGTAACCAGGGACACGCATCTCTGACAGTCAGTGGTAACCAGGGAAACCCACCTGCGACCATGGTAACCAAGGACACCCCTCCTGTGACAGTCAGTGGTAACCAGGGACACACCTCCTGTGCCAGTGGTAACCAAGGACACCCCTACCCACATTCACTGGTAACCAAGGACACCTCTCCTGTGACCGTGGTTATCAGGGAGACGCATCTCTGACAGTCGGTGGTAACCAGGGAAACCCACCTGTGACATTCACAGTGCCCAGGGACACCGGCCTGTGACAGTCGGTGGTAACCAGGGAGACGCATCTCTGACAGTCGGTGGTAACCAGGGAAACCCACCTGTGACCATGGTAACCAAGGACACCCCTCTGTGACAATGGTACCCAGGGACAGCCCTCCTGTGACAGTCGGTGGTAACCAGGGAAACACACCTGTGACCATGGTAACCAAGGACACCCCTACCCACTGTCACTGGTAACCAAGGACACCTCTCCTGTGACCGTGGTTATCAGGGAGACGCATCTCTGACAGTCGGTGGTAACCAGGGAAACCCACCTGTGACCATGGTAACCAAGGACACCACTCCTGTGACAATGGTACCCAGGGACAGCCCTCCTGTGACAGTCGGTGGTAACCAGGGAAACCACCTGTGACCATGGTAACCAAGGACACCCCTCCTGTGACAATGGTACCCCGGGACAGCCTTCCTGTGACAGTCAGTGGTAACCAGGGAAACCCACCTGTGACCATGGTAACCAAGGACACCCCTCCTGTGACAATGGTACCCAGGGACAGCCATCCTGTGACAGTCGGTGGTAACCAGGGAAACCCACCTGTGACATTCACAGTGCCCAGGGACACCGGCCTGTGACAGTCGGTGGTAACCAGGGACACGCATCTCTGACAGTCGGTGGTAACCAGGGAAACCCACCTGTGACCATGGTAACCAAGGACACACCTACTGTGACAGTCACTGGTAACCACGGACACCTCTCCTGTGACCGTGGCTACCACGGACACGCACATATGACAGTCGGTGGTAACCAGGGACACGCATCTCTGACAGTCGGTGGTAACAAGGGAAACCCAACTGTCGCCATGGTAACCAAGGACCCACCTACTGTGACAGTCACTGGTAACCACGGACACCTCTCCTGTGACCGTGGTTACCAGGGACACGCATATATGACAGTCGGTGGTAACCAGGGACACGCATCTCTGACAGTCAGTGGTAACCAGGGAAACCCACCTGTGAACAAGTTAACCAAGGACACCCCTACCCACAGTCACTGGTAACCAAGGACACCTCTCCTGTGACCGTGGTTACCAGGACATGCACATATGACAGTCGGTGGTAACCAGGGACACGCATCTCTGACAGTCAGTGGTAACCAGGGAAACCCACCTGTGACCATGGTAACCAAGGACACCCCTCCTGTGACAATGGTACCCAGGGACAGCCGTCCTGTGACAGTCGGTGGTAACCAGGGAAACCCACCTGTGACATTCACAGTGCCCAGGGACACCGGCCTGTGACAGTCGGTGGTAATCAGGGACACGCATCTCTGACAGTCGGTGGTAACCAGGGAAACCCACCTGTGACCATGGTAACCAAGGACACACCTACTGTGACAGTCACTGGTAACCACGGACACCTCTCCTGTGACCGTGGCTACCAGGGACACGCACATATGACAGTCGGTGGTAACCAGGGACACGCATCTCTGACAGTCAGTGGTAACCAGGGAAACCCACCTGCGACCATGGTAACCAAGGACACCCCTCCTGTGACAGTCAGTGGTAACCAGGGACACACCTCCTGTGCCAGTGGTAACCAAGGACACCCCTACGCACATTCACTGGTAACCAAGGACACCTCTCCTGTGACCGTGGTTATCAGGGAGACGCATCTCTGACAGTCGGTGGTAACCAGGGCAACCCACCTGTGACATTCACAGTGCCTAGGGACACCGGCCTGTGACAGTCGGTGGTAACCAGGGAGACGCATCTCTGACAGTCGGTGGTAACCAGGGAAACCCACCTGTGACCATGGTAACCAAGGACACCCCTCTGTGACAATGGTACCCAGGGACAGCCCTCCTGTGACAGTCGGTGGTAACCAGGGAAACACACCTGTGACCATGGTAACCAAGGACACCCCTACCCACTGTCACTGGTAACCAAGGACACCTCTCCTGTGACCGTGGTTATCAGGGAGACGCATCTCTGACAGTCGGTGATAACCAGGGAATCCCACCTGTGACCATGGTAACCAAGGACACCCCTCCTGTGACAATGGTACCCAGGGAGAGCCCTCCTGTGACAGTCGGTGGTAACCAGGGAAACCCACCTGTGACCATGGTAACCAAGGACACCCCTCCTGTGACAATGGTACCCAGGGACAGCCGTCCTGTGACAGTCGGTGGTAACCAGGGAAACCCACCTGTGACATTCACAGTGCCCAGGGACACCGGCCTGTGACAGTCGGTGGTAATCAGGGACACGCATCTCTGACAATCGGTGGTAACCAGGGAAACCCACCTGTGACCATGGTAACCAAGGACACACCTACTGTGACAGTCACTGGTAACCACGGACACCTCTCCTGTGACCGTGGCTACCAGGGACACGCACATATGACAGTCGGTGGTAACCAGGGACACGCATCTCTGACAGTCAGTGGTAACCAGGGAAACCCACCTGCGACCATGGTAACCAAGGACACCCCTCCTGTGACAGTCAGTGGTAACCAGGGACACACCTCCTGTGCCAGTGGTAACCAAGGACACCCCTACCCACATTCACTGGTAACCAAGGACACCTCTCCTGTGACCGTGGTTATCAGGGAGACGCATCTCTGACAGTCGGTGGTAACCAGGGAAACCCACCTGTGACATTCACAGTGCCCAGGGACACCGGCCTGTGACAGTCGGTGGTAACCAGGGACACGCATCTCTGACAGTCGGTGGTAACCAGGGAAACCCACCTGTGACCATGGTAACCAAGGACACCCCTCTGTGACAATGGTACCCAGGGACAGCCCTCCTGTGACAGTCGGTGGTAACCAGGGAAACACACCTGTGACCATGGTAACCAAGGACACCCCTACCCACTGTCACTGGTAACCAAGGACACCTCTCCTGTGACCGTGGTTATCAGGGAGACGCATCTCTGACAGTCGGTGGTAACCAGGGAAACCCACCTGTGACCATGGTAACCAAGGACACCACTCCTGTGACAATGGTACCCAGGGACAGCCCTCCTGTGACAGTCGGTGGTAACCAGGGAAACCACCTGTGACCATGGTAACCAAGGACACCCCTCCTGTGACAATGGTACCCCGGGACAGCCTTCCTGTGACAGTCAGTGGTAACCAGGGAAACCCACCTGTGACCATGGTAACCAAGGACACCCCTCCTGTGACAATGGTACCCAGGGACAGCCATCCTGTGACAGTCGGTGGTAACCAGGGAAACCCACCTGTGACATTCACAGTGCCCAGGGACACCGGCCTGTGACAGTCGGTGGTAACCAGGGACACGCATCTCTGACAGTCGGTGGTAACCAGGGAAACCCACCTGTGACCATGGTAACCAAGGACACACCTACTGTGACAGTCACTGGTAACCACGGACACCTCTCCTGTGACCGTGGCTACCACGGACACGCACATATGACAGTCGGTGGTAACCAGGGACACGCATCTCTGACAGTCGGTGGTAACAAGGGAAACCCAACTGTCGCCATGGTAACCAAGGACCCACCTACTGTGACAGTCACTGGTAACCACGGACACCTCTCCTGTGACCGTGGTTACCAGGGACACGCATATATGACAGTCGGTGGTAACCAGGGACACGCATCTCTGACAGTCAGTGGTAACCAGGGAAACCCACCTGTGAACAAGTTAACCAAGGACACCCCTACCCACAGTCACTGGTAACCAAGGACACCTCTCCTGTGACCGTGGTTACCAGGACATGCACATATGACAGTCGGTGGTAACCAGGGACACGCATCTCTGACAGTCAGTGGTAACCAGGGAAACCCACCTGCGACCATGGTAACCAAGGACACCCCTCCTGTGACAGTCAGTGGTAACCAGGGACACACCTCCTGTGCCAGTGGTAACCAAGGACACCCCTACCCACAGTCACTGGTAACCAAGGACACCTCTCCTGTGACCGTGGTTATCAGGGAGACGCATCTCTGACAGTCGGTGGTAACCAGGGAAAACCACCTGTGACATTCACGGTGCCCAGGGACACCGGCCTGTGACAGTCGGTGGTAACCAGGGAGACGCATCTCTGACAGTCGGTGGTAACCAGGGAAACCAACCTGTGACCATGGTAACCAAGGACACCCCTCTGTGACAATGGTACCCACGGACAGCCCTCCTGTGACAGTCGGTGGTAACCAGGGAAACACACCTGTGACCATGGTAACCAAGGACACCCCTACCCACTGTCACTGGTAACCAAGGACACCTCTCCTGTGACCGTGGTTATCAGGGAGACGCATCTCTGACAGTCGGTGGTAACCAGGGAAACCCACCTGTGACCATGGTAACCAAGGACACCCCTCCTGTGACAATGGTACCCAGGACAGCCCTCCTGTGACAGTCGGTGGTAACCAGGGAAACCCACCTGTGACCATGGTAACCAAGGACACCCCTCCTGTGACAATGGTACCCAGGGACAGCCGTCCTGTGACAGTCGGTGGTAACCAGGGAAACCCACCTGTGACATTCACAGTGCCCAGGGACACCTGCCTGTGACAGTCGGTGGTAACCAAGGACACGCATTTCTGACAGTCGGTGGTAACCAGGGAAACCCACCTGTGACCATGGTAACCAAGGACACCCCTCCTGTGACAATGGTATCCATGGACAGCCCTACTGTGACAGTCGGTGGTAACGAGGGAAACCCACCTGTGACCATGGTAACCAAGGACACCCCTACCCACAGTCACTGGTAACCAAGGACACCTCTCCTGTGACCGTGGTTACCAGGGACACGCATCTCTGACAGTTGGTGGTAACCAGGGAAACCCACCTGTGACCACGGTAACCAAGGACACCCCTCCTGTGACAATAGTACCCAGGGACAGCCCTCCTGTGACAGTCGGTGGTAACCAGGGAAACCCACTTGTGACCATGGTAACCAAGGACACCCCTACCCACAGTCACTCATAACCAAGGACACCTCTCCTGTGACCGTGGTTACCAGGACACGCACATATGACAGTCGGTGGTAACCAGGGACAGGCATTTCTGACAGTCAGTGGTAACCAGGGAAACCCACCTGCAACCATGGTAACCAAGGACACCCCTCCTGTGACAGTCAGTGGTAACCAGGCAAACACCTCCTGTGCCAGTGGTAACCAAGGACACCCCTCCTGTCACAATGGTACCCAGGGACTGCCCTCCTGTGACAGTCAGTGGTAACCATGTACACTCACCTGTGACAGTCGGTGGTAACCAGCGAAACCCACCTGTGACATTCACAGTGCCCAGGGACACCGGCCTGTGACAGTCGGTGGTAACCAGGGAGACGCATCTCTGACAGTCGGTGGTAACCAGGGAAACCCACCTGTGACCATGGTAACCAAGGACACCCCTCCTGTGACAATGGTACCAAGGGACAGCCCTCCTGTGACAGTCAGTGGTAACCAGGGAAAACCACCTGTGACCATGGTAACCAAGGACACCCCTACCCACAGTCACTGGTAAGCAAGGACACCTCTCCTGTGACCGTGGTTATCAGGGAGACGCATCTCTGACAGTCGGTGGTAACCAGGGAAACCCACCTGTGACCATGGTAACCAAGGACACCCCTCCTGTGACAATGGTACCCAGGGACAGCCCTCCTGTGACAGTCGGTGGTAACCAGGGAAACCCACCTGTGACCATGGTAACCAAGGACACCCCTCCTGTGACAATGGTACCCAGGGACAGCCATCCTGTGACAGTCGGTGGTAACCAGGGAAACCCACCTGTGACATTCACAGTGCCCAGGGACACCTGCCTGTGACAGTCGGTGGTAACCAGGGACACATATTTCTGACAGTCGGTGGTAACCAGGGAAACCCACCTGTGACCATGGTAACCAAGGACACCCCTCCTGTGACAATGGTATCCATGGACAGCCCTCCTGTGACAGTCGGTGGTAACAAGGGAAACCCACCTGTGACCATGGTAACCAAGGACTCCCCTACCCACAGTCACTGGTAACCAAGGACACCTCTCCTGTGACCATGGTTACCAGGGACACGCATCTCTGACAGTCGGTGGTAACCAGGGAAACCCACCTGTGACGACGGTAACCAAGGACACCCCTCCTGTGACAATAGTACCCACAGACAGCCCTCCTGTGACAGTCGGTGGTAACCAGGGAAACCCACCTGTGACCATGGTAACCAAGGACACCCCAACCCACAGTCACTGGTAACCAAGGACACCTCTCCTGTGACTGTGGTTACCAGGACACGCACATATGACAGTCGGTGGTAACCAGGGAGAGGCATTTCTGACAGTCAGTGGTAACCAGGGAAACCCACCTGCAATCATGGTAACCAAGGACACCCCTCCTGTGACAGTCAGTGGTAACCAGCCAAACACCTCCTGTGCCAGTGGCAACCAAGGACACCCCTCCTGTCACAATGGTACCCAGGGACAGCCCTCCTGTGACAGTCAGTGGTAACCATGTACACTCACCTGTGACAGTCGGTGGTAACCAGGGAAACCCACCTGTGACATTCACAGTGCCCAGGGACACCGGCCTGTGACAGTCGGTGGTAACCAGGGAGACGCATCTCTGACAGTCGGTGGTAACCAGGGAAACACACCTGTGACCATGGTAACCAAGGACACCCCTACCCACAGTCACTGGTAACCAAGGACACCTCTCCTGTGACCGTGGTTACCAGGACACGCACATATGACAGTCGGTGGTAACCAGGGACACGCATCTCTGACAGTCGGTGGTAACAAGGGAAACCCACCTGTCGCCATGGTAACCAAGGACCCACCTACTGTGACAGTCACTGGTAACCACGGACACCTCTCCTGTGACCGTGGCTACCAGGGACACGCACATATGACAGTCGGTGGTAACCAGGGACACGCATCTCTGACAGTCGGTGGTAACAAGGGAAACCCACCTGTCGCCATGGTAACCAAGGACCCACCTACTGTGACAGTCACTGGTAACCACGGACACCTCTCCTGTGACCGTGGTTACCAGGGACACGCATATATGACAGTCGGTGGTAAACAGGGACACGCATCTATGACAGTCAGTGGTAACCAGTGAAACCCACCTGCGACCATGGTAACCAAGGACACCTTTCCTGTGACAGTCAGTGGTAACCAGGGACACACCTCCTGTGCCAGTGGTAACCAAGGACACCCCTCCTGTCACAATGGTACCAGGGACAGCCCTCCTGTGACAGTCGGTGGTAACCAGGGAAACCCACCTGTGACCATGGTAACCAAGGACACCCCTCCTGTGACAATGGTACCCAGGGACAGCCGTCCTGTGACAGTCGGTGGTAACCAGGGAAACCCACCTGTGACATTCACAGTGCCCAGGGACACCGGCCTGTGACAGTCGGTGGTAAACAGGGAGACGAATCTCTGACAGTCGGTGGTAACCAGGGAAACCCACCTGTGACCATGGTAACCAAGGACACCCCTCTGTGACAACGGTACCCAGGGACAGCCCTCCTGTGACAGTCGGTGGTAACCAGGGAAACACACCTGTGACCATGGTAACCAAGGACACCCCTACCCACTGTCACTGGTAACCAAGGACACCTCTCCTGTGACCATGGTTATCAGGGAGACGCATCTCTGACATTCGGTGGTAACCAGGGAAACCCACCTGTGACCATGGTAACCAAGGACACCCGTCCTGTGACAATGGTACCAAGGGACAGCCCTCCTGTGACAGTCGGTGGTAACCATTGAAACCCACCTGTGACCATGGTAACCAAGGACACCCCTCCTGTGACAATGGAACTCAGGGACAGCCGTCCTGTGACAGTCGGTGGTAACCAGGGAGACGCATCTCTGACAGTCGGTGGTAACCAGGGAAACCCACCTGTGACCATGGTAACCAAGGACACCCCTCTGTGACAATGGTACCCAGGGACAGCCCTCCTGTGACAGTCGGTGGTAACCAGGGAAACACACCTGTGACCATGGTAACCAAGGACACCCCTACCCACTGTCACTGGTAACCAAGGACACCCCTCCTGTGACAATGGTACCCAGGGACAGCCATCCTGTGACAGTCGGTGGTAACCAGGGAAACCCACCTGTGACATTCACAGTGCCCAGGGACACCGGCCTGTGACAGTCGGTGGTAACCAGGGACACGCATCTCTGACAGTCGGTGGTAACCAGGGAAACCCACCTGTGACCATGGTAACCAAGGACACACCTACTGTGACAGTCACTGGTAACCACGGACACCTCTCCTGTGACCGTGGCTACCACGGACACGCACATATGACAGTCGGTGGTAACCAGGGACACGCATCTCTGACAGTCGGTGGTAACAAGGGAAACCCACCTGTCGCCATGGTAACCAAGGACCCACCTACTGTGACAGTCACTGATAACCACGGACACCTCTCCTGTGACCGTGGTTACCAGGGACACGCATATATGACAGTCGGTGGTAAACAGGGACACACATCTATGACAGTCAGTGGTAACCAGGGAAACCCACCTGCGACCATGGTAACCAAGGACACCCTTCCTGTGACAGTCAGTGGTAACCAGGGACACACCTCCTGTGCCAGTGGTAACCAAGGACACCCCTCCTGTCACAATGGTACCAGGGACAGCCCTCCTGTGACAGTCGGTGGTAACCAGGGAAACCCACCTGTGACCATGGTAACCAAGGACACCCCTCTGTGACAATGGTACCCAGGGACAGCCCTCCTGTGACAGTCGGTGGTAACCAGGGAAACACACCTGTGACCATGGTAACCAAGGACACCCCTACCCACAGTCACTGGTAACCAAGGACACCTCTCCTGTGACCGTGGTTATCAGGGAGACGCATCTCTGACAGTCGGTGGTAACCAGGGAAACCCACCTGTGACATTCACAGTGCCCAGGGACACCGGCCTGTGACAGTCGGTGGTAAACAGGGAGACGAATCTCTGACAGTCGGTGGTAACCAGGGAAACCCACCTGTGACCATGGTAACCAAGGACACCCCTCTGTGACAACGGTACCCAGGGACAGCCCTCCTGTGACAGTCGGTGGTAACCAGGGAAACACACCTGTGACCATGGTAACCGAGGACACCCATACCCACTGTCACTGGTAACCAAGGACACCTCTCCTGTGACCATGGTTATCAGGGAGACGCATCTCTGACATTCGGTGGTAACCAGGGAAACCCACCTGTGACCATGGTAACCAAGGACACCCGTCCTGTGACAATGGTACCAAGGGACAGCCCTCCTGTGACAGTCGGTGGTAACCATTGAAACCCACCTGTGACCATGGTAACCAAGGACACCCCTCCTGTGACAATGGAACCCAGGGACAGCCGTCCTGTGACAGTCGGTGGTAACCAGGGAGACGCATCTCTGACAGTCGGTGGTAACCAGGGAAACCCACCTGTGACCATGGTAACCAAGGACACCCCTCTGTGACAATGGTACCCAGGGACAGCCCTCCTGTGACAGTCGGTGGTAACCAGGGAAACACACCTGTGACCATGGTAACCAAGGACACCCCTACCCACTGTCACTGGTAACCAAGGACACCTCTCCTGTGACCGTGGTTATCAGGGAGACGCATCTCTGACAGTCGGTGGTAACCAGGGAAACCCACCTGTGACATTCACAGTGCCCAGGGACACCGGCCTGTGACAGTCGGTGGTAACCAGGGACACGCATCTCTGACAGTCAGTGGTAACCAGGGAAACCCACCTGCGACCATGTTAAACAAGGACACCCCTCCTGTGACAGTCAGTGGTAACCAGGGACACACCTCCTGTGCCAGTGGTAACCAAGGACACCCCTCCTGTGACAACGGTACCCAGGGACAGCCCTCCTGTGACAGTCGGTGGTAACCAGGGAAAACCACCTGTGAACATGGTAACCAAGGACACCCCTACCCACAGTCACTGGTAACCAAGGACACCTCTCCTGTGACCGTGGTTACCGGGACACGCACATATGACAGTCGGTGGTAACCAGGGACACGCATTTCTGACAGTCAGTGGTAACCAGGGAAACCCACCTGCGACCATGGTAACCAAGGACACCCCTCCTGTGACAGTCAGTGGTAACCAGGGACACACCTCCTGTGCTAGTGGTAACCAAGCACACCCCTCCTGTCACAATGGTACCCAGGGACAGCCCTCCTGTGACAGTCAGTGGTAACCATGTACACTCACCTGTGACAGTTGGTGGTAACCAGGGAAACACACCTGTGACATTCACAGTGCCCAGGGACACCGGACTGGGACAGTCGGTGGTAACCAGGAAGACGCATCTCTGACAGTCGGTGGTAACCAGGGAAACCCACCTGTGACCATGGTAACCAAGGACACCCCTCTGTGACAATGGTACCCAGGGACAGCCCTCCTGTGACAGTCAGTGGTAACCAGGGAAACCCACCTGTGACCATGGTAACCAAGGACACCCCTCCTGTGACAATGGTACCTAGGGACAGCCCTCCTGTGACAGTCGGTGGTAATCAGGGAAACTCACCTGTGACATTCACAGTGCCCAGGGACACCGGCCTGTGACAGTCGGTGGTAACCAGGGACACGCATCTCTGACAGTCGGTGGTAACCAGGGAAACCCACCTGTGACCATGGTAACCAAGGACACACCTACTGTGCCAGTCACTGGTAACCACGGACACCTCTCCTGTGACTGTGGTTACCAGGGACACGCACATATGACAGTCGGTGGTAACCAGGGACACGCATCTCTGACAGTCAGTGGTAACCAGGGAAACCCACCTGTGAACAAGTTAACCAAGGACACCCCTACCCACAGTCACTGGTAACCAAGGACACCTCTCCTGTGACCGTGGTTACCAGGACACGCACATATGACAGTCGGTGGTAACCAGGGACACGCATCTCTGACAGTCAGTGGTAACCAGGGAAACCCACCTGCGACCATGGTAACCAAGGACACCCCTCCTGTGACAGTCAGTGGTAACCAGGGACACACCTCCTGTGCCAGTGGTAACCAAGGACACCCCTACCCACAGTCACTGGTAACAAAGGACACCTCTCCTGTGACCGTGGTTATCAGGGAGACGCATCTCTGACAGTCGGTGGTAACCAGGGAAAACCACCTGTGACATTCACAGTGCCCAGGGACACCGGCCTGTGACAGTCGGTGGTAACCAGGGAGACGCATCTCTGACAGTCGGTGGTAACCAGGGAAACCAACCTGTGACCATGGTAACCAAGGACACCCCTCTGTGACAATGGTACCCACGGACAGCCCTCCTGTGACAGTTGGTGGTAACCAGGGAAACACACTTGTGACCATGGTAACCAAGGACACCCCTACCCACTGTCACTGGTAACCAAGGACACCTCTCCTGTGACCGTGGTTATCAGGGAGACGCATCTCTGACAGTCGGTGGTAACCAGGGAAACCCACCTGTGACCATGGTAACCAAGGACACCCCTCCTGTGACAATGGTACCCAGGGACAGCCCTCCTGTGACAGTCGGTGGTAACCAGGGAAACCCACCTGTGACCATGGTAACCAAGGACACCCCTCCTGTGACAATGGTACCCAGGGACAGCCATCCTGTGACAGTCGGTGGTAACCAGGGAAACCCACCTGTGACATTCACAGTGCCCAGGGACACCGGCCTGTGACAGTCGGTGGTAACCAGGGACACGCATCTCTGACAGTCGGTGGTAACCAGGGAAACCCACCTGTGACCATGGTAACCAAGGACACCCCTCTGTGACAATGGTACCCAGGGACAGCCCTCCTGTGACAGTCGGTGGTAACCAGGGAAACACACCTGTGACCATGGTAACCAAGGACACCCCTACCCACTGTCACTGGTAACCAAGGACACCTCTCCTGTGACCGTGGTTATCAGGGAGACGCATCTCTGACAGTCGGTGGTAACCAGGGCAACCCACCTGTGACATTCACAGTGCCCAGGGACACCGGCCTGTGACAGTCGGTGGTAACAAGGGAGACGCATCTCTGACAGTCGGTGGTAACCAGGGAAACCCACCTGTGACCATGGTAACCAAGGACACCCCTCTGTGACAATGGTACCCAGGGACAGCCCTCCTGTGACACTCGGTGGTAACCAGGGAAACACACCTGTCACCATGGTAAACAAGGACACCCCTACCCACTGTCACTGGTAACCAAGGACACCTCTCCTGTGACCGTGGTTATCAGGGAGACGCATCTCTGACAGTCGGTGATAACCAGGGAATCCCACCTGTGACCATGGTAACCAAGGACACCCCTCCTGTGACAATGGTACCCAGGGAGAGCCCTCCTGTGACAGTCGGTGGTAACCAGGGAAACCCACCTGTGACCATGGTAACCAAGGACACCCCTCCTGTGACAATGGTACCCCGGGACAGCCCTCCTGTGACAGTCGGTGGTAACCAGGGAAACCCACCTGTGACATTCACAGTGCCCAGGGACACCGGCCTGTGACAGTCGTGGTAATCAGGGACACGCATCTCTGACAGTCGGTGGTAACCAGGGAAACCCACCTGTGACCATGGTAACCAAGGACACACCTACTGTGACAGTCACTGGTAACCACGGACACCTCTCCTGTGACCGTGGCTACCAGGGACACGCACATATGACAGTCGGTGGTAACCAGGGACACGCATCTCTGACAGTCAGTGGTAACCAGGGAAACCCACCTGTCGCCATGGTAACCAAGGACCCACCTACTGTGACAGTGACTGGTAACCACGGACACCTCTCCTGTGACCGTGGTTACCAGGGACACGCATATATGACAGTCGGTGGTAACCAGGGACACGCATCTCTGACAGTCAGTGGTAACCAGGGAAACCCACCTGCGACCATGGTAACCAAGGACACCCTTCCTGTGACAGTCAGTGGTAACCAGGGACACACCTCCTGTGCCAGTGGTAACCAAGGACACCCCTCCTGTCACAATGGTACCAGGGACAGCCCTCCTGTGACAGTCGGTGGTAACCAGGGAAACCCACCTGTGACTATGGTAACCAAGGACACCCCTCCTGTGACAATGGTACCCCGGGACAGCCCTCCTGTGACAGTCGGTGGTAACCAGGGAAACCCACCTGTGACCATGGTAACCAATGACACCCCTCCTGTGACAATGGTACCCAGGGACAGCCATCCTGTGACAGTCGGTGGTAACCAGGGAAACCCACCTGTGACATTCACAGTGCCCAGGGACACCGGCCTGTGACAGTCGGTGGTAACCAGGGAGACGCATCTCTGACAGTCGGTGGTAACCAGGGAAACCAACCTGTGACCATGGTAACCAAGGACACCCCTCTGTGACAATGGTACCCAGGGACAGCCCTCCTGTGACAGTCGGTGGTAACCAGGGAAACACACCTGTGAACATGGTAACCAAGGACACCCCTACCCACTGTCACTGGTAACCAAGGACACCTCTCCTGTGACCGTGGTTATCAGGGAGACGCATCTCTGACAGTCGGTGGTAACCAGGGAAACCCACCTGTGACCATGGTAACCAAGGACACCCCTCCTGTGACAATGGTACCCAGGGACAGCCCTCCTGTGACAGTCGGTGGTAACCAGGGAAACCCACCTGTGACCATGGTAACCAAGGACACCCCTCCTGTGACAATGGTACCCAGGGACAGCCCTCCTGTGACAGTCGGTGGTAACCAGGGAAACCCACCTGTGACCATGGTAACCAAGGACACACCTACTGTGACAGTCAATGGTAACCACGGACACCTCTCCTGTGACCGTGGCTACCAGGGACACGCACATATGACAGTCGGTGGTAACCAGGGACACGCATCTCTGACAGTCAGTGGTAACCAGGGAAACCCACCTGCGACCATGTTAACCAAGGACACCCCTCCTGTGACAGTCAGTGGTAACCAGGGACACAGTTCCTGTGCCAGTGGTAACCAAGGACACCCCTCCTGTGACAATGGTACCCAGGGACAGCCCTCCTGTGACAGTCGGTGGTAACCAGGGAAAACCACCTGCAACCATGGTAACCAAGGACACCCCTACCACAGTCACTCGTAACCAAGGACACCTCTCCTGTGACCGTGGTTACCAGGACACGCACATATGACAGTCGGTGGTAACCAGGGACACGCATCTCTGACAGTCAGTGGTAACCAGGGAAACCCACCTGCGACCATGGTAACCAAGGACACCCCTCCTGTCACAGTCAGTGGTAACCAGGGACACATCTCCTGTGCCAGTTGTAACCAAGGACACCCCTCCTGTGACAATGGTACCCAGGGACAGCCCTCCTGTGACAGTCAGTGGTAACCATGTACACTCAACTGTGACAGTCGGTGGTAACCAGGGAAACCCACCTGTGACATTCACAGTGCCCAGGGACACCTGCCTGTGACAGTCGGTGGTAACCAAGGACACGCATTTCTGACAGTCGGTGGTAACCAGGGAAACCCACCTGTGACCATGGTAACCAAGGACACCCCTCCTGTGACAATGGTATCCATGGACAGCCCTACTGTGACAGTCGGTGGTAACGAGGGAAACACACCTGTGACCATGGTAACCAAGGACACCCCTACCCACAGTCACTGGTAACCAAGGACACCTCTCCTGTGACCGTGGTTACCAGGGACACGCATCTCTGACAGTCGGTGGTAACCAGGGAAACCCACCTGTGACCACGGTAACCAAGGACACCCCTCCTGTGACAATAGTACCCAGGGACAGCCCTCCTGTGACAGTCGGTAGTAACCAGGGAAACCCACTTGTGACCATGGTAACCAAGGACACCCCTACCCACAGTCACTCGTAACCAAGGACACCTCTCCTGTGACCGTGGTTACCAGGACACGCACATATGACAGTCGGTGGTAACCAGGGACAGGCATTTCTGACAGTCAGTGGTAACCAGGGAAACCCACCTGCAACCATGGTAACCAAGGACACCCCTCCTGTGACAGTCAGTGGTAACCAGGCAAACACCTCCTGTGCCAGTGGTAACCAAGGACACCCCTCCTGTCACAATGGTACCCAGGGACAGCCCTCCTGTGACAGTCAGTGGTAACCATGTACACTCACCTGTGACAGTCGGTGGTAACCAGAGAAACCCACCTGTGACATTCACAGTGCCCAGGGACACCGGCCTGTGACAGTCGGTGGTAACCAGGGAGACGCATCTCTGACAGTCGGTGGTAACCAGTGAAACCCACCTGTGACCATGGTAACCAAGGACACCCCTCCTGTGACAATGGTACCAAGGGACAGCCCTCCTGTGACAGTCGGTGGTAACCAGGGAAAACCACCTGTGACCATGGTAACCAAGGACACCCCTACCCACAGTCACTGGTAAGCAAGGACACCTCTCCTGTGACTGTGGTTATCAGGGAGACGCATCTCTGACAGTCGGTGGTAACCAGGGAAACCCACCTGTGACCATGGTAACCAAGGACACCCCTCCTGTGACAATGGTACCCAGGGACAGCCCTCCTGTGACAGTCGGTGGTAACCAGGGAAACCCACCTGTGACCATGGTAACCAAGGACACCCCTCCTGTGACAATGGTACCCAGGGACAGCCATCCTGTGACAGTCGGTGGTAACCAGGGAAACCCACCTGTGACATTCACAGTGCCCAGGGACACCTGCCTGTGACAGTCGGTGGTAACCAGGGACACATATTTCTGACAGTCGGTGGTAACCAGGGAAACCCACCTGTGACCATGGTAACCAAGGACACCCCTCCTGTGACAATGGTATCCATGGACAGCCCTCCTGTGACAGTCGGTGGTAACAAGGGAAACACACCTGTGACCAGGGTAACCAAGGACACCCCTACCCACAGTCACTGGTAACCAAGGACACCTCTCCTGTGACCATGGTTACCAGGGACACGCATCTCTGACAGTCGGTGGTAACCAGGGAAACCCACCTGTGACGACGGTAACCAAGGACACCCCTCCTGTGACAATAGTACCCACAGACAGCCCTCCTGTGACAGTCGGTGGTAACCAGGGAAACCCACCTGTGACCATGGTAACCAAGGACACCCCAACCCACAGTCACTGGTAACCAAGGACACCTCTCCTGTGACTGTGGTTACCAGGACACGCACATATGACAGTCGGTGGTAACCAGGGAGAGGCATTTCAGACAGTCAGTGGTAACCAGGGAAACCCACCTGCAATCATGGTAACCAAGGACACCCCTCCTGTGACAGTCAGTGGTAACCAGCCAAACACCTCCTGTGCCAGTGGCAACCAAGGACACCCCTCCTGTCACAATGGTACCCAGGGACAGCCCTCCTGTGACAGTCAGTGGTAACCATGTACACTCACCTGTGACAGTCGGTGGTAACCAGGGAAACCCACCTGTGACATTCACAGTGCCCAGGGACACCGGCCTGTGACAGTCGGTGGTAACCAGGGAGACGCATCTCTGACAGTCGGTGGTAACCAGGGAAACACACCTGTGACCATGGTAACCAAGGACACCCCTACCCACAGTCACTGGTAACCAAGGACACCTCTCCTGTGACCGTGGTTACCAGGACACGCACATATGACAGTCGGTGGTAACCAGGGACACGCATTTCTGACAGTCGGTGGTAACCAGGGAAACCCACCTGTGACCATGGTAACCAAGGACACCCCTCTGTGACAATGGTACCCATGGACAGTCTTCCTGTGACAGTCGGTGGTAACCAGGGAACACACCTGTGACCATGGTAACCAAGGACACCCCTACCCACTGTCACTGGTAACCAAGGACACCTCTCCTGTGACCGTGGTTATCAGGGAGACGCATCTCTGACAGTCGGTGGTAACCAGGGAAACCCACCTGTGACATTCACAGTGCCCAGGGACACCGGCCTGTGACAGTCGGTGGTAACGAGGGAGACGCATCTCTGACAGTCGGTGGTAACCAGGGAAACCCACCTGTGACCATGGTAACCAAGGACACCCCTCTGTGACAATGGTACCCAGGGACAGCCCTCCTGTGACAGTCGGTGGTAACCAGGGAAACACACCTGTGACCATGGTAACCAAGGACACCCCTCCTGTGACAATGGTACCCAGGGACAGCCGTCCTGTGACAGTCGGTGGTAACCAGGGAAACCCACCTGTGACATTCACAGTGCCCAGGGACACCTGCCTGTGACAGTCGGTGGTAACCAGGGACACATATTTCTGACAGTCGGTGGTAACCAGGGAAACCCACCTGTGACCATGGTAACCAAGGACACCCCTCCTGTGACAATGGTATCCATGGACCGCCCTCCTGTGACAGTCGGTGGTAATAAGGGAAACCCACCTGTGACCATGGTAACCAAGGACACCCCTACCCACAGTCACTGGTAACCAAGGACACCTCTCCTGTGACCGTGGTTACCAGGGACACGCACATATGACAGTCGGTGGTAACCAGGGACACGCATCTCTGACAGTCAGTGGTAACCAGGGAAACCCACCTGTCGCCATGGTAACCAAGGACCCACCTACTGTGACAGTCACTGGTAACCACGGACACCTCTCCTGTGACCGTGGTTACCAGGGACACGCATATATGACAGTCGGTGGTAACCAGGGTCACGCATCTCTGACAGTCAGTGGTAACCAGGGAAACCCACCTGCGACCATGGTAACCAAGGACACCCTTCCTGTGACAGTCAGTGGTAACCAGGGACACACCTCCTGTGCCAGTGGTAACCAAGGACACCCCTCCTGTCACAATGGTACCAGGGACAGCCCTCCTGTGACAGTCGGTGGTAACCAGGGAAACCCACCTGTGACCATGGTAACCAAGGACACCCCTCCTGTGACAATGGTACCCCGGGACAGCCCTCCTGTGACAGTCGGTGGTAACCAGGGAAACCCACCTGTGACCATGGTAACCAAGGACACCCCTCCTGTGACAATGGTACCCAGGGACAGCCCTCCTGTGACAGTTGGTGGTAACCAGGGAAACCCACCTGTGACATTCACAGTGCCCAGGGACACCGGCCTGTGACAGTCGGTGGTAACCAGGGACACGCATCTCTGACAGTCGGTGGTAACCAGGGAAACCCACCTGTGACCATGGTAACCAAGGACACACCTACTGTGACAGTCACTGGTAACCACGGACACTTCTCCTGTGACCGTGGCTACCAGGGACACGCACATATGACAGTCGGTGGTAACCAGGGACACGCATCTCTGACAGTCAGTGGTAACCAGGGAAACCCACCTGTCGCCATGGTAACCAAGGACCCACCTACTGTGACAGTCACTGGTAACCACGGACACCTCTCCTGTGACCGTGGTTACCAGGGACACGCATATATGACAGTCGGTGGTAACCAGGGACACGCATCTCTGACAGTCAGTGGTAACCAGGGAAACCCACCTGCGACCATGGTAACCAAGGACACCCTTCCTGTGACAGTCAGTGGTAACCAGGGACACACCTCCTGTGCCAGTGGTAACCAAGGACACCCCTCCTGTCACAATGGTACCAGGGACAGCCCTCCTGTGACAGTCGGTGGTAACCAGGGAAACCCACCTGTGACCATGGTAACCAAGGACACCCCTCCTGTGACAATGGTACCCCGGGACAGCCCTCCTGTGACAGTCGGTGGTAACCAGGGAAACCCACCTGTGACCATGGTAACCAAGGACACCCCTCCTGTGACAATGGTACCCAGGGACAGCCATCCTGTGACAGTTGGTGGTAACCAGGGAAACCCACCTGTGACATTCACAGTGCCCAGGGACACCGGCCTGTGACAGTCGGTGGTAACCAGGGACACGCATCTCTGACAGTCGGTGGTAACCAGGGAAACCCACCTGTGACCATGGTAACCAAGGACACACCTACTGTGACAGTCACTGGTAACCACGGACACCTCTCCTGTGACCGTGGCTACCACGGACACGCACATATGACAGTCGGTGGTAACCAGGGACACGCATCTCTGACAGTCGGTGGTAACAAGGGAAACCCACCTGTCGCCATGGTAACCAAGGACCCACCTACTGTGACAGTCAATGGTAACCACGGACACCTCTCCTGTGACCGTGGTTACCAGGGACACGCATATATGACAGTCGGTGGTAAACAGGGACACGCATCTATGACAGTCAGTGGTAACCAGGGAAACCCACCTGTGACCATGGTAACCAAGGACACCCCTCCTGTGACAATGGTACCCAGGGACAGCCATCCTGTGACAGTCGGTGGTAACCAGGGAAACCCACCTGTGACATTCACAGTGCCCAGGGACACGTGCCTGTGACAGTCGGTGGTAACCAGGGACACATATTTCTGACAGTCGGTGGTAACCAGGGAAACCCACCTGTGACCATGGTAACCAAGGACACCCCTCCTGTGACAATGGTATCCATGGACAGCCCTCCTGTGACAGTCGGTGGTAACAAGGGAAACCCACCTGTGACCATGGTAACCAAGGACACCCCTACCCACAGTCACTGGTAACCAAGGACACCTCTCCTGTGACCATGGTTACCAGGGACACGCATCTCTGACAGTCGGTGGTAACCAGGGAAACCCACCTGTGACCACGGTAACCAAGGACACCCCTCCTGTGACAATAGTACCCACAGACAGCCCTCCTGTGACAGTCGGTGGTAACCAGGGAAACCCACCTGTGACCATGGTAACCAAGGACACCCCAACCCACAGTCACTGGTAACCAAGGACACCTCTCCTGTGACTGTGGTTACCAGGAGACGCACATATGACAGTCGGTGGTAACCAGGGAGAGGCATTTCAGACAGTCAGTGGTAACCAGGGAAACCCACCTGCAATCATGGTAACCAAGGACACCCCTCCTGTGACAGTCAGTGGTAACCAGCCAAACACCTCCTGTGCCAGTGGCAACCAAGGACACCCCTCCTGTCACAATGGTACCCAGGGACAGCCCTCCTGTGACAGTCAGTGGTAACCATGTACACTCACCTGTGACAGTCGGTGGTAACCAGGGAAACCCACCTGTGACATTCACAGTGCCCAGGGACACCGGCCTGTGACAGTCGGTGGTAACCAGGGAGACGCATCTCTGACAGTCGGTGGTAACCAGGGAAACACACCTGTGACCATGGTAACAAAGGACACCCCTACCCACAGTCACTGGTAACCAAGGACACCTCTCCTGTGACCGTGGTTACCAGGACACGCACATATGACAGTCGGTGGTAACCAGGGACACGCATTTCTGACAGTCGCTGGTAACCAGGGAAACCCACCAGTGACCATGGTAACCAAGGACACCCCTCTGTGACAATGGTACCCAGGGACAGCCCTCCTGTGACAGTCGGTGGTAACCAGGGAAACACACTTGTGACCATGGTAACCAAGGACACCCCTACCCACTGTCACTGGTAACCAAGGACACCTCTCCTGTGACCGTGGTTATCAGGGAGACGCATCTCTGACAGTCGGTGGTAACCAGGGAAACCCACCTGTGACATTCACAGTGCCCAGGGACACCGGCCTGTGACAGTCGGTGGTAACCAGGGAGACGCATCTCTGACAGTCGGTGGTAACCAGGGAAACCCACCTGTGACCATGGTAACCAAGGACATCCCTCTGTGACAATGGTACCCAGGGACAGCCCTCCTGTGACAGTCGGTGGTAACCAGGGAAACACACCTGTGACCATGGTAACCAAGGACACCCCTCCTGTGACAATGGTACCCAGGGACAGCCGTCCTGTGACAGTCGGTGGTAACCAGGGAAACCCACCTGTGACATTCACAGTGCCCAGGGACACCGGCCTGTGACAGTCGGTGGTAATCAGGGACACGCATCTCTGACAGTCGGTGGTAACCAGGGAAACCCACCTGTGACCATGGTAACCAAGGACACACCTACTGTGACAGTCACTGGTAACCACGGACACCTCTCCTGTGACCGTGGCTACCAGGGACACGCACATATGACAGTCGGTGGTAACCAGGGACACGCATCTCTGACAGTCAGTGGTAACCAGGGAAACCCACCTGTCGCCATGGTAACCAAGGACTCACCTACTGTGACAGTCACTGGTAACCACGGACACCTCTCCTGTGACCGTGGTTACCAGGGACACGCATATATGACAGTCGGTGGTAACCAGGGACACGCATCTCTGACAGTCAGTGGTAACCAGGGAAACCCACCTGCGACCATGGTAACCAAGGACACCCTTCCTGTGACAGTCAGTGGTAACCAGGGACACACCTCCTGTGCCAGTGGTAACCAAGGACACCCCTCCTGTCACAATGGTACCAGGGACAGCCCTCCTGTGACAGTCGGTGGTAACCAGGGAAACCCACCTGTGACCATGGTAACCAAGGACACCCCTCCTGTGACAATGGTACCCCGGGACAGCCCTCCTGTGACAGTCGGTGGTAACCAGGGAAACCCACCTGTGACATTCACAGTGCCCAGGGACACCGGCCTGTGACAGTCGGTGGTAATCAGGGACACGCATCTCTGACAGTCGGTGGTAACCAGGGAAACCCACCTGTGACCATGGTAACCAAGGACACACCTACTGTGACAGTCACTGGTAACCACGGACACCTCTCCTGTGACCGTGGCTACCAGGGACACGCACATATGACAGTCGGTGGTAACCAGGGACACGCATCTCTGACAGTCAGTGGTAACCAGGGAAACCCACCTGCGACCATGTTAACCAAGGACACCCCTCCGGTGACAGTCAGTGGTAACCAGGGACACACCTCCTGTGCCAGTGGTAACCAAGGACACCCCTCCTGTGACAATGGTACCCAGGGACAGCCCTCCTGTGACAGTCGGTGGTAACCAGGGAAACACACCTGTGACCATGGTAACCAAGGACACCCCTACCCACTGTCACTGGTAACCAAGGACACCTCTCCTGTGACCGTGGTTATCAGGGAGACGCATCTCTGACAGTCGGTGGTAACCAGGGAAACCCACCTGTGACATTCACAGTGCCCAGGGACACCGGCCTGTGACAGTCGGTGGTAACCAGGGACACGCATCTCTGACAGTCAGTGGTAACCAGGGAAACCCACCTGCGACCATGTTAAACAAGGACACCCCTCCTGTGACAGTCAGTGGTAACCAGGGACACACCTCCTGTGCCAGTGGTAACCAAGGACACCCCTCCTGTGACAACGGTACCCAGGGACAGCCCTCCTGTGACAGTCGGTGGTAACCAGGGAAAACCACCTGTGAACATGGTAACCAAGGACACCCCTACCCACAGTCACTGGTAACCAAGGACACCTCTCCTGTGACCGTGGTTACCAGGACACGCACATATGACAGTCGGTGGTAACCAGGGACACGCATTTCTGACAGTCAGTGGTAACCAGGGAAACCCACCTGCGACCATGGTAACCAAGGACACCCCTCCTGTGACAGTCAGTGGTAACCAGGGACACACCTCCTGTGCTAGTGGTAACCAAGCACACCCCTCCTGTCACAATGGTACCCAGGGACAGCCCTCCTGTGACAGTCAGTGGTAACCATGTACACTCACCTGTGACAGTTGGTGGTAACCAGGGAAACACACCTGTGACATTCACAGTGCCCAGGGACACCGGACTGGGACAGTCGGTGGTAACCAGGAAGACGCATCTCTGACAGTCGGTGGTAACCAGGGAAACCCACCTGTGACCATGGTAACCAAGGACACCCCTCCGTGACAATGGTACCCAGGGACAGCCCTCCTGTGACAGTCAGTGGTAACCAGGGAAACCCACCTGTGACCATGGTAACCAAGGACACCCCTCCTGTGACAATGGTACCCAGGGACAGCCCTCCTGTGACAGTCGGTGGTAATCAGGGAAAATCACCTGTGACATTCACAGTGCCCAGGGACACCGGCCTGTGACAGTCGGTGGTAACCAGGGACACGCATCTCTGACAGTCGGTGGTAACCAGGGAAACCCACCTGTGACCATGGTAACCAAGGACACACCTACTGTGCCAGTCACTGGTAACCACGGACACCTCTCCTGTGACTGTGGTTACCAGGGACACGCACATATGACAGTCGGTGGTAACCAGGGACACGCATCTCTGACAGTCAGTGGTAACCAGGGAAACCCACCTGTGAACAAGTTAACCAAGGACACCCCTACCCACAGTCACTGGTAACCAAGGACACCTCTCCTGTGACCGTGGTTACCAGGACACGCACATATGACAGTCGGTGGTAACCAGGGACACGCATCTCTGACAGTCAGTGGTAACCAGGGAAACCCACCTGCGACCATGGTAACCAAGGACACCCCTCCTGTGACAGTCAGTGGTAACCAGGGACACACCTCCTGTGCCAGTGGTAACCAAGGACACCCCTACCCACAGTCACTGGTAACCAAGGACACCTCTCCTGTGACCGTGGTTATCAGGGAGACGCATCTCTGACAGTCGGTGGTAACCAGGGAAAACCACCTGTGACATTCACAGTGCCCAGGGACACCAGCCTGTGACAGTCGGTGGTAACCAGGGAGACGCATCTCTGACAGTCGGTGGTAACCAGGGAAACCAACCTGTGACCATGGTAAGCAAGGACACCCCTCTGTGACAATGGTACCCACGGACAGCCCTCCTGTGACAGTCGGTGGTAACCAGGGAAACACACCTGTGACCATGGTAACCAAGGACACCCCTACCCACTGTCACTGGTAACCAAGGACACCTCTCCTGTGACCGTGGTTATCAGGGAGACGCATCTCTGACAGTCGGTGGTAACCAGGGAAACCCACCTGTGACCATGGTAACCAAGGACACCACTCCTGTGACAATGGTACCCAGGGACAGCCCTCCTGTGACAGTCGGTGGTAACCAGGGAAACCCACCTGTGACCATGGTAACCAAGGACACCCCTCCTGTGACAATGGTACCCAGGGACAGCCATCCTGTGACAGTCGGTGGTAACCAGGGAAACCCACCTGTGACATTCACAGTGCCCAGGGACACCGGCCTGTGACAGTCGGTGGTAACCAGGGACACGCATCTCTGACAGTCGGTGGTAACCAGGGAAACCCACCTGTGACCATGGTAACCAAGGACACCCCTCTGTGACAATGGTACCCAGGGACAGCCCTCCTGTGACAGTCGGTGGTAACCAGGGAAACACACCTGTGACCATGGTAACCAAGGACACCCCTACCCACTGTCACTGGTAACCAAGGACACCTCTCCTGTGACCGTGGTTATCAGGGAGACGCATCTCTGACAGTCGGTGGTAACCAGGGCAACCCACCTGTGACATTCACAGTGCCCAGGGACACCGGCCTGTGACAGTCGGTGGTAACAAGGGAGACGCATCTCTGACAGTCGGTGGTAACCAGGGAAACCCACCTGTGACCATGGTAACCAAGGACACCCCTCTGTGACAATGGTACCCAGGGAGAGCCCTCCTGTGACAGTCGGTGGTAACCAGGGAAACACACCTGTGACCATGGTAACCAAGGACACCCCTACCCACTGTCACTGGTAACCAAGGACACCTCTCCTGTGACCGTGGTTATCAGGGAGACGCATCTCTGACAGTCGGTGATAACCAGGGAATCCCACCTGTGACCATGGTAACCAAGGACACCCCTCCTGTGAAAATGGTACCCAGGGAGAGCCCTCCTGTGACAGTCGATGGTAACCAGGGAAACCCACCTGTGACCATGGTAACCAAGGACACCCCTCCTGTGACAATGGTACCCAGGGACAGCCGTCCTGTGACAGTCGGTGGTAACCAGGGAAACCCACCTGTGACATTCACAGTGCCCAGGGACACCGGCCTGTGACAGTCGGTGGTAATCAGGGACACGCATCTCTGACAGTCGGTGGTAACCAGGGAAACCCACCTGTGACCATGGTAACCAAGGACACACCTACTGTGACAGTCACTGGTAACCACGGACACCTCTCCTGTGACCGTGGCTACCAGGGACACGCACATATGACAGTCGGTGGTAACCAGGGACACGCATCTCTGACAGTCAGTGGTAACCAGGGAAACCCACCTGTCGCCATGGTAACCAAGGACCCACCTACTGTGACAGTCACTGGTAACCACGGACACCTCTCCTGTGACCGTGGTTACCAGGGACACGCATATATGTCAGTCGGTGGTAACCAGGGACACGCATCTCTGACAGTCAGTGGTAACCAGGGAAACCCACCTGCGACCATGGTAACCAAGGACACCCTTCCTGTGACAGTCAGTGGTAACCAGGGACACACCTCCTGTGCCAGTGGTAACCAAGGACACCCCTCCTGTCACAATGGTACCAGGGACAGCCCTCCTGTGACAGTCGGTGGTAACCAGGGAAACCCACCTGTGACCATGGTAACCAAGGACACCCCTCCTGTGACAATGGTACCCCGGGACAGCCCTCCTGTGACAGTCGGTGGTAACCAGGGAAACCCACCTGTGACATTCACAGTGCCCAGGGACACCGGCCTGTGACAGTCGGTGGTAATCAGGGACACGCATCTCTGACAGTCGGTGGTAACCAGGGAAACCCACCTGTGACCATGGTAACCAAGGACACCCCTCCTGTGACAATGGTACCCAGGGACAGCCATCCTGTGACAGTTGGTGGTAACCAGGGAAACCCACCTGTGACATTCACAGTGCCCAGGGACACCGGCCTGTGACAGTCGGTGGTAACCAGGGACACGCATCTCTGACAGTCGGTGGTAACCAGGGAAACCCACCTGTGACCATGGTAACCAAGGACACACCTACTGTGACAGTCACTGGTAACCACGGACACCTCTCCTGTGACCGTGGCTACCACGGACACGCACATATGACAGTCGGTGGTAACCAGGGACACGCATCTCTGACAGTCGGTGGTAACAAGGGAAACCCAACTGTCGCCATGGTAACCAAGGACCCACCTACTGTGACAGTCACTGGTAACCACGGACACCTCTCCTGTGACCGTGGT
This sequence comes from Rangifer tarandus platyrhynchus, assembly GCA_949782905.1. Taxonomy (NCBI): domain Eukaryota; kingdom Metazoa; phylum Chordata; class Mammalia; order Artiodactyla; family Cervidae; genus Rangifer; species Rangifer tarandus. The sequence continues at coordinate 44,760,952 of OX460344.1, forward strand.
TACCAGGGACACGCATATATGACAGTCGGTGGTAAACAGGGACACGCATCTATGACAGTCAGTGGTAACCAGGGAAACCCACCTGCGACCATGGTAACCAAGGACACCCTTCCTGTGACAGTCAGTGGTAACCAGGGACACACCTCCTGTGCCAGTGGTAACCAAGGACACCCCTCCTGTCACAATGGTACCAGGGACAGCCCTCCTGTGACAGTCGGTGGTAACCAGGGAAACCCACCTGTGACCATGGTAACCAAGGACACCCCTCTGTGACAATGGTACCCAGGGACAGCCCTCCTGTGACAGTCGGTGGTAACCAGGGAAACACACCTGTGACCATGGTAACCAAGGACACCCCTACCCACAGTCACTGGTAACCAAGGACACCTCTCCTGTGACCGTGGTTATCAGGGAGACGCATCTCTGACAGTCGGTGGTAACCAGGGAAACCCACCTGTGACATTCACAGTGCCCAGGGACACCGGCCTGTGACAGTCGGTGGTAACCAGGGAGACGCATCTCTGACAGTCGGTGGTAACCAGGGAAACCCACCTGTGACCATGGTAACCAAGGACACCCCTCTGTGACAATGGTACCCAGGGACAGCCCTCCTGTGACAGTCGGTGGTAACCAGGGAAACACACCTGTGACCATGGTAACCAAGGACACCCCTCCTGTGACAATGGTACCCAGGGACAGCCGTCCTGTGACAGTCGGTGGTAACCAGGGAAACCCACCTGTGACATTCACAGTGCCCAGGGACACCGGCCTGTGACAGTCGGTGGTAATCAGGGACACGCATCTCTGACAGTCGGTGGTAACCAGGGAAACCCACCTGTGACCATGGTAACCAAGGACACACCTACTGTGACAGTCACTGGTAACCACGGACACCTCTCCTGTGACCGTGGCTACCAGGGACACGCACATATGACAGTCGGTGGTAACCAGGGACACGCATCTCTGACAGTCAGTGGTAACCAGGGAAACCCACCTGCGACCATGTTAACCAAGGACACCCCTCCGGTGACAGTCAGTGGTAACCAGGGACACACCTCCTGTGCCAGTGGTAACCAAGGACACCCCTCCTGTGACAATGGTACCCAGGGACAGCCCTCCTGTGACAGTCGGTGGTAACCAGGGAAACACACCTGTGACCATGGTAACCAAGGACACCCCTACCCACTGTCACTGGTAACCAAGGACACCTCTCCTGTGACCGTGGTTATCAGGGAGACGCATCTCTGACAGTCGGTGGTAACCAGGGAAACCCACCTGTGACATTCACAGTGCCCAGGGACACCGGCCTGTGACAGTCGGTGGTAACCAGGGACACGCATCTCTGACAGTCAGTGGTAACCAGGGAAACCCACCTGCGACCATGTTAAACAAGGACACCCCTCCTGTGACAGTCAGTGGTAACCAGGGACACACCTCCTGTGCCAGTGGTAACCAAGGACACCCCTCCTGTGACAACGGTACCCAGGGACAGCCCTCCTGTGACAGTCGGTGGTAACCAGGGAAAACCACCTGTGAACATGGTAACCAAGGACACCCCTACCCACAGTCACTGGTAACCAAGGACACCTCTCCTGTGACCGTGGTTACCAGGACACGCACATATGACAGTCGGTGGTAACCAGGGACACGCATTTCTGACAGTCAGTGGTAACCAGGGAAACCCACCTGCGACCATGGTAACCAAGGACACCCCTCCTGTGACAGTCAGTGGTAACCAGGGACACACCTCCTGTGCTAGTGGTAACCAAGCACACCCCTCCTGTCACAATGGTACCCAGGGACAGCCCTCCTGTGACAGTCAGTGGTAACCATGTACACTCACCTGTGACAGTTGGTGGTAACCAGGGAAACACACCTGTGACATTCACAGTGCCCAGGGACACCGGACTGGGACAGTCGGTGGTAACCAGGAAGACGCATCTCTGACAGTCGGTGGTAACCAGGGAAACCCACCTGTGACCATGGTAACCAAGGACACCCCTCTGTGACAATGGTACCCAGGGACAGCCCTCCTGTGACAGTCAGTGGTAACCAGGGAAACCCACCTGTGACCATGGTAACCAAGGACACCCCTCCTGTGACAATGGTACCCAGGGACAGCCCTCCTGTGACAGTCGGTGGTAATCAGGGAAAATCACCTGTGACATTCACAGTGCCCAGGGACACCGGCCTGTGACAGTCGGTGGTAACCAGGGACACGCATCTCTGACAGTCGGTGGTAACCAGGGAAACCCACCTGTGACCATGGTAACCAAGGACACACCTACTGTGCCAGTCACTGGTAACCACGGACACCTCTCCTGTGACTGTGGTTACCAGGGACACGCACATATGACAGTCGGTGGTAACCAGGGACACGCATCTCTGACAGTCAGTGGTAACCAGGGAAACCCACCTGTGAACAAGTTAACCAAGGACACCCCTACCCACAGTCACTGGTAACCAAGGACACCTCTCCTGTGACCGTGGTTACCAGGACACGCACATATGACAGTCGGTGGTAACCAGGGACACGCATCTCTGACAGTCAGTGGTAACCAGGGAAACCCACCTGCGACCATGGTAACCAAGGACACCCCTCCTGTGACAGTCAGTGGTAACCAGGGACACACCTCCTGTGCCAGTGGTAACCAAGGACACCCCTACCCACAGTCACTGGTAACCAAGGACACCTCTCCTGTGACCGTGGTTATCAGGGAGACGCATCTCTGACAGTCGGTGGTAACCAGGGAAAACCACCTGTGACATTCACAGTGCCCAGGGACACCAGCCTGTGACAGTCGGTGGTAACCAGGGAGACGCATCTCTGACAGTCGGTGGTAACCAGGGAAACCAACCTGTGACCATGGTAAGCAAGGACACCCCTCTGTGACAATGGTACCCACGGACAGCCCTCCTGTGACAGTCGGTGGTAACCAGGGAAACACACCTGTGACCATGGTAACCAAGGACACCCCTACCCACTGTCACTGGTAACCAAGGACACCTCTCCTGTGACCGTGGTTATCAGGGAGACGCATCTCTGACAGTCGGTGGTAACCAGGGAAACCCACCTGTGACCATGGTAACCAAGGACACCACTCCTGTGACAATGGTACCCAGGGACAGCCCTCCTGTGACAGTCGGTGGTAACCAGGGAAACCCACCTGTGACCATGGTAACCAAGGACACCCCTCCTGTGACAATGGTACCCAGGGACAGCCATCCTGTGACAGTCGGTGGTAACCAGGGAAACCCACCTGTGACATTCACAGTGCCCAGGGACACCGGCCTGTGACAGTCGGTGGTAACCAGGGACACGCATCTCTGACAGTCGGTGGTAACCAGGGAAACCCACTTGTGACCATGGTAACCAAGGACACCCCTCTGTGACAATGGTACCCAGGGACAGCCCTCCTGTGACAGTCGGTGGTAACCAGGGAAACACACCTGTGACCATGGTAACCAAGGACACCCCTACCCACTGTCACTGGTAACCAAGGACACCTCTCCTGTGACCGTGGTTATCAGGGAGACGCATCTCTGACAGTCGGTGGTAACCAGGGCAACCCACCTGTGACATTCACAGTGCCCAGGGACACCGGCCTGTGACAGTCGGTGGTAACAAGGGAGACGCATCTCTGACAGTCGGTGGTAACCAGGGAAACCCACCTGTGACCATGGTAACCAAGGACACCCCTCTGTGACAATGGTACCCAGGGAGAGCCCTCCTGTGACAGTCGGTGGTAACCAGGGAAACACACCTGTGACCATGGTAACCAAGGACACCCCTACCCACTGTCACTGGTAACCAAGGACACCTCTCCTGTGACCGTGGTTATCAGGGAGACGCATCTCTGACAGTCGGTGATAACCAGGGAATCCCACCTGTGACCATGGTAACCAAGGACACCCCTCCTGTGACAATGGTACCCAGGGAGAGCCCTCCTGTGACAGTCGATGGTAACCAGGGAAACCCACCTGTGACCATGGTAACCAAGGACACCCCTCCTGTGACAATGGTACCCAGGGACAGCCGTCCTGTGACAGTCGGTGGTAACCAGGGAAACCCACCTGTGACATTCACAGTGCCCAGGGACACCGGCCTGTGACAGTCGGTGGTAATCAGGGACACGCATCTCTGACAGTCGGTGGTAACCAGGGAAACCCACCTGTGACCATGGTAACCAAGGACACACCTACTGTGACAGTCACTGGTAACCACGGACACCTCTCCTGTGACCGTGGCTACCAGGGACACGCACATATGACAGTCGGTGGTAACCAGGGACACGCATCTCTGACAGTCAGTGGTAACCAGGGAAACCCACCTGTCGCCATGGTAACCAAGGACCCACCTACTGTGACAGTCACTGGTAACCACGGACACCTCTCCTGTGACCGTGGTTACCAGGGACACGCATATATGACAGTCGGTGGTAACCAGGGACACGCATCTCTGACAGTCAGTGGTAACCAGGGAAACCCACCTGCGACCATGGTAACCAAGGACACCCTTCCTGTGACAGTCAGTGGTAACCAGGGACACACCTCCTGTGCCAGTGGTAACCAAGGACACCCCTCCTGTCACAATGGTACCAGGGACAGCCCTCCTGTGACAGTCGGTGGTAACCAGGGAAACCCACCTGTGACCATGGTAACCAAGGACACCCCTCCTGTGACAATGGTACCCCGGGACAGCCCTCCTGTGACAGTCGGTGGTAACCAGGGAAACCCACCTGTGACCATGGTAACCAATGACACCCCTCCTGTGACAATGGTACCCAGGGACAGCCATCCTGTGATAGTCGGTGGTAACCAGGGAAACCCACCTGTGACATTCACAGTGCCCAGGGACACCGGCCTGTGACAGTCGGTGGTAACCAGGGAGACGCATCTCTGACAGTCGGTGGTAACCAGGGAAACCAACCTGTGACCATGGTAACCAAGGACACCCCTCAGTGACAATGGTACCCAGGGACAGCCCTCCTGTGACAGTCGGTGGTAACCAGGGAAACACACCTGTGACCATGGTAACCAAGGACACCCCTACCCACTGTCACTGGTAACCAAGGACACCTCTCCTGTGACCGTGGTTACCAGGGACACGCATATATGACAGTCGGTGGTAACCAGGGACAGGCATTTCTGACAGTCAGTGGTAACCAGGGAAACCCACCTGCAATCATGGTAACCAAGGACACCCCTCCTGTGACAGTCAGTGGTAACCAGGCAAACACCTCCTGTGCCAGTGGCAACCAAGGACACCCCTCCTGTGACAATGGTACCCAGGGACAGCCGTCCTGTGACAGTCGGTGGTAACCAGGGAAACCCACCTGTGACATTCACAGTGCCCAGGGACACCGGCCTGTGACAGTCGGTGGTAATCAGGGACACGCATCTCTGACAGTCGGTGGTAACCAGGGAAACCCACCTGTGACCATGGTAACCAAGGACACACCTACTGTGACAGTCACTGGTAACCACGGACACCTCTCCTGTGACCGTGGCTACCAGGGACACGCACATATGACAGTCGGTGGTAACCAGGGACACGCATCTCTGACAGTCAGTGGTAACCAGGGAAACCCACCTGTCGCCATGGTAACCAAGGACCCACCTACTGTGACAGTCACTGGTAACCACGGACACCTCTCCTGTGACCGTGGTTACCAGGGACACGCATATATGACAGTCGGTGGTAACCAGGGACACGCATCTCTGACAGTCAGTGGTAACCAGGGAAACCCACCTGCGACCATGGTAACCAAGGACACCCCTCCTGTGACAACGGTACCCAGGGACAGCCCTCCTGTGACAGTCGGTGGTAACCAGGGAAAACCACCTGTGAACATGGTAACCAAGGACACCCCTACCCACAGTCACTGGTAACCAAGGACACCTCTCCTGTGACCGTGGTTACCAGGACACGCACATATGACAGTCGGTGGTAACCAGGGACACGCATTTCTGACAGTCAGTGGTAACCAGGGAAACCCACCTGCGACCATGGTAACCAAGGACACCCCTCCTGTGACAGTCAGTGGTAACCAGGGACACACCTCCTGTGCTAGTGGTAACCAAGCACACCCCTCCTGTCACAATGGTACCCAGGGACAGCCCTCCTGTGACAGTCAGTGGTAACCATGTACACTCACCTGTGACAGTTGGTGGTAACCAGGGAAACACACCTGTGACATTCACAGTGCCCAGGGACACCGGACTGGGACAGTCGGTGGTAACCAGGAAGACGCATCTCTGACAGTCGGTGGTAACCAGGGAAACCCACCTGTGACCATGGTAACCAAGGACACCCCTCTGTGACAATGGTACCCAGGGACAGCCCTCCTGTGACAGTCAGTGGTAACCAGGGAAACCCACCTGTGACCATGGTAACCAAGGACACCCCTCCTGTGACAATGGTACCCAGGGACAGCCCTCCTGTGACAGTCGGTGGTAATCAGGGAAAATCACCTGTGACATTCACAGTGCCCAGGGACACCGGCCTGTGACAGTCGGTGGTAACCAGGGACACGCATCTCTGACAGTCGGTGGTAACCAGGGAAACCCACCTGTGACCTTGGTAACCAAGGACACACCTACTGTGCCAGTCACTGGTAACCACGGACACCTCTCCTGTGACTGTGGTTACCAGGGACACGCACATATGACAGTCGGTGGTAACCAGGGACACGCATCTCTGACAGTCAGTGGTAACCAGGGAAACCCACCTGTGAACAAGTTAACCAAGGACACCCCTACCCACAGTCACTGGTAACCAAGGACACCTCTCCTGTGACCGTGGTTACCAGGACACGCACATATGACAGTCGGTGGTAACCAGGGACACGCATCTCTGACAGTCAGTGGTAACCAGGGAAACCCACCTGCGACCATGGTAACCAAGGACACCCCTCCTGTGACAGTCAGTGGTAACCAGGGACACACCTCCTGTGCCAGTGGTAACCAAGGACACCCCTACCCACAGTCACTGGTAACCAAGGACACCTCTCCTGTGACCGTGGTTATCAGGGAGACGCATCTCTGACAGTCGGTGGTAACCAGGGAAAACCACCTGTGACATTCACAGTGCCCAGGGACACCAGCCTGTGACAGTCGGTGGTAACCAGGGAGACGCATCTCTGACAGTCGGTGGTAACCAGGGAAACCAACCTGTGACCATGGTAAGCAAGGACACCCCTCTGTGACAATGGTACCCACGGACAGCCCTCCTGTGACAGTCGGTGGTAACCAGGGAAACACACCTGTGACCATGGTAACCAAGGACACCCCTACCCACTGTCACTGGTAACCAAGGACACCTCTCCTGTGACCGTGGTTATCAGGGAGACGCATCTCTGACAGTCGGTGGTAACCAGGGAAACCCACCTGTGACCATGGTAACCAAGGACACCACTCCTGTGACAATGGTACCCAGGGACAGCCCTCCTGTGACAGTCGGTGGTAACCAGGGAAACCCACCTGTGACCATGGTAACCAAGGACACCCCTCCTGTGACAATGGTACCCAGGGACAGCCATCCTGTGACAGTCGGTGGTAACCAGGGAAACCCACCTGTGACATTCACAGTGCCCAGGGACACCGGCCTGTGACAGTCGGTGGTAACCAGGGACACGCATCTCTGACAGTCGGTGGTAACCAGGGAAACCCACCTGTGACCATGGTAACCAAGGACACCCCTCTGTGACAATGGTACCCAGGGACAGCCCTCCTGTGACAGTCGGTGGTAACCAGGGAAACACACCTGTGACCATGGTAACCAAGGACACCCCTACCCACTGTCACTGGTAACCAAGGACACCTCTCCTGTGACCGTGGTTATCAGGGAGACGCATCTCTGACAGTCGGTGGTAACCAGGGCAACCCACCTGTGACATTCACAGTGCCCAGGGACACCGGCCTGTGACAGTCGGTGGTAACAAGGGAGACGCATCTCTGACAGTCGGTGGTAACCAGGGAAACCCACCTGTGACCATGGTAACCAAGGACACCCCTCTGTGACAATGGTACCCAGGGAGAGCCCTCCTGTGACAGTCGGTGGTAACCAGGGAAACACACCTGTGACCATGGTAACCAAGGACACCCCTACCCACTGTCACTGGTAACCAAGGACACCTCTCCTGTGACCGTGGTTATCAGGGAGACGCATCTCTGACAGTCGGTGATAACCAGGGAATCCCACCTGTGACCATGGTAACCAAGGACACCCCTCCTGTGACAATGGTACCCAGGGAGAGCCCTCCTGTGACAGTCGATGGTAACCAGGGAAACCCACCTGTGACCATGGTAACCAAGGACACCCCTCCTGTGACAATGGTACCCAGGGACAGCCGTCCTGTGACAGTCGGTGGTAACCAGGGAAACCCACCTGTGACATTCACAGTGCCCAGGGACACCGGCCTGTGACAGTCGGTGGTAATCAGGGACACGCATCTCTGACAGTCGGTGGTAACCAGGGAAACCCACCTGTGACCATGGTAACCAAGGACACACCTACTGTGACAGTCACTGGTAACCACGGACACCTCTCCTGTGACCGTGGCTACCAGGGACACGCACATATGACAGTCGGTGGTAACCAGGGACACGCATCTCTGACAGTCAGTGGTAACCAGGGAAACCCACCTGTCGCCATGGTAACCAAGGACCCACCTACTGTGACAGTCACTGGTAACCACGGACACCTCTCCTGTGACCGTGGTTACCAGGGACACGCATATATGACAGTCGGTGGTAACCAGGGACACGCATCTCTGACAGTCAGTGGTAACCAGGGAAACCCACCTGCGACCATGGTAACCAAGGACACCCTTCCTGTGACAGTCAGTGGTAACCAGGGACACACCTCCTGTGCCAGTGGTAACCAAGGACACCCCTCCTGTCACAATGGTACCAGGGACAGCCCTCCTGTGACAGTCGGTGGTAACCAGGGAAACCCACCTGTGACCATGGTAACCAAGGACACCCCTCCTGTGACAATGGTACCCCGGGACAGCCCTCCTGTGACAGTCGGTGGTAACCAGGGAAACCCACCTGTGACCATGGTAACCAATGACACCCCTCCTGTGACAATGGTACCCAGGGACAGCCATCCTGTGACAGTCGGTGGTAACCAGGGAAACCCACCTGTGACATTCACAGTGCCCAGGGACACCGGCCTGTGACAGTCGGTGGTAACCAGGGAGACGCATCTCTGACAGTCGGTGGTAACCAGGGAAACCAACCTGTGACCATGGTAACCAAGGACACCCCTCAGTGACAATGGTACCCAGGGACAGCCCTCCTGTGACAGTCGGTGGTAACCAGGGAAACACACCTGTGACCATGGTAACCAAGGACACCCCTACCCACTGTCACTGGTAACCAAGGACACCTCTCCTGTGACCGTGGTTACCAGGGACACGCATATATGACAGTCGGTGGTAACCAGGGACAGGCATTTCTGACAGTCAGTGGTAACCAGGGAAACCCACCTGCAATCATGGTAACCAAGGACACCCCTCCTGTGACAGTCAGTGGTAACCAGGCAAACACCTCCTGTGCCAGTGGCAACCAAGGACACCCCTCCTGTGACAATGGTACCCAGGGACAGCCGTCCTGTGACAGTCGGTGGTAACCAGGGAAACCCACCTGTGACATTCACAGTGCCCAGGGACACCGGCCTGTGACAGTCGGTGGTAATCAGGGACACGCATCTCTGACAGTCGGTGGTAACCAGGGAAACCCACCTGTGACCATGGTAACCAAGGACACACCTACTGTGACAGTCACTGGTAACCACGGACACCTCTCCTGTGACCGTGGCTACCAGGGACACGCACATATGACAGTCGGTGGTAACCAGGGACACGCATCTCTGACAGTCAGTGGTAACCAGGGAAACCCACCTGTCGCCATGGTAACCAAGGACCCACCTACTGTGACAGTCACTGGTAACCACGGACACCTCTCCTGTGACCGTGGTTACCAGGGACACGCATATATGACAGTCGGTGGTAACCAGGGACACGCATCTCTGACAGTCAGTGGTAACCAGGGAAACCCACCTGCGACCATGGTAACCAAGGACACCCTTCCTGTGACAGTCAGTGGTAACCAGGGACACACCTCCTGTGCCAGTGGTAACCAAGGACACCCCTCCTGTCACAATGGTACCAGGGACAGCCCTCCTGTGACAGTCGGTGGTAACCAGGGAAACCCACCTGTGACCATGGTAACCAAGGACACCCCTCCTGTGACAATGGTACCCCGGGACAGCCCTCCTGTGACAGTCGGTGGTAACCAGGGAAACCCATCTGTGACCATGGTAACCAATGACACCCCTCCTGTGACAATGGTACCCAGGGACAGCCATCCTGTGACAGTCGGTGGTAACCAGGGAAACCCACCTGTGACATTCACAGTGCCCAGGGACACCGGCCTGTGACAGTCGGTGGTAACCAGGGAGACGCATCTCTGACAGTCGGTGGTAACCAGGGAAACCAACCTGTGACCATGGTAACCAAGGACACCCCTCAGTGACAATGGTACCCAGGGACAGCCCTCCTGTGACAGTCGGTGGTAACCAGGGAAACACACCTGTGACCATGGTAACCAAGGACACCCCTACCCACTGTCACTGGTAACCAAGGACACGTCTCCTGTGACCGTGGTTATCAGGGAGACGCATCTCTGACAGTCGGTGGTAACCAGGGAAACCCACCTGTGACCATGGTAACCAAGGACACCCCTCCTGTGACAATGGTACCCAGGGACAGCCCTCCTGTGACAGTCGGTGGTAACCAGGGAAACCCACCTGTGACCATGGTAACCAAGGACACCCCTCCTGTGACAATGGTACCCAGGGACAGCCCTCCTGTGACAGTCGGTGGTAACCAGGGAAACCCACCTGTGACCATGGTAACCAAGGACACACCTACTGTGACAGTCAATGGTAACCACGGACACCTCTCCTGTGACCGTGGCTACCAGGGACACGCACATATGACAGTCGGTGGTAACCAGGGACACGCATCTCTGACAGTCAGTGGTAACCAGGGAAACCCACCTGCGACCATGTTAACCAAGGACACCCCTCCTGTGACAGTCAGTGGTAACCAGGGACACAGTTCCTGTGCCAGTGGTAACCAAGGACACCCCTCCTGTGACAATGGTACCCAGGGACAGCCCTCCTGTGACAGTCGGTGGTAACCGGGGAAAACCACCTGCAACCATGGTAACCAAGGACACCCCTACCACAGTCACTCGTAACCAAGGACACCTCTCCTGTGACCGTGGCTACCAGGGACACGCATCTCTGACAGTCGGTGGTAACCAGGGAAACCCACCTGTGACATTCACAGTGCCCAGGGACACCTGCCTGTGACAGTCGGTGGTAACCAAGGACACGCATTTCTGACAGTCGGTGGTAACCAGGGAAACCCATCTGTGACCATGGTAACCAAGGACACCCCTCCTGTGACAATGGTATCCATGGACAGCCCTACTGTGACAGTCGGTGGTAACGAGGGAAACACACCTGTGACCATGGTAACCAAGGACACCCCTACCCACAGTCACTGGTAACCAAGGACACCTCTCCTGTGACCGTGGTTACCAGGGACACGCATCTCTGACAGTCGGTGGTAACCAGGGAAACCCACCTGTGACCACGGTAACCAAGGACACCCCTCCTGTGACAATAGTACCCAGGGACAGCCCTCCTGTGACAGTCGGTAGTAACCAGGGAAACCCACTTGTGACCATGGTAACCAAGGACACCCCTACTCACAGTCACTCGTAACCAAGGACACCTCTCCTGTGACCGTGGTTACCAGGACACGCACATATGACAGTCGGTGGTAACCAGGGACAGGCATTTCTGACAGTCAGTGGTAACCAGGGAAACCCACCTGCAACCATGGTAACCAAGGACACCCCTCCTGTGACAGTCAGTGGTAACCAGGCAAACACCTCCTGTGCCAGTGGTAACCAAGGACACCCCTCCTGTCACAATGGTACCCAGGGACAGCCCTCCTGTGACAGTCAGTGGTAACCATGTACACTCACCTGTGACAGTCGGTGGTAACCAGGGAAACCCACCTGTGACATTCACAGTGCCCAGGGACACCGGCCTGTGACAGTCGGTGGTAACCAGGGAGACGCATCTCTGACAGTCGGTGGTAACCAGGGAAACCCACCTGTGACCATGGTAACCAAGGACACCCCTCCTGTGACAATGGTACCAAGGGACAGCCCTCCTGTGACAGTCGGTGGTAACCAGGGAAAACCACCTGTGACCATGGTAACCAAGGACACCCCTACCCACAGTCACTGGTAAGCAAGGACACCTCTCCTGTGACTGTGGTTATCAGGGAGACGCATCTCTGACAGTCGGTGGTAACCAGGGAAACCCACCTGTGACCATGGTAACCAAGGACACCCCTCCTGTGACAATGGTACCCAGGGACAGCCCTCCTGTGACAGTCGGTGGTAACCAGGGAAACCCACCTGTGACCATGGTAACCAAGGACACCCCTCCTGTGACAATGGTACCCAGGGACAGCCATCCTGTGACAGTCGGTGGTAACCAGGGAAACCCACCTGTGACATTCACAGTGCCCAGGGACACCTGCCTGTGACAGTCGGTGGTAACCAGGGACACATATTTCTGACAGTCGGTGGTAACCAGGGAAACCCACCTGTGACCATGGTAACCAAGGACACCCCTCCTGTGACAATGGTATCCATGGACAGCCCTCCTGTGACAGTCGGTGGTAACAAGGGAAACACACCTGTGACCAGGGTAACCAAGGACACCCCTACCCACAGTCACTGGTAACCAAGGACACCTCTCCTGTGACCATGGTTACCAGGGACACGCATCTCTGACAGTCGGTGGTAACCAGGGAAACCCACCTGTGACGACGGTAACCAAGGACACCCCTCCTGTGACAATAGTACCCACAGACAGCCCTCCTGTGACAGTCGGTGGTAACCAGGGAAACCCACCTGTGACCATGGTAACCAAGGACACCCCAACCCACAGTCACTGGTAACCAAGGACACCTCTCCTGTGACTGTGGTTACCAGGACACGCACATATGACAGTCGGTGGTAACCAGGGAGAGGCATTTCAGACAGTCAGTGGTAACCAGGGAAACCCACCTGCAATCATGGTAACCAAGGACACCCCTCCTGTGACAGTCAGTGGTAACCAGCCAAACACATCCTGTGCCAGTGGCAACCAAGGACACCCCTCCTGTCACAATGGTACCCAGGGACAGCCCTCCTGTGACAGTCAGTGGTAACCATGTACACTCACCTGTGACAGTCGGTGGTAACCAGGGAAACCCACCTGTGACATTCACAGTGCACAGGGACACCGGCCTGTGACAGTCGGTGGTAACCAGGGAGACGCATCTCTGACAGTCGGTGGTAACCAGGGAAACACACCTGTGACCATGGTAACCAAGGACACCCCTACCCACAGTCACTGGTAACCAAGGACACCTCTCCTGTGACCGTGGTTACCAGGACACGCACATATGACAGTCGGTGGTAACCAGGGACACGCATTTCTGACAGTCGGTGGTAACCAGGGAAACCCACCTGTGACCATGGTAACCAAGGACACCCCTCTGTGACAATGGTACCCAGGGACAGCCTTCCTGTGACAGTCGGTGGTAACCAGGGAAACACACCTGTGACCATGGTAACCAAGGACACCCCTACCCACTGTCACTGGTAACCAAGGACACCTCTCCTGTGACCGTGGTTATCAGGGAGACGCATCTCTGACAGTCGGTGGTAACCAGGGAAACCCACCTGTGACATTCACAGTGCCCAGGGACACCGGCCTGTGACAGTCGGTGGTAACCAGGGAGACGCATCTCTGACAGTCGGTGGTAACCAGGGAAACCCACCTGTCGCCATGGTAACCAAGGACCCACCTACTGTGACAGTCACTGGTAACCACGGACACCTCTCCTGTGACCGTGGTTACCAGGGACACGCATATATGACAGTCGGTGGTAACCAGGGTCACGCATCTCTGACAGTCAGTGGTAACCAGGGAAACCCACCTGCGACCATGGTAACCAAGGACACCCTTCCTGTGACAGTCAGTGGTAACCAGGGACACACCTCCTGTGCCAGTGGTAACCAAGGACACCCCTCCTGTCACAATGGTACCAGGGACAGCCCTCCTGTGACAGTCGGTGGTAACCAGGGAAACCCACCTGTGACCATGGTAACCAAGGACACCCCTCCTGTGACAATGGTACCCCGGGACAGCCCTCCTGTGACAGTCGGTGGTAACCAGGGAAACCCACCTGTGACCATGGTAACCAAGGACACCCCTCCTGTGACAATGGTACCCAGGGACAGCCATCCTGTGACAGTTGGTGGTAACCAGGGAAACCCACCTGTGACATTCACAGTGCCCAGGGACACCGGCCTGTGACAGTCGGTGGTAACCAGGGACACGCATCTCTGACTGTCGGTGGTAACCAGGGAAACCCACCTGTGACCATGGTAACCAAGGACACACCTACTGTGACAGTCACTGGTAACCACGGACACTTCTCCTGTGACCGTGGCTACCAGGGACACGCACATATGACAGTCGGTGGTAACCAGGGACATGCATCTCTGACAGTCAGTGGTAACCAGGGAAACCCACCTGTCGCCATGGTAACCAAGGACCCACCTACTGTGACAGTCACTGGTAACCACGGACACCTCTCCTGTGACCGTGGTTACCAGGGACACGCATATATGACAGTCGGTGGTAACCAGGGACACGCATCTCTGACAGTCAGTGGTAACCAGGGAAACCCACCTGTGACCATGGTAACCAAGGACACCCCTCCTGTCACAATGGTACCCAGGGACAGCCCTCCTGTGACAGTCAGTGGTAACCATGTACACTCACCTGTGACAGTCGGTGGTAACCAGGGAAACCCACCTGTGACATTCCCATTTCCCAGGGACACTGGCCTGTGACAATCGGTGGTAACCAGGGACACGCATCTCTGACAGTCGGTGGTAACCAGGGAAACCCACCTGTGACCTTGGTAACCAAGGACACACCTACTGTGCCAGTCACTGGTAACCACGGACACCTCTCCTGTGACTGTGGTTACCAGGGACACGCACATATGACAGTCGGTGGTAACCAGGGACACGCATCTCTGACAGTCAGTGGTAACCAGGGAAACCCACCTGTGAACAAGTTAACCAAGGACACCCCTACCCACAGTCACTGGTAACCAAGGACACCTCTCCTGTGACCGTGGTTACCAGGACACGCACATATGACAGTCGGTGGTAACCAGGGACACGCATCTCTGACAGTCAGTGGTAACCAGGGAAACCCACCTGCGACCATGGTAACCAAGGACACCCCTCCTGTGACAGTCAGTGGTAACCAGGGACACACCTCCTGTGCCAGTGGTAACCAAGGACACCCCTACCCACAGTCACTGGTAACCAAGGACACCTCTCCTGTGACCGTGGTTATCAGGGAGACGCATCTCTGACAGTCGGTGGTAACCAGGGAAAACCACCTGTGACATTCACAGTGCCCAGGGACACCAGCCTGTGACAGTCGGTGGTAACCAGGGAGACGCATCTCTGACAGTCGGTGGTAACCAGGGAAACCAACCTGTGACCATGGTAAGCAAGGACACCCCTCTGTGACAATGGTACCCACGGACAGCCCTCCTGTGACAGTCGGTGGTAACCAGGGAAACACACCTGTGACCATGGTAACCAAGGACACCCCTACCCACTGTCACTGGTAACCAAGGACACCTCTCCTGTGACCGTGGTTATCAGGGAGACGCATCTCTGACAGTCGGTGGTAACCAGGGAAACCCACCTGTGACCATGGTAATCAAGGACACCACTCCTGTGACAATGGTACCCAGGGACAGCCCTCCTGTGACAGTCGGTGGTAACCAGGGAAACCCACCTGTGACCATGGTAACCAAGGACACCCCTCCTGTGACAATGGTACCCAGGGACAGCCATCCTGTGACAGTCGGTGGTAACCAGGGAAACCCACCTGTGACATTCACAGTGCCCAGGGACACCGGCCTGTGACAGTCGGTGGTAACCAGGGACACGCATCTCTGACAGTCGGTGGTAACCAGGGAAACCCACCTGTGACCATGGTAACCAAGGACACCCCTCTGTGACAATGGTACCCAGGGACAGCCCTCCTGTGACAGTCGGTGGTAACCAGGGAAACACACCTGTGACCATGGTAACCAAGGACACCCCTACCCACTGTCACTGGTAACCAAGGACACCTCTCCTGTGACCGTGGTTATCAGGGAGACGCATCTCTGACAGTCGGTGGTAACCAGGGCAACCCACCTGTGACATTCACAGTGCCCAGGGACACCGGCCTGTGACAGTCGGTGGTAACAAGGGAGACGCATCTCTGACAGTCGGTGGTAACCAGGGAAACCCACCTGTGACCATGGTAACCAAGGACACCCCTCTGTGACAATGGTACCCAGGGAGAGCCCTCCTGTGACAGTCGGTGGTAACCAGGGAAACACACCTGTGACCATGGTAACCAAGGACACCCCTACCCACTGTCACTGGTAACCAAGGACACCTCTCCTGTGACCGTGGTTATCAGGGAGACGCATCTCTGACAGTCGGTGATAACCAGGGAATCCCACCTGTGACCATGGTAACCAAGGACACCCCTCCTGTGACAATGGTACCCAGGGAGAGCCCTCCTGTGACAGTCGATGGTAACCAGGGAAACCCACCTGTGACCATGGTAACCAAGGACACCCCTCCTGTGACAATGGTACCCAGGGACAGCCGTCCTGTGACAGTCGGTGGTAACCAGGGAAACCCACCTGTGACATTCACAGTGCCCAGGGACACCGGCCTGTGACAGTCGGTGGTAATCAGGGACACGCATCTCTGACAGTCGGTGGTAACCAGGGAAACCCACCTGTGACCATGGTAACCAAGGACACACCTACTGTGACAGTCACTGGTAACCACGGACACCTCTCCTGTGACCGTGGCTACCAGGGACACGCACATATGACAGTCGGTGGTAACCAGGGACACGCATCTCTGACAGTCAGTGGTAACCAGGGAAACCCACCTGTCGCCATGGTAACCAAGGACCCACCTACTGTGACAGTCACTGGTAACCACGGACACCTCTCCTGTGACCGTGGTTACCAGGGACACGCATATATGACAGTCGGTGGTAACCAGGGACACGCATCTCTGACAGTCAGTGGTAACCAGGGAAACCCACCTGCGACCATGGTAACCAAGGACACCCTTCCTGTGACAGTCAGTGGTAACCAGGGACACACCTCCTGTGCCAGTGGTAACCAAGGACACCCCTCCTGTCACAATGGTACCAGGGACAGCCCTCCTGTGACAGTCGGTGGTAACCAGGGAAACCCACCTGTGACCATGGTAACCAAGGACACCCCTCCTGTGACAATGGTACCCCGGGACAGCCCTCCTGTGACAGTCGGTGGTAACCAGGGAAACCCACCTGTGACCATGGTAACCAATGACACCCCTCCTGTGACAATGGTACCCAGGGACAGCCATCCTGTGACAGTCGGTGGTAACCAGGGAAACCCACCTGTGACATTCACAGTGCCCAGGGACACCGGCCTGTGACAGTCGGTGGTAACCAGGGAGACGCATCTCTGACAGTCGGTGGTAACCAGGGAAACCAACCTGTGACCATGGTAACCAAGGACACCCCTCAGTGACAATGGTACCCAGGGACAGCCCTCCTGTGACAGTCGGTGGTAACCAGGGAAACACACCTGTGACCATGGTAACCAAGGACACCCCTACCCACTGTCACTGGTAACCAAGGACACCTCTCCTGTGACCGTGGTTACCAGGGACACGCATATATGACAGTCGGTGGTAACCAGGGACAGGCATTTCTGACAGTCAGTGGTAACCAGGGAAACCCACCTGCAATCATGGTAACCAAGGACACCCCTCCTGTGACAGTCAGTGGTAACCAGGCAAACACCTCCTGTGCCAGTGGCAACCAAGGACACCCCTCCTGTGACAATGGTACCCAGGGACAGCCGTCCTGTGACAGTCGGTGGTAACCAGGGAAACCCACCTGTGACATTCACAGTGCCCAGGGACACCGGCCTGTGACAGTCGGTGGTAATCAGGGACACGCATCTCTGACAGTCGGTGGTAACCAGGGAAACCCACCTGTGACCATGGTAACCAAGGACACACCTACTGTGACAGTCACTGGTAACCACGGACACCTCTCCTGTGACCGTGGCTACCAGGGACACGCACATATGACAGTCGGTGGTAACCAGGGACACGCATCTCTGACAGTCAGTGGTAACCAGGGAAACCCACCTGTCGCCATGGTAACCAAGGACCCACCTACTGTGACAGTCACTGGTAACCACGGACACCTCTCCTGTGACCGTGGTTACCAGGGACACGCATATATGACAGTCGGTGGTAACCAGGGACACGCATCTCTGACAGTCAGTGGTAACCAGGGAAACCCACCTGCGACCATGGTAACCAAGGACACCCTTCCTGTGACAGTCAGTGGTAACCAGGGACACACCTCCTGTGCCAGTGGTAACCAAGGACACCCCTCCTGTCACAATGGTACCAGGGACAGCCCTCCTGTGACAGTCGGTGGTAACCAGGGAAACCCACCTGTGACCATGGTAACCAAGGACACCCCTCCTGTGACAATGGTACCCCGGGACAGCCCTCCTGTGACAGTCGGTGGTAACCAGGGAAACCCATCTGTGACCATGGTAACCAATGACACCCCTCCTGTGACAATGGTACCCAGGGACAGCCATCCTGTGACAGTCGGTGGTAACCAGGGAAACCCACCTGTGACATTCACAGTGCCCAGGGACACCGGCCTGTGACAGTCGGTGGTAACCAGGGAGACGCATCTCTGACAGTCGGTGGTAACCAGGGAAACACACCTGTGACCATGGTAACCAAGGACACCCCTACCCACTGTCACTGGTAACCAAGGACACGTCTCCTGTGACCGTGGTTATCAGGGAGACGCATCTCTGACAGTCGGTGGTAACCAGGGAAACCCACCTGTGACCATGGTAACCAAGGACACCCCTCCTGTGACAATGGTACCCAGGGACAGCCCTCCTGTGACAGTCGGTGGTAACCAGGGAAACCCACCTGTGACCATGGTAACCAAGGACACCCCTCCTGTGACAATGGTACCCAGGGACAGCCCTCCTGTGACAGTCGGTGGTAACCAGGGAAACCCACCTGTGACCATGGTAACCAAGGACACACCTACTGTGACAGTCAATGGTAACCACGGACACCTCTCCTGTGACCGTGGCTACCAGGGACACGCACATATGACAGTCGGTGGTAACCAGGGACACGCATCTCTGACAGTCAGTGGTAACCAGGGAAACCCACCTGCGACCATGTTAACCAAGGACACCCCTCCTGTGACAGTCAGTGGTAACCAGGGACACAGTTCCTGTGCCAGTGGTAACCAAGGACACCCCTCCTGTGACAATGGTACCCAGGGACAGCCCTCCTGTGACAGTCGGTGGTAACCAGGGAAAACCACCTGCAACCATGGTAACCAAGGACACCCCTACCACAGTCACTCGTAACCAAGGACACCTCTCCTGTGACCGTGGCTACCAGGGACACGCATCTCTGACAGTCGGTGGTAACCAGGGAAACCCACCTGTGACATTCACAGTGCCCAGGGACACCTGCCTGTGACAGTCGGTGGTAACCAAGGACACGCATTTCTGACAGTCGGTGGTAACCAGGGAAACCCACCTGTGACCATGGTAACCAAGGACACCCCTCTGTGACAATGGTACCCAGGGACAGCCTTCCTGTGACAGTCGGTGGTAACCAGGGAAACACACCTGTGACCATGGTAACCAAGGACACCCCTACCCACTGTCACTGGTAACCAAGGACACCTCTCCTGTGACCGTGGTTATCAGGGAGACGCATCTCTGACAGTCGGTGGTAACCAGGGAAACCCACCTGTGACATTCACAGTGCCCAGGGACACCGGCCTGTGACAGTCGGTGGTAACCAGGGAGACGCATCTCTGACAGTCGGTGGTAACCAGGGAAACCCACCTGTCGCCATGGTAACCAAGGACCCACCTACTGTGACAGTCACTGGTAACCACGGACACCTCTCCTGTGACCGTGGTTACCAGGGACACGCATATATGACAGTCGGTGGTAACCAGGGTCACGCATCTCTGACAGTCAGTGGTAACCAGGGAAACCCACCTGCGACCATGGTAACCAAGGACACCCTTCCTGTGACAGTCAGTGGTAACCAGGGACACACCTCCTGTGCCAGTGGTAACCAAGGACACCCCTCCTGTCACAATGGTACCAGGGACAGCCCTCCTGTGACAGTCGGTGGTAACCAGGGAAACCCACCTGTGACCATGGTAACCAAGGACACCCCTCCTGTGACAATGGTACCCCGGGACAGCCCTCCTGTGACAGTCGGTGGTAACCAGGGAAACCCACCTGTGACCATGGTAACCAAGGACACCCCTCCTGTGACAATGGTACCCAGGGACAGCCATCCTGTGACAGTTGGTGGTAACCAGGGAAACCCACCTGTGACATTCACAGTGCCCAGGGACACCGGCCTGTGACAGTCGGTGGTAACCAGGGACACGCATCTCTGACTGTCGGTGGTAACCAGGGAAACCCACCTGTGACCATGGTAACCAAGGACACACCTACTGTGACAGTCACTGGTAACCACGGACACTTCTCCTGTGACCGTGGCTACCAGGGACACGCACATATGACAGTCGGTGGTAACCAGGGACATGCATCTCTGACAGTCAGTGGTAACCAGGGAAACCCACCTGTCGCCATGGTAACCAAGGACCCACCTACTGTGACAGTCACTGGTAACCACGGACACCTCTCCTGTGACCGTGGTTACCAGGGACACGCATATATGACAGTCGGTGGTAACCAGGGACACGCATCTCTGACAGTCAGTGGTAACCAGGGAAACCCACCTGTGACCATGGTAACCAAGGACACCCCTCCTGTCACAATGGTACCCAGGGACAGCCCTCCTGTGACAGTCAGTGGTAACCATGTACACTCACCTGTGACAGTCGGTGGTAACCAGGGAAACCCACCTGTGACATTCCCATTTCCCAGGGACACTGGCCTGTGACAATCGGTGGTAACCAGGGACACGCATCTCTGACAGTCGGTGGTAACCAGGGAAACCCACCTGTGACCTTGGTAACCAAGGACACACCTACTGTGCCAGTCACTGGTAACCACGGACACCTCTCCTGTGACTGTGGTTACCAGGGACACGCACATATGACAGTCGGTGGTAACCAGGGACACGCATCTCTGACAGTCAGTGGTAACCAGGGAAACCCACCTGTGAACAAGTTAACCAAGGACACCCCTACCCACAGTCACTGGTAACCAAGGACACCTCTCCTGTGACCGTGGTTACCAGGACACGCACATATGACAGTCGGTGGTAACCAGGGACACGCATCTCTGACAGTCAGTGGTAACCAGGGAAACCCACCTGCGACCATGGTAACCAAGGACACCCCTCCTGTGACAGTCAGTGGTAACCAGGGACACACCTCCTGTGCCAGTGGTAACCAAGGACACCCCTACCCACAGTCACTGGTAACCAAGGACACCTCTCCTGTGACCGTGGTTATCAGGGAGACGCATCTCTGACAGTCGGTGGTAACCAGGGAAAACCACCTGTGACATTCACAGTGCCCAGGGACACCAGCCTGTGACAGTCGGTGGTAACCAGGGAGACGCATCTCTGACAGTCGGTGGTAACCAGGGAA
The DNA here is from genome assembly GCA_949782905.1 of Rangifer tarandus platyrhynchus. Lineage (NCBI taxonomy): Eukaryota > Metazoa > Chordata > Mammalia > Artiodactyla > Cervidae > Rangifer > Rangifer tarandus. The sequence continues at coordinate 44,782,850 of OX460344.1, forward strand.
ACCAACCTGTGACCATGGTAAGCAAGGACACCCCTCTGTGACAATGGTACCCACGGACAGCCCTCCTGTGACAGTCGGTGGTAACCAGGGAAACACACCTGTGACCATGGTAACCAAGGACACCCCTACCCACTGTCACTGGTAACCAAGGACACCTCTCCTGTGACCGTGGTTATCAGGGAGACGCATCTCTGACAGTCGGTGGTAACCAGGGAAACCCACCTGTGACCATGGTAACCAAGGACACCACTCCTGTGACAATGGTACCCAGGGACAGCCCTCCTGTGACAGTCGGTGGTAACCAGGGAAACCCACCTGTGACCATGGTAACCAAGGACACCCCTCCTGTGACAATGGTACCCAGGGACAGCCATCCTGTGACAGTCGGTGGTAACCAGGGAAACCCACCTGTGACATTCACAGTGCCCAGGGACACCGGCCTGTGACAGTCGGTGGTAACCAGGGACACGCATCTCTGACAGTCGGTGGTAACCAGGGAAACCCACCTGTGACCATGGTAACCAAGGACACCCCTCTGTGACAATGGTACCCAGGGACAGCCCTCCTGTGACAGTCGGTGGTAACCAGGGAAACACACCTGTGACCATGGTAACCAAGGACACCCCTACCCACTGTCACTGGTAACCAAGGACACCTCTCCTGTGACCGTGGTTATCAGGGAGACGCATCTCTGACAGTCGGTGGTAACCAGGGCAACCCACCTGTGACATTCACAGTGCCCAGGGACAACGGCCTGTGACAGTCGGTGGTAACAAGGGAGACGCATCTCTGACAGTCGGTGGTAACCAGGGAAACCCACCTGTGACCATGGTAACCAAGGACACCCCTCTGTGACAATGGTACCCAGGGAGAGCCCTCCTGTGACAGTCGGTGGTAACCAGGGAAACACACCTGTGACCATGGTAACCAAGGACACCCCTACCCACTGTCACTGGTAACCAAGGACACCTCTCCTGTGACCGTGGTTATCAGGGAGACGCATCTCTGACAGTCGGTGATAACCAGGGAATCCCACCTGTGACCATGGTAACCAAGGACACCCCTCCTGTGACAATGGTACCCAGGGAGAGCCCTCCTGTGACAGTCGATGGTAACCAGGGAAACCCACCTGTGACCATGGTAACCAAGGACACCCCTCCTGTGACAATGGTACCCAGGGACAGCCGTCCTGTGACAGTCGGTGGTAACCAGGGAAACCCACCTGTGACATTCACAGTGCCCAGGGACACCGGCCTGTGACAGTCGGTGGTAATCAGGGACACGCATCTCTGACAGTCGGTGGTAACCAGGGAAACCCACCTGTGACCATGGTAACCAAGGACACACCTACTGTGACAGTCACTGGTAACCACGGACACCTCTCCTGTGACCGTGGCTACCAGGGACACGCACATATGACAGTCGGTGGTAACCAGGGACACGCATCTCTGACAGTCAGTGGTAACCAGGGAAACCCACCTGTCGCCATGGTAACCAAGGACCCACCTACTGTGACAGTCACTGGTAACCACGGACACCTCTCCTGTGACCGTGGTTACCAGGGACACGCATATATGACAGTCGGTGGTAACCAGGGACACGCATCTCTGACAGTCAGTGGTAACCAGGGAAACCCACCTGCGACCATGGTAACCAAGGACACCCTTCCTGTGACAGTCAGTGGTAACCAGGGACACACCTCCTGTGCCAGTGGTAACCAAGGACACCCCTCCTGTCACAATGGTACCAGGGACAGCCCTCCTGTGACAGTCGGTGGTAACCAGGGAAACCCACCTGTGACCATGGTAACCAAGGACACCCCTCCTGTGACAATGGTACCCCGGGACAGCCCTCCTGTGACAGTCGGTGGTAACCAGGGAAACCCACCTGTGACCATGGTAACCAATGACACCCCTCCTGTGACAATGGTACCCAGGGACAGCCATCCTGTGACAGTCGGTGGTAACCAGGGAAACCCACCTGTGACATTCACAGTGCCCAGGGACACCGGCCTGTGACAGTCGGTGGTAACCAGGGAGACGCATCTCTGACAGTCGGTGGTAACCAGGGAAACCAACCTGTGACCATGGTAACCAAGGACACCCCTCAGTGACAATGGTACCCAGGGACAGCCCTCCTGTGACAGTCGGTGGTAACCAGGGAAACACACCTGTGACCATGGTAACCAAGGACACCCCTACCCACTGTCACTGGTAACCAAGGACACCTCTCCTGTGACCGTGGTTACCAGGGACACGCATATATGACAGTCGGTGGTAACCAGGGACAGGCATTTCTGACAGTCAGTGGTAACCAGGGAAACCCACCTGCAATCATGGTAACCAAGGACACCCCTCCTGTGACAGTCAGTGGTAACCAGGCAAACACCTCCTGTGCCAGTGGCAACCAAGGACACCCCTCCTGTGACAATGGTACCCAGGGACAGCCGTCCTGTGACAGTCGGTGGTAACCAGGGAAACCCACCTGTGACATTCACAGTGCCCAGGGACACCGGCCTGTGACAGTCGGTGGTAATCAGGGACACGCATCTCTGACAGTCGGTGGTAACCAGGGAAACCCACCTGTGACCATGGTAACCAAGGACACACCTACTGTGACAGTCACTGGTAACCACGGACACCTCTCCTGTGACCGTGGCTACCAGGGACACGCACATATGACAGTCGGTGGTAACCAGGGACACGCATCTCTGACAGTCAGTGGTAACCAGGGAAACCCACCTGTCGCCATGGTAACCAAGGACCCACCTACTGTGACAGTCACTGGTAACCACGGACACCTCTCCTGTGACCGTGGTTACCAGGGACACGCATATATGACAGTCGGTGGTAACCAGGGACACGCATCTCTGACAGTCAGTGGTAACCAGGGAAACCCACCTGCGACCATGGTAACCAAGGACACCCTTCCTGTGACAGTCAGTGGTAACCAGGGACACACCTCCTGTGCCAGTGGTAACCAAGGACACCCCTCCTGTCACAATGGTACCAGGGACAGCCCTCCTGTGACAGTCGGTGGTAACCAGGGAAACCCACCTGTGACCATGGTAACCAAGGACACCCCTCCTGTGACAATGGTACCCCGGGACAGCCCTCCTGTGACAGTCGGTGGTAACCAGGGAAACCCATCTGTGACCATGGTAACCAATGACACCCCTCCTGTGACAATGGTACCCAGGGACAGCCATCCTGTGACAGTCGGTGGTAACCAGGGAAACCCACCTGTGACATTCACAGTGCCCAGGGACACCGGCCTGTGACAGTCGGTGGTAACCAGGGAGACGCATCTCTGACAGTCGGTGGTAACCAGGGAAACCAACCTGTGACCATGGTAACCAAGGACACCCCTCAGTGACAATGGTACCCAGGGACAGCCCTCCTGTGACAGTCGGTGGTAACCAGGGAAACACACCTGTGACCATGGTAACCAAGGACACCCCTACCCACTGTCACTGGTAACCAAGGACACGTCTCCTGTGACCGTGGTTATCAGGGAGACGCATCTCTGACAGTCGGTGGTAACCAGGGAAACCCACCTGTGACCATGGTAACCAAGGACACCCCTCCTGTGACAATGGTACCCAGGGACAGCCCTCCTGTGACAGTCGGTGGTAACCAGGGAAACCCACCTGTGACCATGGTAACCAAGGACACCCCTCCTGTGACAATGGTACCCAGGGACAGCCCTCCTGTGACAGTCGGTGGTAACCAGGGAAACCCACCTGTGACCATGGTAACCAAGGACACACCTACTGTGACAGTCAATGGTAACCACGGACACCTCTCCTGTGACCGTGGCTACCAGGGACACGCACATATGACAGTCGGTGGTAACCAGGGACACGCATCTCTGACAGTCAGTGGTAACCAGGGAAACCCACCTGCGACCATGTTAACCAAGGACACCCCTCCTGTGACAGTCAGTGGTAACCAGGGACACAGTTCCTGTGCCAGTGGTAACCAAGGACACCCCTCCTGTGACAATGGTACCCAGGGACAGCCCTCCTGTGACAGTCGGTGGTAACCAGGGAAAACCACCTGCAACCATGGTAACCAAGGACACCCCTACCACAGTCACTCGTAACCAAGGACACCTCTCCTGTGACCGTGGCTACCAGGGACACGCATCTCTGACAGTCGGTGGTAACCAGGGAAACCCACCTGTGACATTCACAGTGCCCAGGGACACCTGCCTGTGACAGTCGGTGGTAACCAAGGACACGCATTTCTGACAGTCGGTGGTAACCAGGGAAACCCATCTGTGACCATGGTAACCAAGGACACCCCTCCTGTGACAATGGTATCCATGGACAGCCCTACTGTGACAGTCGGTGGTAACGAGGGAAACACACCTGTGACCATGGTAACCAAGGACACCCCTACCCACAGTCACTGGTAACCAAGGACACCTCTCCTGTGACCGTGGTTACCAGGGACACGCATCTCTGACAGTCGGTGGTAACCAGGGAAACCCACCTGTGACCACGGTAACCAAGGACACCCCTCCTGTGACAATAGTACCCAGGGACAGCCCTCCTGTGACAGTCGGTAGTAACCAGGGAAACCCACTTGTGACCATGGTAACCAAGGACACCCCTACTCACAGTCACTCGTAACCAAGGACACCTCTCCTGTGACCGTGGTTACCAGGACACGCACATATGACAGTCGGTGGTAACCAGGGACAGGCATTTCTGACAGTCAGTGGTAACCAGGGAAACCCACCTGCAACCATGGTAACCAAGGACACCCCTCCTGTGACAGTCAGTGGTAACCAGGCAAACACCTCCTGTGCCAGTGGTAACCAAGGACACCCCTCCTGTCACAATGGTACCCAGGGACAGCCCTCCTGTGACAGTCAGTGGTAACCATGTACACTCACCTGTGACAGTCGGTGGTAACCAGGGAAACCCACCTGTGACATTCACAGTGCCCAGGGACACCGGCCTGTGACAGTCGGTGGTAACCAGGGAGACGCATCTCTGACAGTCGGTGGTAACCAGGGAAACCCACCTGTGACCATGGTAACCAAGGACACCCCTCCTGTGACAATGGTACCAAGGGACAGCCCTCCTGTGACAGTCGGTGGTAACCAGGGAAAACCACCTGTGACCATGGTAACCAAGGACACCCCTACCCACAGTCACTGGTAAGCAAGGACACCTCTCCTGTGACTGTGGTTATCAGGGAGACGCATCTCTGACAGTCGGTGGTAACCAGGGAAACCCACCTGTGACCATGGTAACCAAGGACACCCCTCCTGTGACAATGGTACCCAGGGACAGCCCTACTGTGACAGTCGGTGGTAACCAGGGAAACCCACCTGTGACCATGGTAACCAAGGACACCCCTCCTGTGACAATGGTACCCAGGGACAGCCATCCTGTGACAGTCGGTGGTAACCAGGGAAACCCACCTGTGACATTCACAGTGCCCAGGGACACCTGCCTGTGACAGTCGGTGGTAACCAGGGACACATATTTCTGACAGTCGGTGGTAACCAGGGAAACCCACCTGTGACCATGGTAACCAAGGACACCCCTCCTGTGACAATGGTATCCATGGACAGCCCTCCTGTGACAGTCGGTGGTAACAAGGGAAACACACCTGTGACCAGGGTAACCAAGGACACCCCTACCCACAGTCACTGGTAACCAAGGACACCTCTCCTGTGACCATGGTTACCAGGGACACGCATCTCTGACAGTCGGTGGTAACCAGGGAAACCCACCTGTGACGACGGTAACCAAGGACACCCCTCCTGTGACAATAGTACCCACAGACAGCCCTCCTGTGACAGTCGGTGGTAACCAGGGAAACCCACCTGTGACCATGGTAACCAAGGACACCCCAACCCACAGTCACTGGTAACCAAGGACACCTCTCCTGTGACTGTGGTTACCAGGACACGCACATATGACAGTCGGTGGTAACCAGGGACACGCATTTCAGACAGTCAGTGGTAACCAGGGAAACCCACCTGCAATCATGGTAACCAAGGACACCCCTCCTGTGACAGTCAGTGGTAACCAGCCAAACACATCCTGTGCCAGTGGCAACCAAGGACACCCCTCCTGTCACAATGGTACCCAGGGACAGCCCTCCTGTGACAGTCAGTGGTAACCATGTACACTCACCTGTGACAGTCGGTGGTAACCAGGGAAACCCACCTGTGACATTCACAGTGCACAGGGACACCGGCCTGTGACAGTCGGTGGTAACCAGGGAGACGCATCTCTGACAGTCGGTGGTAACCAGGGAAACACACCTGTGACCATGGTAACCAAGGACACCCCTACCCACAGTCACTGGTAACCAAGGACACCTCTCCTGTGACCGTGGTTACCAGGACACGCACATATGACAGTCGGTGGTAACCAGGGACACGCATTTCTGACAGTCGGTGGTAACCAGGGAAACCCACCTGTGACCATGGTAACCAAGGACACCCCTCTGTGACAATGGTACCCAGGGACAGCCTTCCTGTGACAGTCGGTGGTAACCAGGGAAACACACCTGTGACCATGGTAACCAAGGACACCCCTACCCACTGTCACTGGTAACCAAGGACACCTCTCCTGTGACCGTGGTTATCAGGGAGACGCATCTCTGACAGTCGGTGGTAACCAGGGAAACCCACCTGTGACATTCACAGTGCCCAGGGACACCGGCCTGTGACAGTCGGTGGTAACCAGGGAGACGCATCTCTGACAGTCGGTGGTAACCAGGGAAACCCACCTGTCGCCATGGTAACCAAGGACCCACCTACTGTGACAGTCACTGGTAACCACGGACACCTCTCCTGTGACCGTGGTTACCAGGGACACGCATATATGACAGTCGGTGGTAACCAGGGTCACGCATCTCTGACAGTCAGTGGTAACCAGGGAAACCCACCTGCGACCATGGTAACCAAGGACACCCTTCCTGTGACAGTCAGTGGTAACCAGGGACACACCTCCTGTGCCAGTGGTAACCAAGGACACCCCTCCTGTCACAATGGTACCAGGGACAGCCCTCCTGTGACAGTCGGTGGTAACCAGGGAAACCCACCTGTGACCATGGTAACCAAGGACACCCCTCCTGTGACAATGGTACCCCGGGACAGCCCTCCTGTGACAGTCGGTGGTAACCAGGGAAACCCACCTGTGACCATGGTAACCAAGGACACCCCTCCTGTGACAATGGTACCCAGGGACAGCCATCCTGTGACAGTTGGTGGTAACCAGGGAAACCCACCTGTGACATTCACAGTGCCCAGGGACACCGGCCTGTGACAGTCGGTGGTAACCAGGGACACGCATCTCTGACTGTCGGTGGTAACCAGGGAAACCCACCTGTGACCATGGTAACCAAGGACACACCTACTGTGACAGTCACTGGTAACCACGGACACTTCTCCTGTGACCGTGGCTACCAGGGACACGCACATATGACAGTCGGTGGTAACCAGGGACATGCATCTCTGACAGTCAGTGGTAACCAGGGAAACCCACCTGTCGCCATGGTAACCAAGGACCCACCTACTGTGACAGTCACTGGTAACCACGGACACCTCTCCTGTGACCGTGGTTACCAGGGACACGCATATATGACAGTCGGTGGTAACCAGGGACACGCATCTCTGACAGTCAGTGGTAACCAGGGAAACCCACCTGCGACCATGGTAACCAAGGACACCCTTCCTGTGACAGTCAGTGGTAACCAGGGACACACCTCCTGTGCCAGTGGTAACCAAGGACACCCCTCCTGTCACAATGGTACCAGGGACAGCCCTCCTGTGACAGTCGGTGGTAACCAGGGAAACCCACCTGTGACCATGGTAACAAAGGACACCCCTCCTGTGACAATGGTACCCCGGGACAGCCCTCCTGTGACAGTCGGTGGTAACCAGGGAAACCCACCTGTGACCATGGTAACCAAGGACACCCCTCCTGTGACAATGGTACCCAGGGACAGCCATCCTGTGACAGTTGGTGGTAACCAGGGAAACCCACCTGTGACATTCACAGTGCCCAGGGACACCGGCCTGTGACAGTCGGTGGTAACCAGGGACACGCATCTCTGACAGTCGGTGGTAACCAGGGAAACCCACCTGTGACCATGGTAACCAAGGACACACCTACTGTGACAGTCACTGGTAACCACGGACACCTCTCCTGTGACCGTGGCTACCACGGACACGCACATATGACAGTCGGTGGTAACCAGGGACACGCATCTCTGACAGTCGGTGGTAACAAGGGAAACCCACCTGTCGCCATGGTAACCAAGGACCCACCTACTGTGACAGTCACTGGTAACCACGGACACCTCTCCTGTGACCGTGGTTACCAGGGACACGCATATATGACAGTCGGTGGTAAACAGGGACACGCATCTATGACAGTCAGTGGTAACCAGGGAAACCCACCTGTGACCATGGTAACCAAGGACACCCCTCCTGTGACAATGGTACCCAGGGACAGCCATCCTGTGACAGTCGGTGGTAACCAGGGAAACCCACCTGTGACATTCACAGTGCCCAGGGACACGTGCCTGTGACAGTCGGTGGTAACCAGGGACACATATTTCTGACAGTCGGTGGTAACCAGGGAAACCCACCTGTGACCATGGTAACCAAGGACACCCCTCCTGTGACAATGGTATCCATGGACAGCCCTCCTGTGACAGTCGGTGGTAACAAGGGAAACCCACCTGTGACCATGGTAACCAAGGACACCCCTACCCACAGTCACTGGTAACCAAGGACACCTCTCCTGTGACCATGGTTACCAGGGACACGCATCTCTGACAGTCGGTGGTAACCAGGGAAACCCACCTGTGACCACGGTAACCAAGGACACCCCTCCTGTGACAATAGTACCCACAGACAGCCCTCCTGTGACAGTCGGTGGTAACCAGGGAAACCCACCTGTGACATTCACAGTGCCCAGGGACACCGGCCTGTGACAGTCGGTGGTAACCAGGGAGACGCATCTCTGACAGTCGGTGGTAACCAGGGAAACCAACCTGTGACCATGGTAACCAAGGACACCCCTCAGTGACAATGGTACCCAGGGACAGCCCTCCTGTGACAGTCGGTGGTAACCAGGGAAACACACCTGTGACCATGGTAACCAAGGACACCCCTACCCACTGTCACTGGTAACCAAGGACACCTCTCCTGTGACCGTGGTTACCAGGGACACGCATATATGACAGTCGGTGGTAACCAGGGACAGGCATTTCTGACAGTCAGTGGTAACCAGGGAAACCCACCTGCAATCATGGTAACCAAGGACACCCCTCCTGTGACAGTCAGTGGTAACCAGGCAAACACCTCCTGTGCCAGTGGCAACCAAGGACACCCCTCCTGTGACAATGGTACCCAGGGACAGCCGTCCTGTGACAGTCGGTGGTAACCAGGGAAACCCACCTGTGACATTCACAGTGCCCAGGGACACCGGCCTGTGACAGTCGGTGGTAATCAGGGACACGCATCTCTGACAGTCGGTGGTAACCAGGGAAACCCACCTGTGACCATGGTAACCAAGGACACACCTACTGTGACAGTCACTGGTAACCACGGACACCTCTCCTGTGACCGTGGCTACCAGGGACACGCACATATGACAGTCGGTGGTAACCAGGGACACGCATCTCTGACAGTCAGTGGTAACCAGGGAAACCCACCTGTCGCCATGGTAACCAAGGACCCACCTACTGTGACAGTCACTGGTAACCACGGACACCTCTCCTGTGACCGTGGTTACCAGGGACACGCATATATGACAGTCGGTGGTAACCAGGGACACGCATCTCTGACAGTCAGTGGTAACCAGGGAAACCCACCTGCGACCATGTTAACCAAGGACACCCTTCCTGTGACAGTCAGTGGTAACCAGGGACACACCTCCTGTGCCAGTGGTAACCAAGGACACCCCTCCTGTCACAATGGTACCAGGGACAGCCCTCCTGTGACAGTCGGTGGTAACCAGGGAAACCCACCTGTGACCATGGTAACCAAGGACACCCCTCCTGTGACAATGGTACCCCGGGACAGCCCTCCTGTGACAGTCGGTGGTAACCAGGGAAACCCATCTGTGACCATGGTAACCAATGACACCCCTCCTGTGACAATGGTACCCAGGGACAGCCATCCTGTGACAGTCGGTGGTAACCAGGGAAACCCACCTGTGACATTCACAGTGCCCAGGGACACCGGCCTGTGACAGTCGGTGGTAACCAGGGAGACGCATCTCTGACAGTCGGTGGTAACCAGGGAAACCAACCTGTGACCATGGTAACCAAGGACACCCCTCAGTGACAATGGTACCCAGGGACAGCCCTCCTGTGACAGTCGGTGGTAACCAGGGAAACACACCTGTGACCATGGTAACCAAGGACACCCCTACCCACTGTCACTGGTAACCAAGGACACGTCTCCTGTGACCGTGGTTATCAGGGAGACGCATCTCTGACAGTCGGTGGTAACCAGGGAAACCCACCTGTGACCATGGTAACCAAGGACACCCCTCCTGTGACAATGGTACCCAGGGACAGCCCTCCTGTGACAGTCGGTGGTAACCAGGGAAACCCACCTGTGACCATGGTAACCAAGTACACCCCTCCTGTGACAATGGTACCCAGGGACAGCCCTCCTGTGACAGTCGGTGGTAACCAGGGAAACCCACCTGTGACCATGGTAACCAAGGACACACCTACTGTGACAGTCAATGGTAACCACGGACACCTCTCCTGTGACCGTGGCTACCAGGGACACGCACATATGACAGTCGGTGGTAACCAGGGACACGCATCTCTGACAGTCAGTGGTAACCAGGGAAACCCACCTGCGACCATGTTAACCAAGGACACCCCTCCTGTGACAGTCAGTGGTAACCAGGGACACAGTTCCTGTGCCAGTGGTAACCAAGGACACCCCTCCTGTGACAATGGTACCCAGGGACAGCCCTCCTGTGACAGTCGGTGGTAACCAGGGAAAACCACCTGCAACCATGGTAACCAAGGACACCCCTACCACAGTCACTCGTAACCAAGGACACCTCTCCTGTGACCGTGGTTACCAGGACACGCACATATGACAGTCGGTGGTAACCAGGGACACGCATCTCTGACAGTCAGTGGTAACCAGGGAAACCCACCTGCGACCATGGTAACCAAGGACACCCCTCCTGTCACAGTCAGTGGTAACCAGGGACACATCTCCTGTGCCAGTTGTAACCAAGGACACCCCTCCTGTGACAATGGTACCCAGGGACAGCCTTCCTGTGACAGTCGGTGGTAACCAGGGAAACACACCTGTGACCATGGTAACCAAGGACACCCCTACCCACTGTCACTGGTAACCAAGGACACCTCTCCTGTGACCGTGGTTACCAGGACACGCACATATGACAGTCGGTGGTAACCAGGGACACGCATCTCTGACAGTCAGTGGTAACCAGGGAAACCCACCTGCGACCATGGTAACCAAGGACACCCCTCCTGTCACAGTCAGTGGTAACCAGGGACACATCTCCTGTGCCAGTTGTAACCAAGGACACCCCTCCTGTGACAATGGTACCCAGGGACAGCCTTCCTGTGACAGTCGGTGGTAACCAGGGAAACACACCTGTGACCATGGTAACCAAGGACACCCCTACCCACTGTCACTGGTAACCAAGGACACGTCTCCTGTGACCGTGGTTATCAGGGAGACGCATCTCTGACAGTCGGTGGTAACCAGGGAAACCCACCTGTGACCATGGTAACCAAGGACACCCCTCCTGTGACAATGGTACCCAGGGACAGCCCTCCTGTGACAGTCGGTGGTAACCAGGGAAACCCACCTGTGACCATGGTAACCAAGGACACCCCTCCTGTGACAATGGTACCCAGGGACAGCCCTCCTGTGACAGTCAGTGGTAACCAGGGAAACCCACCTGTGACCATGGTAACCAAGGACACACCTACTGTGACAGTCAATGGTAACCACGGACACCTCTCCTGTGACCGTGGCTACCAGGGACACGCACATATGACAGTCGGTGGTAACCAGGGACACGCATCTCTGACAGTCAGTGGTAACCAGGGAAACCCACCTGCGACCATGTTAACCAAGGACACCCCTCCTGTGACAGTCAGTGGTAACCAGGGACACAGTTCCTGTGCCAGTGGTAACCAAGGACACCCCTCCTGTGACAATGGTACCCAGGGACAGCCCTCCTGTGACAGTCGGTGGTAACCAGGGAAAACCACCTGCAACCATGGTAACCAAGGACACCCCTACCACAGTCACTCGTAACCAAGGACACCTCTCCTGTGACCGTGGCTACCAGGGACACGCATCTCTGACAGTCGGTGGTAACCAGGGAAACCCACCTGTGACATTCACAGTGCCCAGGGACACCTGCCTGTGACAGTCGGTGGTAACCAAGGACACGCATTTCTGACAGTCGGTGGTAACCAGGGAAACCCATCTGTGACCATGGTAACCAAGGACACCCCTCCTGTGACAATGGTATCCATGGACAGCCCTACTGTGACAGTCGGTGGTAACGAGGGAAACACACCTGTGACCATGGTAACCAAGGACACCCCTACCCACAGTCACTGGTAACCAAGGAAACCTCTCCTGTGACCGTGGTTACCAGGGACACGCATCTCTGACAGTCGGTGGTAACCAGGGAAACCCACCTGTGACCACGGTAACCAAGGACACCCCTCCTGTGACAATAGTACCCAGGGACAGCCCTCCTGTGACAGTCGGTAGTAACCAGGGAAACCCACTTGTGACCATGGTAACCAAGGACACCCCTACTCACAGTCACTCGTAACCAAGGACACCTCTCCTGTGACCGTGGTTACCAGGACACGCACATATGACAGTCGGTGGTAACCAGGGACAGGCATTTCTGACAGTCAGTGGTAACCAGGGAAACCCACCTGCAACCATGGTAACCAAGGACACCCCTCCTGTGACAGTCAGTGGTAACCAGGCAAACACCTCCTGTGCCAGTGGTAACCAAGGACACCCCTCCTGTCACAATGGTACCCAGGGACAGCCCTCCTGTGACAGTCAGTGGTAACCATGTACACTCACCTGTGACAGTCGGTGGTAACCAGGGAAACCCACCTGTGACATTCACAGTGCCCAGGGACACCGGCCTGTGACAGTCGGTGGTAACCAGGGAGACGCATCTCTGACAGTCGGTGGTAACCAGGGAAACCCACCTGTGACCATGGTAACCAAGGACACCCCTCCTGTGACAATGGTACCAAGGGACAGCCCTCCTGTGACAGTCGGTGGTAACCAGGGAAAACCACCTGTGACCATGGTAACCAAGGACACCCCTACCCACAGTCACTGGTAAGCAAGGACACCTCTCCTGTGACTGTGGTTATCAGGGAGACGCATCTCTGACAGTCGGTGGTAACCAGGGAAACCCACCTGTGACCATGGTAACCAAGGACACCCCTCCTGTGACAATGGTACCCAGGGACAGCCCTCCTGTGACAGTCGGTGGTAACCAGGGAAACCCACCTGTGACCATGGTAACCAAGGACACCCCTCCTGTGACAATGGTACCCAGGGACAGCCATCCTGTGACAGTCGGTGGTAACCAGGGAAACCCACCTGTGACATTCACAGTGCCCAGGGACACCTGCCTGTGACAGTCGGTGGTAACCAGGGACACATATTTCTGACAGTCGGTGGTAACCAGGGAAACCCACCTGTGACCATGGTAACCAAGGACACCCCTCCTGTGACAATGGTATCCATGGACAGCCCTCCTGTGACAGTCGGTGGTAACAAGGGAAACACACCTGTGACCAGGGTAACCAAGGACACCCCTACCCACAGTCACTGGTAACCAAGGACACCTCTCCTGTGACCATGGTTACCAGGGACACGCATCTCTGACAGTCGGTGGTAACCAGGGAAACCCACCTGTGACCACGGTAACCAAGGACACCCCTCCTGTGACAATAGTACCCACAGACAGCCCTCCTGTGACAGTCGGTGGTAACCAGGGAAACCCACCTGTGACCATGGTAACCAAGGACACCCCAACCCACAGTCACTGGTAACCAAGGACACCTCTCCTGTGACTGTGGTTACCAGGACACGCACATATGACAGTCGGTGGTAACCAGGGAGAGGCATTTCAGACAGTCAGTGGTAACCAGGGAAACCCACCTGCAATCATGGTAACCAAGGACACCCCTCCTGTGACAGTCAGTGGTAACCAGCCAAACACATCCTGTGCCAGTGGCAACCAAGGACACCCCTCCTGTCACAATGGTACCCAGGGACAGCCCTCCTGTGACAGTCAGTGGTAACCATGTACACTCACCTGTGACAGTCGGTGGTAACCAGGGAAACCCACCTGTGACATTCACAGTGCACAGGGACACCGGCCTGTGACAGTCGGTGGTAACCAGGGAGACGCATCTCTGACAGTCGGTGGTAACCAGGGAAACACACCTGTGACCATGGTAACCAAGGACACCCCTACCCACAGTCACTGGTAACCAAGGACACCTCTCCTGTGACCGTGGTTACCAGGACACGCACATATGACAGTCGGTGGTAACCAGGGACACGCATTTCTGACAGTCGGTGGTAACCAGGGAAACCCACCTGTGACCATGGTAACCAAGGACACCCCTCTGTGACAATGGTACCCAGGGACAGCCTTCCTGTGACAGTCGGTGGTAACCAGGGAAACACACCTGTGACCATGGTAACCAAGGACACCCCTACCCACTGTCACTGGTAACCAAGGACACCTCTCCTGTGACCGTGGTTATCAGGGAGACGCATCTCTGACAGTCGGTGGTAACCAGGGAAACCCACCTGTGACATTCACAGTGCCCAGGGACACCGGCCTGTGACAGTCGGTGGTAACCAGGGAGACGCATCTCTGACAGTCGGTGGTAACCAGGGAAACCCACCTGTCGCCATGGTAACCAAGGACCCACCTACTGTGACAGTCACTGGTAACCACGGACACCTCTCCTGTGACCGTGGTTACCAGGGACACGCATATATGACAGTCGGTGGTAACCAGGGTCACGCATCTCTGACAGTCAGTGGTAACCAGGGAAACCCACCTGCGACCATGGTAACCAAGGACACCCTTCCTGTGACAGTCAGTGGTAACCAGGGACACACCTCCTGTGCCAGTGGTAACCAAGGACACCCCTCCTGTCACAATGGTACCAGGGACAGCCCTCCTGTGACAGTCGGTGGTAACCAGGGAAACCCACCTGTGACCATGGTAACCAAGGACACCCCTCCTGTGACAATGGTACCCCGGGACAGCCCTCCTGTGACAGTCGGTGGTAACCAGGGAAACCCACCTGTGACCATGGTAACCAAGGACACCCCTCCTGTGACAATGGTACCCAGGGACAGCCATCCTGTGACAGTTGGTGGTAACCAGGGAAACCCACCTGTGACATTCACAGTGCCCAGGGACACCGGCCTGTGACAGTCGGTGGTAACCAGGGACACGCATCTCTGACTGTCGGTGGTAACCAGGGAAACCCACCTGTGACCATGGTAACCAAGGACACACCTACTCTGACAGTCACTGGTAACCACGGACACTTCTCCTGTGACCGTGGCTACCAGGGACACGCACATATGACAGTCGGTGGTAACCAGGGACACATATTTCTGACAGTCGGTGGTAACCAGGGAAACCCACCTGTGACCATGGTAACCAAGGACACCCCTCCTGTGACAATGGTATCCATGGACAGCCCTCCTGTGACAGTCGGTGGTAACAAGGGAAACCCACCTGTGACCATGGTAACCAAGGACACCCCTACCCACAGTCACTGGTAACCAAGGACACCTCTCCTGTGACCATGGTTACCAGGGACACGCATCTCTGACAGTCGGTGGTAACCAGGGAAACCCACCTGTGACCACGGTAACCAAGGACACCCCTCCTGTGACAATAGTACCCACAGACAGCCCTCCTGTGACAGTCGGTGGTAACCAGGGAAACCCACCTGTGACATTCACAGTGCCCAGGGACACCGGCCTGTGACAGTCGGTGGTAACCAGGGAGACGCATCTCTGACAGTCGGTGGTAACCAGGGAAACCAACCTGTGACCATGGTAACCAAGGACACCCCTCAGTGACAATGGTACCCAGGGACAGCCCTCCTGTGACAGTCGGTGGTAACCAGGGAAACACACCTGTGACCATGGTAACCAAGGACACCCCTACCCACTGTCACTGGTAACCAAGGACACCTCTCCTGTGACCGTGGTTACTAGGGACACGCATATATGACAGTCGGTGGTAACCAGGGACAGGCATTTCTGACAGTCAGTGGTAACCAGGGAAACCCACCTGCAATCATGGTAACCAAGGACACCCCTCCTGTGACAGTCAGTGGTAACCAGGCAAACACCTCCTGTGCCAGTGGCAACCAAGGACACCCCTCCTGTGACAATGGTACCCAGGGACAGCCGTCCTGTGACAGTCGGTGGTAACCAGGGAAACCCACCTGTGACATGCACAGTGCCCAGGGACACCGGCCTGTGACAGTCGGTGGTAATCAGGGACACGCATCTCTGACAGTCGGTGGTAACCAGGGAAACCCACCTGTGACCATGGTAACCAAGGACACACCTACTGTGACAGTCACTGGTAACCACGGACACCTCTCCTGTGACCGTGGCTACCAGGGACACGCACATATGACAGTCGGTGGTAACCAGGGACACGCATCTCTGACAGTCAGTGGTAACCAGGGAAACCCACCTGTCGCCATGGTAACCAAGGACCCACCTACTGTGACAGTCACTGGTAACCACGGACACCTCTCCTGTGACCGTGGTTACCAGGGACACGCATATATGACAGTCGGTGGTAACCAGGGACACGCATCTCTGACAGTCAGTGGTAACCAGGGAAACCCACCTGCGACCATGTTAACCAAGGACACCCTTCCTGTGACAGTCAGTGGTAACCAGGGACACACCTCCTGTGCCAGTGGTAACCAAGGACACCCCTCCTGTCACAATGGTACCAGGGACAGCCCTCCTGTGACAGTCGGTGGTAACCAGGGAAACCCACCTGTGACCATGGTAACCAAGGACACCCCTCCTGTGACAATGGTACCCCGGGACAGCCCTCCTGTGACAGTCGGTGGTAACCAGGGAAACCCATCTGTGACCATGGTAACCAATGACACCCCTCCTGTGACAATGGTACCCAGGGACAGCCATCCTGTGACAGTCGGTGGTAACCAGGGAAACCCACCTGTGACATTCACAGTGCCCAGGGACACCGGCCTGTGACAGTCGGTGGTAACCAGGGAGACGCATCTCTGACAGTCGGTGGTAACCAGGGAAACCAACCTGTGACCATGGTAACCAAGGACACCCCTCAGTGACAATGGTACCCAGGGACAGCCCTCCTGTGACAGTCGGTGGTAACCAGGGAAACACACCTGTGACCATGGTAACCAAGGACACCCCTACCCACTGTCACTGGTAACCAAGGACACGTCTCCTGTGACCGTGGTTATCAGGGAGACGCATCTCTGACAGTCGGTGGTAACCAGGGAAACCCACCTGTGACCATGGTAACCAAGGACACCCCTCCTGTGACAATGGTACCCAGGGACAGCCCTCCTGTGACAGTCGGTGGTAACCAGGGAAACCCACCTGTGACCATGGTAACCAAGGACACCCCTCCTGTGACAATGGTACCCAGGGACAGCCCTCCTGTGACAGTCGGTGGTAACCAGGGAAACCCACCTGTGACCATGGTAACCAAGGACACACCTACTGTGACAGTCAATGGTAACCACGGACACCTCTCCTGTGACCGTGGCTACCAGGGACACGCACATATGACAGTCGGTGGTAACCAGGGACACGCATCTCTGACAGTCAGTGGTAACCAGGGAAACCCACCTGCGACCATGTTAACCAAGGACACCCCTCCTGTGACAGTCAGTGGTAACCAGGGACACAGTTCCTGTGCCAGTGGTAACCAAGGACACCCCTCCTGTGACAATGGTACCCAGGGACAGCCCTCCTGTGACAGTCGGTGGTAACCAGGGAAAACCACCTGCAACCATGGTAACCAAGGACACCCCTACCACAGTCACTCGTAACCAAGGACACCTCTCCTGTGACCGTGGTTACCAGGACACGCACATATGACAGTCGGTGGTAACCAGGGACACGCATCTCTGACAGTCAGTGGTAACCAGGGAAACCCACCTGCGACCATGGTAACCAAGGACACCCCTCCTGTCACAGTCAGTGGTAACCAGGGACACATCTCCTGTGCCAGTTGTAACCAAGGACACCCCTCCTGTGACAATGGTACCCAGGGACAGCCCTCCTGTGACAGTCAGTGGTAACCATGTACACTCAACTGTGACAGTCGGTGGTAACCAGGGAAACCCACCTGTGACATTCACAGTGCCCAGGGACACCTGCCTGTGACAGTCGGTGGTAACCAAGGACACGCATTTCTGACAGTCGGTGGTAACCAGGGAAACCCACCTGTGACCATGGTAACCAAGGACACCCCTCCTGTGACAATGGTATCCATGGACAGCCCTACTGTGACAGTCGGTGGTAACGAGGGAAACACACCTGTGACCATGGTAACCAAGGACACCCCTACCCACAGTCACTGGTAACCAAGGACACCTCTCCTGTGACCGTGGTTACCAGGGACACGCATCTCTGACAGTCGGTGGTAACCAGGGAAACCCACCTGTGACCACGGTAACCAAGGACACCCCTCCTGTGACAATAGTACCCAGGGACAGCCCTCCTGTGACAGTCGGTAGTAACCAGGGAAACCCACTTGTGACCATGGTAACCAAGGACACCCCTACCCACAGTCACTCGTAACCAAGGACACCTCTCCTGTGACCGTGGTTACCAGGACACGCACATATGACAGTCGGTGGTAACCAGGGACAGGCATTTCTGACAGTCAGTGGTAACCAGGGAAACCCACCTGCAACCATGGTAACCAAGGACACCCCTCCTGTGACAGTCAGTGGTAACCAGGCAAACACCTCCTGTGCCAGTGGTAACCAAGGACACCCCTCCTGTCACAATGGTACCCAGGGACAGCCCTCCTGTGACAGTCAGTGGTAACCATGTACACTCACCTGTGACAGTCGGTGGTAACCAGGGAAACCCACCTGTGACATTCACAGTGCCCAGGGACACCGGCCTGTGACAGTCGGTGGTAACCAGGGAGACGCATCTCTGACAGTCGGTGGTAACCAGGGAAACCCACCTGTGACCATGGTAACCAAGGACACCCCTCCTGTGACAATGGTACCAAGGGACAGCCCTCCTGTGACAGTCGGTGGTAACCAGGGAAAACCACCTGTGACCATGGTAACCAAGGACACCCCTACCCACAGTCACTGGTAAGCAAGGACACCTCTCCTGTGACTGTGGTTATCAGGGAGACGCATCTCTGACAGTCGGTGGTAACCAGGGAAACCCACCTGTGACCATGGTAACCAAGGACACCCCTCCTGTGACAATGGTACCCAGGGACAGCCCTCCTGTGACAGTCGGTGGTAACCAGGGAAACCCACCTGTGACCATGGTAACCAAGGACACCCCTCCTGTGACAATGGTACCCAGGGACAGCCATCCTGTGACAGTCGGTGGTAACCAGGGAAACCCACCTGTGACATTCACAGTGCCCAGGGACACCTGCCTGTGACAGTCGGTGGTAACCAGGGACACATATTTCTGACAGTCGGTGGTAACCAGGGAAACCCACCTGTGACCATGGTAACCAAGGACACACCTACTGTGACAGTCACTGGTAACCACGGACACCTCTCCTGTGACCGTGGCTACCACGGACACGCACATATGACAGTCGGTGGTAACCAGGGACACGCATCTCTGACAGTCGGTGGTAACAAGGGAAACCCACCTGTCGCCATGGTAACCAAGGACCCACCTACTGTGACAGTCACTGGTAACCACGGACACCTCTCCTGTGACCGTGGTTACCAGGGACACGCATATATGACAGTCGGTGGTAAACAGGGACACGCATCTATGACAGTCAGTGGTAACCAGGGAAACCCACCTGTGACCATGGTAACCAAGGACACCCCTCCTGTGACAATGGTACCCAGGGACAGCCATCCTGTGACAGTCGGTGGTAACCAGGGAAACCCACCTGTGACATTCACAGTGCCCAGGGACACGTGCCTGTGACAGTCGGTGGTAACCAGGGACACATATTTCTGACAGTCGGTGGTAACCAGGGAAACCCACCTGTGACCATGGTAACCAAGGACACCCCTCCTGTGACAATGGTATCCATGGACAGCCCTCCTGTGACAGTCGGTGGTAACAAGGGAAACCCACCTGTGACCATGGTAACCAAGGACACCCCTACCCACAGTCACTGGTAACCAAGGACACCTCTCCTGTGACCATGGTTACCAGGGACACGCATCTCTGACAGTCGGTGGTAACCAGGGAAACCCACCTGTGACCACGGTAACCAAGGACACCCCTCCTGTGACAATAGTACCCACAGACAGCCCTCCTGTGACAGTCGGTGGTAACCAGGGAAACCCACCTGTGACATTCACAGTGCCCAGGGACACCGGCCTGTGACAGTCGGTGGTAACCAGGGAGACGCATCTCTGACAGTCGGTGGTAACCAGGGAAACCAACCTGTGACCATGGTAACCAAGGACACCCCTCAGTGACAATGGTACCCAGGGACAGCCCTCCTGTGACAGTCGGTGGTAACCAGGGAAACACACCTGTGACCATGGTAACCAAGGACACCCCTACCCACTGTCACTGGTAACCAAGGACACCTCTCCTGTGACCGTGGTTACCAGGGACACGCATATATGACAGTCGGTGGTAACCAGGGACAGGCATTTCTGACAGTCAGTGGTAACCAGGGAAACCCACCTGCAATCATGGTAACCAAGGACACCCCTCCTGTGACAGTCAGTGGTAACCAGGCACATTCCTCCTGTGCCAGTGGCAACCAAGGACACCCCTCCTGTGACAATGGTACCCAGGGACAGCCGTCCTGTGACAGTCGGTGGTAACCAGGGAAACCCACCTGTGACATTCACAGTGCCCAGGGACACCGGCCTGTGACAGTCGGTGGTAATCAGGGACACGCATCTCTGACAGTCGGTGGTAACCAGGGAAACCCACCTGTGACCATGGTAACCAAGGACACCCCTACCCACAGTCACTGGTAAGCAAGGACACCTCTCCTGTGACTGTGGTTATCAGGGAGACGCATCTCTGACAGTCGGTGGTAACCAGGGAAACCCACCTGTGACCATGGTAACCAAGGACACCCCTCCTGTGACAATGGTACCCAGGGACAGCCCTCCTGTGACAGTCGGTGGTAACCAGGGAAACCCACCTGTGACCATGGTAACCAAGGACACCCCTCCTGTGACAATGGTACCCAGGGACAGCCCTCCTGTGACAGTCGGTGGTAACCAGGGAAACCCACCTGTGACCATGGTAACCAAGGACACCCCTCCTGTGACAATGGTACCCAGGGACAGCCCTCCTGTGACAGTCGGTGGTAACCAGGGAAACCCACCTGTGACCATGGTAACCAAGGACACCCCTCCTGTGAGAATGGTACCCAGGGACAGCCCTCCTGTGACAGTCGGTGGTAACCAGGGAAAACCACCTGTGACCATGGTAACCAAGGACACCCCTACCCACAGTCACTGGTAAGCAAGGACACCTCTCCTGTGACTGTGGTTATCAGGGAGACGCATCTCTGACAGTCGGTGGTAACCAGGGAAACCCACCTGTGACCATGGTAACCAAGGACACCCCTCCTGTGACAATGGTACCCAGGGACAGCCCTCCTGTGACAGTCGGTGGTAACCAGGGACACGCATCTCTGACAGTTGGTGGTAACCAGGGAAACCCACCTGTGACCATGGTAACCAAGGACACCCCTCTGTGACAATGGTACCCAGGGACAGCCCTCCTGTGACAGTCGGTGGTAACCAGGGAAACACACCTGTGACCATGGTAACCAAGGACACCCCTACCCACTGTCACTGGTAACCAAGGACACCTCTCCTGTGACCGTGGTTATCAGGGAGACGCATCTCTGACAGTCGGTGGTAACCAGGGCAACCCACCTGTGACATTCACAGTGCCCAGGGACACCGGCCTGTGACAGTCGGTGGTAACAAGGGAGACGCATCTCTGACAGTCGGTGGTAACCAGGGAAACCCACCTGTGACCATGGTAACCAAGGACACCCCTCTGTGACAATGGTACCCAGGGACAGCCCTCCTGTGACAGTCGGTGGTAACCAGGGAAACACACCTGTGACCATGGTAACCAAGGACACCCTTACCCACTGTCACTGGTAACCAAGGACACCTCTCCTGTGACCGTGGTTATCAGGGAGACGCATCTCTGACAGTCGGTGATAACCAGGGAATCCCACCTGTGACCATGGTAACCAAGGACAGCCCTCCTGTGACAATGGTACCCAGGGAGAGCCCTCCTGTGACAGTCGGTGGTAACCAGGGAAACCCACCTGTGACCATGGTAACCAAGGACACCCCTCCTGTGACAATGGTACCCAGGGACAGCCGTCCTGTGACAGTCGGTGGTAACCAGGGAAACCCACCTGTGACATTCACAGTGCCCAGGGACAACGGCCTGTGACAGTCGGTGGTAATCAGGGACACGCATCTCTGACAGTCGGTGGTAACCAGGGAAACCCACCTGTGACCATGGTAACCAAGGACACACCTACTGTGACAGTCACTGGTAACCACGGACACCTCTCCTGTGACCGTGGCTACCAGGGACACGCACATATGACAGTCGGTGGTAACCAGGGACACGCATCTCTGACAGTCAGTGGTAACCAGGGAAACCCACCTGCGACCATGTTAACCAAGGACACCCCTCCGGTGACAGTCAGTGGTAACCAGGGACACACCTCCTGTGCCAGTGGTAACCAAGGACACCCCTCCTGTGACAATGGTACCCAGGGACAGCCCTCCTGTGACAGTCGGTGGTAACCAGGGAAACCCACCTGTGACCATGGTAACCAAGGACACCCCTACCCACAGTCACTGGTAACCAAGGACACCTCTCCTGTGACCGTGGTTACCAGGACACGCACATATGACAGTCGGTGGTAACCAGGGACACGCATCTCTGACAGTCATTGGTAACCAGGGAAACCCACCTGCGACCATGGTAACCAAGGACACCCCTCCTGTGACAGTCAGTGGTAACCAGGGACACACCTCCTGTGCCAGTGGTAACCAAGGACACCCCTCCTGTGACAATGGTACCCAGGGACAGCCCTCCTGTGACAGTCGGTGGTAACCAGGGAAAACCACCTGTGACCATGGTAACCAAGGACACCCCTACCCACAGTCACTGGTAAGCAAGGACACCTCTCCTGTGACCGTGGTTATCAGGGAGACGCATCTCTGACAGTCGGTGGTAACCAGGGAAACCCACCTGTGACCATGGTAACCAAGGACACCCCTCCTTTGACAATGGTACACAGGGACAGCCCTCCTGTGACAGTCGGTGGTAACCAGGGAAACCCACCTGTGACCATGGTAACCAAGGACACCCCTCCTGTGACAATGGTACCCAGGGACAGCCATCCTGTGACAGTCGGTGGTAACCAGGGAAACCCACCTGTGACATTCACAGTGCCCAGGGACACCTGCCTGTGACAGTCGGTGGTAACCAGGGACACATATTTCTGACAGTCGGTGGTAAGCAGGGAAACCCACCTGTGACCATGGTAACCAAGGACACCCCTCCTGTGACAATGGTATCCATGGACAGCCCTCCTGTGACAGTCGGTGGTAACAAGGGAAACCCACCTGTGACCATGGTAACCAAGGACACCCCTACCCACAGTCACTGGTAACCAAGGACACCTCTCCTGTGACCATGGTTACCAGGGACACGCATCTCTGACAGTCGGTGGTAACCAGGGAAACACACCTGTGACCACGGTAACCAAGGACACCCCTCCTGTGACAATAGTACCCACGGACAGCCCTCCTGTGACAGTCGGTGGTAACCAGGGAAACCCACCTGTGACCATGGTAACCAAGGACACCCGTCCTGTGACAATGGTACCAAGGGACAGCCCTCCTGTGACAGTCGGTGGTAACCAGGGAAACCCACCTGTGACCATGGTAACCAAGGACACCCCTCCTGTGACAATGGAACCCAGGGACAGCCGTCCTGTGACAGTCGGTGGTAAACAGGGAGACGCATCTCTGACAGTCGGTGGTAACCAGGGAAACCCACCTGTGACCATGGTAACCAAGGACACCCCTCTGTGACAATGGTACCCAGGGACAGCCCTCCTGTGACAGTCGGTGGTAACCAGGGAAACACACCTGTGACCATGGTAACCAAGGACACCCCTACCCACAGTCACTGGTAACCAAGGACACCTCTCCTGTGACCGTGGTTATCAGGGAGACGCATCTCTGACAGTCGGTGGTAACCAGGGAAACCCACCTGTGACATTCACAGTGCCCAGGGACACCGGCCTGTGACAGTCGGTGGTAACCAGGGACACGCATCTCTGACAGTCAGTGGTAACCAGGGAAACCCACCTGCGACCATGTTAAACAAGGACACCCCTCCTGTGACAGTCAGTGGTAACCAGGGACACACCTCCTGTGCCAGTGGTAACCAAGGACACCCCTCCTGTGACAACGGTACCCAGGGACAGCCCTCCTGTGACAGTCGGTGGTAACCAGGGAAAACCACCTGTGAACATGGTAACCAAGGACACCCCTACCCACAGTCACTGGTAACCAAGGACACCTCTCCTGTGACCGTGGTTACCAGGACACGCACATATGACAGTCGGTGGTAACCAGGGACACGCATTTCTGACAGTCAGTGGTAACCAGGGAAACCCACCTGCGACCATGGTAACCAAGGACACCCCTCCTGTGACAGTCAGTGGTAACCAGGGACACACCTCCTGTGCTAGTGGTAACCAAGCACACCCCTCCTGTCACAATGGTACCCAGGGACAGCCCTCCTGTGACAGTCAGTGGTAACCATGTACACTCACCTGTGACAGTCGGTGGTAACCAGGGAAACCCACCTGTGACATTCACAGTGCCCAGGGACACCGGACTGGGACAGTCGGTGGTAACCAGGAAGACGCATCTCTGACAGTCGGTGGTAACCAGGGAAACCCACCTGTGACCATGGTAACCAAGGACACCCCTCTGTGACAATGGTACCCAGGGACAGCCCTCCTGTGACAGTCAGTGGTAACCAGGGAAACCCACCTGTGACCATGGTAACCAAGGACACCCCTCCTGTGACAATGGTACCCAGGGACAGCCCTCCTGTGACAGTCGGTGGTAATCAGGGAAACTCACCTGTGACATTCACAGTGCCCAGGGACACCGGCCTGTGACAGTCGGTGGTAACCAGGGACACGCAACTCTGAGAGTCGGTGGTAACCAGGGAAACCCACCTGTGACCATGGTAACCAAGGACACACCTACTGTGCCAGTCACTGGTAACCACGGACACCTCTCCTGTTACTGTGGTTACCAGGGACACGCACATATGACAGTCGGTGGTAACCAGGGACACGCATCTCTGACAGTCAGTGGTAACCAGGGAAACCCACCTGTGAACAAGTTAACCAAGGACACCCCTACCCACAGTCACTGGTAACCAAGGACACCTCTCCTGTGACCGTGGTTACCAGGACACGCACATATGACAGTCGGTGGTAACCAGGGACACGCATCTCTGACAGTCAGTGGTAACCAGGGAAACCCACCTGCGACCATGGTAACCAAGGACACCCCTCCTGTGACAGTCAGTGGTAACCAGGGACACACCTCCTGTGCCAGTGGTAACCAAGGACACCCCTACCCACAGTCACTGGTAACCAAGGACACCTCTCCTGTGACCGTGGTTATCAGGGAGACGCATCTCTGACAGTCGGTGTTAACCAGGGAAAACCACCTGTGACATTCACAGTGCCCAGGGACACCGGCCTGTGACAGTCGGTGGTAACCAGGGAGACGCATCTCTGACAGTCGGTGGTAACCAGGGAAACCAACCTGTGACCATGGTAACCAAGGACACCCCTCTGTGACAATGGTACCCACGGACAGCCCTCCTGTGACAGTCGGTGGTAACCAGGGAAACACACCTGTGACCATGGTAACCAAGGACACCCCTACCCACTGTCACTGGTAACCAAGGACACCTCTCCTGTGACCGTGGTTATCAGGGAGACGCATCTCTGACAGTCGGTGGTAACCAGGGAAACCCACCTGTGACCATGGTAACCAAGGACACCCCTCCTGTGACAATGGTACCCAGGGACAGCCCTCCTGTGACAGTCGGTGGTAACCAGGGAAACCCACCTGTGACCATGGTAACCAAGGACACCCCTCCTGTGACAATGGTACCCAGGGACAGCCATCTTGTGACAGTCGGTGGTAACCAGGGAAACCCACCTGTGACATTCACAGTGCCCAGGGACACCGGCCTGTGACAGTCGGTGGTAACCAGGGACACGCATCTCTGACAGTCGGTGGTAACCAGGGAAACCCACCTGTGACCATGGTAACCAAGGATACCCCTCTGTGACAATGGTACCCAGGGACAGCCCTCCTGTGACAGTCGGTGGTAACCAGGGAAACACACCTGTGACCATGGTAACCAAGGACACCCCTACCCACTGTCACTGGTAACCAAGGACACCTCTCCTGTGACCGTGGTTATCAGGGAGACGCATCTCTGACAGTCGGTGGTAACCAGGGCAACCCACCTGTGACATTCACAGTGCCCAGGGACACCGGCCTGTGACAGTCGGTGGTAACCAGGGAGACGCATCTCTGACAGTCGATGGTAACCAGGGAAACCCACCTGTGACCATGGTAACCAAGGACACCCCTCTGTGACAATGGTACCCAGGGACAGCCCTCCTGTGACAGTCGGTGGTAACCAGGGAAACACACCTGTGACCATGGTAACCAAGGACACCCCTACCCACTGTCACTGGTAACCAAGGACACCTCTCCTGTGACCGTGGTTATCAGGGAGACGCATCTCTGACAGTCGGTGATAACCAGGGAATCCCACCTGTGACCATGGTAACCAAGGACACCCCTCCTGTGACAATGGTACCCAGGGAGAGCCCTCCTGTGACAGTCGGTGGTAACCAGGGAAACCCACCTGTGACCATGGTAACCAAGGACACCCCTCCTGTGACAATGGTACCCAGGGACAGCCGTCCTGTGACAGTCGGTGGTAACCAGGGAAACCCACCTGTGACATTCACAGTGCCCAGGGACACCGGCCTGTGACAGTCGGTGGTAATCAGGGACACGCATCTCTGACAGTCGGTGGTAACCAGGGAAACCCACCTGTGACCATGGTAACCAAGGACACACCTACTGTGACAGTCACTGGTAACCACGGACACCTCTCCTGTGACCGTGGCTACCAGGGACACGCACATATGACAGTCGGTGGTAACCAGGGACACGCATCTCTGACAGTCAGTGGTAACGAGGGAAACCCACCTGCGACCATGGTAACCAAGGACACCCCTCCTGTGACAGTCAGTGGTAACCAGGGACACACCTCCTGTGCCAGTGGTAACCAAGGACACCCCTACCCACATTCACTGGTAACCAAGGACACCTCTCCTGTGACCGTGGTTATCAGGGAGACGCATCTCTGACAGTCGGTGGTAACCAGGGCAACCCACCTGTGACATTCACAGTGCCCAGGGACACCGGCCTGTGACAGTCGGTGGTAACCAGGGAGACGCATCTCTGACAGTCGGTGGTAACCAGGGAAACCCACCTGTGACCATGGTAACCAAGGACACCCCTCTGTGACAATGGTACCCAGGGACAGCCCTCCTGTGACAGTCGGTGGTAACCAGGGAAACACACCTGTGACCATGGTAACCAAGGACACCCCTACCCACTGTCACTGGTAACCAAGGACACCTCTCCTGTGACCGTGGTTATCAGGGAGACGCATCTCTGACAGTCGGTGATAACCAGGGAATCCCACCTGTGACCATGGTAACCAAGGACACCCCTCCTGTGACAATGGTACCCAGGGAGAGCCCTCCTGTGACAGTCGGTGGTAACCAGGGAAACCCACCTGTGACCATGGTAACCAAGGACACCCCTCCTGTGACAATGGTACCCAGGGACAGCCGTCCTGTGACAGTCGGTGGTAACCAGGGAAACCCACCTGTGACATTCACAGTGCCCAGGGACACCGGCCTGTGACAGTCGGTGGTAATCAGGGACACGCATCTCTGACAATCGGTGGTAACCAGGGAAACCCACCTGTGACCATGGTAACCAAGGACACACCTACTGTGACAGTCACTGGTAACCACGGACACCTCTCCTGTGACCGTGGCTACCAGGGACACGCACATATGACAGTCGGTGGTAACCAGGGACACGCATCTCTGACAGTCAGTGGTAACCAGGGAAACCCACCTGCGACCATGGTAACCAAGGACACCCCTCCTGTGACAGTCAGTGGTAACCAGGGACACACCTCCTGTGCCAGTGGTAACCAAGGACACCCCTACCCACATTCACTGGTAACCAAGGACACCTCTCCTGTGACCGTGGTTATCAGGGAGACGCATCTCTGACAGTCGGTGGTAACCAGGGAAACCCACCTGTGACATTCACAGTGCCCAGGGACACCGGCCTGTGACAGTCGGTGGTAACCAGGGAGACGCATCTCTGACAGTCGGTGGTAACCAGGGAAACCCACCTGTGACCATGGTAACCAAGGACACCCCTCTGTGACAATGGTACCCAGGGACAGCCCTCCTGTGACAGTCGGTGGTAACCAGGGAAACACACCTGTGACCATGGTAACCAAGGACACCCCTCCTGTGACAATGGTATCCATGGACAGCCCTCCTGTGACAGTCGGTGGTAACAAGGGAAACCCACCTGTGACCATGGTAACCAAGGACACCCCTACCCACAGTCACTGGTAACCAAGGACACCTCTCCTGTGACCATGGTTACCAGGGACACGCATCTCTGACAGTCGGTGGTAACCAGGGAAACCCACCTGTGACCACGGTAACCAAGGACACCCCTCCTGTGACAATAGTACCCACAGACAGCCCTCCTGTGACAGTCGGTGGTAACCAGGGAAACCCACCTGTGACATTCACAGTGCCCAGGGACACCGGCCTGTGACAGTCGGTGGTAACCAGGGAGACGCATCTCTGACAGTCGGTGGTAACCAGGGAAACCAACCTGTGACCATGGTAACCAAGGACACCCCTCAGTGACAATGGTACCCAGGGACAGCCCTCCTGTGACAGTCGGTGGTAACCAGGGAAACACACCTGTGACCATGGTAACCAAGGACACCCCTACCCACTGTCACTGGTAACCAAGGACACCTCTCCTGTGACCGTGGTTACCAGGGACACGCATATATGACAGTCGGTGGTAACCAGGGACAGGCATTTCTGACAGTCAGTGGTAACCAGGGAAACCCACCTGCAATCATGGTAACCAAGGACACCCCTCCTGTGACAGTCAGTGGTAACCAGGCAAACACCTCCTGTGCCAGTGGCAACCAAGGACACCCCTCCTGTGACAATGGTACCCAGGGACAGCCGTCCTGTGACAGTCGGTGGTAACCAGGGAAACCCACCTGTGACATTCACAGTGCCCAGGGACACCGGCCTGTGACAGTCGGTGGTAATCAGGGACACGCATCTCTGACAGTCGGTGGTAACCAGGGAAACCCACCTGTGACCATGGTAACCAAGGACACACCTACTGTGACAGTCACTGGTAACCACGGACACCTCTCCTGTGACCGTGGCTACCAGGGACACGCACATATGACAGTCGGTGGTAACCAGGGACACGCATCTCTGACAGTCAGTGGTAACCAGGGAAACCCACCTGTCGCCATGGTAACCAAGGACCCACCTACTGTGACAGTCACTGGTAACCACGGACACCTCTCCTGTGACCGTGGTTACCAGGGACACGCATATATGACAGTCGGTGGTAACCAGGGACACGCATCTCTGACAGTCAGTGGTAACCAGGGAAACCCACCTGCGACCATGTTAACCAAGGACACCCTTCCTGTGACAGTCAGTGGTAACCAGGGACACACCTCCTGTGCCAGTGGTAACCAAGGACACCCCTCCTGTCACAATGGTACCAGGGACAGCCCTCCTGTGACAGTCGGTGGTAACCAGGGAAACCCACCTGTGACCATGGTAACCAAGGACACCCCTCCTGTGACAATGGTACCCCGGGACAGCCCTCCTGTGACAGTCGGTGGTAACCAGGGAAACCCATCTGTGACCATGGTAACCAATGACACCCCTCCTGTGACAATGGTACCCAGGGACAGCCATCCTGTGACAGTCGGTGGTAACCAGGGAAACCCACCTGTGACATTCACAGTGCCCAGGGACACCGGCCTGTGACAGTCGGTGGTAACCAGGGAGACGCATCTCTGACAGTCGGTGGTAACCAGGGAAACCAACCTGTGACCATGGTAACCAAGGACACCCCTCAGTGACAATGGTACCCAGGGACAGCCCTCCTGTGACAGTCGGTGGTAACCAGGGAAACACACCTGTGACCATGGTAACCAAGGACACCCCTACCCACTGTCACTGGTAACCAAGGACACGTCTCCTGTGACCGTGGTTATCAGGGAGACGCATCTCTGACAGTCGGTGGTAACCAGGGAAACCCACCTGTGACCATGGTAACCAAGGACACCCCTCCTGTGACAATGGTACCCAGGGACAGCCCTCCTGTGACAGTCGGTGGTAACCAGGGAAACCCACCTGTGACCATGGTAACCAAGGACACCCCTCCTGTGACAATGGTACCCAGGGACAGCCCTCCTGTGACAGTCGGTGGTAACCAGGGAAACCCACCTGTGACCATGGTAACCAAGGACACACCTACTGTGACAGTCAATGGTAACCACGGACACCTCTCCTGTGACCGTGGCTACCAGGGACACGCACATATGACAGTCGGTGGTAACCAGGGACACGCATCTCTGACAGTCAGTGGTAACCAGGGAAACCCACCTGTCGCCATGGTAACCAAGGACCCACCTACTGTGACAGTCACTGGTAACCACGGACACCTCTCCTGTGACCGTGGTTACCAGGGACACGCATATATGACAGTCGGTGGTAACCAGGGACACGCATCTCTGACAGTCAGTGGTAACCAGGGAAACCCACCTGCGACCATGGTAACCAAGGACACCCTTCCTGTGACAGTCAGTGGTAACCAGGGACACACCTCCTGTGCCAGTGGTAACCAAGGACACCCCTCCTGTCACAATGGTACCAGGGACAGCCCTCCTGTGACAGTCGGTGGTAACCAGGGAAACCCACCTGTGACCATGGTAACCAAGGACACCCCTCCTGTGACAATGGTACCCCGGGACAGCCCTCCTGTGACAGTCGGTGGTAACCAGGGAAACCCACCTGTGACCATGGTAACCAATGACACCCCTCCTGTGACAATGGTACCCAGGGACAGCCATCCTGTGATAGTCGGTGGTAACCAGGGAAACCCACCTGTGACATTCACAGTGCCCAGGGACACCGGCCTGTGACAGTCGGTGGTAACCAGGGAGACGCATCTCTGACAGTCGGTGGTAACCAGGGAAACCAACCTGTGACCATGGTAACCAAGGACACCCCTCAGTGACAATGGTACCCAGGGACAGCCCTCCTGTGACAGTCGGTGGTAACCAGGGAAACACACCTGTGACCATGGTAACCAAGGACACCCCTACCCACTGTCACTGGTAACCAAGGACACCTCTCCTGTGACCGTGGTTACCAGGGACACGCATATATGACAGTCGGTGGTAACCAGGGACAGGCATTTCTGACAGTCAGTGGTAACCAGGGAAACCCACCTGCAATCATGGTAACCAAGGACACCCCTCCTGTGACAGTCAGTGGTAACCAGGCAAACACCTCCTGTGCCAGTGGCAACCAAGGACACCCCTCCTGTGACAATGGTACCCAGGGACAGCCGTCCTGTGACAGTCGGTGGTAACCAGGGAAACCCACCTGTGACATTCACAGTGCCCAGGGACACCGGCCTGTGACAGTCGGTGGTAATCAGGGACACGCATCTCTGACAGTCGGTGGTAACCAGGGAAACCCACCTGTGACCATGGTAACCAAGGACACACCTACTGTGACAGTCACTGGTAACCACGGACACCTCTCCTGTGACCGTGGCTACCAGGGACACGCACATATGACAGTCGGTGGTAACCAGGGACACGCATCTCTGACAGTCAGTGGTAACCAGGGAAACCCACCTGTCGCCATGGTAACCAAGGACCCACCTACTGTGACAGTCACTGGTAACCACGGACACCTCTCCTGTGACCGTGGTTACCAGGGACACGCATATATGACAGTCGGTGGTAACCAGGGACACGCATCTCTGACAGTCAGTGGTAACCAGGGAAACCCACCTGCGACCATGGTAACCAAGGACACCCCTCCTGTGACAACGGTACCCAGGGACAGCCCTCCTGTGACAGTCGGTGGTAACCAGGGAAAACCACCTGTGAACATGGTAACCAAGGACACCCCTACCCACAGTCACTGGTAACCAAGGACACCTCTCCTGTGACCGTGGTTACCAGGACACGCACATATGACAGTCGGTGGTAACCAGGGACACGCATTTCTGACAGTCAGTGGTAACCAGGGAAACCCACCTGCGACCATGGTAACCAAGGACACCCCTCCTGTGACAGTCAGTGGTAACCAGGGACACACCTCCTGTGCTAGTGGTAACCAAGCACACCCCTCCTGTCACAATGGTACCCAGGGACAGCCCTCCTGTGACAGTCAGTGGTAACCATGTACACTCACCTGTGACAGTTGGTGGTAACCAGGGAAACACACCTGTGACATTCACAGTGCCCAGGGACACCGGACTGGGACAGTCGGTGGTAACCAGGAAGACGCATCTCTGACAGTCGGTGGTAACCAGGGAAACCCACCTGTGACCATGGTAACCAAGGACACCCCTCTGTGACAATGGTACCCAGGGACAGCCCTC
Source organism: Rangifer tarandus platyrhynchus (assembly GCA_949782905.1). Lineage (NCBI taxonomy): Eukaryota > Metazoa > Chordata > Mammalia > Artiodactyla > Cervidae > Rangifer > Rangifer tarandus. The sequence goes on from OX460344.1 coordinate 44,816,047, forward strand.
CTGTGACAGTCAGTGGTAACCAGGGAAACCCACCTGTGACCATGGTAACCAAGGACACCCCTCCTGTGACAATGGTACCCAGGGACAGCCCTCCTGTGACAGTCGGTGGTAATCAGGGAAAATCACCTGTGACATTCACAGTGCCCAGGGACACCGGCCTGTGACAGTCGGTGGTAACCAGGGACACGCATCTCTGACAGTCGGTGGTAACCAGGGAAACCCACCTGTGACCTTGGTAACCAAGGACACACCTACTGTGCCAGTCACTGGTAACCACGGACACCTCTCCTGTGACTGTGGTTACCAGGGACACGCACATATGACAGTCGGTGGTAACCAGGGACACGCATCTCTGACAGTCAGTGGTAACCAGGGAAACCCACCTGTGAACAAGTTAACCAAGGACACCCCTACCCACAGTCACTGGTAACCAAGGACACCTCTCCTGTGACCGTGGTTACCAGGACACGCACATATGACAGTCGGTGGTAACCAGGGACACGCATCTCTGACAGTCAGTGGTAACCAGGGAAACCCACCTGCGACCATGGTAACCAAGGACACCCCTCCTGTGACAGTCAGTGGTAACCAGGGACACACCTCCTGTGCCAGTGGTAACCAAGGACACCCCTACCCACAGTCACTGGTAACCAAGGACACCTCTCCTGTGACCGTGGTTATCAGGGAGACGCATCTCTGACAGTCGGTGGTAACCAGGGAAAACCACCTGTGACATTCACAGTGCCCAGGGACACCAGCCTGTGACAGTCGGTGGTAACCAGGGAGACGCATCTCTGACAGTCGGTGGTAACCAGGGAAACCAACCTGTGACCATGGTAAGCAAGGACACCCCTCTGTGACAATGGTACCCACGGACAGCCCTCCTGTGACAGTCGGTGGTAACCAGGGAAACACACCTGTGACCATGGTAACCAAGGACACCCCTACCCACTGTCACTGGTAACCAAGGACACCTCTCCTGTGACCGTGGTTATCAGGGAGACGCATCTCTGACAGTCGGTGGTAACCAGGGAAACCCACCTGTGACCATGGTAACCAAGGACACCACTCCTGTGACAATGGTACCCAGGGACAGCCCTCCTGTGACAGTCGGTGGTAACCAGGGAAACCCACCTGTGACCATGGTAACCAAGGACACCCCTCCTGTGACAATGGTACCCAGGGACAGCCATCCTGTGACAGTCGGTGGTAACCAGGGAAACCCACCTGTGACATTCACAGTGCCCAGGGACACCGGCCTGTGACAGTCGGTGGTAACCAGGGACACGCATCTCTGACAGTCGGTGGTAACCAGGGAAACCCACCTGTGACCATGGTAACCAAGGACACCCCTCTGTGACAATGGTACCCAGGGACAGCCCTCCTGTGACAGTCGGTGGTAACCAGGGAAACACACCTGTGACCATGGTAACCAAGGACACCCCTACCCACTGTCACTGGTAACCAAGGACACCTCTCCTGTGACCGTGGTTATCAGGGAGACGCATCTCTGACAGTCGGTGGTAACCAGGGCAACCCACCTGTGACATTCACAGTGCCCAGGGACACCGGCCTGTGACAGTCGGTGGTAACAAGGGAGACGCATCTCTGACAGTCGGTGGTAACCAGGGAAACCCACCTGTGACCATGGTAACCAAGGACACCCCTCTGTGACAATGGTACCCAGGGAGAGCCCTCCTGTGACAGTCGGTGGTAACCAGGGAAACACACCTGTGACCATGGTAACCAAGGACACCCCTACCCACTGTCACTGGTAACCAAGGACACCTCTCCTGTGACCGTGGTTATCAGGGAGACGCATCTCTGACAGTCGGTGATAACCAGGGAATCCCACCTGTGACCATGGTAACCAAGGACACCCCTCCTGTGACAATGGTACCCAGGGAGAGCCCTCCTGTGACAGTCGATGGTAACCAGGGAAACCCACCTGTGACCATGGTAACCAAGGACACCCCTCCTGTGACAATGGTACCCAGGGACAGCCGTCCTGTGACAGTCGGTGGTAACCAGGGAAACCCACCTGTGACATTCACAGTGCCCAGGGACACCGGCCTGTGACAGTCGGTGGTAATCAGGGACACGCATCTCTGACAGTCGGTGGTAACCAGGGAAACCCACCTGTGACCATGGTAACCAAGGACACACCTACTGTGACAGTCACTGGTAACCACGGACACCTCTCCTGTGACCGTGGCTACCAGGGACACGCACATATGACAGTCGGTGGTAACCAGGGACACGCATCTCTGACAGTCAGTGGTAACCAGGGAAACCCACCTGTCGCCATGGTAACCAAGGACCCACCTACTGTGACAGTCACTGGTAACCACGGACACCTCTCCTGTGACCGTGGTTACCAGGGACACGCATATATGACAGTCGGTGGTAACCAGGGACACGCATCTCTGACAGTCAGTGGTAACCAGGGAAACCCACCTGCGACCATGGTAACCAAGGACACCCTTCCTGTGACAGTCAGTGGTAACCAGGGACACACCTCCTGTGCCAGTGGTAACCAAGGACACCCCTCCTGTCACAATGGTACCAGGGACAGCCCTCCTGTGACAGTCGGTGGTAACCAGGGAAACCCACCTGTGACCATGGTAACCAAGGACACCCCTCCTGTGACAATGGTACCCCGGGACAGCCCTCCTGTGACAGTCGGTGGTAACCAGGGAAACCCACCTGTGACCATGGTAACCAATGACACCCCTCCTGTGACAATGGTACCCAGGGACAGCCATCCTGTGACAGTCGGTGGTAACCAGGGAAACCCACCTGTGACATTCACAGTGCCCAGGGACACCGGCCTGTGACAGTCGGTGGTAACCAGGGAGACGCATCTCTGACAGTCGGTGGTAACCAGGGAAACCAACCTGTGACCATGGTAACCAAGGACACCCCTCAGTGACAATGGTACCCAGGGACAGCCCTCCTGTGACAGTCGGTGGTAACCAGGGAAACACACCTGTGACCATGGTAACCAAGGACACCCCTACCCACTGTCACTGGTAACCAAGGACACCTCTCCTGTGACCGTGGTTACCAGGGACACGCATATATGACAGTCGGTGGTAACCAGGGACAGGCATTTCTGACAGTCAGTGGTAACCAGGGAAACCCACCTGCAATCATGGTAACCAAGGACACCCCTCCTGTGACAGTCAGTGGTAACCAGGCAAACACCTCCTGTGCCAGTGGCAACCAAGGACACCCCTCCTGTGACAATGGTACCCAGGGACAGCCGTCCTGTGACAGTCGGTGGTAACCAGGGAAACCCACCTGTGACATTCACAGTGCCCAGGGACACCGGCCTGTGACAGTCGGTGGTAATCAGGGACACGCATCTCTGACAGTCGGTGGTAACCAGGGAAACCCACCTGTGACCATGGTAACCAAGGACACACCTACTGTGACAGTCACTGGTAACCACGGACACCTCTCCTGTGACCGTGGCTACCAGGGACACGCACATATGACAGTCGGTGGTAACCAGGGACACGCATCTCTGACAGTCAGTGGTAACCAGGGAAACCCACCTGTCGCCATGGTAACCAAGGACCCACCTACTGTGACAGTCACTGGTAACCACGGACACCTCTCCTGTGACCGTGGTTACCAGGGACACGCATATATGACAGTCGGTGGTAACCAGGGACACGCATCTCTGACAGTCAGTGGTAACCAGGGAAACCCACCTGCGACCATGGTAACCAAGGACACCCTTCCTGTGACAGTCAGTGGTAACCAGGGACACACCTCCTGTGCCAGTGGTAACCAAGGACACCCCTCCTGTCACAATGGTACCAGGGACAGCCCTCCTGTGACAGTCGGTGGTAACCAGGGAAACCCACCTGTGACCATGGTAACCAAGGACACCCCTCCTGTGACAATGGTACCCCGGGACAGCCCTCCTGTGACAGTCGGTGGTAACCAGGGAAACCCATCTGTGACCATGGTAACCAATGACACCCCTCCTGTGACAATGGTACCCAGGGACAGCCATCCTGTGACAGTCGGTGGTAACCAGGGAAACCCACCTGTGACATTCACAGTGCCCAGGGACACCGGCCTGTGACAGTCGGTGGTAACCAGGGAGACGCATCTCTGACAGTCGGTGGTAACCAGGGAAACCAACCTGTGACCATGGTAACCAAGGACACCCCTCAGTGACAATGGTACCCAGGGACAGCCCTCCTGTGACAGTCGGTGGTAACCAGGGAAACACACCTGTGACCATGGTAACCAAGGACACCCCTACCCACTGTCACTGGTAACCAAGGACACGTCTCCTGTGACCGTGGTTATCAGGGAGACGCATCTCTGACAGTCGGTGGTAACCAGGGAAACCCACCTGTGACCATGGTAACCAAGGACACCCCTCCTGTGACAATGGTACCCAGGGACAGCCCTCCTGTGACAGTCGGTGGTAACCAGGGAAACCCACCTGTGACCATGGTAACCAAGGACACCCCTCCTGTGACAATGGTACCCAGGGACAGCCCTCCTGTGACAGTCGGTGGTAACCAGGGAAACCCACCTGTGACCATGGTAACCAAGGACACACCTACTGTGACAGTCAATGGTAACCACGGACACCTCTCCTGTGACCGTGGCTACCAGGGACACGCACATATGACAGTCGGTGGTAACCAGGGACACGCATCTCTGACAGTCAGTGGTAACCAGGGAAACCCACCTGCGACCATGTTAACCAAGGACACCCCTCCTGTGACAGTCAGTGGTAACCAGGGACACAGTTCCTGTGCCAGTGGTAACCAAGGACACCCCTCCTGTGACAATGGTACCCAGGGACAGCCCTCCTGTGACAGTCGGTGGTAACCAGGGAAAACCACCTGCAACCATGGTAACCAAGGACACCCCTACCACAGTCACTCGTAACCAAGGACACCTCTCCTGTGACCGTGGCTACCAGGGACACGCATCTCTGACAGTCGGTGGTAACCAGGGAAACCCACCTGTGACATTCACAGTGCCCAGGGACACCTGCCTGTGACAGTCGGTGGTAACCAAGGACACGCATTTCTGACAGTCGGTGGTAACCAGGGAAACCCATCTGTGACCATGGTAACCAAGGACACCCCTCCTGTGACAATGGTATCCATGGACAGCCCTACTGTGACAGTCGGTGGTAACGAGGGAAACACACCTGTGACCATGGTAACCAAGGACACCCCTACCCACAGTCACTGGTAACCAAGGACACCTCTCCTGTGACCGTGGTTACCAGGGACACGCATCTCTGACAGTCGGTGGTAACCAGGGAAACCCACCTGTGACCACGGTAACCAAGGACACCCCTCCTGTGACAATAGTACCCAGGGACAGCCCTCCTGTGACAGTCGGTAGTAACCAGGGAAACCCACTTGTGACCATGGTAACCAAGGACACCCCTACTCACAGTCACTCGTAACCAAGGACACCTCTCCTGTGACCGTGGTTACCAGGACACGCACATATGACAGTCGGTGGTAACCAGGGACAGGCATTTCTGACAGTCAGTGGTAACCAGGGAAACCCACCTGCAACCATGGTAACCAAGGACACCCCTCCTGTGACAGTCAGTGGTAACCAGGCAAACACCTCCTGTGCCAGTGGTAACCAAGGACACCCCTCCTGTCACAATGGTACCCAGGGACAGCCCTCCTGTGACAGTCAGTGGTAACCATGTACACTCACCTGTGACAGTCGGTGGTAACCAGGGAAACCCACCTGTGACATTCACAGTGCCCAGGGACACCGGCCTGTGACAGTCGGTGGTAACCAGGGAGACGCATCTCTGACAGTCGGTGGTAACCAGGGAAACCCACCTGTGACCATGGTAACCAAGGACACCCCTCCTGTGACAATGGTACCAAGGGACAGCCCTCCTGTGACAGTCGGTGGTAACCAGGGAAAACCACCTGTGACCATGGTAACCAAGGACACCCCTACCCACAGTCACTGGTAAGCAAGGACACCTCTCCTGTGACTGTGGTTATCAGGGAGACGCATCTCTGACAGTCGGTGGTAACCAGGGAAACCCACCTGTGACCATGGTAACCAAGGACACCCCTCCTGTGACAATGGTACCCAGGGACAGCCCTCCTGTGACAGTCGGTGGTAACCAGGGAAACCCACCTGTGACCATGGTAACCAAGGACACCCCTCCTGTGACAATGGTACCCAGGGACAGCCATCCTGTGACAGTCGGTGGTAACCAGGGAAACCCACCTGTGACATTCACAGTGCCCAGGGACACCTGCCTGTGACAGTCGGTGGTAACCAGGGACACATATTTCTGACAGTCGGTGGTAACCAGGGAAACCCACCTGTGACCATGGTAACCAAGGACACCCCTCCTGTGACAATGGTATCCATGGACAGCCCTCCTGTGACAGTCGGTGGTAACAAGGGAAACACACCTGTGACCAGGGTAACCAAGGACACCCCTACCCACAGTCACTGGTAACCAAGGACACCTCTCCTGTGACCATGGTTACCAGGGACACGCATCTCTGACAGTCGGTGGTAACCAGGGAAACCCACCTGTGACGACGGTAACCAAGGACACCCCTCCTGTGACAATAGTACCCACAGACAGCCCTCCTGTGACAGTCGGTGGTAACCAGGGAAACCCACCTGTGACCATGGTAACCAAGGACACCCCAACCCACAGTCACTGGTAACCAAGGACACCTCTCCTGTGACTGTGGTTACCAGGACACGCACATATGACAGTCGGTGGTAACCAGGGAGAGGCATTTCAGACAGTCAGTGGTAACCAGGGAAACCCACCTGCAATCATGGTAACCAAGGACACCCCTCCTGTGACAGTCAGTGGTAACCAGCCAAACACATCCTGTGCCAGTGGCAACCAAGGACACCCCTCCTGTCACAATGGTACCCAGGGACAGCCCTCCTGTGACAGTCAGTGGTAACCATGTACACTCACCTGTGACAGTCGGTGGTAACCAGGGAAACCCACCTGTGACATTCACAGTGCACAGGGACACCGGCCTGTGACAGTCGGTGGTAACCAGGGAGACGCATCTCTGACAGTCGGTGGTAACCAGGGAAACACACCTGTGACCATGGTAACCAAGGACACCCCTACCCACAGTCACTGGTAACCAAGGACACCTCTCCTGTGACCGTGGTTACCAGGACACGCACATATGACAGTCGGTGGTAACCAGGGACACGCATTTCTGACAGTCGGTGGTAACCAGGGAAACCCACCTGTGACCATGGTAACCAAGGACACCCCTCTGTGACAATGGTACCCAGGGACAGCCTTCCTGTGACAGTCGGTGGTAACCAGGGAAACACACCTGTGACCATGGTAACCAAGGACACCCCTACCCACTGTCACTGGTAACCAAGGACACCTCTCCTGTGACCGTGGTTATCAGGGAGACGCATCTCTGACAGTCGGTGGTAACCAGGGAAACCCACCTGTGACATTCACAGTGCCCAGGGACACCGGCCTGTGACAGTCGGTGGTAACCAGGGAGACGCATCTCTGACAGTCGGTGGTAACCAGGGAAACCCACCTGTCGCCATGGTAACCAAGGACCCACCTACTGTGACAGTCACTGGTAACCACGGACACCTCTCCTGTGACCGTGGTTACCAGGGACACGCATATATGACAGTCGGTGGTAACCAGGGTCACGCATCTCTGACAGTCAGTGGTAACCAGGGAAACCCACCTGCGACCATGGTAACCAAGGACACCCTTCCTGTGACAGTCAGTGGTAACCAGGGACACACCTCCTGTGCCAGTGGTAACCAAGGACACCCCTCCTGTCACAATGGTACCAGGGACAGCCCTCCTGTGACAGTCGGTGGTAACCAGGGAAACCCACCTGTGACCATGGTAACCAAGGACACCCCTCCTGTGACAATGGTACCCCGGGACAGCCCTCCTGTGACAGTCGGTGGTAACCAGGGAAACCCACCTGTGACCATGGTAACCAAGGACACCCCTCCTGTGACAATGGTACCCAGGGACAGCCATCCTGTGACAGTTGGTGGTAACCAGGGAAACCCACCTGTGACATTCACAGTGCCCAGGGACACCGGCCTGTGACAGTCGGTGGTAACCAGGGACACGCATCTCTGACTGTCGGTGGTAACCAGGGAAACCCACCTGTGACCATGGTAACCAAGGACACACCTACTGTGACAGTCACTGGTAACCACGGACACTTCTCCTGTGACCGTGGCTACCAGGGACACGCACATATGACAGTCGGTGGTAACCAGGGACATGCATCTCTGACAGTCAGTGGTAACCAGGGAAACCCACCTGTCGCCATGGTAACCAAGGACCCACCTACTGTGACAGTCACTGGTAACCACGGACACCTCTCCTGTGACCGTGGTTACCAGGGACACGCATATATGACAGTCGGTGGTAACCAGGGACACGCATCTCTGACAGTCAGTGGTAACCAGGGAAACCCACCTGCGACCATGGTAACCAAGGACACCCTTCCTGTGACAGTCAGTGGTAATCAGGGACACACCTCCTGTGCCAGTGGTAACCAAGGACACCCCTCCTGTCACAATGGTACCAGGGACAGCCCTCCTGTGACAGTCGGTGGTAACCAGGGAAACCCACCTGTGACCATGGTAACAAAGGACACCCCTCCTGTGACAATGGTACCCCGGGACAGCCCTCCTGTGACAGTCGGTGGTAACCAGGGAAACCCACCTGTGACCATGGTAACCAAGGACACCCCTCCTGTGACAATGGTACCCAGGGACAGCCATCCTGTGACAGTTGGTGGTAACCAGGGAAACCCACCTGTGACATTCACAGTGCCCAGGGACACCGGCCTGTGACAGTCGGTGGTAACCAGGGACACGCATCTCTGACAGTCGGTGGTAACCAGGGAAACCCACCTGTGACCATGGTAACCAAGGACACACCTACTGTGACAGTCACTGGTAACCACGGACACCTCTCCTGTGACCGTGGCTACCACGGACACGCACATATGACAGTCGGTGGTAACCAGGGACACGCATCTCTGACAGTCGGTGGTAACAAGGGAAACCCACCTGTCGCCATGGTAACCAAGGACCCACCTACTGTGACAGTCACTGGTAACCACGGACACCTCTCCTGTGACCGTGGTTACCAGGGACACGCATATATGACAGTCGGTGGTAAACAGGGACACGCATCTATGACAGTCAGTGGTAACCAGGGAAACCCACCTGTGACCATGGTAACCAAGGACACCCCTCCTGTGACAATGGTACCCAGGGACAGCCATCCTGTGACAGTCGGTGGTAACCAGGGAAACCCACCTGTGACATTCACAGTGCCCAGGGACACGTGCCTGTGACAGTCGGTGGTAACCAGGGACACATATTTCTGACAGTCGGTGGTAACCAGGGAAACCCACCTGTGACCATGGTAACCAAGGACACCCCTCCTGTGACAATGGTATCCATGGACAGCCCTCCTGTGACAGTCGGTGGTAACAAGGGAAACCCACCTGTGACCATGGTAACCAAGGACACCCCTACCCACAGTCACTGGTAACCAAGGACACCTCTCCTGTGACCATGGTTACCAGGGACACGCATCTCTGACAGTCGGTGGTAACCAGGGAAACCCACCTGTGACCACGGTAACCAAGGACACCCCTCCTGTGACAATAGTACCCACAGACAGCCCTCCTGTGACAGTCGGTGGTAACCAGGGAAACCCACCTGTGACATTCACAGTGCCCAGGGACACCGGCCTGTGACAGTCGGTGGTAACCAGGGAGACGCATCTCTGACAGTCGGTGGTAACCAGGGAAACCAACCTGTGACCATGGTAACCAAGGACACCCCTCAGTGACAATGGTACCCAGGGACAGCCCTCCTGTGACAGTCGGTGGTAACCAGGGAAACACACCTGTGACCATGGTAACCAAGGACACCCCTACCCACTGTCACTGGTAACCAAGGACACCTCTCCTGTGACCGTGGTTACCAGGGACACGCATATATGACAGTCGGTGGTAACCAGGGACAGGCATTTCTGACAGTCAGTGGTAACCAGGGAAACCCACCTGCAATCATGGTAACCAAGGACACCCCTCCTGTGACAGTCAGTGGTAACCAGGCAAACACCTCCTGTGCCAGTGGCAACCAAGGACACCCCTCCTGTGACAATGGTACCCAGGGACAGCCGTCCTGTGACAGTCGGTGGTAACCAGGGAAACCCACCTGTGACATTCACAGTGCCCAGGGACACCGGCCTGTGACAGTCGGTGGTAATCAGGGACACGCATCTCTGACAGTCGGTGGTAACCAGGGAAACCCACCTGTGACCATGGTAACCAAGGACACACCTACTGTGACAGTCACTGGTAACCACGGACACCTCTCCTGTGACCGTGGCTACCAGGGACACGCACATATGACAGTCGGTGGTAACCAGGGACACGCATCTCTGACAGTCAGTGGTAACCAGGGAAACCCACCTGTCGCCATGGTAACCAAGGACCCACCTACTGTGACAGTCACTGGTAACCACGGACACCTCTCCTGTGACCGTGGTTACCAGGGACACGCATATATGACAGTCGGTGGTAACCAGGGACACGCATCTCTGACAGTCAGTGGTAACCAGGGAAACCCACCTGCGACCATGTTAACCAAGGACACCCTTCCTGTGACAGTCAGTGGTAACCAGGGACACACCTCCTGTGCCAGTGGTAACCAAGGACACCCCTCCTGTCACAATGGTACCAGGGACAGCCCTCCTGTGACAGTCGGTGGTAACCAGGGAAACCCACCTGTGACCATGGTAACCAAGGACACCCCTCCTGTGACAATGGTACCCCGGGACAGCCCTCCTGTGACAGTCGGTGGTAACCAGGGAAACCCATCTGTGACCATGGTAACCAATGACACCCCTCCTGTGACAATGGTACCCAGGGACAGCCATCCTGTGACAGTCGGTGGTAACCAGGGAAACCCACCTGTGACATTCACAGTGCCCAGGGACACCGGCCTGTGACAGTCGGTGGTAACCAGGGAGACGCATCTCTGACAGTCGGTGGTAACCAGGGAAACCAACCTGTGACCATGGTAACCAAGGACACCCCTCAGTGACAATGGTACCCAGGGACAGCCCTCCTGTGACAGTCGGTGGTAACCAGGGAAACACACCTGTGACCATGGTAACCAAGGACACCCCTACCCACTGTCACTGGTAACCAAGGACACGTCTCCTGTGACCGTGGTTATCAGGGAGACGCATCTCTGACAGTCGGTGGTAACCAGGGAAACCCACCTGTGACCATGGTAACCAAGGACACCCCTCCTGTGACAATGGTACCCAGGGACAGCCCTCCTGTGACAGTCGGTGGTAACCAGGGAAACCCACCTGTGACCATGGTAACCAAGGACACCCCTCCTGTGACAATGGTACCCAGGGACAGCCCTCCTGTGACAGTCGGTGGTAACCAGGGAAACCCACCTGTGACCATGGTAACCAAGGACACACCTACTGTGACAGTCAATGGTAACCACGGACACCTCTCCTGTGACCGTGGCTACCAGGGACACGCACATATGACAGTCGGTGGTAACCAGGGACACGCATCTCTGACAGTCAGTGGTAACCAGGGAAACCCACCTGCGACCATGTTAACCAAGGACACCCCTCCTGTGACAGTCAGTGGTAACCAGGGACACAGTTCCTGTGCCAGTGGTAACCAAGGACACCCCTCCTGTGACAATGGTACCCAGGGACAGCCCTCCTGTGACAGTCGGTGGTAACCAGGGAAAACCACCTGCAACCATGGTAACCAAGGACACCCCTACCACAGTCACTCGTAACCAAGGACACCTCTCCTGTGACCGTGGTTACCAGGACACGCACATATGACAGTCGGTGGTAACCAGGGACACGCATCTCTGACAGTCAGTGGTAACCAGGGAAACCCACCTGCGACCATGGTAACCAAGGACACCCCTCCTGTCACAGTCAGTGGTAACCAGGGACACATCTCCTGTGCCAGTTGTAACCAAGGACACCCCTCCTGTGACAATGGTACCCAGGGACAGCCTTCCTGTGACAGTCGGTGGTAACCAGGGAAACACACCTGTGACCATGGTAACCAAGGACACCCCTACCCACTGTCACTGGTAACCAAGGACACCTCTCCTGTGACCGTGGTTACCAGGACACGCACATATGACAGTCGGTGGTAACCAGGGACACGCATCTCTGACAGTCAGTGGTAACCAGGGAAACCCACCTGCGACCATGGTAACCAAGGACACCCCTCCTGTCACAGTCAGTGGTAACCAGGGACACATCTCCTGTGCCAGTTGTAACCAAGGACACCCCTCCTGTGACAATGGTACCCAGGGACAGCCTTCCTGTGACAGTCGGTGGTAACCAGGGAAACACACCTGTGACCATGGTAACCAAGGACACCCCTACCCACTGTCACTGGTAACCAAGGACACGTCTCCTGTGACCGTGGTTATCAGGGAGACGCATCTCTGACAGTCGGTGGTAACCAGGGAAACCCACCTGTGACCATGGTAACCAAGGACACCCCTCCTGTGACAATGGTACCCAGGGACAGCCCTCCTGTGACAGTCGGTGGTAACCAGGGAAACCCACCTGTGACCATGGTAACCAAGGACACCCCTCCTGTGACAATGGTACCCAGGGACAGCCCTCCTGTGACAGTCAGTGGTAACCAGGGAAACCCACCTGTGACCATGGTAACCAAGGACACACCTACTGTGACAGTCAATGGTAACCACGGACACCTCTCCTGTGACCGTGGCTACCAGGGACACGCACATATGACAGTCGGTGGTAACCAGGGACACGCATCTCTGACAGTCAGTGGTAACCAGGGAAACCCACCTGCGACCATGTTAACCAAGGACACCCCTCCTGTGACAGTCAGTGGTAACCAGGGACACAGTTCCTGTGCCAGTGGTAACCAAGGACACCCCTCCTGTGACAATGGTACCCAGGGACAGCCCTCCTGTGACAGTCGGTGGTAACCAGGGAAAACCACCTGCAACCATGGTAACCAAGGACACCCCTACCACAGTCACTCGTAACCAAGGACACCTCTCCTGTGACCGTGGCTACCAGGGACACGCATCTCTGACAGTCGGTGGTAACCAGGGAAACCCACCTGTGACATTCACAGTGCCCAGGGACACCTGCCTGTGACAGTCGGTGGTAACCAAGGACACGCATTTCTGACAGTCGGTGGTAACCAGGGAAACCCATCTGTGACCATGGTAACCAAGGACACCCCTCCTGTGACAATGGTATCCATGGACAGCCCTACTGTGACAGTCGGTGGTAACGAGGGAAACACACCTGTGACCATGGTAACCAAGGACACCCCTACCCACAGTCACTGGTAACCAAGGACACCTCTCCTGTGACCGTGGTTACCAGGGACACGCATCTCTGACAGTCGGTGGTAACCAGGGAAACCCACCTGTGACCACGGTAACCAAGGACACCCCTCCTGTGACAATAGTACCCAGGGACAGCCCTCCTGTGACAGTCGGTAGTAACCAGGGAAACCCACTTGTGACCATGGTAACCAAGGACACCCCTACTCACAGTCACTCGTAACCAAGGACACCTCTCCTGTGACCGTGGTTACCAGGACACGCACATATGACAGTCGGTGGTAACCAGGGACAGGCATTTCTGACAGTCAGTGGTAACCAGGGAAACCCACCTGCAACCATGGTAACCAAGGACACCCCTCCTGTGACAGTCAGTGGTAACCAGGCAAACACCTCCTGTGCCAGTGGTAACCAAGGACACCCCTCCTGTCACAATGGTACCCAGGGACAGCCCTCCTGTGACAGTCAGTGGTAACCATGTACACTCACCTGTGACAGTCGGTGGTAACCAGGGAAACCCACCTGTGACATTCACAGTGCCCAGGGACACCGGCCTGTGACAGTCGGTGGTAACCAGGGAGACGCATCTCTGACAGTCGGTGGTAACCAGGGAAACCCACCTGTGACCATGGTAACCAAGGACACCCCTCCTGTGACAATGGTACCAAGGGACAGCCCTCCTGTGACAGTCGGTGGTAACCAGGGAAAACCACCTGTGACCATGGTAACCAAGGACACCCCTACCCACAGTCACTGGTAAGCAAGGACACCTCTCCTGTGACTGTGGTTATCAGGGAGATGCATCTCTGACAGTCGGTGGTAACCAGGGAAACCCACCTGTGACCATGGTAACCAAGGACACCCCTACTGTGACAATGGTACCCAGGGACAGCCCTCCTGTGACAGTCGGTGGTAACCAGGGAAACCCACCTGTGACCATGGTAACCAAGGACACCCCTCCTGTGACAATGGTACCCAGGGACAGCCATCCTGTGACAGTCGGTGGTAACCAGGGAAACCCACCTGTGACATTCACAGTGCCCAGGGACACCTGCCTGTGACAGTCGGTGGTAACCAGGGACACATATTTCTGACAGTCGGTGGTAACCAGGGAAACCCACCTGTGACCATGGTAACCAAGGACACCCCTCCTGTGACAATGGTATCCATGGACAGCCCTCCTGTGACAGTCGGTGGTAACAAGGGAAACACACCTGTGACCAGGGTAACCAAGGACACCCCTACCCACAGTCACTGGTAACCAAGGACACCTCTCCTGTGACGATGGTTACCAGGGACACGCATCTCTGACAGTCGGTGGTAACCAGGGAAACCCACCTGTGACGACGGTAACCAAGGACACCCCTCCTGTGACAATAGTACCCACAGACAGCCCTCCTGTGACAGTCGGTGGTAACCAGGGAAACCCACCTGTGACCATGGTAACCAAGGACACCCCAACCCACAGTCACTGGTAACCAAGGACACCTCTCCTGTGACTGTGGTTACCAGGACACGCACATATGACAGTCGGTGGTAACCAGGGAGAGGCATTTCAGACAGTCAGTGGTAACCAGGGAAACCCACCTGCAATCATGGTAACCAAGGACACCCCTCCTGTGACAGTCAGTGGTAACCAGCCAAACACATCCTGTGCCAGTGGCAACCAAGGACACCCCTCCTGTCACAATGGTACCCAGGGACAGCCCTCCTGTGACAGTCAGTGGTAACCATGTACACTCACCTGTGACAGTCGGTGGTAACCAGGGAAACCCACCTGTGACATTCACAGTGCACAGGGACACCGGCCTGTGACAGTCGGTGGTAACCAGGGAGACGCATCTCTGACAGTCGGTGGTAACCAGGGAAACACACCTGTGACCATGGTAACCAAGGACACCCCTACCCACAGTCACTGGTAACCAAGGACACCTCTCCTGTGACCGTGGTTACCAGGACACGCACATATGACAGTCGGTGGTAACCAGGGACACGCATTTCTGACAGTCGGTGGTAACCAGGGAAACCCACCTGTGACCATGGTAACCAAGGACACCCCTCTGTGACAATGGTACCCAGGGACAGCCTTCCTGTGACAGTCGGTGGTAACCAGGGAAACACACCTGTGACCATGGTAACCAAGGACACCCCTACCCACTGTCACTGGTAACCAAGGACACCTCTCCTGTGACCGTGGTTATCAGGGAGACGCATCTCTGACAGTCGGTGGTAACCAGGGAAACCCACCTGTGACATTCACAGTGCCCAGGGACACCGGCCTGTGACAGTCGGTGGTAACCAGGGAGACGCATCTCTGACAGTCGGTGGTAACCAGGGAAACCCACCTGTCGCCATGGTAACCAAGGACCCACCTACTGTGACAGTCACTGGTAACCACGGACACCTCTCCTGTGACCGTGGTTACCAGGGACACGCATATATGACAGTCGGTGGTAACCAGGGTCACGCATCTCTGACAGTCAGTGGTAACCAGGGAAACCCACCTGCGACCATGGTAACCAAGGACACCCTTCCTGTGACAGTCAGTGGTAACCAGGGACACACCTCCTGTGCCAGTGGTAACCAAGGACACCCCTCCTGTCACAATGGTACCAGGGACAGCCCTCCTGTGACAGTCGGTGGTAACCAGGGAAACCCACCTGTGACCATGGTAACCAAGGACACCCCTCCTGTGACAATGGTACCCCGGGACAGCCCTCCTGTGACAGTCGGTGGTAACCAGGGAAACCCACCTGTGACCATGGTAACCAAGGACACCCCTCCTGTGACAATGGTACCCAGGGACAGCCATCCTGTGACAGTTGGTGGTAACCAGGGAAACCCACCTGTGACATTCACAGTGCCCAGGGACACCGGCCTGTGACAGTCGGTGGTAACCAGGGACACGCATCTCTGACTGTCGGTGGTAACCAGGGAAACCCACCTGTGACCATGGTAACCAAGGACACACCTACTGTGACACTCACTGGTAACCACGGACACTTCTCCTGTGACCGTGGCTACCAGGGACACGCACATATGACAGTCGGTGGTAACCAGGGACACATATTTCTGACAGTCGGTGGTAACCAGGGAAACCCACCTGTGACCATGGTAACCAAGGACACCCCTCCTGTGACAATGGTATCCATGGACAGCCCTCCTGTGACAGTCGGTGGTAACAAGGGAAACCCACCTGTGACCATGGTAACCAAGGACACCCCTACCCACAGTCACTGGTAACCAAGGACACCTCTCCTGTGACCATGGTTACCAGGGACACGCATCTCTGACAGTCGGTGGTAACCAGGGAAACCCACCTGTGACCACGGTAACCAAGGACACCCCTCCTGTGACAATAGTACCCACAGACAGCCCTCCTGTGACAGTCGGTGGTAACCAGGGAAACCCACCTGTGACATTCACAGTGCCCAGGGACACCGGCCTGTGACAGTCGGTGGTAACCAGGGAGACGCATCTCTGACAGTCGGTGGTAACCAGGGAAACCAACCTGTGACCATGGTAACCAAGGACACCCCTCAGTGACAATGGTACCCAGGTACAGCCCTCCTGTGACAGTCGGTGGTAACCAGGGAAACACACCTGTGACCATGGTAACCAAGGACACCCCTACCCACTGTCACTGGTAACCAAGGACACCTCTCCTGTGACCGTGGTTACCAGGGACACGCATATATGACAGTCGGTGGTAACCAGGGACAGGCATTTCTGACAGTCAGTGGTAACCAGGGAAACCCACCTGCAATCATGGTAACCAAGGACACCCCTCCTGTGACAGTCAGTGGTAACCAGGCAAACACCTCCTGTGCCAGTGGCAACCAAGGACACCCCTCCTGTGACAATGGTACCCAGGGACAGCCGTCCTGTGACAGTCGGTGGTAACCAGGGAAACCCACCTGTGACATTCACAGTGCCCAGGGACACCGGCCTGTGACAGTCGGTGGTAATCAGGGACACGCATCTCTGACAGTCGGTGGTAACCAGGGAAACCCACCTGTGACCATGGTAACCAAGGACACACCTACTGTGACAGTCACTGGTAACCACGGACACCTCTCCTGTGACCGTGGCTACCAGGGACACGCACATATGACAGTCGGTGGTAACCAGGGACACGCATCTCTGACAGTCAGTGGTAACCAGGGAAACCCACCTGTCGCCATGGTAACCAAGGACCCACCTACTGTGACAGTCACTGGTAACCACGGACACCTCTCCTGTGACCGTGGTTACCAGGGACACGCATCTCTGACAGTCGGTGGTAACCAGGGACACGCATCTCTGACAGTCAGTGGTAACCAGGGAAACCCACCTGCGACCATGTTAACCAAGGACACCCTTCCTGTGACAGTCAGTGGTAACCAGGGACACACCTCCTGTGCCAGTGGTAACCAAGGACACCCCTCCTGTCACAATGGTACCAGGGACAGCCCTCCTGTGACAGTCGGTGGTAACCAGGGAAACCCACCTGTGACCATGGTAACCAAGGACACCCCTCCTGTGACAATGGTACCCCGGGACAGCCCTCCTGTGACAGTCGGTGGTAACCAGGGAAACCCATCTATGACCATGGTAACCAATGACACCCCTCCTGTGACAATGGTACCCAGGGACAGCCATCCTGTGACAGTCGGTGGTAACCAGGGAAACCCACCTGTGACATTCACAGTGCCCAGGGACACCGGCCTGTGACAGTCGGTGGTAACCAGGGAGACGCATCTCTGACAGTCGGTGGTAACCAGGGAAACCAACCTGTGACCATGGTAACCAAGGACACCCCTCAGTGACAATGGTACCCAGGGACAGCCCTCCTGTGACAGTCGGTGGTAACCAGGGAAACACACCTGTGACCATGGTAACCAAGGACACCCCTACCCACTGTCACTGGTAACCAAGGACACGTCTCCTGTGACCGTGGTTATCAGGGAGACGCATCTCTGACAGTCGGTGGTAACCAGGGAAACCCACCTGTGACCATGGTAACCAAGGACACCCCTCCTGTGACAATGGTACCCAGGGACAGCCCTCCTGTGACACTCGGTGGTAACCAGGGAAACCCACCTGTGACCATGGTAACCAAGGACACCCCTCCTGTGACAATGGTACCCAGGGACAGCCCTCCTGTGACAGTCGGTGGTAACCAGGGAAACCCACCTGTGACCATGGTAACCAAGGACACACCTACTGTGACAGTCAATGGTAACCACGGACACCTCTCCTGTGACCGTGGCTACCAGGGACACGCACATATGACAGTCGGTGGTAACCAGGGACACGCATCTCTGACAGTCAGTGGTAACCAGGGAAACCCACCTGCGACCATGTTAACCAAGGACACCCCTCCTGTGACAGTCAGTGGTAACCAGGGACACAGTTCCTGTGCCAGTGGTAACCAAGGACACCCCTCCTGTGACAATGGTACCCAGGGACAGCCCTCCTGTGACAGTCGGTGGTAACCAGGGAAAACCACCTGCAACCATGGTAACCAAGGACACCCCTACCACAGTCACTCGTAACCAAGGACACCTCTCCTGTGACCGTGGTTACCAGGACACGCACATATGACAGTCGGTGGTAACCAGGGACACGCATCTCTGACAGTCAGTGGTAACCAGGGAAACCCACCTGCGACCATGGTAACCAAGGACACCCCTCCTGTCACAGTCAGTGGTAACCAGGGACACATCTCCTGTGCCAGTTGTAACCAAGGACACCTCTCCTGTGACAATGGTACCCAGGGACAGCCCTCCTGTGACAGTCAGTGGTAACCATGTACACTCAACTGTGACAGTCGGTGGTAACCAGGGAAACCCACCTGTGACATTCACAGTGCCCAGGGACACCTGCCTGTGACAGTCGGTGGTAACCAAGGACACGCATTTCTGACAGTCGGTGGTAACCAGGGAAACCCACCTGTGACCATGGTAACCAAGGACACCCCTCCTGTGACAATGGTATCCATGGACAGCCCTACTGTGACAGTCGGTGGTAACGAGGGAAACACACCTGTGACCATGGTAACCAAGGACACCCCTACCCACAGTCACTGGTAACCAAGGACACCTCTCCTGTGACCGTGGTTACCAGGGACACGCATCTCTGACAGTCGGTGGTAACCAGGGAAACCCACCTGTGACCACGGTAACCAAGGACACCCCTCCTGTGACAATAGTACCCAGGGACAGCCCTCCTGTGACAGTCGGTAGTAACCAGGGAAACCCACTTGTGACCATGGTAACCAAGGACACCCCTACCCACAGTCACTCGTAACCAAGGACACCTCTCCTGTGACCGTGGTTACCAGGACACGCACATATGACAGTCGGTGGTAACCAGGGACAGGCATTTCTGACAGTCAGTGGTAACCAGGGAAACCCACCTGCAACCATGGTAACCAAGGACACCCCTCCTGTGACAGTCAGTGGTAACCAGGCAAACACCTCCTGTGCCAGTGGTAACCAAGGACACCCCTCCTGTCACAATGGTACCCAGGGACAGCCCTCCTGTGACAGTCAGTGGTAACCATGTACACTCACCTGTGACAGTCGGTGGTAACCAGGGAAACCCACCTGTGACATTCACAGTGCCCAGGGACACCGGCCTGTGACAGTCGGTGGTAACCAGGGAGACGCATCTCTGACAGTCGGTGGTAACCAGGGAAACCCACCTGTGACCATGGTAACCAAGGACACCCCTCCTGTGACAATGGTACCAAGGGACAGCCCTCCTGTGACAGTCGGTGGTAACCAGGGAAAACCACCTGTGACCATGGTAACCAAGGACACCCCTACCCACAGTCACTGGTAAGCAAGGACACCTCTCCTGTGACTGTGGTTATCAGGGAGACGCATCTCTGACAGTCGGTGGTAACCAGGGAAACCCACCTGTGACCATGGTAACCAAGGACACCCCTCCTGTGACAATGGTACCCAGGGACAGCCCTCCTGTGACAGTCGGTGGTAACCAGGGAAACCCACCTGTGACCATGGTAACCAAGGACACCCCTCCTGTGACAATGGTACCCAGGGACAGCCATCCTGTGACAGTCGGTGGTAACCAGGGAAACCCACCTGTGACATTCACAGTGCCCAGGGACACCTGCCTGTGACAGTCGGTGGTAACCAGGGACACATATTTCTGACAGTCGGTGGTAACCAGGGAAACCCACCTGTGACCATGGTAACCAAGGACACACCTACTGTGACAGTCACTGGTAACCACGGACACCTCTCCTGTGACCGTGGCTACCACGGACACGCACATATGACAGTCGGTGGTAACCAGGGACACGCATCTCTGACAGTCGGTGGTAACAAGGGAAACCCACCTGTCGCCATGGTAACCAAGGACCCACCTACTGTGACAGTCACTGGTAACCACGGACACCTCTCCTGTGACCGTGGTTACCAGGGACACGCATATATGACAGTCGGTGGTAAACAGGGACACGCATCTATGACAGTCAGTGGTAACCAGGGAAACCCACCTGTGACCATGGTAACCAAGGACACCCCTCCTGTGACAATGGTACCCAGGGACAGCCATCCTGTGACAGTCGGTGGTAACCAGGGAAACCCACCTGTGACATTCACAGTGCCCAGGGACACGTGCCTGTGACAGTCGGTGGTAACCAGGGACACATATTTCTGACAGTCGGTGGTAACCAGGGAAACCCACCTGTGACCATGGTAACCAAGGACACCCCTCCTGTGACAATGGTATCCATGGACAGCCCTCCTGTGACAGTCGGTGGTAACAAGGGAAACCCACCTGTGACCATGGTAACCAAGGACACCCCTACCCACAGTCACTGGTAACCAAGGACACCTCTCCTGTGACCATGGTTACCAGGGACACGCATCTCTGACAGTCGGTGGTAACCAGGGAAACCCACCTGTGACCACGGTAACCAAGGACACCCCTCCTGTGACAATAGTACCCACAGACAGCCCTCCTGTGACAGTCGGTGGTAACCAGGGAAACCCACCTGTGACATTCACAGTGCCCAGGGACACCGGCCTGTGACAGTCGGTGGTAACCAGGGAGACGCATCTCTGACAGTCGGTGGTAACCAGGGAAACCAACCTGTGACCATGGTAACCAAGGACACCCCTCAGTGACAATGGTACCCAGGGACAGCCCTCCTGTGACAGTCGGTGGTAACCAGGGAAACACACCTGTGACCATGGTAACCAAGGACACCCCTACCCACTGTCACTGGTAACCAAGGACACCTCTCCTGTGACCGTGGTTACCAGGGACACGCATATATGACAGTCGGTGGTAACCAGGGACAGGCATTTCTGACAGTCAGTGGTAACCAGGGAAACCCACCTGCAATCATGGTAACCAAGGACACCCCTCCTGTGACAGTCAGTGGTAACCAGGCACATTCCTCCTGTGCCAGTGGCAACCAAGGACACCCCTCCTGTGACAATGGTACCCAGGGACAGCCGTCCTGTGACAGTCGGTGGTAACCAGGGAAACCCACCTGTGACATTCACAGTGCCCAGGGACACCGGCCTGTGACAGTCGGTGGTAATCAGGGACACGCATCTCTGACAGTCGGTGGTAACCAGGGAAACCCACCTGTGACCATGGTAACCAAGGACACCCCTACCCACAGTCACTGGTAAGCAAGGACACCTCTCCTGTGACTGTGGTTATCAGGGAGACGCATCTCTGACAGTCGGTGGTAACCAGGGAAACCCACCTGTGACCATGGTAACCAAGGACACCCCTCCTGTGACAATGGTACCCAGGGACAGCCCTCCTGTGACAGTCGGTGGTAACCAGGGAAACCCACCTGTGACCATGGTAACCAAGGACACCCCTCCTGTGACAATGGTACCCAGGGACAGCCCTCCTGTGACAGTCGGTGGTAACCAGGGAAACCCACCTGTGACCATGGTAACCAAGGACACCCCTCCTGTGACAATGGTACCCAGGGACAGCCCTCCTGTGACAGTCGGTGGTAACCAGGGAAACCCACCTGTGACCATGGTAACCAAGGACACCCCTCCTGTGACAATGGTACCCAGGGACAGCCCTCCTGTGACAGTCGGTGGTAACCAGGGAAAACCACCTGTGACCATGGTAACCAAGGACACACCTACCCACAGTCACTGGTAAGCAAGGACACCTCTCCTGTGACTGTGGTTATCAGGGAGACGCATCTCTGACAGTCGGTGGTAACCAGGGAAACCCACCTGTGACCATGGTAACCAAGGACACCCCTCCTGTGACAATGGTACCCAGGGACAGCCCTCCTGTGACAGTCGGTGGTAACCAGGGAAACCCACCTGTGACCATGGTAACCAAGGACACCCCTCCTGTGACAATGGTACCCAGGGACAGCCATCCTGTGACAGTCGGTGGTAACCAGGGAAACCCACCTGTGACATTCACAGTGCCCAGGGACACCTGCCTGTGACAGTCAGTGGTAACCAGGGACACGCATCTCTGACAGTCGGTGGTAACCAGGGAAACCCACCTGTGACCATGGTAACCAAGGACACACCTACTGTGACAGTCACTGGTAACCACGCACACCTCTCCTGTGACCGTGGCTACCAGGGACACGCACATATGACAGTCGGTGGTAACCAGGGACACGCATCTCTGACAGTCAGTGGTAACCAGGGAAACCCACCTGCGACCATGTTAACCAAGGACACCCCTCCGGTGACAGTCAGTGGTAACCAGGGACACACCTCCTGTGCCAGTGGTAACCAAGGACACCCCTCCTGTGACAATGGTACCCAGGGACAGCCCTCCTGTGACAGTCGGTGGTAACCAGGGAAACACACCTGTGACCATGGTAACCAAGGACACCCCTACCCACTGTCACTGGTAACCAAGGACACCTCTCCTGTGACCGTGGTTATCAGGGAGACGCATCTCTGACAGTCGGTGGTAACCAGGGAAACCCACCTGTGACATTCACAGTGCCCAGGGACACCGGCCTGTGACAGTCGGTGGTAACCAGGGACACGCATCTCTGACAGTCAGTGGTAACCAGGGAAACCCACCTGCGACCATGTTAAACAAGGACACCCCTCCTGTGACAGTCAGTGGTAACCAGGGACACACCTCCTGTGCCAGTGGTAACCAAGGACACCCCTCCTGTGACAACGGTACCCAGGGACAGCCCTCCTGTGACAGTCGGTGGTAACCAGGGAAAACCACCTGTGAACATGGTAACCAAGGACACCCCTACCCACAGTCACTGGTAACCAAGGACACCTCTCCTGTGACCGTGGTTACCAGGACACGCACATATGACAGTCGGTGGTAACCAGGGACACGCATTTCTGACAGTCAGTGGTAACCAGGGAAACCCACCTGCGACCATGGTAACCAAGGACACCCCTCCTGTGACAGTCAGTGGTAACCAGGGACACACCTCCTGTGCTAGTGGTAACCAAGCACACCCCTCCTGTCACAATGGTACCCAGGGACAGCCCTCCTGTGACAGTCAGTGGTAACCATGTACACTCACCTGTGACAGTTGGTGGTAACCAGGGAAACACACCTGTGACATTCACAGTGCCCAGGGACACCGGACTGGGACAGTCGGTGGTAACCAGGAAGACGCATCTCTGACAGTCGGTGGTAACCAGGGAAACCCACCTGTGACCATGGTAACCAAGGACACCCCTCTGTGACAATGGTACCCAGGGACAGCCCTCCTGTGACAGTCAGTGGTAACCAGGGAAACCCACCTGTGACCATGGTAACCAAGGACACCCCTCCTGTGACAATGGTACCCAGGGACAGCCCTCCTGTGACAGTCGGTGGTAATCAGGGAAAATCACCTGTGACATTCACAGTGCCCAGGGACACCGGCCTGTGACAGTCGGTGGTAACCAGGGACACGCATCTCTGACAGTCGGTGGTAACCAGGGAAACCCACCTGTGACCATGGTAACCAAGGACACACCTACTGTGCCAGTCACTGGTAACCACGGACACCTCTCCTGTGACTGTGGTTACCAGGGACACGCACATATGACAGTCGGTGGTAACCAGGGACACGCATCTCTGACAGTCAGTGGTAACCAGGGAAACCCACCTGTGAACAAGTTAACCAAGGACACCCCTACCCACAGTCACTGGTAAACAAGGACACCTCTCCTGTGACCGTGGTTACCAGGACACGCACATATGACAGTCGGTGGTAACCAGGGACACGCATCTCTGACAGTCAGTGGTAACCAGGGAAACCCACCTGCGACCATGGTAACCAAGGACACCCCTCCTGTGACAGTCAGTGGTAACCAGGGACACACCTCCTGTGCCAGTGGTAACCAAGGACACCCCTACCCACAGTCACTGGTAACCAAGGACACCTCTCCTGTGACCGTGGTTATCAGGGAGACGCATCTCTGACAGTCGGTGGTAACCAGGGAAAACCACCTGTGACATTCACAGTGCCCAGGGACACCAGCATGTGACAGTCGGTGGTAACCAGGGAGACGCATCTCTGACAGTCGGTGGTAACCAGGGAAACCAACCTGTGACCATGGTAAGCAAGGACACCCCTCTGTGACAATGGTACCCACGGACAGCCCTCCTGTGACAGTCGGTGGTAACCAGGGAAACACACCTGTGACCATGGTAACCAAGGACACCCCTACCCACTGTCACTGGTAACCAAGGACACCTCTCCTGTGACCGTGGTTATCAGGGAGACGCATCTCTGACAGTCGGTGGTAACCAGGGAAACCCACCTGTGACCATGGTAACCAAGGACACCACTCCTGTGACAATGGTACCCAGGGACAGCCCTCCTGTGACAGTCGGTGGTAACCAGGGAAACCCACCTGTGACCATGGTAACCAAGGACACCCCTCCTGTGACAATGGTACCCAGGGACAGCCATCCTGTGACAGTCGGTGGTAACCAGGGAAACCCACCTGTGACATTCACAGTGCCCAGGGACACCGGCCTGTGACAGTCGGTGGTAACCAGGGACACGCATCTCTGACAGTCGGTGGTAACCAGGGAAACCCACCTGTGACCATGGTAACCAAGGACACCCCTCTGTGACAATGGTACCCAGGGACAGCCCTCCTGTGACAGTCGGTGGTAACCAGGGAAACACACCTGTGACCATGGTAACCAAGGACACCCCTACCCACTGTCACTGGTAACCAAGGACACCTCTCCTGTGACCGTGGTTATCAGGGAGACGCATCTCTGACAGTCGGTGGTAACCAGGGCAACCCACCTGTGACATTCACAGTGCCCAGGGACACCGGCCTGTGACAGTCGGTGGTAACAAGGGAGACGCATCTCTGACAGTCGGTGGTAACCAGGGAAACCCACCTGTGACCATGGTAACCAAGGACACCCCTCTGTGACAATGGTACCCAGGGAGAGCCCTCCTGTGACAGTCGGTGGTAACCAGGGAAACACACCTGTGACCATGGTAACCAAGGACACCCCTACCCACTGTCACTGGTAACCAAGGACACCTCTCCTGTGACCGTGGTTATCAGGGAGACGCATCTCTGACAGTCGGTGATAACCAGGGAATCCCACCTGTGACCATGGTAACCAAGGACACCCCTCCTGTGACAATGGTACCCAGGGAGAGCCCTCCTGTGACAGTCGATGGTAACCAGGGAAACCCACCTGTGACCATGGTAACCAAGGACACCCCTCCTGTGACAATGGTACCCAGGGACAGCCGTCCTGTGACAGTCGGTGGTAACCAGGGAAACCCACCTGTGACATTCACAGTGCCCAGGGACACCGGCCTGTGACAGTCGGTGGTAATCAGGGACACGCATCTCTGACAGTCGGTGGTAACCAGGGAAACCCACCTGTGACCATGGTAACCAAGGACACACCTACTGTGACAGTCACTGGTAACCACGGACACCTCTCCTGTGACCGTGGCTACCAGGGACACGCACATATGACAGTCGGTGGTAACCAGGGACACGCATCTCTGACAGTCAGTGGTAACCAGGGAAACCCACCTGTCGCCATGGTAACCAAGGACCCACCTACTGTGACAGTCACTGGTAACCACGGACACCTCTCCTGTGACCGTGGTTACCAGGGACACGCATATATGACAGTCGGTGGTAACCAGGGACACGCATCTCTGACAGTCAGTGGTAACCAGGGAAACCCACCTGCGACCATGGTAACCAAGGACACCCTTCCTGTGACAGTCAGTGGTAACCAGGGACACACCTCCTGTGCCAGTGGTAACCAAGGACACCCCTCCTGTCACAATGGTACCAGGGACAGCCCTCCTGTGACAGTCGGTGGTAACCAGGGAAACCCACCTGTGACCATGGTAACCAAGGACACCCCTCCTGTGACAATGGTACCCAGGGACAGCCCTCCTGTGACAGTCGGTGGTAACCAGGGAAACCCACCTGTGACCATGGTAACCAATGACACCCCTCCTGTGACAATGGTACCCAGGGACAGCCATCCTGTGACAGTCGGTGGTAACCAGGGAAACCCACCTGTGACATTCACAGTGCCCAGGGACACCGGCCTGTGACAGTCGGTGGTAACCAGGGAGACGCATCTCTGACAGTCGGTGGTAACCAGGGAAACCAACCTGTGACCATGGTAACCAAGGACACCCCTCAGTGACAATGGTACCCAGGGACAGCCCTCCTGTGACAGTCGGTGGTAACCAGGGAAACACACCTGTGACCATGGTAACCAAGGACACCCCTACCCACTGTCACTGGTAACCAAGGACACCTCTCCTGTGACCGTGGTTACCAGGGACACGCATATATGACAGTCGGTGGTAACCAGGGACAGGCATTTCTGACAGTCAGTGGTAACCAGGGAAACCCACCTGCAATCATGGTAACCAAGGACACCCCTCCTGTGACAGTCAGTGGTAACCAGGCAAACACCTCCTGTGCCAGTGGCAACCAAGGACACCCCTCCTGTGACAATGGTACCCAGGGACAGCCGTCCTGTGACAGTCGGTGGTAACCAGGGAAACCCACCTG
Organism: Rangifer tarandus platyrhynchus; assembly: GCA_949782905.1. NCBI lineage: Eukaryota > Metazoa > Chordata > Mammalia > Artiodactyla > Cervidae > Rangifer > Rangifer tarandus. The sequence goes on from OX460344.1 coordinate 44,843,502, forward strand.
TGACATTCACAGTGCCCAGGGACACCGGCCTGTGACAGTCGGTGGTAATCAGGGACACGCATCTCTGACAGTCGGTGGTAACCAGGGAAACCCACCTGTGACCATGGTAACCAAGGACACACCTACTGTGACAGTCACTGGTAACCACGGACACCTCTCCTGTGACCGTGGCTACCAGGGACACGCACATATGACAGTCGGTGGTAACCAGGGACACGCATCTCTGACAGTCAGTGGTAACCAGGGAAACCCACCTGTCGCCATGGTAACCAAGGACCCACCTACTGTGACAGTCACTGGTAACCACGGACACCTCTCCTGTGACCGTGGTTACCAGGGACACGCATATATGACAGTCGGTGGTAACCAGGGACACGCATCTCTGACAGTCAGTGGTAACCAGGGAAACCCACCTGCGACCATGGTAACCAAGGACACCCCTCCTGTGACAACGGTACCCAGGGACAGCCCTCCTGTGACAGTCGGTGGTAACCAGGGAAAACCACCTGTGAACATGGTAACCAAGGACACCCCTACCCACAGTCACTGGTAACCAAGGACACCTCTCCTGTGACCGTGGTTACCAGGACACGCACATATGACAGTCGGTGGTAACCAGGGACACGCATTTCTGACAGTCAGTGGTAACCAGGGAAACCCACCTGCGACCATGGTAACCAAGGACACCCCTCCTGTGACAGTCAGTGGTAACCAGGGACACACCTCCTGTGCTAGTGGTAACCAAGCACACCCCTCCTGTCACAATGGTACCCAGGGACAGCCCTCCTGTGACAGTCAGTGGTAACCATGTACACTCACCTGTGACAGTTGGTGGTAACCAGGGAAACACACCTGTGACATTCACAGTGCCCAGGGACACCGGACTGGGACAGTCGGTGGTAACCAGGAAGACGCATCTCTGACAGTCGGTGGTAACCAGGGAAACCCACCTGTGACCATGGTAACCAAGGACACCCCTCTGTGACAATGGTACCCAGGGACAGCCCTCCTGTGACAGTCAGTGGTAACCAGGGAAACCCACCTGTGACCATGGTAACCAAGGACACCCCTCCTGTGACAATGGTACCCAGGGACAGCCCTCCTGTGACAGTCGGTGGTAATCAGGGAAAATCACCTGTGACATTCACAGTGCCCAGGGACACCGGCCTGTGACAGTCGGTGGTAACCAGGGACACGCATCTCTGACAGTCGGTGGTAACCAGGGAAACCCACCTGTGACCATGGTAACCAAGGACACACCTACTGTGCCAGTCACTGGTAACCACGGACACCTCTCCTGTGACTGTGGTTACCAGGGACACGCACATATGACAGTCGGTGGTAACCAGGGACACGCATCTCTGACAGTCAGTGGTAACCAGGGAAACCCACCTGTGAACAAGTTAACCAAGGACACCCCTACCCACAGTCACTGGTAACCAAGGACACCTCTCCTGTGACCGTGGTTACCAGGACACGCACATATGACAGTCGGTGGTAACCAGGGACACGCATCTCTGACAGTCAGTGGTAACCAGGGAAACCCACCTGCGACCATGGTAACCAAGGACACCCCTCCTGTGACAGTCAGTGGTAACCAGGGACACACCTCCTGTGCCAGTGGTAACCAAGGACACCCCTACCCACAGTCACTGGTAACCAAGGACACCTCTCCTGTGACCGTGGTTATCAGGGAGACGCATCTCTGACAGTCGGTGGTAACCAGGGAAAACCACCTGTGACATTCACAGTGCCCAGGGACACCAGCCTGTGACAGTCGGTGGTAACCAGGGAGACGCATCTCTGACAGTCGGTGGTAACCAGGGAAACCAACCTGTGACCATGGTAAGCAAGGACACCCCTCTGTGACAATGGTACCCACGGACAGCCCTCCTGTGACAGTCGGTGGTAACCAGGGAAACACACCTGTGACCATGGTAACCAAGGACACCCCTACCCACTGTCACTGGTAACCAAGGACACCTCTCCTGTGACCGTGGTTATCAGGGAGACGCATCTCTGACAGTCGGTGGTAACCAGGGAAACCCACCTGTGACCATGGTAACCAAGGACACCACTCCTGTGACAATGGTACCCAGGGACAGCCCTCCTGTGACAGTCGGTGGTAACCAGGGAAACCCACCTGTGACCATGGTAACCAAGGACACCCCTCCTGTGACAATGGTACCCAGGGACAGCCATCCTGTGACAGTCGGTGGTAACCAGGGAAACCCACCTGTGACATTCACAGTGCCCAGGGACACCGGCCTGTGACAGTCGGTGGTAACCAGGGACACGCATCTCTGACAGTCGGTGGTAACCAGGGAAACCCACCTGTGACCATGGTAACCAAGGACACCCCTCTGTGACAATGGTACCCAGGGACAGCCCTCCTGTGACAGTCGGTGGTAACCAGGGAAACACACCTGTGACCATGGTAACCAAGGACACCCCTACCCACTGTCACTGGTAACCAAGGACACCTCTCCTGTGACCGTGGTTATCAGGGAGACGCATCTCTGACAGTCGGTGGTAACCAGGGCAACCCACCTGTGACATTCACAGTGCCCAGGGACACCGGCCTGTGACAGTCGGTGGTAACAAGGGAGACGCATCTCTGACAGTCGGTGGTAACCAGGGAAACCGACCTGTGACCATGGTAACCAAGGACACCCCTCTGTGACAATGGTACCCAGGGAGAGCCCTCCTGTGACAGTCGGTGGTAACCAGGGAAACACACCTGTGACCATGGTAACCAAGGACACCCCTACCCACTGTCACTGGTAACCAAGGACACCTCTCCTGTGACCGTGGTTATCAGGGAGACGCATCTCTGACAGTCGGTGATAACCAGGGAATCCCACCTGTGACCATGGTAACCAAGGACACCCCTCCTGTGACAATGGTACCCAGGGAGAGCCCTCCTGTGACAGTCGATGGTAACCAGGGAAACCCACCTGTGACCATGGTAACCAAGGACACCCCTCCTGTGACAATGGTACCCAGGGACAGCCGTCCTGTGACAGTCGGTGGTAACCAGGGAAACCCACCTGTGACATTCACAGTGCCCAGGGACACCGGCCTGTGACAGTCGGTGGTAATCAGGGACACGCATCTCTGACAGTCGGTGGTAACCAGGGAAACCCACCTGTGACCATGGTAACCAAGGACACACCTACTGTGACAGTCACTGGTAACCACGGACACCTCTCCTGTGACCGTGGCTACCAGGGACACGCACATATGACAGTCGGTGGTAACCAGGGACACGCATCTCTGACAGTCAGTGGTAACCAGGGAAACCCACCTGTCGCCATGGTAACCAAGGACCCACCTACTGTGACAGTCACTGGTAACCACGGACACCTCTCCTGTGACCGTGGTTACCAGGGACACGCATATATGACAGTCGGTGGTAACCAGGGACACGCATCTCTGACAGTCAGTGGTAACCAGGGAAACCCACCTGCGACCATGGTAACCAAGGACACCCTTCCTGTGACAGTCAGTGGTAACCAGGGACACACCTCCTGTGCCAGTGGTAACCAAGGACACCCCTCCTGTCACAATGGTACCAGGGACAGCCCTCCTGTGACAGTCGGTGGTAACCAGGGAAACCCACCTGTGACCATGGTAACCAAGGACACCCCTCCTGTGACAATGGTACCCCGGGACAGCCCTCCTGTGACAGTCGGTGGTAACCAGGGAAACCCACCTGTGACCATGGTAACCAATGACACCCCTCCTGTGACAATGGTACCCAGGGACAGCCATCCTGTGACAGTCGGTGGTAACCAGGGAAACCCACCTGTGACATTCACAGTGCCCAGGGACACCGGCCTGTGACAGTCGGTGGTAACCAGGGAGACGCATCTCTGACAGTCGGTGGTAACCAGGGAAACCAACCTGTGACCATGGTAACCAAGGACACCCCTCAGTGACAATGGTACCCAGGGACAGCCCTCCTGTGACAGTCGGTGGTAACCAGGGAAACACACCTGTGACCATGGTAACCAAGGACACCCCTACCCACTGTCACTGGTAACCAAGGACACCTCTCCTGTGACCGTGGTTACCAGGGACACGCATATATGACAGTCGGTGGTAACCAGGGACAGGCATTTCTGACAGTCAGTGGTAACCAGGGAAACCCACCTGCAATCATGGTAACCAAGGACACCCCTCCTGTGACAGTCAGTGGTAACCAGGCAAACACCTCCTGTGCCAGTGGCAACCAAGGACACCCCTCCTGTGACAATGGTACCCAGGGACAGCCGTCCTGTGACAGTCGGTGGTAACCAGGGAAACCCACCTGTGACATTCACAGTGCCCAGGGACACCGGCCTGTGACAGTCGGTGGTAATCAGGGACACGCATCTCTGACAGTCGGTGGTAACCAGGGAAACCCACCTGTGACCATGGTAACCAAGGACACACCTACTGTGACAGTCACTGGTAACCACGGACACCTCTCCTGTGACCGTGGCTACCAGGGACACGCACATATGACAGTCGGTGGTAACCAGGGACACGCATCTCTGACAGTCAGTGGTAACCAGGGAAACCCACCTGTCGCCATGGTAACCAAGGACCCACCTACTGTGACAGTCACTGGTAACCACGGACACCTCTCCTGTGACCGTGGTTACCAGGGACACGCATATATGACAGTCGGTGGTAACCAGGGACACGCATCTCTGACAGTCAGTGGTAACCAGGGAAACCCACCTGCGACCATGGTAACCAAGGACACCCTTCCTGTGACAGTCAGTGGTAACCAGGGACACACCTCCTGTGCCAGTGGTAACCAAGGACACCCCTCCTGTCACAATGGTACCAGGGACAGCCCTCCTGTGACAGTCGGTGGTAACCAGGGAAACCCACCTGTGACCATGGTAACCAAGGACACCCCTCCTGTGACAATGGTACCCCGGGACAGCCCTCCTGTGACAGTCGGTGGTAACCAGGGAAACCCATCTGTGACCATGGTAACCAATGACACCCCTCCTGTGACAATGGTACCCAGGGACAGCCATCCTGTGACAGTCGGTGGTAACCAGGGAAACCCACCTGTGACATTCACAGTGCCCAGGGACACCGGCCTGTGACAGTCGGTGGTAACCAGGGAGACGCATCTCTGACAGTCGGTGGTAACCAGGGAAACCAACCTGTGACCATGGTAACCAAGGACACCCCTCAGTGACAATGGTACCCAGGGACAGCCCTCCTGTGACAGTCGGTGGTAACCAGGGAAACACACCTGTGACCATGGTAACCAAGGACACCCCTACCCACTGTCACTGGTAACCAAGGACACGTCTCCTGTGACCGTAGTTATCAGGGAGACGCATCTCTGACAGTCGGTGGTAACCAGGGAAACCCACCTGTGACCATGGTAACCAAGGACACCCCTCCTGTGACAATGGTACCCAGGGACAGCCCTCCTGTGACAGTCGGTGGTAACCAGGGAAACCCACCTGTGACCATGGTAACCAAGGACACCCCTCCTGTGACAATGGTACCCAGGGACAGCCCTCCTGTGACAGTCGGTGGTAACCAGGGAAACCCACCTGTGACCATGGTAACCAAGGACACACCTACTGTGACAGTCAATGGTAACCACGGACACCTCTCCTGTGACCGTGGCTACCAGGGACACGCACATATGACAGTCGGTGGTAACCAGGGACACGCATCTCTGACAGTCAGTGGTAACCAGGGAAACCCACCTGCGACCATGTTAACCAAGGACACCCCTCCTGTGACAGTCAGTGGTAACCAGGGACACAGTTCCTGTGCCAGTGGTAACCAAGGACACCCCTCCTGTGACAATGGTACCCAGGGACAGCCCTCCTGTGACAGTCGGTGGTAACCAGGGAAAACCACCTGCAACCATGGTAACCAAGGACACCCCTACCACAGTCACTCGTAACCAAGGACACCTCTCCTGTGACCGTGGCTACCAGGGACACGCATCTCTGACAGTCGGTGGTAACCAGGGAAACCCACCTGTGACATTCACAGTGCCCAGGGACACCTGCCTGTGACAGTCGGTGGTAACCAAGGACACGCATTTCTGACAGTCGGTGGTAACCAGGGAAACCCATCTGTGACCATGGTAACCAAGGACACCCCTCCTGTGACAATGGTATCCATGGACAGCCCTACTGTGACAGTCGGTGGTAACGAGGGAAACACACCTGTGACCATGGTAACCAAGGACACCCCTACCCACAGTCACTGGTAACCAAGGACACCTCTCCTGTGACCGTGGTTACCAGGGACACGCATCTCTGACAGTCGGTGGTAACCAGGGAAACCCACCTGTGACCACGGTAACCAAGGACACCCCTCCTGTGACAATAGTACCCAGGGACAGCCCTCCTGTGACAGTCGGTAGTAACCAGGGAAACCCACTTGTGACCATGGTAACCAAGGACACCCCTACTCACAGTCACTCGTAACCAAGGACACCTCTCCTGTGACCGTGGTTACCAGGACACGCACATATGACAGTCGGTGGTAACCAGGGACAGGCATTTCTGACAGTCAGTGGTAACCAGGGAAACCCACCTGCAACCATGGTAACCAAGGACACCCCTCCTGTGACAGTCAGTGGTAACCAGGCAAACACCTCCTGTGCCAGTGGTAACCAAGGACACCCCTCCTGTCACAATGGTACCCAGGGACAGCCCTCCTGTGACAGTCAGTGGTAACCATGTACACTCACCTGTGACAGTCGGTGGTAACCAGGGAAACCCACCTGTGACATTCACAGTGCCCAGGGACACCGGCCTGTGACAGTCGGTGGTAACCAGGGAGACGCATCTCTGACAGTCGGTGGTAACCAGGGAAACCCACCTGTGACCATGGTAACCAAGGACACCCCTCCTGTGACAATGGTACCAAGGGACAGCCCTCCTGTGACAGTCGGTGGTAACCAGGGAAAACCACCTGTGACCATGGTAACCAAGGACACCCCTACCCACAGTCACTGGTAAGCAAGGACACCTCTCCTGTGACTGTGGTTATCAGGGAGACGCATCTCTGACAGTCGGTGGTAACCAGGGAAACCCACCTGCGACCATGGTAACCAAGGACACCCCTCCTGTCACAGTCAGTGGTAACCAGGGACACATCTCCTGTGCCAGTTGTAACCAAGGACACCCCTCCTGTGACAATGGTACCCAGGGACAGCCTTCCTGTGACAGTCGGTGGTAACCAGGGAAACACACCTGTGACCATGGTAACCAAGGACACCCCTACCCACTGTCACTGGTAACCAAGGACACGTCTCCTGTGACCGTGGTTATCAGGGAGACGCATCTCTGACAGTCGGTGGTAACCAGGGAAACCCACCTGTGACCATGGTAACCAAGGACACCCCTCCTGTGACAATGGTACCCAGGGACAGCCCTCCTGTGACAGTCGGTGGTAACCAGGGAAACCCACCTGTGACCATGGTAACCAAGGACACCCCTCCTGTGACAATGGTACCCAGGGACAGCCCTCCTGTGACAGTCAGTGGTAACCAGGGAAACCCACCTGTGACCATGGTAACCAAGGACACACCTACTGTGACAGTCAATGGTAACCACGGACACCTCTCCTGTGACCGTGGCTACCAGGGACACGCACATATGACAGTCGGTGGTAACCAGGGACACGCATCTCTGACAGTCAGTGGTAACCAGGGAAACCCACCTGCGACCATGTTAACCAAGGACACCCCTCCTGTGACAGTCAGTGGTAACCAGGGACACAGTTCCTGTGCCAGTGGTAACCAAGGACACCCCTCCTGTGACAATGGTACCCAGGGACAGCCCTCCTGTGACAGTCGGTGGTAACCAGGGAAAACCACCTGCAACCATGGTAACCAAGGACACCCCTACCACAGTCACTCGTAACCAAGGACACCTCTCCTGTGACCGTGGCTACCAGGGACACGCATCTCTGACAGTCGGTGGTAACCAGGGAAACCCACCTGTGACATTCACAGTGCCCAGGGACACCTGCCTGTGACAGTCGGTGGTAACCAAGGACACGCATTTCTGACAGTCGGTGGTAACCAGGGAAACCCATCTGTGACCATGGTAACCAAGGACACCCCTCCTGTGACAATGGTATCCATGGACAGCCCTACTGTGACAGTCGGTGGTAACGAGGGAAACACACCTGTGACCATGGTAACCAAGGACACCCCTACCCACAGTCACTGGTAACCAAGGACACCTCTCCTGTGACCGTGGTTACCAGGGACACGCATCTCTGACAGTCGGTGGTAACCAGGGAAACCCACCTGTGACCACGGTAACCAAGGACACCCCTCCTGTGACAATAGTACCCAGGGACAGCCCTCCTGTGACAGTCGGTAGTAACCAGGGAAACCCACTTGTGACCATGGTAACCAAGGACACCCCTACTCACAGTCACTCGTAACCAAGGACACCTCTCCTGTGACCGTGGTTACCAGGACACGCACATATGACAGTCGGTGGTAACCAGGGACAGGCATTTCTGACAGTCAGTGGTAACCAGGGAAACCCACCTGCAACCATGGTAACCAAGGACACCCCTCCTGTGACAGTCAGTGGTAACCAGGCAAACACCTCCTGTGCCAGTGGTAACCAAGGACACCCCTCCTGTCACAATGGTACCCCGGGACAGCCCTCCTGTGACAGTCAGTGGTAACCATGTACACTCACCTGTGACAGTCGGTGGTAACCAGGGAAACCCACCTGTGACATTCACAGTGCCCAGGGACACCGGCCTGTGACAGTCGGTGGTAACCAGGGAGACGCATCTCTGACAGTCGGTGGTAACCAGGGAAACCCACCTGTGACCATGGTAACCAAGGACACCCCTCCTGTGACAATGGTACCAAGGGACAGCCCTCCTGTGACAGTCGGTGGTAACCAGGGAAAACCACCTGTGACCATGGTAACCAAGGACACCCCTACCCACAGTCACTGGTAAGCAAGGACACCTCTCCTGTGACTGTGGTTATCAGGGAGATGCATCTCTGACAGTCGGTGGTAACCAGGGAAACCCACCTGTGACCATGGTAACCAAGGACACCCCTCCTGTGACAATGGTACCCAGGGACAGCCCTCCTGTGACAGTCGGTGGTAACCAGGGAAACCCACCTGTGACCATGGTAACCAAGGACACCCCTCCTGTGACAATGGTACCCAGGGACAGCCATCCTGTGACAGTCGGTGGTAACCAGGGAAACCCACCTGTGACATTCACAGTGCCCAGGGACACCTGCCTGTGACAGTCGGTGGTAACCAGGGACACATATTTCTGACAGTCGGTGGTAACCAGGGAAACCCACCTGTGACCATGGTAACCAAGGACACCCCTCCTGTGACAATGGTATCCATGGACAGCCTTCCTGTGACAGTCGGTGGTAACAAGGGAAACACACCTGTGACCAGGGTAACCAAGGACACCCCTACCCACAGTCACTGGTAACCAAGGACACCTCTCCTGTGACCATGGTTACCAGGGACACGCATCTCTGACAGTCGGTGGTAACCAGGGAAACCCACCTGTGACGACGGTAACCAAGGACACCCCTCCTGTGACAATAGTACCCACAGACAGCCCTCCTGTGACAGTCGGTGGTAACCAGGGAAACCCACCTGTGACCATGGTAACCAAGGACACCCCAACCCACAGTCACTGGTAACCAAGGACACCTCTCCTGTGACTGTGGTTACCAGGACACGCACATATGACAGTCGGTGGTAACCAGGGAGAGGCATTTCAGACAGTCAGTGGTAACCAGGGAAACCCACCTGCAATCATGGTAACCAAGGACACCCCTCCTGTGACAGTCAGTGGTAACCAGCCAAACACATCCTGTGCCAGTGGCAACCAAGGACACCCCTCCTGTCACAATGGTACCCAGGGACAGCCCTCCTGTGACAGTCAGTGGTAACCATGTACACTCACCTGTGACAGTCGGTGGTAACCAGGGAAACCCACCTGTGACATTCACAGTGCACAGGGACACCGGCCTGTGACAGTCGGTGGTAACCAGGGAGACGCATCTCTGACAGTCGGTGGTAACCAGGGAAACACACCTGTGACCATGGTAACCAAGGACACCCCTACCCACAGTCACTGGTAACCAAGGACACCTCTCCTGTGACCGTGGTTACCAGGACACGCACATATGACAGTCGGTGGTAACCAGGGACACGCATTTCTGACAGTCGGTGGTAACCAGGGAAACCCACCTGTGACCATGGTAACCAAGGACACCCCTCTGTGACAATGGTACCCAGGGACAGCCTTCCTGTGACAGTTGGTGGTAACCAGGGAAACACACCTGTGACCATGGTAACCAAGGACACCCCTACCCACTGTCACTGGTAACCAAGGACACCTCTCCTGTGACCGTGGTTATCAGGGAGACGCATCTCTGACAGTCGGTGGTAACCAGGGAAACCCACCTGTGACATTCACAGTGCCCAGGGACACCGGCCTGTGACAGTCGGTGGTAACCAGGGAGACGCATCTCTGACAGTCGGTGGTAACCAGGGAAACCCACCTGTCGCCATGGTAACCAAGGACCCACCTACTGTGACAGTCACTGGTAACCACGGACACCTCTCCTGTGACCGTGGTTACCAGGGACACGCATATATGACAGTCGGTGGTAACCAGGGTCACGCATCTCTGACAGTCAGTGGTAACCAGGGAAACCCACCTGCGACCATGGTAACCAAGGACACCCTTCCTGTGACAGTCAGTGGTAACCAGGGACACACCTCCTGTGCCAGTGGTAACCAAGGACACCCCTCCTGTCACAATGGTACCAGGGACAGCCCTCCTGTGACAGTCGGTGGTAACCAGGGAAACCCACCTGTGACCATGGTAACCAAGGACACCCCTCCTGTGACAATGGTACCCCGGGACAGCCCTCCTGTGACAGTCGGTGGTAACCAGGGAAACCCACCTGTGACCATGGTAACCAAGGACACCCCTCCTGTGACAATGGTACCCAGGGACAGCCATCCTGTGACAGTTGGTGGTAACCAGGGAAACCCACCTGTGACATTCACAGTGCCCAGGGACACCGGCCTGTGACAGTCGGTGGTAACCAGGGACACGCATCTCTGACTGTCGGTGGTAACCAGGGAAACCCACCTGTGACCATGGTAACCAAGGACACACCTACTGTGACACTCACTGGTAACCACGGACACTTCTCCTGTGACCGTGGCTACCAGGGACACGCACATATGACAGTCGGTGGTAACCAGGGACACATATTTCTGACAGTCGGTGGTAACCAGGGAAACCCACCTGTGACCATGGTAACCAAGGACACCCCTCCTGTGACAATGGTATCCATGGACAGCCCTCCTGTGACAGTCGGTGGTAACAAGGGAAACCCACCTGTGACCATGGTAACCAAGGACACCCCTACCCACAGTCACTGGTAACCAAGGACACCTCTCCTGTGACCATGGTTACCAGGGACACGCATCTCTGACAGTCGGTGGTAACCAGGGAAACCCACCTGTGACCACGGTAACCAAGGACACCCCTCCTGTGACAATAGTACCCACAGACAGCCCTCCTGTGACAGTCGGTGGTAACCAGGGAAACCCACCTGTGACATTCACAGTGCCCAGGGACACCGGCCTGTGACAGTCGGTGGTAACCAGGGAGACGCATCTCTGACAGTCGGTGGTAACCAGGGAAACCAACCTGTGACCATGGTAACCAAGGACACCCCTCAGTGACAATGGTACCCAGGTACAGCCCTCCTGTGACAGTCGGTGGTAACCAGGGAAACACACCTGTGACCATGGTAACCAAGGACACCCCTACCCACTGTCACTGGTAACCAAGGACACCTCTCCTGTGACCGTGGTTACCAGGGACACGCATATATGACAGTCGGTGGTAACCAGGGACAGGCATTTCTGACAGTCAGTGGTAACCAGGGAAACCCACCTGCAATCATGGTAACCAAGGACACCCCTCCTGTGACAGTCAGTGGTAACCAGGCAAACACCTCCTGTGCCAGTGGCAACCAAGGACACCCCTCCTGTGACAATGGTACCCAGGGACAGCCGTCCTGTGACAGTCGGTGGTAACCAGGGAAACCCACCTGTGACATTCACAGTGCCCAGGGACACCGGCCTGTGACAGTCGGTGGTAATCAGGGACACGCATCTCTGACAGTCGGTGGTAACCAGGGAAACCCACCTGTGACCATGGTAACCAAGGACACACCTACTGTGACAGTCACTGGTAACCACGGACACCTCTCCTGTGACCGTGGCTACCAGGGACACGCACATATGACAGTCGGTGGTAACCAGGGACACGCATCTCTGACAGTCAGTGGTAACCAGGGAAACCCACCTGTCGCCATGGTAACCAAGGACCCACCTACTGTGACAGTCACTGGTAACCACGGACACCTCTCCTGTGACCGTGGTTACCAGGGACACGCATATATGACAGTCGGTGGTAACCAGGGTCACGCATCTCTGACAGTCAGTGGTAACCAGGGAAACCCACCTGCGACCATGGTAACCAAGGACACCCTTCCTGTGACAGTCAGTGGTAACCAGGGACACACCTCCTGTGCCAGTGGTAACCAAGGACACCCCTCCTGTCACAATGGTACCAGGGACAGCCCTCCTGTGACAGTCGGTGGTAACCAGGGAAACCCACCTGTGACCATGGTAACCAAGGACACCCCTCCTGTGACAATGGTACCCCGGGACAGCCCTCCTGTGACAGTCGGTGGTAACCAGGGAAACCCACCTGTGACCATGGTAACCAAGGACACCCCTCCTGTGACAATGGTACCCAGGGACAGCCATCCTGTGACAGTTGGTGGTAACCAGGGAAACCCACCTGTGACATTCACAGTGCCCAGGGACACCGGCCTGTGACAGTCGGTGGTAACCAGGGACACGCATCTCTGACTGTCGGTGGTAACCAGGGAAACCCACCTGTGACCATGGTAACCAAGGACACACCTACTGTGACACTCACTGGTAACCACGGACACTTCTCCTGTGACCGTGGCTACCAGGGACACGCACATATGACAGTCGGTGGTAACCAGGGACACATATTTCTGACAGTCGGTGGTAACCAGGGAAACCCACCTGTGACCATGGTAACCAAGGACACCCCTCCTGTGACAATGGTATCCATGGACAGCCCTCCTGTGACAGTCGGTGGTAACAAGGGAAACCCACCTGTGACCATGGTAACCAAGGACACCCCTACCCACAGTCACTGGTAACCAAGGACACCTCTCCTGTGACCATGGTTACCAGGGACACGCATCTCTGACAGTCGGTGGTAACCAGGGAAACCCACCTGTGACCACGGTAACCAAGGACACCCCTCCTGTGACAATAGTACCCACAGACAGCCCTCCTGTGACAGTCGGTGGTAACCAGGGAAACCCACCTGTGACATTCACAGTGCCCAGGGACACCGGCCTGTGACAGTCGGTGGTAACCAGGGAGACGCATCTCTGACAGTCGGTGGTAACCAGGGAAACCAACCTGTGACCATGGTAACCAAGGACACCCCTCAGTGACAATGGTACCCAGGTACAGCCCTCCTGTGACAGTCGGTGGTAACCAGGGAAACACACCTGTGACCATGGTAACCAAGGACACCCCTACCCACTGTCACTGGTAACCAAGGACACCTCTCCTGTGACCGTGGTTACCAGGGACACGCATATATGACAGTCGGTGGTAACCAGGGACAGGCATTTCTGACAGTCAGTGGTAACCAGGGAAACCCACCTGCAATCATGGTAACCAAGGACACCCCTCCTGTGACAGTCAGTGGTAACCAGGCAAACACCTCCTGTGCCAGTGGCAACCAAGGACACCCCTCCTGTGACAATGGTACCCAGGGACAGCCGTCCTGTGACAGTCGGTGGTAACCAGGGAAACCCACCTGTGACATTCACAGTGCCCAGGGACACCGGCCTGTGACAGTCGGTGGTAATCAGGGACACGCATCTCTGACAGTCGGTGGTAACCAGGGAAACCCACCTGTGACCATGGTAACCAAGGACACACCTACTGTGACAGTCACTGGTAACCACGGACACCTCTCCTGTGACCGTGGCTACCAGGGACACGCACATATGACAGTCGGTGGTAACCAGGGACACGCATCTCTGACAGTCAGTGGTAACCAGGGAAACCCACCTGTCGCCATGGTAACCAAGGACCCACCTACTGTGACAGTCACTGGTAACCACGGACACCTCTCCTGTGACCGTGGTTACCAGGGACACGCATATATGACAGTCGGTGGTAACCAGGGACACGCATCTCTGACAGTCAGTGGTAACCAGGGAAACCCACCTGCGACCATGTTAACCAAGGACACCCTTCCTGTGACAGTCAGTGGTAACCAGGGACACACCTCCTGTGCCAGTGGTAACCAAGGACACCCCTCCTGTCACAATGGTACCAGGGACAGCCCTCCTGTGACAGTCGGTGGTAACCAGGGAAACCCACCTGTGACCATGGTAACCAAGGACACCCCTCCTGTGACAATGGTACCCCGGGACAGCCCTCCTGTGACAGTCGGTGGTAACCAGGGAAACCCATCTGTGACCATGGTAACCAATGACACCCCTCCTGTGACAATGGTACCCAGGGACAGCCATCCTGTGACAGTCGGTGGTAACCAGGGAAACCCACCTGTGACATTCACAGTGCCCAGGGACACCGGCCTGTGACAGTCGGTGGTAACCAGGGAGACGCATCTCTGACAGTCGGTGGTAACCAGGGAAACCAACCTGTGACCATGGTAACCAAGGACACCCCTCAGTGACAATGGTACCCAGGGACAGCCCTCCTGTGACAGTCGGTGGTAACCAGGGAAACACACCTGTGACCATGGTAACCAAGGACACCCCTACCCACTGTCACTGGTAACCAAGGACACGTCTCCTGTGACCGTGGTTATCAGGGAGACGCATCTCTGACAGTCGGTGGTAACCAGGGAAACCCACCTGTGACCATGGTAACCAAGGACACCCCTCCTGTGACAATGGTACCCAGGGACAGCCCTCCTGTGACACTCGGTGGTAACCAGGGAAACCCACCTGTGACCATGGTAACCAAGGACACCCCTCCTGTGACAATGGTACCCAGGGACAGCCCTCCTGTGACAGTCGGTGGTAACCAGGGAAACCCACCTGTGACCATGGTAACCAAGGACACACCTACTGTGACAGTCAATGGTAACCACGGACACCTCTCCTGTGACCGTGGCTACCAGGGACACGCACATATGACAGTCGGTGGTAACCAGGGACACGCATCTCTGACAGTCAGTGGTAACCAGGGAAACCCACCTGCGACCATGTTAACCAAGGACACCCCTCCTGTGACAGTCAGTGGTAACCAGGGACACAGTTCCTGTGCCAGTGGTAACCAAGGACACCCCTCCTGTGACAATGGTACCCAGGGACAGCCCTCCTGTGACAGTCGGTGGTAACCAGGGAAAACCACCTGCAACCATGGTAACCAAGGACACCCCTACCACAGTCACTCGTAACCAAGGACACCTCTCCTGTGACCGTGGTTACCAGGACACGCACATATGACAGTCGGTGGTAACCAGGGACACGCATCTCTGACAGTCAGTGGTAACCAGGGAAACCCACCTGCGACCATGGTAACCAAGGACACCCCTCCTGTCACAGTCAGTGGTAACCAGGGACACATCTCCTGTGCCAGTTGTAACCAAGGACACCCCTCCTGTGACAATGGTACCCAGGGACAGCCCTCCTGTGACAGTCAGTGGTAACCATGTACACTCAACTGTGACAGTCGGTGGTAACCAGGGAAACCCACCTGTGACATTCACAGTGCCCAGGGACACCTGCCTGTGACAGTCGGTGGTAACCAAGGACACGCATTTCTGACAGTCGGTGGTAACCAGGGAAACCCACCTGTGACCATGGTAACCAAGGACACCCCTCCTGTGACAATGGTATCCATGGACAGCCCTACTGTGACAGTCGGTGGTAACGAGGGAAACACACCTGTGACCATGGTAACCAAGGACACCCCTACCCACAGTCACTGGTAACCAAGGACACCTCTCCTGTGACCGTGGTTACCAGGGACACGCATCTCTGACAGTCGGTGGTAACCAGGGAAACCCACCTGTGACCACGGTAACCAAGGACACCCCTCCTGTGACAATAGTACCCAGGGACAGCCCTCCTGTGACAGTCGGTAGTAACCAGGGAAACCCACTTGTGACCATGGTAACCAAGGACACCCCTACCCACAGTCACTCGTAACCAAGGACACCTCTCCTGTGACCGTGGTTACCAGGACACGCACATATGACAGTCGGTGGTAACCAGGGACAGGCATTTCTGACAGTCAGTGGTAACCAGGGAAAACCACCTGCAACCATGGTAACCAAGGACACCCCTCCTGTGACAGTCAGTGGTAACCAGGCAAACACCTCCTGTGCCAGTGGTAACCAAGGACACCCCTCCTGTCACAATGGTACCCAGGGACAGCCCTCCTGTGACAGTCAGTGGTAACCATGTACACTCACCTGTGACAGTCGGTGGTAACCAGGGAAACCCACCTGTGACATTCACAGTGCCCAGGGACACCGGCCTGTGACAGTCGGTGGTAACCAGGGAGACGCATCTCTGACAGTCGGTGGTAACCAGGGAAACCCACCTGTGACCATGGTAACCAAGGACACCCCTCCTGTGACAATGGTACCAAGGGACAGCCCTCCTGTGACAGTCGGTGGTAACCAGGGAAAACCACCTGTGACCATGGTAACCAAGGACACCCCTACCCACAGTCACTGGTAAGCAAGGACACCTCTCCTGTGACTGTGGTTATCAGGGAGACGCATCTCTGACAGTCGGTGGTAACCAGGGAAACCCACCTGTGACCATGGTAACCAAGGACACCCCTCCTGTGACAATGGTACCCAGGGACAGCCCTCCTGTGACAGTCGGTGGTAACCAGGGAAACCCACCTGTGACCATGGTAACCAAGGACACCCCTCCTGTGACAATGGTACCCAGGGACAGCCATCCTGTGACAGTCGGTGGTAACCAGGGAAACCCACCTGTGACATTCACAGTGCCCAGGGACACCTGCCTGTGACAGTCGGTGGTAACCAGGGACACATATTTCTGACAGTCGGTGGTAACCAGGGAAACCCACCTGTGACCATGGTAACCAAGGACACACCTACTGTGACAGTCACTGGTAACCACGGACACCTCTCCTGTGACCGTGGCTACCACGGACACGCACATATGACAGTCGGTGGTAACCAGGGACACGCATCTCTGACAGTCGGTGGTAACAAGGGAAACCCACCTGTCGCCATGGTAACCAAGGACCCACCTACTGTGACAGTCACTGGTAACCACGGACACCTCTCCTGTGACCGTGGTTACCAGGGACACGCATATATGACAGTCGGTGGTAAACAGGGACACGCATCTATGACAGTCAGTGGTAACCAGGGAAACCCACCTGTGACCATGGTAACCAAGGACACCCCTCCTGTGACAATGGTACCCAGGGACAGCCATCCTGTGACAGTCGGTGGTAACCAGGGAAACCCACCTGTGACATTCACAGTGCCCAGGGACACGTGCCTGTGACAGTCGGTGGTAACCAGGGACACATATTTCTGACAGTCGGTGGTAACCAGGGAAACCCACCTGTGACCATGGTAACCAAGGACACCCCTCCTGTGACAATGGTATCCATGGACAGCCCTCCTGGGACAGTCGGTGGTAACAAGGGAAACCCACCTGTGACCATGGTAACCAAGGACACCCCTACCCACAGTCACTGGTAACCAAGGACACCTCTCCTGTGACCATGGTTACCAGGGACACGCATCTCTGACAGTCGGTGGTAACCAGGGAAACCCACCTGTGACCACGGTAACCAAGGACACCCCTCCTGTGACAATAGTACCCACAGACAGCCCTCCTGTGACAGTCGGTGGTAACCAGGGAAACCCACCTGTGACATTCACAGTGCCCAGGGACACCGGCCTGTGACAGTCGGTGGTAACCAGGGAGACGCATCTCTGACAGTCGGTGGTAACCAGGGAAACCAACCTGTGACCATGGTAACCAAGGACACCCCTCAGTGACAATGGTACCCAGGGACAGCCCTCCTGTGACAGTCGGTGGTAACCAGGGAAACACACCTGTGACCATGGTAACCAAGGACACCCCTACCCACTGTCACTGGTAACCAAGGACACCTCTCCTGTGACCGTGGTTACCAGGGACACGCATATATGACAGTCGGTGGTAACCAGGGACAGGCATTTCTGACAGTCAGTGGTAACCAGGGAAACCCACCTGCAATCATGGTAACCAAGGACACCCCTCCTGTGACAGTCAGTGGTAACCAGGCACATTCCTCCTGTGCCAGTGGCAACCAAGGACACCCCTCCTGTGACAATGGTACCCAGGGACAGCCGTCCTGTGACAGTCGGTGGTAACCAGGGAAACCCACCTGTGACATTCACAGTGCCCAGGGACACCGGCCTGTGACAGTCGGTGGTAATCAGGGACACGCATCTCTGACAGTCGGTGGTAACCAGGGAAACCCACCTGTGACCATGGTAACCAAGGACACCCCTACCCACAGTCACTGGTAAGCAAGGACACCTCTCCTGTGACTGTGGTTATCAGGGAGACGCATCTCTGACAGTCGGTGGTAACCAGGGAAACCCACCTGTGACCATGGTAACCAAGGACACCCCTCCTGTGACAATGGTACCCAGGGACAGCCCTCCTGTGACAGTCGGTGGTAACCAGGGAAACCCACCTGTGACCATGGTAACCAAGGACACCCCTCCTGTGACAATGGTACCCAGGGACAGCCCTCCTGTGACAGTCGGTGGTAACCAGGGAAACCCACCTGTGACCATGGTAACCAAGGACACCCCTCCTGTGACAATGGTACCCAGGGACAGCCCTCCTGTGACAGTCGGTGGTAACCAGGGAAACCCACCTGTGACCATGGTAACCAAGGACACCCCTCCTGTGACAATGGTACCCAGGGACAGCCCTCCTGTGACAGTCGGTGGTAACCAGGGAAAACCACCTGTGACCATGGTAACCAAGGACACCCCTACCCACAGTCACTGGTAAGCAAGGACACCTCTCCTGTGACTGTGGTTATCAGGGAGACGCATCTCTGACAGTCGGTGGTAACCAGGGAAACCCACCTGTGACCATGGTAACCAAGGACACCCCTCCTGTGACAATGGTACCCAGGGACAGCCCTCCTGTGACAGTCGGTGGTAACCAGGGACACGCATCTCTGACAGTTGGTGGTAACCAGGGAAACCCACCTGTGACCATGGTAACCAAGGACACCCCTCTGTGACAATGGTACCCAGGGACAGCCCTCCTGTGACAGTCGGTGGTAACCAGGGAAACACACCTGTGACCATGGTAACCAAGGACACCCCTACCCACTGTCACTGGTAACCAAGGACACCTCTCCTGTGACCGTGGTTATCAGGGAGACGCATCTCTGACAGTCGGTGGTAACCAGGGCAACCCACCTGTGACATTCACAGTGCCCAGGGACACCGGCCTGTGACAGTCGGTGGTAACAAGGGAGACGCATCTCTGACAGTCGGTGGTAACCAGGGAAACCCACCTGTGACCATGGTAACCAAGGACACCCCTCTGTGACAATGGTACCCAGGGACAGCCCTCCTGTGACAGTCGGTGGTAACCAGGGAAACACACCTGTGACCATGGTAACCAAGGACACCCTTACCCACTGTCACTGGTAACCAAGGACACCTCTCCTGTGACCGTGGTTATCAGGGAGACGCATCTCTGACAGTCGGTGATAACCAGGGAATCCCACCTGTGACCATGGTAACCAAGGACAGCCCTCCTGTGACAATGGTACCCAGGGAGAGCCCTCCTGTGACAGTCGGTGGTAACCAGGGAAACCCACCTGTGACCATGGTAACCAAGGACACCCCTCCTGTGACAATGGTACCCAGGGACAGCCGTCCTGTGACAGTCGGTGGTAACCAGGGAAACCCACCTGTGACATTCACAGTGCCCAGGGACAACGGCCTGTGACAGTCGGTGGTAATCAGGGACACGCATCTCTGACAGTCGGTGGTAACCAGGGAAACCCACCTGTGACCATGGTAACCAAGGACACACCTACTGTGACAGTCACTGGTAACCACGGACACCTCTCCTGTGACCGTGGCTACCAGGGACACGCACATATGACAGTCGGTGGTAACCAGGGACACGCATCTCTGACAGTCAGTGGTAACCAGGGAAACCCACCTGCGACCATGGTAACCAAGGACACCCCTCCTGTGACAGTCAGTGGTAACCAGGGACACACCTCCTGTGCCAGTGGTAACCAAGGACACCCCTACCCACATTCACTGGTAACCAAGGACACCTCTCCTGTGACCGTGGTTATCAGGGAGACGCATCTCTGACAGTCGGTGGTAACCAGGGCAACCCACCTGTGACATTCACAGTGCCCAGGGACACCGGCCTGTGACAGTCGGTGGTAACCAGGGAGACGCATCTCTGACAGTCGGTGGTAACCAGGGAAACCCACCTGTGACCATGGTAACCAAGGACACCCCTCTGTGACAATGGTACCCAGGGACAGCCCTCCTGTGACAGTCGGTGGTAACCAGGGAAACACACCTGTGACCATGGTAACCAAGGACACCCCTACCCACTGTCACTGGTAACCAAGGACACCTCTCCTGTGACCGTGGTTATCAGGGAGACGCATCTCTGACAGTCGGTGATAACCAGGGAATCCCACCTGTGACCATGGTAACCAAGGACACCCCTCCTGTGACAATGGTACCCAGGGAGAGCCCTCCTGTGACAGTCGGTGGTAACCAGGGAAACCCACCTGTGACCATGGTAACCAAGGACACCCCTCCTGTGACAATGGTACCCAGGGACAGCCGTCCTGTGACAGTCGGTGGTAACCAGGGAAACCCACCTGTGACATTCACAGTGCCCAGGGACACCGGCCTGTGACAGTCGGTGG
This sequence comes from Rangifer tarandus platyrhynchus, assembly GCA_949782905.1. Lineage (NCBI taxonomy): Eukaryota > Metazoa > Chordata > Mammalia > Artiodactyla > Cervidae > Rangifer > Rangifer tarandus. The sequence goes on from OX460344.1 coordinate 44,864,612, forward strand.
TAATCAGGGACACGCATCTCTGACAATCGGTGGTAACCAGGGAAACCCACCTGTGACCATGGTAACCAAGGACACACCTACTGTGACAGTCACTGGTAACCACGGACACCTCTCCTGTGACCGTGGCTACCAGGGACACGCACATATGACAGTCGGTGGTAACCAGGGACACGCATCTCTGACAGTCAGTGGTAACCAGGGAAACCCACCTGCGACCATGGTAACCAAGGACACCCCTCCTGTGACAGTCAGTGGTAACCAGGGACACACCTCCTGTGCCAGTGGTAACCAAGGACACCCCTACCCACATTCACTGGTAACCAAGGACACCTCTCCTGTGACCGTGGTTATCAGGGAGACGCATCTCTGACAGTCGGTGGTAACCAGGGAAACCCACCTGTGACATTCACAGTGCCCAGGGACACCGGCCTGTGACAGTCGGTGGTAACCAGGGAGACGCATCTCTGACAGTCGGTGGTAACCAGGGAAACCCACCTGTGACCATGGTAACCAAGGACACCCCTCTGTGACAATGGTACACAGGGACAGCCCTCCTGTGACAGTCGGTGGTAACCAGGGAAACACACCTGTGACCATGGTAACCAAGGACACCCCTACCCACTGTCACTGGTAACCAAGGACACCTCTCCTGTGACCGTGGTTATCAGGGAGACGCATCTCTGACAGTCGGTGGTAACCAGGGAAACCAACCTGTGACCATGGTAACCAAGGACACCACTCCTGTGACAATGGTACCCAGGGACAGCCCTCCTGTGACAGTCGGTGGTAACCAGGGAAACCACCTGTGACCATGGTAACCAAGGACACCCCTCCTGTGAAAATGGTACCCCGGGACAGCCTTCCTGTGACAGTCAGTGGTAACCAGGGAAACCCACCTGTGACCATGGTAACCAAGGACACCCCTCCTGTGACAATGGTACCCAGGGACAGCCATCCTGTGACAGTCGGTGGTAACCAGGGAAACCCACCTGTGACATTCACAGTGCCCAGGGACACCGGCCTGTGACAGTCGGTGGTAACCAGGGACACGCATCTCTGACAGTCGGTGGTAACCAGGGAAACCCACCTGTGACCATGGTAACCAAGGACACACCTACTGTGACAGTCACTGGTAACCACGGACACCTCTCCTGTGACCGTGGCTACCACGGACACGCACATATGACAGTCGGTGGTAACCAGGGACACGCATCTCTGACAGTCGGTGGTAACAAGGGAAACCCAACTGTCGCCATGGTAACCAAGGACCCACCTACTGTGACAGTCACTGGTAACCACGGACACCTCTCCTGTGACCGTGGTTACCAGGGACACGCATATATGACAGTCGGTGGTAACCAGGGACACGCATCTCTGACAGTCAGTGGTAACCAGGGAAACCCACCTGTGACCATGGTAACCAAGGACACACCTACTGTGCCAGTCACTGGTAACCACGGACACCTCTCCTGTTACTGTGGTTACCAGGGACACGCACATATGACAGTCGGTGGTAACCAGGGACACGCATCTCTGACAGTCAGTGGTAACCAGGGAAACCCACCTGTGAACAAGTTAACCAAGGACACCCCTACCCACAGTCACTGGTAACCAAGGACACCTCTCCTGTGACCGTGGTTACCAGGGACACGCATATATGACAGTCGGTGGTAACCAGGGACACGCATCTCTGACAGTCAGTGGTAACCAGGGAAACCCACCTGCGACCATGGTAACCAAGGACACCCCTCCTGTGACAGTCAGTGGTAACCAGGGACACACCTCCTGTGCCAGTGGTAACCAAGGACACCCCTACCCACAGTCACTGGTAACCAAGGACACCTCTCCTGTGACCGTGGTTATCAGGGAGACGCATCTCTGACAGTCGGTGTTAACCAGGGAAAACCACCTGTGACATTCACAGTGCCCAGGGACACCGGCCTGTGACAGTCGGTGGTAACCAGGGAGACGCATCTCTGACAGTCGGTGGTAACCAGGGAAACCAACCTGTGACCATGGTAACCAAGGACACCCCTCTGTGACAATGGTACCCACGGACAGCCCTCCTGTGACAGTCGGTGGTAACCAGGGAAACACACCTGTGACCATGGTAACCAAGGACACCCCTACCCACTGTCACTGGTAACCAAGGACACCTCTCCTGTGACCGTGGTTATCAGGGAGACGCATCTCTGACAGTCGGTGGTAACCAGGGAAACCCACCTGTGACCATGGTAACCAAGGACACCCCTCCTGTGACAATGGTACCCAGGGACAGCCCTCCTGTGACAGTCGGTGGTAACCAGGGAAACCCACCTGTGACCATGGTAACCAAGGACACCCCTCCTGTGACAATGGTACCCCGGGACAGCCTTCCTGTGACAGTCAGTGGTAACCAGGGAAACCCACCTGTGACCATGGTAACCAAGGACACCCCTCCTGTGACAATGGTACCCAGGGACAGCCATCCTGTGACAGACGGTGGTAACCAGGGAAACCCACCTGTGACATTCACAGTGCCCAGGGACACCGGCCTGTGACAGTCGGTGGTAACCAGGGACACGCATCTCTGACAGTCGGTGGTAACCAGGGAAACCCACCTGTGACCATGGTAACCAAGGACACACCTACTGTGACAGTCACTGGTAACCACGGACACCTCTCCTGTGACCGTGGCTACCACGGACACGCACATATGACAGTCGGTGGTAACCAGGGACACGCATCTCTGACAGTCGGTGGTAACAAGGGAAACCCAACTGTCGCCATGGTAACCAAGGACCCACCTACTGTGACAGTCACTGGTAACCACGGACACCTCTCCTGTGACCGTGGTTACCAGGGACACGCATATATGACAGTCGGTGGTAACCAGGGACACGCATCTCTGACAGTCAGTGGTAACCAGGGAAACCCACCTGTGACCATGGTAACCAAGGACACACCTACTGTGCCAGTCACTGGTAACCACGGACACCTCTCCTGTTACTGTGGTTACCAGGGACACGCACATATGACAGTCGGTGGTAACCAGGGACACGCATCTCTGACAGTCAGTGGTAACCAGGGAAACCCACCTGTGAACAAGTTAACCAAGGACACCCCTACCCACAGTCACTGGTAACCAAGGACACCTCTCCTGTGACCGTGGTTACCAGGACACGCACATATGACAGTCGGTGGTAACCAGGGACACGCATCTCTGACAGTCAGTGGTAACCAGGGAAACCCACCTGCGACCATGGTAACCAAGGACACCCCTCCTGTGACAGTCAGTGGTAACCAGGGACACACCTCCTGTGCCAGTGGTAACCAAGGACACCCCTACCCACAGTCACTGGTAACCAAGGACACCTCTCCTGTGACCGTGGTTATCAGGGAGACGCATCTCTGACAGTCGGTGTTAACCAGGGAAAACCACCTGTGACATTCACAGTGCCCAGGGACACCGGCCTGTGACAGTCGGTGGTAACCAGGGAGACGCATCTCTGACAGTCGGTGGTAACCAGGGAAACCAACCTGTGACCATGGTAACCAAGGACACCCCTCTGTGACAATGGTACCCACGGACAGCCCTCCTGTGACAGTCGGTGGTAACCAGGGAAACACACCTGTGACCATGGTAACCAAGGACACCCCTACCCACTGTCACTGGTAACCAAGGACACCTCTCCTGTGACCGTGGTTATCAGGGAGACGCATCTCTGACAGTCGGTGGTAACCAGGGAAACCCACCTGTGACCATGGTAACCAAGGACACCCCTCCTGTGACAATGGTACCCAGGGACAGCCCTCCTGTGACAGTCGGTGGTAACCAGGGAAACCCACCTGTGACCATGGTAACCAAGGACACCCCTCCTGTGACAATGGTACCCAGGGACAGCCATCTTGTGACAGTCGGTGGTAACCAGGGAAACCCACCTGTGACATTCACAGTGCCCAGGGACACCGGCCTGTGACAGTCGGTGGTAACCAGGGACACGCATCTCTGACAGTCGGTGGTAACCAGGGAAACCCACCTGTGACCATGGTAACCAAGGATACCCCTCTGTGACAATGGTACCCAGGGACAGCCCTCCTGTGACAGTCGGTGGTAACCAGGGAAACACACCTGTGACCATGGTAACCAAGGACACCCCTACCCACTGTCACTGGTAACCAAGGACACCTCTCCTGTGACCGTGGTTATCAGGGAGACGCATCTCTGACAGTCGGTGGTAACCAGGGCAACCCACCTGTGACATTCACAGTGCCCAGGGACACCGGCCTGTGACAGTCGGTGGTAACCAGGGAGACGCATCTCTGACAGTCGATGGTAACCAGGGAAACCCACCTGTGACCATGGTAACCAAGGACACCCCTCTGTGACAATGGTACCCAGGGACAGCCCTCCTGTGACAGTCGGTGGTAACCAGGGAAACACACCTGTGACCATGGTAACCAAGGACACCCCTACCCACTGTCACTGGTAACCAAGGACACCTCTCCTGTGACCGTGGTTATCAGGGAGACGCATCTCTGACAGTCGGTGATAACCAGGGAATCCCACCTGTGACCATGGTAACCAAGGACACCCCTCCTGTGACAATGGTACCCAGGGAGAGCCCTCCTGTGACAGTCGGTGGTAACCAGGGAAACCCACCTGTGACCATGGTAACCAAGGACACCCCTCCTGTGACAATGGTACCCAGGGACAGCCGTCCAGTGACAGTCGGTGGTAACCAGGGAAACCCACCTGTGACATTCACAGTGCCCAGGGACACCGGCCTGTGACAGTCGGTGGTAATCAGGGACACGCATCTCTGACAGTCGGTGGTAACCAGGGAAACCCACCTGTGACCATGGTAACCAAGGACACACCTACTGTGACAGTCACTGGTAACCACGGACACCTCTCCTGTGACCGTGGCTACCAGGGACACGCACATATGACAGTCGGTGGTAACCAGGGACACGCATCTCTGACAGTCAGTGGTAACCAGGGAAACCCACCTGCGACCATGGTAACCAAGGACACCCCTCCTGTGACAGTCAGTGGTAACCAGGGACACACCTCCTGTGCCAGTGGTAACCAAGGACACCCCTACCCACATTCACTGGTAACCAAGGACACCTCTCCTGTGACCGTGGTTATCAGGGAGACGCATCTCTGACAGTCGGTGGTAACCAGGGCAACCCACCTGTGACATTCACAGTGCCCAGGGACACCGGCCTGTGACAGTCGGTGGTAACCAGGGAGACGCATCTCTGACAGTCGGTGGTAACCAGGGAAACCCACCTGTGACCATGGTAACCAAGGACACCCCTCTGTGACAATGGTACCCAGGGACAGCCCTCCTGTGACAGTCGGTGGTAACCAGGGAAACTCACCTGTGACCATGGTAACCAAGGACACCCCTACCCACTGTCACTGGTAACCAAGGACACCTCTCCTGTGACCGTGGTTATCAGGGAGACGCATCTCTGACAGTCGGTGATAACCAGGGAATCCCACCTGTGACCATGGTAACCAAGGACACCCCTCCTGTGACAATGGTACCCAGGGAGAGCCCTCCTGTGACAGTCGGTGGTAACCAGGGAAACCCACCTGTGACCATGGTAACCAAGGACACCCCTCCTGTGACAATGGTACCCAGGGACAGCCGTCCTGTGACAGTCGGTGGTAACCAGGGAAACCCACCTGTGACATTCACAGTGACCAGGGACACCGGCCTGTGACAGTCGGTGGTAATCAGGGACACGCATCTCTGACAATCGGTGGTAACCAGGGAAACCCACCTGTGACCATGGTAACCAAGGACACACCTACTGTGACAGTCACTGGTAACCACGGACACCTCTCCTGTGACCGTGGCTACCAGGGACACGCACATATGACAGTCGGTGGTAACCAGGGACACGCATCTCTGACAGTCAGTGGTAACCAGGGAAACCCACCTGCGACCATGGTAACCAAGGACACCCCTCCTGTGACAGTCAGTGGTAACCAGGGACACACCTCCTGTGCCAGTGGTAACCAAGGACACCCCTACCCACATTCACTGGTAACCAAGGACACCTCTCCTGTGACCGTGGTTATCAGGGAGACGCATCTCTGACAGTCGGTGGTAACCAGGGAAACCCACCTGTGACATTCACAGTGCCCAGGGACACCGGCCTGTGACAGTCGGTGGTAACCAGGGAGACGCATCTCTGACAGTCGGTGGTAACCAGGGAAACCCACCTGTGACCATGGTAACCAAGGACACCCCTCTGTGACAATGGTACCCAGGGACAGCCCTCCTGTGACAGTCGGTGGTAACCAGGGAAACACACCTGTGACCATGGTAACCAAGGACACCCCTACCCACTGTCACTGGTAACCAAGGACACCTCTCCTGTGACCATGGTTATCAGGGAGACGCATCTCTGACAGTCTGTGGTAACCAGGGAAACCCACCTGTGACCATGGTAACCAAGGACACCACTCCTGTGACAATGGTACCCAGGGACAGCCCTCCTGTGACAGTCGGTGGTAACCAGGGAAACCACCTGTGACCATGGTAACCAAGGACACCCCTCCTGTGACAATGGTACCCCGGGACAGCCTTCCTGTGACAGTCAGTGGTAACCAGGGAAACCCACCTGTGACCATGGTAACCAAGGACACCCCTCCTGTGACAATGGTACCCAGGGACAGCCATCCTGTGACAGTCGGTGGTAACCAGGGAAACCCACCTGTGACATTCACAGTGCCCAGGGACACCGGCCTGTGACAGTCGGTGGTAACCAGGGACACGCATCTCTGACAGTCGGTGGTAACCAGGGAAACCCACCTGTGACCATGGTAACCAAGGACACACCTACTGTGACAGTCACTGGTAACCACGGACACCTCTCCTGTGACCGTGGCTACCACGGACACGCACATATGACAGTCGGTGGTAACCAGGGACACGCATCTCTGACAGTCGGTGGTAACAAGGGAAACCCAACTGTCGCCATGGTAACCAAGGACCCACCTACTGTGACAGTCACTGGTAACCACGGACACCTCTCCTGTGACCGTGGTTACCAGGGACACGCATATATGACAGTCGGTGGTAACCAGGGACACGCATCTCTGACAGTCAGTGGTAACCAGGGAAACCCACCTGTGAACAAGTTAACCAAGGACACCCCTACCCACAGTCACTGGTAACCAAGTACACCTCTCCTGTGACCGTGGTTACCAGGACATGCACATATGACAGTCGGTGGTAACCAGGGACACGCATCTCTGACAGTCAGTGGTAACCAGGGAAACCCACCTGTGACCATGGTAACCAAGGACACCCCTCCTGTGACAATGGTACCCAGGGACAGCCGTCCTGTGACAGTCGGTGGTAACCAGGGAAACCCACCTGTGACATTCACAGTGCCCAGGGACACCGGCCTGTGACAGTCGGTGGTAATCAGGGACACGCATCTCTGACAGTCGGTGGTAACCAGGGAAACCCACCTGTGACCATGGTAACCAAGGACACACCTACTGTGACAGTCACTGGTAACCACGGACACCTCTCCTGTGACCGTGGCTACCAGGGACACGCACATATGACAGTCGGTGGTAACCAGGGACACGCATCTCTGACAGTCAGTGGTAACCAGGGAAACCCACCTGCGACCATGGTAACCAAGGACACCCCTCCTGTGACAGTCAGTGGTAACCAGGGACACACCTCCTGTGCCAGTGGTAACCAAGGACACCCCTACCCACATTCACTGGTAACCAAGGACACCTCTCCTGTGACCGTGGTTATCAGGGAGACGCATCTCTGACAGTCGGTGGTAACCAGGGCAACCCACCTGTGACATTCACAGTGCCTAGGGACACCGGCCTGTGACAGTCGGTGGTAACCAGGGAGACGCATCTCTGACAGTCGGTGGTAACCAGGGAAACCCACCTGTGACCATGGTAACCAAGGACACCCCTCTGTGACAATGGTACCCAGGGACAGCCCTCCTGTGACAGTCGGTGGTAACCAGGGAAACACACCTGTGACCATGGTAACCAAGGACACCCCTACCCACTGTCACTGGTAACCAAGGACACCTCTCCTGTGACCGTGGTTATCAGGGAGACGCATCTCTGACAGTCGGTGATAACCAGGGAATCCCACCTGTGACCATGGTAACCAAGGACACCCCTCCTGTGACAATGGTACCCAGGGAGAGCCCTCCTGTGACAGTCGGTGGTAACCAGGGAAACCCACCTGTGACCATGGTAACCAAGGACACCCCTCCTGTGACAATGGTACCCAGGGACAGCCGTCCTGTGACAGTCGGTGGTAACCAGGGAAACCCACCTGTGACATTCACAGTGCCCAGGGACACCGGCCTGTGACAGTCGGTGGTAATCAGGGACACGCATCTCTGACAATCGGTGGTAACCAGGGAAACCCACCTGTGACCATGGTAACCAAGGACACACCTACTGTGACAGTCACTGGTAACCACGGACACCTCTCCTGTGACCGTGGCTACCAGGGACACGCACATATGACAGTCGGTGGTAACCAGGGACACGCATCTCTGACAGTCAGTGGTAACCAGGGAAACCCACCTGCGACCATGGTAACCAAGGACACCCCTCCTGTGACAGTCAGTGGTAACCAGGGACACACCTCCTGTGCCAGTGGTAACCAAGGACACCCCTACCCACATTCACTGGTAACCAAGGACACCTCTCCTGTGACCGTGGTTATCAGGGAGACGCATCTCTGACAGTCGGTGGTAACCAGGGAAACCCACCTGTGACATTCACAGTGCCCAGGGACACCGGCCTGTGACAGTCGGTGGTAACCAGGGAGACGCATCTCTGACAGTCGGTGGTAACCAGGGAAACCCACCTGTGACCATGGTAACCAAGGACACCCCTCTGTGACAATGGTACCCAGGGACAGCCCTCCTGTGACAGTCGGTGGTAACCAGGGAAACACACCTGTGACCATGGTAACCAAGGACACCCCTACCCACTGTCACTGGTAACCAAGGACACCTCTCCTGTGACCGTGGTTATCAGGGAGACGCATCTCTGACAGTCGGTGGTAACCAGGGAAACCCACCTGTGACCATGGTAACCAAGGACACCACTCCTGTGACAATGGTACCCAGGGACAGCCCTCCTGTGACAGTCGGTGGTAACCAGGGAAACCACCTGTGACCATGGTAACCAAGGACACCCCTCCTGTGACAATGGTACCCCGGGACAGCCTTCCTGTGACAGTCAGTGGTAACCAGGGAAACCCACCTGTGACCATGGTAACCAAGGACACCCCTCCTGTGACAATGGTACCCAGGGACAGCCATCCTGTGACAGTCGGTGGTAACCAGGGAAACCCACCTGTGACATTCACAGTGCCCAGGGACACCGGCCTGTGACAGTCGGTGGTAACCAGGGACACGCATCTCTGACAGTCGGTGGTAACCAGGGAAACCCACCTGTGACCATGGTAACCAAGGACACACCTACTGTGACAGTCACTGGTAACCACGGACACCTCTCCTGTGACCGTGGCTACCACGGACACGCACATATGACAGTCGGTGGTAACCAGGGACACGCATCTCTGACAGTCGGTGGTAACAAGGGAAACCCAACTGTCGCCATGGTAACCAAGGACCCACCTACTGTGCCAGTCACTGGTAACCACGGACACCTCTCCTGTGACTGTGGTTACCAGGGACACGCACATATGACAGTCGGTGGTAACCAGGGACACGCATCTCTGACAGTCAGTGGTAACCAGGGAAACCCACCTGTGAACAAGTTAACCAAGGACACCCCTACCCACAGTCACTGGTAACCAAGGACACCTCTCCTGTGACCGTGGTTACCACGACACGCACATATGACAGTCGGTGGTAACCAGGGACACGCATCTCTGACAGTCAGTGGTAACCAGGGAAACCCACCTGCGACCATGGTAACCAAGGACACCCCTCCTGTGACAGTCAGTGGTAACCAGGGACACACCTCCTGTGCCAGTGGTAACCAAGGACACCCCTACCCACAGTCACTGGTAACCAAGGACACCTCTCCTGTGACCGTGGTTATCAGGGAGACGCATCTCTGACAGTCGGTGGTAACCAGGGAAACCCACCTGTGGCATTCACAGTGCCCAGGGACACCGGCCTGTGACAGTCGGTGGTAACCAGGGAGACGCATCTCTGACAGTCGGTGGTAACCAGGGAAACCAACCTGTGACCATGGTAACCAAGGACACCCCTCTGTGACAATGGTACCCACGGACAGCCCTCCTGTGACAGTCGGTGGTAACCAGGGAAACACACCTGTGACCATGGTAACCAAGGACACCCCTACCCACTGTCACTGGTAACCAAGGACACCTCTCCTGTGACCGTGGTTATCAGGGAGACGCATCTCTGACAGTCGGTGGTAACCAGGGAAACCCACCTGTGACCATGGTAACCAAGGACACCAGTCCTGTGACAATGGTACCAAGGGACAGCCCTCCTGTGACAGTCGGTGGTAACCAGGGAAACCCACCTGTGACCATGGTAACCAAGGACACCCCTCCTGTGACAATGGAACCCAGGGACAGCCGTCCTGTGACAGTCGGTGGTAACCAGGGAGACGCATCTCTGACAGTCGGTGGTAACCAGGGAAACCCACCTGTGACCATGGTAACCAAGGACACCCCTCTGTGACAATGGTACCCAGGGACAGCCCTCCTGTGACAGTCGGTGGTAACCAGGGAAACACACCTGTGACCATGGTAACCAAGGACACCCCTACCCACTGTCACTGGTAACCAAGGACACCTCTCCTGTGACCGTGGTTATCAGGGAGACGCATCTCTGACAGTCGGTGGTAACCAGGGAAACCCACCTGTGACATTCACAGTGCCCAGGGACACCGGCCTGTGACAGTCGGTGGTAACGAGGGACACGCATCTCTGACAGTCAGTGGTAACCAGGGAAACCCACCTGCGACCATGTTAAACAAGGACACCCCTCCTGTGACAGTCAGTGGTAACCAGGGACACACCTCCTGTGCCAGTGGTAACCAAGGACACCCCTCCTGTGACAACGGTACCCAGGGACAGCCCTCCTGTGACAGTCGGTGGTAACCAGGGAAAACCACCTGTGAACATGGTAACCAAGGACACCCCTACCCACAGTCACTGGTAACCAAGGACACCTCTCCTGTGACCGTGGTTACCAGGACACGCACATATGACAGTCGGTGGTAACCAGGGACACGCATTTCTGACAGTCAGTGGTAACCAGGGAAACCCACCTGCGACCATGGTAACCAAGGACACCCCTCCTGTGACAGTCAGTGGTAACCAGGGACACACCTCCTGTGCTAGTGGTAACCAAGCACACCCCTCCTGTCACAATGGTACCCAGGGACAGCACTCCTGTGACAGTCAGTGGTAACCATGTACACTCACCTGTGACAGTTGGTGGTAACCAGGGAAACCCACCTGTGACATTCACAGTGCCCAGGGACACCGGCCTGTGACAGTCGGTGGTAACCAGGAAGACGCATCTCTGACAGTCGGTGGTAACCAGGGAAACCCACCTGTGACCATGGTAACCAAGGACACCCCTCTGTGACAATGGTACCCAGGGACAGCCCTCCTGTGACAGTCAGTGGTAACCAGGGAAACACACCTGTGACCATGGTAACCAAGGACACCCCTCCTGTGACAATGGTACCCAGGGACAGCCCTCCTGTGACAGTCGGTGGTAATCAGGGAAACTCACCTGTGACATTCAAAGTGCCCAGGGACACCGGCCTGTGACAGTCGGTGGTAACCAGGGACACGCATCTCTGACAGTCGGTGGTAACCAGGGAAACCCACCTGTGACCATGTTAACCAAGGACACACCTACTGTGCCAGTCACTGGTAACCACGGACACCTCTCCTGTGACTGTGGTTACCAGGGACACGCACATATGACAGTCGGTGGTAACCAGGGACACGCATCTCTGACAGTCAGTGGTAACCAGGGAAACCCACCTGTGAACAAGTTAACCAAGGACACCCCTACCCACAGTCACTGGTAACCAAGGACACCTCTCCTGTGACCGTGGTTACCACGACACGCACATATGACAATCGGAGGTAACCAGGGACACGCATCTCTGACAGTCAGTGGTAACCAGGGAAACCCACCTGCGACCATGGTAACCAAGGACACCCCTCCTGTGACAGTCAGTGGTAACCAGGGACACACCTACTGTGCCAGGGGTAACCAAGGACACCCCTACCCACAGTCACTGGTAACCAAGGACACCTCTCCTGTGACCGTGGTTATCAGGGAGACGCATCTCTGACAGTCGGTGGTAACAAGGGAAACCCACCTGTGGCATTCACAGTGCCCAGGGACACCGGCCTGTGACAGTCGGTGGTAACCAGGGAGACGCATCTCTGACAGTCGGTGGTAACCAGGGAAACCAACCTGTGACCATGGTAACAAAGGACACCCCTCTGTGACAATGGTACCCACGGACAGCCCTCCTGTGACAGTCGGTGGTAACCAGGGAAACACACCTGTGACCATGGTAACCAAGGACACCCCTACCCACTGTCACTGGTAACCAAGGACACCTCTCCTGTGACCGTGGTTATCAGGGAGACGCATCTCTGACAGTCGGTGGTAACCAGGGAAACCCACCTGTGACCATGGTAACCAAGGACACCCCTCCTGTGACAATGGTACCCAGGGACAGCCCTCCTGTGACAGTCGGTGGTAACCAGGGAAACCCACCTGTGACCATGGTAACCAAGGACACCCCTCCTGTGACAATGGTACCCAGGGACAGCCATCCTGTGACAGTCGGTGGTAACCAGGGAAACCCACCTGTGACATTCACAGTGCCCAGGGACACCGGCCTGTGACAGTCGGTGGTAACCAGGGACACGCATCTCTGACAGTCGGTGGTAACCAGGGAAACCCACCTGTGACCATGCTAACCAAGGACACCCCTCTGTGACAATGGTACCCAGGGACAGCCCTCCTGTGACAGTCGGTGGTAACCAGGGAAACACACCTGTGACCATGGTAACCAAGGACACACCTACTGTGCCAGTCACTGGTAACCACGGACACCTCTCCTGTGACCGTGTTTACCACGGACACGCACATATGACAGTCGGTGGTAACCAGGGACACGCATCTCTGACAGTCAGTGGTAACCAGGGAAAACCACCTGTGACCAAGTTAACCAAGGAAACCCCTACCCACAGTCACTGGTAACCAAGGATACCTCTCCTGTGACCGTGGTTACCAGGACACGCACATATGACAGTCGGTGGTAACCAGGGACACGCATCTCTGACAGTCAGTGGTAACCAGGGAAACCCACCTGCGACCATGGTAACCAAGGACACCCCTCCTGTGACAGTCAGTGGTAACCAGGGACACACCTCCTGTGCCAGTAGTAACCAAGGACACCCCTACCCACAGTCACTGTTAACCAAGGACACCTCTCCTGTGACCGTGGTTATCAGGGAGACGCATCTCTTACAGTCGGTGGTAACCAGGGAAACCCACCTGTGACATTCACAGTGCCCAGGGACACCGGCCTGTGACAGTCGGTGGTAACCAGGGAGACGCATCTCTGACAGTCGGTGGTAACCAGGGAAACCCACCTGTGACCATGGTAACCAAGGACACCCCTCTGTGACAATGGTACCCAGGGACAGCCCTCCTGTGGCAGTCGGTGGTAACCAGGGAAACACACCTGTGACCATGGTAACCAAGGACACCCCTACCCACTGTCACTGGTAACCAAGGACACCTCTCCTGTGACCGTGGTTATCAGGAAGACGCATCTCTGACAGTCGGTGGTAACCAGGGAAACCCACCTGTGACCATGGTAACCAAGGACACCCCTCCTGTGACAATGGTACCCAGGGACAGCCCTCCTGTGACAGTCGGTGGTAACCAGGGAAACACACCTGTGACCATGGTAACCAAGGACACCCCTACCCACAGTCACTGGTAACCAAGGACACCTCTCCTGTGACCGTGGTTATCAGGGAGACGCATCTCTGACAGTCGGTGGTAACCAGGGAAACCCACCTGTGACATTCACAGTGCCCAGGGACACCGGCCTGTGACAGTCGGTGGTAAACAGGGAGACGAATCTCTGACAGTCGGTGGTAACCAGGGAAACCCACCTGTGACCATGGTAACCAAGGACACCCCTCTGTGACAACGGTACCCAGGGACAGCCCTCCTGTGACAGTCGGTGGTAACCAGGGAAACACACCTGTGACCATGGTAACCAAGGACACCCCTACCCACTGTCACTGGTAACCAAGGACACCTCTCCTGTGACCATGGTTATCAGGGAGACGCATCTCTGACATTCGGTGGTAACCAGGGAAACCCACCTGTGACCATGGTAACCAAGGACACCCGTCCTGTGACAATGGTACCAAGGGACAGCCCTCCTGTGACAGTCGGTGGTAACCAGGGAAACCCACCTGTGACCATGGTAACCAAGGACACCCCTCCTGTGACAATGGAACCCAGGGACAGCCGTCCTGTGACAGTCGGTGGTAACCAGGGAGACGCATCTCTGACAGTCGGTGGTAACCAGGTTAACCCACCTGTGACCATGGTAACCAAGGACACCCCTCTGTGACAATGGTACCCAGGGACAGCCCTCCTGTGACAGTCGGTGGTAACCAGGGAAACACACCTGTGACCATGGTAACCAAGGACACCCCTACCCACTGTCACTGGTAACCAAGGACACCTCTCCTGTGACCGTGGTTATCAGGGAGACGCATCTCTGACAGTCGGTGGTAACCAGGGAAACCCACCTGTGACATTCACAGTGCCCAGGGACACCGGCCTGTTACAGTCGGTGGTAACGAGGGACACGCATCTCTGACAGTCAGTGGTAACCAGGGAAACCCACCTGCGACCATGTTAAACAAGGACACCCCTCCTGTGACAGTCAGTGGTAACCAGGGACACACCTCCTGTGCCAGTGGTAACCAAGGACACCCCTCCTGTGACAACGGTACCCAGGGACAGCCCTCCTGTGACAGTCGGTGGTAACCAGGGAAAACCACCTGTGAACATGGTAACCAAGGACACCCCTACCCACAGTCACTGGTAACCAAGGACACCTCTCCTGTGACCGTGGTTACCAGGACACGCACATATGACAGTCGGTGGTAACCAGGGACACGCATTTCTGACAGTCAGTGGTAACCAGGGAAACCCACCTGCGACCATGGTAACCAAGGACACCCCTCCTGTGACAGTCAGTGGTAACCAGGGACACACCTCCTGTGCTAGTGGTAACCAAGCACACCCCTCCTGTCACAATGGTACCCAGGGACAGCCCTCCTGTGACAGTCAGTGGTAACCATGTACACTCACCTGTGACAGTTGGTGGTAACCAGGGAAACCCACCTGTGACATTCACAGTGCCCAGGGACACCGGCCTGTGACAGTCGGTGGTAACCAGGAAGACGCATCTCTGACAGTCGGTGGTAACCAGGGAAACCCACCTGTGACCATGGTAACCAAGGACACCCCTCTGTGACAATGGTACCCAGGGACAGCCCTCCTGTGACAGTCAGTGGTAACCAGGGAAACACACCTGTGACCATGGTAACCAAGGACACCCCTCCTGTGACAATGGTACCCAGGGACAGCCCTCCTGTGACAGTCGGTGGTAATCAGGGAAACTCACCTGTGACATTCAAAGTGCCCAGGGACACCGGCCTGTGACAGTCGGTGGTAACCAGGGACACGCATCTCTGACAGTCGGTGGTAACCAGGGAAACCCACCTGTGACCATGGTAACCAAGGACACACCTACTGTGCCAGTCACTGGTAACCACGGACACCTCTCCTGTGACTGTGGTTACCAGGGACACGCACATATGACAGTCGGTGGTAACCAGGGACACGCATCTCTGACAGTCAGTGGTAACCAGGGAAACCCACCTGTGAACAAGTTAACCAAGGACACCCCTACCCACAGTCACTGGTAACCAAGGACACCTCTCCTGTGACCGTGGTTACCACGACACGCACATATGACAGTCGGTGGTAACCAGGGACACGCATCTCTGACAGTCAGTGGTAACCAGGGAAACCCACCTGCGACCATGGTAACCAAGGACACCCCTCCTGTGACAGTCAGTGGTAACCAGGGACACACCTCCTGTGCCAGTGGTAACCAAGGACACCCCTACCCACAGTCACTGGTAACCAAGGACACCTCTCCTGTGACCGTGGTTATCAGGGAGACGCATCTCTGACAGTCGGTGGTAACCAGGGCAACCCACCTGTGGCATTCACAGTGCCCAGGGACACCGGCCTGTGACAGTCGGTGGTAACCAGGGAGACGCATCTCTGACAGTCGGTGGTAACCAGGGAAACCCACCTGTGACCATGGTAACCAAGGACACCCCTCTGTGACAATGGTACCCAGGGACAGCCCTCCTGTGACAGTCGGTGGTAACCAGGGAAACACACCTGTGACCATGGTAACCAAGGACACCCCTACCCACTGTCACTGGTAACCAAGGACACCTCTCCTGTGACCGTGGTTATCAGGGAGACGCATCTCTGACAGTCGGTGGTAACCAGGGAAACCCACCTGTGACATTCACAGTGCCCAGGGACACCGGCCTGTGACAGTCGGTGGTAACGAGGGACACGCATCTCTGACAGTCAGTGGTAACCAGGGAAACCCACCTGCGACCATGTTAAACAAGGACACCCCTCCTGTGACAGTCAGTGGTAACCAGGGACACACCTCCTGTGCCAGTGGTAACCAAGGACACCCCTCCTGTGACAACGGTACCCAGGGACAGCCCTCCTGTGACAGTCGGTGGTAACCAGGGAAAACCACCTGTGAACATGGTAACCAAGGACACCCCTACCCACAGTCACTGGTAACCAAGGACACCTCTCCTGTGACCGTGGTTACCAGGACACGCACATATGACAGTCGGTGGTAACCAGGGACACGCATTTCTGACAGTCAGTGGTAACCAGGGAAACCCACCTGCGACCATGGTAACCAAGGACACCCCTCCTGTGACAGTCAGTGGTAACCAGGGACACACCTCCTGTGCTAGTGGTAACCAAGCACACCCCTCCTGTCACAATGGTACCCAGGGACAGCCCTCCTGTGACAGTCAGTGGTAACCATGTACACTCACCTGTGACAGTTGGTGGTAACCAGGGAAACCCACCTGTGACATTCACAGTGCCCAGGGACACCGGCCTGTGACAGTCGGTGGTAACCAGGAAGACGCATCTCTGACAGTCGGTGGTAACCAGGGAAACCCACCTGTGACCATGGTAACCAAGGACACCCCTCTGTGACAATGGTACCCAGGGACAGCCCTCCTGTGACAGTCAGTGGTAACCAGGGAAACACACCTGTGACCATGGTAACCAAGGACACCCCTCCTGTGACAATGGTACCCAGGGACAGCCCTCCTGTGACAGTCGGTGGTAATCAGGGAAACTCACCTGTGACATTCAAAGTGCCCAGGGAC
Organism: Rangifer tarandus platyrhynchus; assembly: GCA_949782905.1. Taxonomy (NCBI): domain Eukaryota; kingdom Metazoa; phylum Chordata; class Mammalia; order Artiodactyla; family Cervidae; genus Rangifer; species Rangifer tarandus. The sequence goes on from OX460344.1 coordinate 44,882,152, forward strand.
ACCGGCCTGTGACAGTCGGTGGTAACCAGGGACACGCATCTCTGACAGTCGGTGGTAACCAGGGAAACCCACCTGTGACCATGGTAACCAAGGACACACCTACTGTGCCAGTCACTGGTAACCACGGACACCTCTCCTGTGACTGTGGTTACCAGGGACACGCACATATGACAGTCGGTGGTAACCAGGGACACGCATCTCTGACAGTCAGTGGTAACCAGGGAAACCCACCTGTGAACAAGTTAACCAAGGACATCCCTACCCACAGTCACTGGTAACCAAGGACACCTCTCCTGTGACCGTGGTTACCACGACACGCACATATGACAGTCGGTGGTAACCAGGGACACGCATCTCTGACAGTCAGTGGTAACCAGGGAAACCCACCTGCGACCATGGTAACCAAGGACACCCCTCCTGTGACAGTCAGTGGTAACCAGGGACACACCTCCTGTGCCAGTGGTAACCAAGGACACCCCTACCCACAGTCACTGGTAACCAAGGACACCTCTCCTGTGACCGTGGTTATCAGGGAGACGCATCTCTGACAGTCGGTGGTAACCAGGGAAACCCACCTGTGGCATTCACAGTGCCCAGGGACACCGGCCTGTGACAGTCGGTGGTAACCAGGGAGACGCATCTCTGACAGTCGGTGGTAACCAGGGAAACCAACCTGTGACCATGGTAACCAAGGACACCCCTCTGTGACAATGGTACCCACGGACAGCCCTCCTGTGACAGTCAGTGGTAACCAGATAAAACCCACCTGTGATCATGGTAACCAAGGACACCCCTCTGTGACAATGGTACCCAGGGACAGCCCTCCTGTGACAGTCGGTGGTAACCAGGGAAACACACCTGTGACCATGGTAACCAAGGACACACCTACTGTGCCAGTCACTGGTAACCACGGACACCTCTCCTGTGACCGTGTTTACCAGGGACACGCACATATGACAGTCGGTGGTAACCAGGGACACGCATCTCTGACAGTCAGTGGTAACCAGGGAAACCCACCTGTGACCAAGTTAACCAAGGAAACCCCTACCCACAGTCACTGGTAACCAAGGACACCTCTCCTGTGACCGTGGTTACCAGGACACGCACATATGACAGTCGGTGGTAACCAGGGACACGCATCTCTGACAGTCAGTGGTAACCAGGGAAACCCACCTGCGACCATGGTAACCAAGGACACCCCTCCTGTGACAGTCAGTGGTAACCAGGGACACACCTCCTGTGCCAGTGGTAACCAAGGACACCCCTACCCACAGTCACTGTTAACCAAGGACACCTCTCCTGTGACCGTGGTTATCAGGGAGACGCATCTCTTACAGTCGGTGGTAACCAGGGAAACCCACCTGTGACCATGGTAACCAAGGACACCCCTCTGTGACAATGGTACCCAGGGACAGCCCTCCTGTGGCAGTCGGTGGTAACCAGGGAAACACACCTGTGACCATGGTAACCAAGGACACCCCTACCCACTGTCACTGGTAACCAAGGACACCTCTCCTGTGACCGTGGTTATCAGGGAGACGCAACTCTGACAGTCGGTGGTAACCAGGGAAACCCACCTGTGACAATGGTAACCAAGGACACCCCTCTGTGACAATGGTACCCAGGGACAGCCCTCCTGTGGCAGTCGGTGGTAACCAGGGAAACACACCTGTGACCATGGTAACCAAGGACACCCCTACCCACTGTCACTGGTAACCAAGGACACCTCTCCTGTGACCGTGGTTATCAGGGAGACGCATCTCTGACAGTCGGTGGTAACCAGGGAAACCCACCTGTGACCATGGTAACCAAGGACACCCCTCCTGTGACAATGGTACCCAGGGACAGCCCTCCTGTGACAGTCGGTGGTAACCAGGGAAACCCACCTGTGAACATGGTAACCAAGGACACCCCTACCCACAGTCACTGGTAACCAAGGACACCTCTCCTGTGACCGTGGTTATCAGGGAGACGCATCTCTGACAGTCGGTGGTAACCAGGGAAAACCACCTGTGACATTCACAGTGCCCAGGGACACCGGCCTGTGACAGTCGGTGGTAAACAGGGAGACGCATCTCTGACAGTCGGTGGTAACCAGGGAAACCCACCTGTGACCATGGTAACCAAGGACACCCCTCCTGTGACAATGGTACCCAGGGACAGCCCTCCTGTGACAGTCGGTGGTAACCAGGGAAACCCACCTGTGACCATGGTAACCAAGGACACCCCTCCTGTGACAATAGTACCCCGGGACAGCCCTCCTGTGACAGTCGGTGGTAACCAGGGAAACCCACCTGTGACCATGGTAACCAAGGACACCCCTCCTGTGACAATGGTACCCAGGGACAGCCATTCTGTGACAGTCGGTGGTAACCAGGGAAACCCACCTGTGACATTCACAGTGCCCAGGGACACCGGCCTGGGACAGTCGGTGGTAACCAGGGACACGCATCTCTGACAGTCGGTGGTAACCAGGGAAACCCACCTGTGACCATGGTAACCAAGGACACCCCTCTGTGACAATGGTACCCAGGGACAGCCCTCCTGTGACAGTCGGTGGTAACCAGGAAACACACCTGTGACCATGGTAACCAAGGACACCCCTACCCACTGTCACTGGTAACCAAGGACACCTCTCCTGTGACCGTGGTTATCAGGGAGACGCATCTCTCACAGTCGGTGGTAACCAGGGCAACCCACCTGTGACATTCACAGTGCCCAGGGACACCGGCCTGTGACAGTCGGTGGTAACCAGGGAGACGCATCTCTGACAGTCGGTGGTAACCAGGGAAACCCACCTGTGACCATGGTAACCAAGGACACCCCTCTGTGACAATGGTACCCAGGGACAGCCCTCCTGTGACAGTCGGTGGTAACCAGGGAAACACACCTGTGACCATGGTAACCAAGGACACCTCTACCCACTGTCACTGGTAACCAAGGACACCTCTCCTGTGACCGTGGTTATCAGGGAGACGCATCTCTGACAGTCGGTGATAACCAGGGAATCCCACCTGTGACCATGGTAACCAAGGACACACCTACTGTGACAGTCACTGGTAACCACGGACACCTCTCCTGTGACCGTGGCTACCAGGACACGCACATATGACAGTCGGTGGTAACCAGGGACACGCATTTCTGACAGTCAGTGGTAACCAGGGAAACCCACCTGTCGCCATGGTAACCAAGGACCCACCTACTGTGACAGTCACTGGTAACCACGGACACCTCTCCTGTGACCGTGGTTACCAGGGACACGCATATATGACAGTCGGTGGTAACCAGGGACACGCATCTCTGACAGTCAGTGGTAACCAGGGAAACCCACCTGCGACCATGGTAACCAAGGACACCCTTCCTGTGACAGTCAGTGGTAACCAGGGACACACCTCCTGTGCCAGTGGTAACCAAGGACACCCCTCCTGTCACAATGGTACCAGGGACAGCCCTCCTGTGACAGTCGGTGGTAACCAGGGAAACCCACCTGTGACCATGGTAACCAAGGAAACCCCTCCTGTGACAATGGTACCCCGGGACAGCCCTCCTGTGACAGTCGGTGGTAACCAGGGAAACCCACCTGTGACCATGGTAACCAATGACACCCCTCCTGTGACAATGGTACCCAGGGACAGCCATCCTGTGACAGTCGGTGGTAACCAGGGAAACCCACCTGTGACATTCACAGTGCCCAGGGACACCGGCCTGTGACAGTCGGTGGTAACCAGGGAGACGCATCTCTGACAGTCGTTGGTAACCAGGGAAACCAACCTGTGACCATGGTAACCAAGGACACCCCTCAGTGACAATGGTACCCAGGGACAGCCCTCCTGTGACAGGCGGTGGTAACCAGGGAAACACACCTGTGACCATGGTAACCAAGGACACCCCTACCCACTGTCACTGGTAACCAAGGACACCTCTCCTGTGACCGTGGTTACCAGGGACACGCATATATGACAGTCGGTGGTAACCAGGGACAGGCATTTCTGACAGTCAGTGGTAACCAGGGAAACCCACCTGCAATCATGGTAACCAAGGACACCCCTCCTGTGACAGTCAGTGGTAACCAGGCAAACACCTCCTGTGCCAGTGGCAACCAAGGACACCCCTCCTGTGACAATGGTACCCAGGGACAGCCGTCCTGTGACAGTCGGTGGTAACCAGGGAAACCCACCTGTGACATTCACAGTGCCCAGGGACACCGGCCTGTGACAGTCGGTGGTAATCAGGGACACGCATCTCTGACAGTCGGTGGTAACCAGGGAAACCCACCTGTGACCATGGTAACCAAGGACACACCTACTGTGACAGTCACTGGTAACCACGGACACCTCTCCTGTGACCGTGGCTACCAGGGACACGCACATATGACAGTCGGTGGTAACCAGGGACACGCATCTCTGACAGTCAGTGGTAACCAGGGAAACCCACCTGCGACCATGTTAACCAAGGACACCCCTCCGGTGACAGTCAGTGGTAACCAGGGACACACCTCCTGTGCCAGTGGTAACCAAGGACACCCCTCCTGTGACAATGGTACCCAGGGACAGCCCTCCTGTGACAGTCGGTGGTAACCAGGGAAACCCACCTGTGACCATGGTAACCAAGGACACCCCTACCCACAGTCACTGGTAACCAAGGACACCTCTCCTGTGACCGTGGTTACCAGGACACGCACATATGACAGTCGGTGGTAACCAGGGACACGCATCTCTGACAGTCATTGGTAAACAGGGAAACCCACCTGCGACCATGGTAACCAAGGACACCCCTCCTGTGACAGTCAGTGGTAACCAGGGACACACCTCCTGTGCCAGTGGTAACCAGGGACACCCCTCCTGTGACAATGGTACCCAGGGACAGCCCTCCTGTGACAGTCGGTGGTAACCAGGGAAAACCACCTGTGACCATGGTAACCAAGGACACCCCTACCCACAGTCACTGGTAAGCAAGGACACCTCTCCTGTGACCGTGGTTATCAGGGAGACGCATCTCTGACAGTCGGTGGTAACCAGGGAAACCCACCTGTGACCATGGTAACCAAGGACACCCCTCCTGTGACAATGGTACCCAGGGACAGCCCTCCTGTGACAGTCGGTGGTAACCAGGGAAACCCACCAGTGACCATGGTAACCAAGGACACCCCTCCTGTGACAATGGTACCCAGGGACAGCCATCCTGTGACAGTCCGTGGTAACCAGGGAAACCCACCTGTGACATTCACAGTGCCCAGGGACACCTGCCTGTGACAGTCGGTGGTAACCAGGGACACATATTTCTGACAGTCGGTGGTAAGCAGGGAAACCCACCTGTGACCATGGTAACCAAGGCACCCCTCCTGTGACAATGGTATCCATGGACAGCCCTCCTGTGACAGTCGGTGGTAACAAGGGAAACCCACCTGTGACCATGGTAACCAAGGACACCCCTACCCACAGTCACTGGTAACCAAGGACACCTCTCCTGTGACCATGGTTACCAGGGACACGCATCTCTGACAGTCGGTGGTAACCAGGGAAACCCACCTGTGACCACGGTAACCAAGGACACCCCTCCTGTGACAATAGTACCCACGGACAGCCCTCCTGTGACAGTCGGTGGAAACCAGGGAAACCCACCTGTGACCATGGTAACCAAGGACACCCCAACCCACAGTCACTGGTAACCAAGGACACCTCTCCTGTGACTGTGGTTACCAGGACACGCACATATGACAGTCGGTGGTAACCAGGGACAGGCATTTCTGACAGTCAGTGGTAACCAGGGAAACCCACCTGCAATCATGGTAACCAAGGACACCCCTCCTGTGACAGTCAGTGGTAACCAGGCAAACACTTCCTGTGCCAGTGGCAACCAAGGACACCCCTCCTGTCACAATGGTACCCAGGGACAGCCCTCCTGTGACAGTCAGTGGTAACCATGTACACTCACCTGTGACAGTCGGTGGTAACCAGGGAAACCCACCTGTGACATTCACAGTGCCCAGGGACACCGGCCTGTGACAGTCGGTGGTAACCAGGGAGACGCATCTCTGACAGTCGGTGGTAACCAGGGAAACACACCTGTGACCATGGTAACCAAGGACACCCCTACCCACAGTCACTGGTAACCAAGGACACCTCTCCTGTGACCGTGGTTACCAGGACACGCACATATGACAGTCGGTGGTAACCAGGGACACGCATCTCTGACAGTCAGTGATAACCAGGGAAACCCACCTGCGACCATGGTACCCAAGGACACCCCTCCTGTGACAGTCAGTGGTAACCAGGGACACACCTCCTGTGCCAGTGGTAACCAAGGACACCCCTCCTGTCACAATGGTACCCAGGGACAGCCCTCCTGTGACAGTCAGTGGTAACCATGTACACTCACCTGTGACAGTCGGTGGTAACCAGGGAAACCCACCTGTGACATTCCCATTTCCCAGGGACACCGGCCTGTGACAGTCGGTGGTAACCAGGGACAGGCATCTCTGACAGTCGGTGGTAACCAGGGAAACCCACCTGTCGCCATGTTAACCAAGGACCCACCTACTGTGACAGTCACTGGTAACCACGGACACCTCTCCTGTGACCGTGGTTACCAGGGACACGCATATATGACAGTCGGTGGTAACCAGGGACACGCATCTCTGACAGTCAGTGGTAACCAGGGAAACCCACCTGCGACCATGGTAACCAAGGACACCCCTCCTGTGAGAGTCAGTGGTAACCAGGGACACACCTCCTGTGCCAGTGGTAACCAAGGACACCCCTCCTGTCACAATGGTACCCAGGGACAGCCCTCCTGTGACAGTCGGTGGTAACCAGGGAAACCCACCTGTGACCATGGTAACCAAGGACACCCCTCCTGTGACAATGGTACCCAGGGACAGCCCTCCTGTGACAGTCGGTGGTAACCAGGGAAACCCACCTGTGACCATGGTAACCAAGGACACCCCAACCCACAGTCACTGGTAACCAAGGACACCTCTCCTGTGACCGTGGTTACCAGGACACGCACATATGACAGTCGGTGGTAACCAGGGACACGCATTTCTGACAGTCAGTGGTAACCAGGGAAACCCACCTGCGACCATGATAACCAAGGACACCCCTCCTGTGACAGTCAGTGGTAACCAGGGACACACCTCCTGTGCCAGTGGTAACCAAGGACACCCCTCCTGTGACAATGGTACCCAGGGACAGCACTCCTGTGACAGTCGGTGGTAATCAGAGAAACTCACCTGTGACATTCACAGTGCCCAGGGACACCGGCCTGTGACAGTCGGTGGTAACCAGGGACACGCATCTCTGACAGTCGGTGGTAACCAGGGAAACACACCTGTGACCATGGTAACCAAGGACACACCTAATGTGCCAGTCACTGGTAACCATGGACACCTCTCCTGTGACCGTGGTTACCAGGGACACGCACATATGACAGTCAGGGTTAACCAGGGACACGCATCTCTGACAGTCGGTGGTAACCAGGGAAACCCACCTGTGACATTCACAGTGCCCAGGGACACCGGCCTGTGACAGTCGGTGGTAACCAGGGACACGCATCTCTGACAGTCAGTGGTAACCAGGGAAACCCACCTGCGACCATGTTAAACAAGGACACCCCTCCTGTGACAGTCAGTGGTAACCAGGGACACACCTCCTGTGCCAGTGGTAACCAAGGACACCCCTCCTGTGACAACGGTACCCAGGGACAGCCCTCCTGTGACAGTCGGTGGTAACCAGGGAAAACCACCTGTGAACATGGTAACCAAGGACACCCCTACCCCCAGTCACTGGTAACCAAGGACACCTCTCCTGTGACCGTGGTTACCAGGACACGCACATATGACAGTCGGTGGTAACCAGGGACACGCATTTCTGACAGTCAGTGGTAACCAGGGAAACCCACCTGCAATCATGGTAACCAAGGACACCCCTCCTGTGACAGTCAGTGGTAACCAGGCAAACACCTCCTGTGCCAGTGGCAACCAAGGACACCCCTCCTGTGACAATGGTACCCAGGGACAGCCGTCCTGTGACAGTCGGTGGTAACCAGGGAAACCCACCTGTGACATTCACAGTGCCCAGGGACACCGGCCTGTGACAGTCGGTGGTAATCAGGGACATGCATCTCTGACAGTCGGTGGTAACCAGGGAAACCCACCTGTGACCATGGTAACCAAGGACACACCTATTGTGACAGTCACTGGTAACCACGGACACCTCTCCTGTGACCGTGGCTACCAGGGACACGCACATATGACAGTCGGTGGTAACCAGGGACACGCATCTCTGACAGTCAGTGGTAACCAGGGAAACCCACCTGCGATCATGTTAACCAAGGACACCCCTCCGGTGACAGTCAGTGGTAACCAGGGACACACCTCCTGTGCCAGTGGTAACCAAGGACACCCCTCCTGTGACAATGGTACCCAGGGACAGCCCTCCTGTGACAGTCGGTGGTAACCAGGGAAACCCACCTGTGACCATGGTAACCAAGGACACCCCTACCCACAGTCACTGGTAACCAAGGACACCTATCCTGTGACCGTGGTTACCAGGACACGCACATATGACAGTCGGTGGTAACCAGGGACACGCATCTCTGACAGTCATTGGTAAACAGGGAAACCCACCTGCGACCATGGTAACCAAGGACACCCCTCCTGTGACAGTCAGTGGTAACCAGGGACACACCTCCTGTGCCAGTGGTAACCAGGGACACCCCTCCTGTGACAATGGTACCCAGGGACAGCCCTCCTGTGACAGTCGGTGGTAACCAGGGAAAACCACCTGTGACCATGGTAACCAAGGACACCCCTACCCACAGTCACTGGTAAGCAAGGACACCTCTCCTGTGACCGTGGTTATCAGGGAGACGCATCTCTGACAGTCGGTGGTAACCAGGGAAACCCACCTGTGACCATGGTAACCAAGGACACCCCTCCTGTGACAATGGTACCCAGGGACAGCCCTCCTGTGACAGTCGGTGGTAACCAGGGAAACCCACCTGTGACCATGGTAACCAAGGACACCCCTCCTGTGACAATGGTACCCAGGGACAGCCATCCTGTGACAGTCAGTGGTAACCAGGGAAACCCACCTGTGACATTCACAGTGCCCAGGGACACCTGCCTGTGACAGTCGGTGGTAACCAGGGACACATATTTCTGACAGTCGGTGGTAACCAGGGAAACCCACCTGTGACCATGGTAACCCAGGCACCCCTCCTGTGACAATGGTATCCATGGACAGCCCTCCTGTGACAGTCGGTGGTAACAAGGGAAACCCACCTGTGACCATGGTAACCAAGGACACCCCTACCCACAGTCACTGGTAACCAAGGACACCTCTCCTGTGACCATGGTTACCAGTGACACGCATCTCTGACAGTCGGTGGTAACCAGGGAAACCCACCTGTGACCACGGTAACCAAGGACACCCCTCCTGTGACAATAGTACCCACGGACAGCCCTCCTGTGACAGTCGGTGGTAACCAGGGAAACCCACCTGTGACCATGGTAACCAAGGACACCCCAACCCACAGTCACTGGTAACCAAGGACACCTCTCCTGTGACTGTGGTTACCAGGACACGCACATATGACAGTCGGTGGTAACCAGGGACAGGCATTTCTGACAGTCAGTGGTAACCAGGGAAACCCACCTGCAATCATGGTAACCAAGGACACCCCTCCTGTGACAGTCAGTGGTAACCAGGCAAACACCTCCTGTGCCAGTGGCAACCAAGGACACCCCTCCTGTCACAATGGTACCCAGGGACAGCCCTCCTGTGACAGTCAGTGGTAACCATGTACACTCACCTGTGACAGTCGGTGGTAACCAGGGAAACCCACCTGTGACATTCACAGTGCCCAGGGACACCGGCCTGTGACAGTCGGTGGTAACCAGGGAGACGCATCTCTGACAGTCGGTGGTAACCAGGGAAACACACCTGTGACCATGGTAACCAAGGACACACCTACCCACAGTCACTGGTAACCAAGGACACCTCTCCTGTGACCGTGGTTACCAGGACACGCACATATGACAGTCGGTGGTAACCAGGGACACGCATCTCTGACAGTCAGTGATAACCAGGGAAACCCACCTGCGACCATGGTACCCAAGGACACCCCTCCTGTGACAGTCAGTGGTAACCAGGGACACACCTCCTGTGCCAGTGGTAACCAAGGACACCCCTCCTGTCACAATGGTACCCAGGGACAGCCCTCCTGTGACAGTCAGTGGTAACCATGTACACTCACCTGTGACAGTCGGTGGTAACCAGGGAAACCCACCTGTGACATTCCCATTTCCCAGGGACACCGGCCTGTGACAGTCGGTGGTAACCAGGGACACGCATCTCTGACAGTCGGTGGTAACCAGGGAAACCCACCTGTCGCCATGTTAACCAAGGACCCACCTACTGTGACAGTCACTGGTAACCACGGACACCTCTCCTGTGACCGTGGTTACCAGGGACACGCATATATGACAGTCGGTGGTAACCAGGGACACGCATCTCTGACAGTCAGTGGTAACCAGGGAAACCCACCTGCGACCATGGTAACCAAGGACACCCCTCCTGTGAGAGTCAGTGGTAACCAGGGACACACCTCCTGTGCCAGTGGTAACCAAGGACACCCCTCCTGTCACAATGGTACCCAGGGACAGCCCTCCTGTGACAGTCGGTGGTAACCAGGGAAACCCACCTGTGACCATGGTAACCAAGGACACCCCTCCTGTGACAATGGTACCCAGGGACAGCCCTCCTGTGACAGTCGGTGGTAACCAGGGAAACCCACCTGTGACCATGGTAACCAAGGACACCCCTACCCACAGTCACTGGTAACCAAGGACACCTCTCCTGTGACCGTGGTTACCAGGACACGCACATATGACAGTCGGTGGTAACCAGGGACACGCATTTCTGACAGTCAGTGGTAACCAGGGAAACCCACCTGCGACCATGGTAACCAAGGACACCCCTCCTGTGACAGTCAGTGGTAACCAGGGACACACCTCCTGTGCAAGTGGTAACCAAGGACACCCCTCCTGTCAAAATGGTACCCAGGGACAGCCCTCCTGTGACAGTCGGTGGTAACCAGGGAAACCCACCTGTGACCATGGTAACCAAGGACACCCCTACCCACAGTCACTGGTAACCAAGGACACCTCTCCTGTGACCGTGGTTACCAGGACACGCACATATGACAGTCGGTGGTAACCAGGGACACGCATTTCTGACAGTCAGTGGTAACCAGGGAAACCCACCTGCGACCATGGTAACCAAGGACACCCCTCCTGTGAGAGTCAGTGGTAACCAGGGACACACCTCCTGTGCCAGTGGTAACCAAGGACACCCCTCCTGTCACAATGGTACCCAGGGACAGCCCTCCTGTGACAGTCGGTGGTAACCAGGGAAACCCACCTGTGACCATGGTAACCAAGGACACCCCTCCTGTGACAATGGTACCCAGGGACAGCCCTCCTGTGACAGTCGGTGGTAACCAGGGAAACCCACCTGTGACCATGGTAACCAAGGACACCCCTACCCACAGTCACTGGTAACCAAGGACACCTCTCCTGTGACCGTGGTTACCAGGACACGCACATATGACAGTCGGTGGTAACCAGGGACACGCATTTCTGACAGTCAGTGGTAACCAGGGAAACCCACCTGCGACCATGGTAACCAAGGACACCCCTCCTGTGACAGTCAGTGGTAACCAGGGACACACCTCCTGTGCCAGTGGTAACCAAGGACACCCCTCCTGTGACAATGGTACCCAGGGACAGCCCTCCTGTGACAGTCGGTGGTAATCAGAGAAACTCACCTGTGACATTCACAGTGCCCAGGGACACCGGCCTGTGACAGTCGGTGGTAACCAGGGACACGCATCTCTGACAGTCGGTGGTAACCAGGGAAACACACCTGTGACCATGGTAACCAAGGACACACCTAATGTGCCAGTCACTGGTAACCATGGACACCTCTCCTGTGACCGTGGTTACCAGGGACACGCACATATGACAGTCAGGGTTAACCAGGGAGACGCATCTCTGACAGTCGGTGGTAACCAGGGAAACCCACCTGTGACATTCACAGTGCCCAGGGACACCGGCCTGTGACAGTCGGTGGTAACCAGGGACACGCATCTCTGACAGTCAGTGGTAACCAGGGAAACCCACCTGCGACCATGTTAAACAAGGACACCCCTCCTGTGACAGTCAGTGGTAACCAGGGACACACCTCCTGTGCCAGTGGTAACCAAGGACACCCCTCCTGTGACAACGGTACCCAGGGACAGCCCTCCTGTGACAGTCGGTGGTAACCAGGGAAAACCACCTGTGAACATGGTAACCAAGGACACCCCTACCCACAGTCACTGGTAACCAAGGACACCTCTCCTGTGACCGTGGTTACCAGGACACGCACATATGACAGTCGGTGGTAACCAGGGACACGCATTTCTGACAGTCAGTGGTAACCAGGGAAACCCACCTGCGACCATGGTAACCAAGGACACCCCTCCTGTGACAGTCAGTGGTAACCAGGGACACACCTCCTGTGCTAGTGGTAACCAAGCACACCCCTCCTGTCACAATGGTACCCAGGGACAGCCCTCCTGTGACAGTCAGTGGTAACCATGTACACTCACCTGTGGCAGTTGGTGGTAACCAGGGAAACACACCTGTGACATTCACAGTGCCCAGGGACACCGGACTGGGACAGTCGGTGGTAACCAGGAAGACGCATCTCTGACAGTCGGTGGTAACCAGGGAAACCCACCTGTGACCATGGTAACCAAGGACACCCCTCTGTGACAATGGTACCCAGGGACAGCCCTCCTGTGACAGTCAGTGGTAACCAGGGAAACCCACCTGTGACCATGGTAACCAAGGACACCCCTCCTGTGACAATGGTACCCAGGGACAGCCCTCCTGTGACAGTCGGTGGTAATCAGGGAAACTCACCTGTGACATTCACAGTGCCCAGGGACACCGGCCTGTGACAGTCGGTGGTAACCAGGGACACGCAACTCTGACAGTCGGTGGTAACCAGGGAAACCCACCTGTGACCCTGGTAACCAAGGACACACCTACTGTGCCAGTCACTGGTAACCACGGACACCTCTCCTGTGACTGTGGTTACCAGGGACACGCACATATGACAGTCGGTGGTAACCAGGGACACGCATCTCTGACAGTCAGTGGTAACCAGGGAAACCCACCTGTGAACAAGTTAACCAAGGAAACCCCTACCCACAGTCACTGGTAACCAAGGACACCTCTCCTGTGACCGTGGTTACCAGGACATGCACATATGACAGTCGGTGGTAACCAGGGACACGCATCTCTGACAGTCAGTGGTAACCAGGGAAACCCACCTGCGACCATGGTAACCAAGGACACCCCTCCTGTGACAGTCAGTGGTAACCAGGGACACACCTCCTGTGCCAGTGGTAACCAAGGACACCCCTACCCACAGTCACTGGTAACCAAGGACACCTCTCCTGTGACCGTGGTTATCAGGGAGACGCATCTCTGACAGTCGGTGGTAACCAGGGAAAACCACCTGTGACATTCACAGTGCCCAGGGACACCGGCCTGTGACAGTCGGTGGTAACCAGGGAGACGCATCTCTGACAGTCGGTTGTAACCAGGGAAACCAACCTGTGACCATGGTAACCAAGGACACCCCTCTGTGACAATGGTACCCACGGACAGCCCTCCTGTGACAGTCGGTGGTAACCAGGGAAACCCACCTGTGACCATGGTAACCAAGGACACCCCTCCTGTGACAATGGTACACAGGGACAGCCCTCCTGTGACAGTCGGTGGTAACCAGGGAAACCCACCTGTGACCATGGTAACCAAGGACACCCCTCCTGTGACAATGTTACCCAGGGACAGCCATCCTGTGACAGTCGGTGGTAACCAGGGAAACCCACCTGTGACATTCACAGTGCCCAGGGACACCGGCCTGTGACAGTCGGTGGTAACCAGGGACACGCATCTCTGACAGTTGGCGGTAACCAGTGAAACCCACCTGTGACCATGGTAACCAAGGACACCCCTCTGTGACAATGGTACCCAGGGACAGCCCTCCTGTGACAGTCGGTGGTAACCAGGGAAACACACCTGTGACCATGGTAACCAAGGACACCCCTACCCACTGTCACTGGTAACCAAGGACACCTCTCCTGTGACCGTGGTTATCAGGGAGACGCATCTCTGACAGTCGGTGGTAACCAGGGCAACCCACCTGTGACATTCACAGTGCCCAGGGACACCGGCCTGTGACAGTCGGTGGTAACAAGGGAGACGCATCTCTGACAGTCGGTGGTAACCAGGGAAACCCACCTGTGACCATGGTAACCAAGGACACCCCTCTGTGACAATGGTACCCAGGGACAGCCCTCCTGTGACAGTCGGTGGTAACCAGGGAAACACACCTGTGACCATGGTAAACAAGGACACCCCTACCCACTGTCACTGGTAACCAAGGACACCTCTCCTGTGACCGTGGTTATCAGGGAGACGCATCTCTGACAGTCGGTGATAACCAGGGAATCCCACCTGTGACCATGGTAACCAAGGACAGCCCTCCTGTGACAATGGTACCCAGGGAGAGCCCTCCTGTGACAGTCGGTGGTAACCAGGGAAACCCACCTGTGACCATGGTAACCAAGGACACCCCTCCTGTGACAATGGTACCCAGGGACAGCCGTCCTGTGACAGTCGGTGGTAACCAGGGAAACCCACCTGTGACATTCACAGTGCCCAGGGACAACGGCCTGTGACAGTCGGTGGTAATCAGGGACACGCATCTCTGACAGTCGGTGGTAACCAGGGAAACCCACCTGTGACCATGGTAACCAAGGACACACCTACTGTGACAGTCACTGGTAACCACGGACACCTCTCCTGTGACCGTGGCTACCAGGGACACGCACATATGACAGTCGGTGGTAACCAGGGACACGCATCTCTGACAGTCAGTGGTAACCAGGGAAACCCACCTGCGACCATGTTAACCAAGGACACCCCTCCGGTGACAGTCAGTGGTAACCAGGGACACACCTCCTGTGCCAGTGGTAACCAAGGACACCCCTCCTGTGACAATGGTACCCAGGGACAGCCCTCCTGTGACAGTCGGTGGTAACCAGGGAAACCCACCTGTGACCATGGTAACCAAGGACACCCCTACCCACAGTCACTGGTAACCAAGGACACCTCTCCTGTGACCCTGGTTACCAGGACACGCACATATGACAGTCGGTGGTAACCAGGGACACGCATCTCTGACAGTCATTGGTAACCAGGGAAACCCACCTGCGACCATGGTAACCAAGGACACCCCTCCTGTGACAGTCAGTGGTAACCAGGGACACACCTCCTGTGCCAGTGGTAACCAAGGACACCCCTCCTGTGACAATGGTACCCAGGGACAGCCCTCCTGTGACAGTCGGTGGTAACCAGGGAAAACCACCTGTGACCATGGTAACCAAGGACACCCCTACCCACAGTCACTGGTAAGCAAGGACACCTCTCCTGTGACCGTGGTTATCAGGGAGACGCATCTCTGACAGTCGGTGGTAACCAGGGAAACCCACCTGTGACCATGGTAACCAAGGACACCCCTCCTTTGACAATGGTACACAGGGACAGCCCTCCTGTGACAGTCGGTGGTAACCAGGGAAACCCACCTGTGACCATGGTAACCAAGGACACCCCTCCTGTGACAATGGTACCCAGGGACAGCCATCCTGTGACAGTCGGTGGTAACCAGGGAAACCCACCTGTGACATTCACAGTGCCCAGGGACACCTGCCTGTGACAGTCGGTGGTAACCAGGGACACATATTTCTGACAGTCGGTGGTAAGCAGGGAAACCCACCTGTGACCATGGTAACCAAGGACACCCCTCCTGTGACAATGGTATCCATGGACAGCCCTCCTGTGACAGTCGGTGGTAACAAGGGAAAACCACCTGTGACCATGGTAACCAAGGACACCCCTACCCACAGTCATTGGTAACCAAAGACACCTCTCCTGTGACCATGGTTACCAGGGACACGCATCTCTGACAGTCGGTGGTAACCAGGGAAACACACCTGTGACCACGGTAACCAAGGACACCCCTCCTGTGACAATAGTACCCACGGACAGCCCTCCTGTGACAGTCGGTGGTAACCAGGGAAACCCACCTGTGACCATGGTAACCAAGGACACCCGTCCTGTGACAATGGTACCAAGGGACAGCCCTCCTGTGACAGTCGGTGGTAACCAGGGAAACCCACCTGTGACCATGGTAACCAAGGACACCCCTCCTGTGACAATGGAACCCAGGGACAGCCGTCCTGTGACAGTCGGTGGTAAACAGGGAGACGCATCTCTGACAGTCTGTGGTAACCAGGGAAACCCACCTGTGACCATGGTAACCAAGGACACCCCTCTGTGACAATGGTACCCAGGGACAGCCCTCCTGTGACAGTCGGTGGTAACCAGGGAAACACACCTGTGACCATGGTAACCAAGGACACCCCTACCCACAGTCACTGGTAACCAAGGACACCTCTCCTGTGACCGTGGTTATCAGGGAGACGCATCTCTGACAGTCGGTGGTAACCAGGGAAACCCACCTGTGACATTCACAGTGCCCAGGGACACCGGCCTGTGACAGTCGGTGGTAACCAGGGACACGCATCTCTGACAGTCAGTGGTAACCAGGGAAACCCACCTGCGACCATGTTAAACAAGGACACCCCTCCTGTGACTGTCAGTGGTAACCAGGGACACACCTCCTGTGCCAGTGGTAACCAAGGACACCCCTCATGTGACAACGGTACCCAGGGACAGCCCTCCTGTGACAGTCGGTGGTAACCAGGGAAAACCACCTGTGAACATGGTAACCAAGGACACCCCTACCCACAGTCACTGGTAACCAAGGACACCTCTCCTGTGACCGTGGTTACCAGGACACGCACATATGACAGTCGGTGGTAACCAGGGACACGCATTTCTGACAGTCAGTGGTAACCAGGGAAACCCACCTGCGACCATGGTAACCAAGGACACCCCTCCTGTGACAGTCAGTGGTAACCAGGGACACACCTCCTGTGCTAGTGGTAACCAAGCACACCCCTCCTGTCACAATGGTACCCAGGGACAGCCCTCCTGTGACAGACAGTGGTAACCATGTACACTCACCTGTGACAGTCGGTGGTAACCAGGGAAACCCACCTGTGACATTCACAGTGCCCAGGGACACCGGACTGGGACAGTCAGTGGTAACCAGGAAGACGCATCTCTGACAGTCGGTGGTAACCAGGGAAACCCACCTGTGACCATGGTAACCAAGGACACCCCTCTGTGACAATGGTACCCAGGGACAGCCCTCCTGTGACAGTCAGTGGTAACCAGGGAAACCCACCTGTGACCATGGTAACCAAGGACACCCCTCCTGTGACAATGGTACCCAGGGACAGCCCTCCTGTGACAGTCGGTGGTAATCAGGGAAACTCACCTGTGACATTCACAGTGCCCAGGGACACCGGCCTGTGACAGTCGGTGGTAACCAGGGACACGCAACTCTGACAGTCGGTGGTAACCAGGGAAACCCACCTGTGACCATGGTAACCAAGGACACACCTACTGTGCCAGTCACTGGTAACCACGGACACCTCTCCTGTTACTGTGGTTACCAGGGACACGCACATATGACAGTCGGTGGTAACCAGGGACACGCATCTCTGACAGTCAGTGGTAACCAGGGAAACCCACCTGTGAACAAGTTAACCAAGGACACCCCTACCCACAGTCACTGGTAACCAAGGACACCTCTCCTGTGACCGTGGTTACCAGGACACGCACATATGACAGTCGGTGGTAACCAGGGACACGCATCTCTGACAGTCAGTGGTAACCAGGGAAACCCACCTGCGACCATGGTAACCAAGGACACCCCTCCTGTGACAGTCAGTGGTAACCAGGGACACACCTCCTGTGCCAGTGGTAACCAAGGACACCCCTACCCACAGTCACTGGTAACCAAGGACACCTCTCCTGTGACCGTGGTTATCAGGGAGACGCATCTCTGACAGTCGGTGGTAACCAGGGAAAACCACCTGTGACATTCACAGTGCCCAGGGACACCGGCCTGTGACAGTCGGTGGTAACCAGGGAGACGCATCTCTGACAGTCGGTTGTAACCAGGGAAACCAACCTGTGACCATGGTAACCAAGGACACCCCTCTGTGACAATGGTACCCACGGACAGCCCTCCTGTGACAGTCGGTGGTAACCAGGGAAACCCACCTGTGACCATGGTAACCAAGGACACCCCTCCTGTGACAATGGTACCCAGGGACAGCCCTCCTGTGACAGTCGGTGGTAACCAGGGAAACCCACCTGTGACCATGGTAACCAAGGACACCCCTCCTGTGACAATGTTACCCAGGGACAGCCATCCTGTGACAGTCGGTGGTAACCAGGGAAACCCACCTGTGACATTCACAGTGCCCAGGGACACCGGCCTGTGACAGTCGGTGGTAACCAGGGACACGCATCTCTGACAGTTGGTGGTAACCAGGGAAACCCACCTGTGACCATGGTAACCAAGGACACCCCTCTGTGACAATGGTACCCAGGGACAGCCCTCCTGTGACAGTCGGTGGTAACCAGGGAAACACACCTGTGACCATGGTAACCAAGGACACCCCTACCCACTGTCACTGGTAACCAAGGACACCTCTCCTGTGACCGTGGTTATCAGGGAGACGCATCTCTGACAGTCGGTGGTAACCAGGGCAACCCACCTGTGACATTCACAGTGCCCAGGGACACCGGCCTGTGACAGTCGGTGGTAACAAGGGAGACGCATCTCTGACAGTCGGTGGTAACCAGGGAAACCCACCTGTGACCATGGTAACCAAGGACACCCCTCTGTGACAATGGTACCCAGGGACAGCCCTCCTGTGACAGTCGGTGGTAACCAGGGAAACACACCTGTGACCATGGTAAACAAGGACACCCCTACCCACTGTCACTGGTAACCAAGGACACCTCTCCTGTGACCGTGGTTATCAGGGAGACGCATCTCTGACAGTCGGTGGTAACCAGGGAAACCCACCTGTGACCATGGTAACCAAGGACACCCCTCCTGTGACAATGGTACCCAGGGACAGCCGTCCTGTGACAGTCGGTGGTAACCAGGGAAACCCACCTGTGACATTCACAGTGCCCAGGGACAACGGCCTGTGACAGTCGGTGGTAATCAGGGACACGCATCTCTGACAGTCGGTGGTAACCAGGGAAACCCACCTGTGACCATGGTAACCAAGGACACACCTACTGTGACAGTCACTGGTAACCACGGACACCTCTCCTGTGACCGTGGCTACCAGGGACACGCACATATGACAGTCGGTGGTAACCAGGGACACGCATCTCTGACAGTCAGTGGTAACCAGGGAAACCCACCTGCGACCATGTTAACCAAGGACACCCCTCCGGTGACAGTCAGTGGTAACCAGGGACACACCTCCTGTGCCAGTGGTAACCAAGGACACCCCTCCTGTGACAATGGTACCCAGGGACAGCCCTCCTGTGACAGTCGGTGGTAACCAGGGAAACCCACCTGTGACCATGGTAACCAAGGACACCCCTACCCACAGTCACTGGTAACCAAGGACACCTCTCCTGTGACCGTGGTTACCAGGACACGCACATATGACAGTCGGTGGTAACCAGGGACACGCATCTCTGACAGTCATTGGTAACCAGGGAAACCCACCTGCGACCATGGTAACCAAGGACACCCCTCCTGTGACAGTCAGTGGTAACCAGGGACACACCTCCTGTGCCAGTGGTAACCAAGGACACCCCTCCTGTGACAATGGTACCCAGGGACAGCCCTCCTGTGACAGTCGGTGGTAACCAGGGAAAACCACCTGTGACCATGGTAACCAAGGACACCCCTACCCACAGTCACTGGTAAGCAAGGACACCTCTCCTGTGACCGTGGTTATCAGGGAGACGCATCTCTGACAGTCGGTGGTAACCAGGGAAACCCACCTGTGACCATGGTAACCAAGGACACCCCTCCTTTGACAATGGTACACAGGGACAGCCCTCCTGTGACAGTCGGTGGTAACCAGGGAAACCCACCTGTGACCATGGTAACCAAGGACACCCCTCCTGTGACAATGGTACCCAGGGACAGCCATCCTGTGACAGTCGGTGGTAACCAGGGAAACCCACCTGTGACATTCACAGTGCCCAGGGACACCTGCCTGTGACAGTCGGTGGTAACCAGGGACACATATTTCTGACAGTCGGTGGTAAGCAGGGAAACCCACCTGTGACCATGGTAACCAAGGACACCCCTCCTGTGACAATGGTATCCATGGACAGCCCTCCTGTGACAGTCGGTGGTAACAAGGGAAACCCACCTGTGACCATGGTAACCAAGGACACCCCTACCCACAGTCACTGGTAACCAAGGACACCTCTCCTGTGACCATGGTTACCAGGGACACGCATCTCTGACAGTCGGTGGTAACCAGGGAAACACACCTGTGACCACGGTAACCAAGGACACCCCTCCTGTGACAATAGTACCCACGGACAGCCCTCCTGTGACAGTCGGTGGTAACCAGGGAAACCCACCTGTGACCATGGTAACCAAGGACACCCGTCCTGTGACAATGGTACCAAGGGACAGCCCTCCTGTGACAGTCGGTGGTAACCAGGGAAACCCACCTGTGACCATGGTAACCAAGGACACCCCTCCTGTGACAATGGAACCCAGGGACAGCCGTCCTGTGACAGTCGGTGGTAAACAGGGAGACGCATCTCTGACAGTCGGTGGTAACCAGGGAAACCCACCTGTGACCATGGTAACCAAGGACACCCCTCTGTGACAATGGTACCCAGGGACAGCCCTCCTGTGACAGTCGGTGGTAACCAGGGAAACACACCTGTGACCATGGTAACCAAGGACACCCCTACCCACAGTCACTGGTAACCAAGGACACCTCTCCTGTGACCGTGGTTATCAGGGAGACGCATCTCTGACAGTCGGTGGTAACCAGGGAAACCCACCTGTGACATTCACAGTGCCCAGGGACACCGGCCTGTGACAGTCGGTGGTAACCAGGGACACGCATCTCTGACAGTCAGTGGTAACCAGGGAAACCCACCTGCGACCATGTTAAACAAGGACACCCCTCCTGTGACAGTCAGTGGTAACCAGGGACACACCTCCTGTGCCAGTGGTAACCAAGGACACCCCTCCTGTGACAACGGTACCCAGGGACAGCCCTCCTGTGACAGTCGGTGGTAACCAGGGAAAACCACCTGTGAACATGGTAACCAAGGACACCCCTACCCACAGTCACTGGTAACCAAGGACACCTCTCCTGTGACCGTGGTTACCAGGACACGCACATATGACAGTCGGTGGTAACCAGGGACACGCATTTCTGACAGTCAGTGGTAACCAGGGAAACCCACCTGCGACCATGGTAACCAAGGACACCCCTCCTGTGACAGTCAGTGGTAACCAGGGACACACCTCCTGTGCTAGTGGTAACCAAGCACACCCCTCCTGTCACAATGGTACCCAGGGACAGCCCTCCTGTGACAGTCAGTGGTAACCATGTACACTCACCTGTGACAGTCGGTGGTAACCAGGGAAACCCACCTGTGACATTCACAGTGCCCAGGGACACCGGACTGGGACAGTCGGTGGTAACCAGGAAGACGCATCTCTGACAGTCGGTGGTAACCAGGGAAACCCACCTGTGACCATGGTAACCAAGGACACCCCTCTGTGACAATGGTACCCAGGGACAGCCCTCCTGTGACAGTCAGTGGTAACCAGGGAAACCCACCTGTGACCATGGTAACCAAGGACACCCCTCCTGTGACAATGGTACCCAGGGACAGCCCTCCTGTGACAGTCGGTGGTAATCAGGGAAACTCACCTGTGACATTCACAGTGCCCAGGGACACCGGCCTGTGACAGTCGGTGGTAACCAGGGACACGCAACTCTGACAGTCGGTGGTAACCAGGGAAACCCACCTGTGACCATGGTAACCAAGGACACACCTACTGTGCCAGTCACTGGTAACCACGGACACCTCTCCTGTTACTGTGGTTACCAGGGACACGCACATATGACAGTCGGTGGTAACCAGGGACACGCATCTCTGACAGTCAGTGGTAACCAGGGAAACCCACCTGTGAACAAGTTAACCAAGGACACCCCTACCCACAGTCACTGGTAACCAAGGACACCTCTCCTGTGACCGTGGTTACCAGGACACGCACATATGACAGTCGGTGGTAACCAGGGACACGCATCTCTGACAGTCAGTGGTAACCAGGGAAACCCACCTGCGACCATGGTAACCAAGGACACCCCTCCTGTGACAGTCAGTGGTAACCAGGGACACACCTCCTGTGCCAGTGGTAACCAAGGACACCCCTACCCACAGTCACTGGTAACCAAGGACACCTCTCCTGTGACCGTGGTTATCAGGGAGACGCATCTCTGACAGTCGGTGTTAACCAGGGAAAACCACCTGTGACATTCACAGTGCCCAGGGACACCGGCCTGTGACAGTCGGTGGTAACCAGGGAGACGCATCTCTGACAGTCGGTGGTAACCAGGGAAACCAACCTGTGACCATGGTAACCAAGGACACCCCTCTGTGACAATGGTACCCACGGACAGCCCTCCTGTGACAGTCGGTGGTAACCAGGGAAACACACCTGTGACCATGGTAACCAAGGACACCCCTACCCACTGTCACTGGTAACCAAGGACACCTCTCCTGTGACCGTGGTTATCAGGGAGACGCATCTCTGACAGTCGGTGGTAACCAGGGAAACCCACCTGTGACCATGGTAACCAAGGACACCCCTCCTGTGACAATGGTACCCAGGGACAGCCCTCCTGTGACAGTCGGTGGTAACCAGGGAAACCCACCTGTGACCATGGTAACCAAGGACACCCCTCCTGTGACAATGGTACCCAGGGACAGCCATCTTGTGACAGTCGGTGGTAACCAGGGAAACCCACCTGTGACATTCACAGTGCCCAGGGACACCGGCCTGTGACAGTCGGTGGTAACCAGGGACACGCATCTCTGACAGTCGGTGGTAACCAGGGAAACCCACCTGTGACCATGGTAACCAAGGATACCCCTCTGTGACAATGGTACCCAGGGACAGCCCTCCTGTGACAGTCGGTGGTAACCAGGGAAACACACCTGTGACCATGGTAACCAATGACACCCCTACCCACTGTCACTGGTAACCAAGGACACCTCTCCTGTGACCGTGGTTATCAGGGAGACGCATCTCTGACAGTCGGTGGTAACCAGGGCAACCCACCTGTGACATTCACAGTGCCCAGGGACACCGGCCTGTGACAGTCGGTGGTAACCAGGGAGACGAATCTCTGACAGTCGATGGTAACCAGGGAAACCCACCTGTGACCATGGTAACCAAGGACACCCCTCTGTGACAATGGTACCCAGGGACAGCCCTCCTGTGACAGTCGGTGGTAACCAGGGAAACACACCTGTGACCATGGTAACCAAGGACACCCCTACCCACTGTCACTGGTAACCAAGGACACCTCTCCTGTGACCGTGGTTATCAGGGAGACGCATCTCTGACAGTCGGTGATAACCAGGGAATCCCACCTGTGACCATGGTAACCAAGGACACCCCTCCTGTGACAATGGTACCCAGGGAGAGCCCTCCTGTGACAGTCGGTGGTAACCAGGGAAACCCACCTGTGACCATGGTAACCAAGGACACCCCTCCTGTGACAATGGTACCCAGGGACAGCCGTCCTGTGACAGTCGGTGGTAACCAGGGAAACCCACCTGTGACATTCACAGTGCCCAGGGACACCGGCCTGTGACAGTCGGTGGTAATCAGGGACACGCATCTCTGACAGTCGGTGGTAACCAGGGAAACCCACCTGTGACCATGGTAACCAAGGACACACCTACTGTGACAGTCACTGGTAACCACGGACACCTCTCCTGTGACCGTGGCTACCAGGGACACGCACATATGACAGTCGGTGGTAACCAGGGACACGCATCTCTGACAGTCAATGGTAACCAGGGAAACCCACCTGCGACCATGGTAACCAAGGACACCCCTCCTGTGACAGTCAGTGGTAACCAGGGACACACCTCCTGTGCCAGTGGTAACCAAGGACACCCCTACCCACATTCACTGGTAACCAAGGACACCTCTCCTGTGACCGTGGTTATCAGGGAGACGCATCTCTGACAGTCGGTGGTAACCAGGGCAACCCACCTGTGACATTCACAGTGCCCAGGGACACCGGCCTGTGACAGTCGGTGGTAACCAGGGAGACGCATCTCTGACAGTCGGTGGTAACCAGGGAAACCCACCTGTGACCATGGTAACCAAGGACACCCCTCTGTGACAATGGTACCCAGGGACAGCCCTCCTGTGACAGTCGGTGGTAACCAGGGAAACACACCTGTGACCATGGTAACCAAGGACACCCCTACCCACTGTCACTGGTAACCAAGGACACCTCTCCTGTGACCGTGGTTATCAGGGAGACGCATCTCTGACAGTCGGTGATAACCAGGGAATCCCACCTGTGACCATGGTAACCAAGGACACCCCTCCTGTGACAATGGTACCCAGGGAGAGCCCTCCTGTGACAGTCGGTGGTAACCAGGGTAACCCACCTGTGACCATGGTAACCAAGGACACCCCTCCTGTGACAATGGTACCCAGGGACAGCCGTCCTGTGACAGTCGGTGGTAACCAGGGAAACCCACCTGTGACATTCACAGTGCCCAGGGACACCGGCCTGTGACAGTCGGTGGTAATCAGGGACACGCATCTCTGACAATCGGTGGTAACCAGGGAAACCCACCTGTGACCATGGTAACCAAGGACACACCTACTGTGACAGTCACTGGTAACCACGGACACCTCTCCTGTGACCGTGGCTACCAGGGACACGCACATATGACAGTCGGTGGTAACCAGGGACACGCATCTCTGACAGTCAGTGGTAACCAGGGAAACCCACCTGCGACCATGGTAACCAAGGACACCCCTCCTGTGACAGTCAGTGGTAACCAGGGACACACCTCCTGTGCCAGTGGTAACCAAGGACACCCCTACCCACATTCACTGGTAACCAAGGACACCTCTCCTGTGACCGTGGTTATCAGGGAGACGCATCTCTGACAGTCGGTGGTAACCAGGGAAACCCACCTGTGACATTCACAGTGCCCAGGGACACCGGCCTGTGACAGTCGGTGGTAACCAGGGAGACGCATCTCTGACAGTCGGTGGTAACCAGGGAAACCCACCTGTGACCATGGTAACCAAGGACACCCCTCTGTGACAATGGTACCCAGGGACAGCCCTCCTGTGACAGTCGGTGGTAACCAGGGAAACACACCTGTGACCATGGTAACCAAGGACACCCCTACCCACTGTCACTGGTAACCAAGGACACCTCTCCTGTGACCGTGGTTATCAGGGAGACGCATCTCTGACAGTCGGTGGTAACCAGGGAAACCCACCTGTGACCATGGTAACCAAGGACACCACTCCTGTGACAATGGTACCCAGGGACAGCCCTCCTGTGACAGTCGGTGGTAACCAGGGAAACCACCTGTGACCATGGTAACCAAGGACACCCCTCCTGTGACAATGGTACCCCGGGACAGCCTTCCTGTGACAGTCAGTGGTAACCAGGGAAACCCACCTGTGACCATGGTAACCAAGGACACCCCTCCTGTGACAATGGTACCCAGGGACAGCCATCCTGTGACAGTCGGTGGTAACCAGGGAAACCCACCTGTGACATTCACAGTGCCCAGGGACACCGGCCTGTGACAGTCGGTGGTAACCAGGGACACGCATCTCTGACAGTCGGTGGTAACCAGGGAAACCCACCTGTGACCATGGTAACCAAGGACACACCTACTGTGACAGTCACTGGTAACCACGGACACCTCTCCTGTGACCGTGGCTACCACGGACACGCACATATGACAGTCGGTGGTAACCAGGGACACGCATCTCTGACAGTCGGTGGTAACAAGGGAAACCCAACTGTCGCCATGGTAACCAAGGACCCACCTACTGTGACAGTCACTGGTAACCACGGACACCTCTCCTGTGACCGTGGTTACCAGGGACACGCATATATGACAGTCGGTGGTAACCAGGGACACGCATCTCTGACAGTCAGTGGTAACCAGGGAAACCCACCTGTGACCATGGTAACCAAGGACACACCTACTGTGCCAGTCACTGGTAACCACGGACACCTCTCCTGTTACTGTGGTTACCAGGGACACGCACATATGACAGTCGGTGGTAACCAGGGACACGCATCTCTGACAGTCAGTGGTAACCAGGGAAACCCACCTGTGAACAAGTTAACCAAGGACACCCCTACCCACAGTCACTGGTAACCAAGGACACCTCTCCTGTGACCGTGGTTACCAGGACACGCACATATGACAGTCGGTGGTAACCAGGGACACGCATCTCTGACAGTCAGTGGTAACCAGGGAAACCCACCTGCGACCATGGTAACCAAGGACACCCCTCCTGTGACAGTCAGTGGTAACCAGGGACACACCTCCTGTGCCAGTGGTAACCAAGGACACCCCTACCCACAGTCACTGGTAACCAAGGACACCTCTCCTGTGACCGTGGTTATCAGGGAGACGCATCTCTGACAGTCGGTGTTAACCAGGGAAAACCACCTGTGACATTCACAGTGCCCAGGGACACCGGCCTGTGACAGTCGGTGGTAACCAGGGAGACGCATCTCTGACAGTCGGTGGTAATCAGGGAAACCAACCTGTGACCATGGTAACCAAGGACACCCCTCTGTGACAATGGTACCCACGGACAGCCCTCCTGTGACAGTCGGTGGTAACCAGGGAAACACACCTGTGACCATGGTAACCAAGGACACCCCTACCCACTGTCACTGGTAACCAAGGACACCTCTCCTGTGACCGTGGTTATCAGGGAGACGCATCTCTGACAGTCGGTGGTAACCAGGGAAACCCACCTGTGACCATGGTAACCAAGGACACCCCTCCTGTGACAATGGTACCCAGGGACAGCCCTCCTGTGACAGTCGGTGGTAACCAGGGAAACCCACCTGTGACCATGGTAACCAAGGACACCCCTCCTGTGACAATGGTACCCCGGGACAGCCTTCCTGTGACAGTCAGTGGTAACCAGGGAAACCCACCTGTGACCATGGTAACCAAGGACACCCCTCCTGTGACAATGGTACCCAGGGACAGCCATCCTGTGACAGTCGGTGGTAACCAGGGAAACCCACCTGTGACATTCACAGTGCCCAGGGACACCGGCCTGTGACAGTCGGTGGTAACCAGGGACACGCATCTCTGACAGTCGGTGGTAACCAGGGAAACCCACCTGTGACCATGGTAACCAAGGACACACCTACTGTGACAGTCACTGGTAACCACGGACACCTCTCCTGTGACCGTGGCTACCACGGACACGCACATATGACAGTCGGTGGTAACCAGGGACACGCATCTCTGACAGTCGGTGGTAACAAGGGAAACCCAACTGTCGCCATGGTAACCAAGGACCCACCTACTGTGACAGTCACTGGTAACCACGGACACCTCTCCTGTGACCGTGGTTACCAGGGACACGCATATATGACAGTCGGTGGTAACCAGGGACACGCATCTCTGACAGTCAGTGGTAACCAGGGAAACCCACCTGTGACCATGGTAACCAAGGACACACCTACTGTGCCAGTCACTGGTAACCACGGACACCTCTCCTGTTACTGTGGTTACCAGGGACACGCACATATGACAGTCGGTGGTAACCAGGGACACGCATCTCTGACAGTCAGTGGTAACCAGGGAAACCCACCTGTGAACAAGTTAACCAAGGACACCCCTACCCACAGTCACTGGTAACCAAGGACACCTCTCCTGTGACCGTGGTTACCAGGACACGCACATATGACAGTCGGTGGTAACCAGGGACACGCATCTCTGACAGTCAGTGGTAACCAGGGAAACCCACCTGCGACCATGGTAACCAAGAACACCCCTCCTGTGACAGTCAGTGGTAACCAGGGACACACCTCCTGTGCCAGTGGTAACCAAGGACACCCCTACCCACAGTCACTGGTAACCAAGGACACCTCTCCTGTGACCGTGGTTATCAGGGAGACGCATCTCTGACAGTCGGTGTTAACCAGGGAAAACCACCTGTGACATTCACAGTGCCCAGGGACACCGGCCTGTGACAGTCGGTGGTAACCAGGGAGACGCATCTCTGACAGTCGGTGGTAACCAGGGAAACCAACCTGTGACCATGGTAACCAAGGACACCCCTCTGTGACAATGGTACCCACGGACAGCCCTCCTGTGACAGTCGGTGGTAACCAGGGAAACACACCTGTGACCATGGTAACCAAGGACACCCCTACCCACTGTCACTGGTAACCAAGGACACCTCTCCTGTGACCGTGGTTATCAGGGAGACGCATCTCTGACAGTCGGTGGTAACCAGGGAAACCCACCTGTGACCATGGTAACCAAGGACACCCCTCCTGTGACAATGGTACCCAGGGACAGCCCTCCTGTGACAGTCGGTGGTAACCAGGGAAACCC
This sequence comes from Rangifer tarandus platyrhynchus, assembly GCA_949782905.1. Lineage (NCBI taxonomy): Eukaryota > Metazoa > Chordata > Mammalia > Artiodactyla > Cervidae > Rangifer > Rangifer tarandus. Next base: position 44,910,872 of record OX460344.1, read on the forward strand.
ACCTGTGACCATGGTAACCAAGGACACCCCTCCTGTGACAATGGTACCCAGGGACAGCCATCTTGTGACAGTCGGTGGTAACCAGGGAAACCCACCTGTGACATTCACAGTGCCCAGGGACACCGGCCTGTGACAGTCGGTGGTAACCAGGGACACGCATCTCTGACAGTCGGTGGTAACCAGGGAAACCCACCTGTGACCATGGTAACCAAGGATACCCCTCTGTGACAATGGTACCCAGGGACAGCCCTCCTGTGACAGTCGGTGGTAACCAGGGAAACACACCTGTGACCATGGTAACCAAGGACACCCCTACCCACTGTCACTGGTAACCAAGGACACCTCTCCTGTGACCGTGGTTATCAGGGAGACGCATCTCTGACAGTCGGTGGTAACTAGGGCAACCCACCTGTGACATTCACAGTGCCCAGGGACACCGGCCTGTGACAGTCGGTGGTAACCAGGGAGACGCATCTCTGACAGTCGATGGTAACCAGGGAAACCCACCTGTGACCATGGTAACCAAGGACACCCCTCTGTGACAATGGTACCCAGGGACAGCCCTCCTGTGACAGTCGGTGGTAACCAGGGAAACACACCTGTGACCATGGTAACCAAGGACACCCCTCCTGTGACAATGGTACCCAGGGACAGCCGTCCTGTGACAGTCGGTGGTAACCAGGGAAACCCACCTGTGACATTCACAGTGCCCAGGGACACCGGCCTGTGACAGTCGGTGGTAATCAGGGACACGCATCTCTGACAGTCGGTGGTAACCAGGGAAACCCACCTGTGACCATGGTAACCAAGGACACACCTACTGTGACAGTCACTGGTAACCACGGACACCTCTCCTGTGACCGTGGCTACCAGGGACACGCACATATGACAGTCGGTGGTAACCAGGGACACGCATCTCTGACAGTCAGTGGTAACCAGGGAAACCCACCTGCGACCATGGTAACCAAGGACACCCCTCCTGTGACAGTCAGTGGTAACCAGGGACACACCTCCTGTGCCAGTGGTAACCAAGGACACCCCTACCCACATTCACTGGTAACCAAGGACACCTCTCCTGTGACCGTGGTTATCAGGGAGACGCATCTCTGACAGTCGGTGGTAACCAGGGCAACCCACCTGTGACATTCACAGTGCCCAGGGACACCGGCCTGTGACAGTCGGTGGTAACCAGGGAGACGCATCTCTGACAGTCGGTGGTAACCAGGGAAACCCACCTGTGACGATGGTAACCAAGGACACCCCTCTGTGACAATGGTACCCAGGGACAGCCCTCCTGTGACAGTCGGTGGTAACCAGGGAAACACACCTGTGACCATGGTAACCAAGGACACCCCTACCCACTGTCACTGGTAACCAAGGACACCTCTCCTGTGACCGTGGTTATCAGGGAGACGCATCTCTGACAGTCGGTGGTAACCAGGGAAACCCACCTGTGACCATGGTAACCAAGGACACCCCTCCTGTGACAATGGTACCCAGGGACAGCCCTCCTGTGACAGTCGGTGGTAACCAGGGAAACCCACCTGTGACCATGGTAACCAAGGACACCCCTCCTGTGACAATGGTACCCCGGGACAGCCTTCCTGTGACAGTCAGTGGTAACCAGGGAAACCCACCTGTGACCATGGTAACCAAGGACACCCCTCCTGTGACAATGGTACCCAGGGACAGCCATCCTGTGACAGTCGGTGGTAACCAGGGAAACCCACCTGTGACATTCACAGTGCCCAGGGACACCGGCCTGTGACAGTCGGTGGTAACCAGGGACACGCATCTCTGACAGTCGGTGGTAACCAGGGAAACCCACCTGTGACCATGGTAACCAAGGACACACCTACTGTGACAGTCACTGGTAACCACGGACACCTCTCCTGTGACCGTGGCTACCACGGACACGCACATATGACAGTCGGTGGTAACCAGGGACACGCATCTCTGACAGTCGGTGGTAACAAGGGAAACCCAACTGTCGCCATGGTAACCAAGGACCCACCTACTGTGACAGTCACTGGTAACCACGGACACCTCTCCTGTGACCGTGGTTACCAGGGACACGCATATATGACAGTCGGTGGTAACCAGGGACACGCATCTCTGACAGTCAGTGGTAACCAGGGAAACCCACCTGTGACCATGGTAACCAAGGACACACCTACTGTGCCAGTCACTGGTAACCACGGACACCTCTCCTGTTACTGTGGTTACCAGGGACACGCACATATGACAGTCGGTGGTAACCAGGGACACGCATCTCTGACAGTCAGTGGTAACCAGGGAAACCCACCTGTGAACAAGTTAACCAAGGACACCCCTACCCACAGTCACTGGTAACCAAGGACACCTCTCCTGTGACCGTGGTTACCAGGACACGCACATATGACAGTCGGTGGTAACCAGGGACACGCATCTCTGACAGTCAGTGGTAACCAGGGAAACCCACCTGCGACCATGGTAACCAAGAACACCCCTCCTGTGACAGTCAGTGGTAACCAGGGACACACCTCCTGTGCCAGTGGTAACCAAGGACACCCCTACCCACAGTCACTGGTAACCAAGGACACCTCTCCTGTGACCGTGGTTATCAGGGAGACGCATCTCTGACAGTCGGTGTTAACCAGGGAAAACCACCTGTGACATTCACAGTGCCCAGGGACACCGGCCTGTGACAGTCGGTGGTAACCAGGGAGACGCATCTCTGACAGTCGGTGGTAACCAGGGAAACCAACCTGTGACCATGGTAACCAAGGACACCCCTCTGTGACAATGGTACCCACGGACAGCCCTCCTGTGACAGTCGGTGGTAACCAGGGAAACACACCTGTGACCATGGTAACCAAGGACACCCCTACCCACTGTCACTGGTAACCAAGGACACCTCTCCTGTGACCGTGGTTATCAGGGAGACGCATCTCTGACAGTCGGTGGTAACCAGGGAAACCCACCTGTGACCATGGTAACCAAGGACACCCCTCCTGTGACAATGGTACCCAGGGACAGCCCTCCTGTGACAGTCGGTGGTAACCAGGGAAACCCACCTGTGACCATGGTAACCAAGGACACCCCTCCTGTGACAATGGTACCCAGGGACAGCCATCTTGTGACAGTCGGTGGTAACCAGGGAAACCCACCTGTGACATTCACAGTGCCCAGGGACACCGGCCTGTGACAGTCGGTGGTAACCAGGGACACGCATCTCTGACAGTCGGTGGTAACCAGGGAAACCCACCTGTGACCATGGTAACCAAGGATACCCCTCTGTGACAATGGTACCCAGGGACAGCCCTCCTGTGACAGTCGGTGGTAACCAGGGAAACACACCTGTGACCATGGTAACCAAGGACACCCCTACCCACTGTCACTGGTAACCAAGGACACCTCTCCTGTGACCGTGGTTATCAGGGAGACGCATCTCTGACAGTCGGTGGTAACCAGGGCAACCCACCTGTGACATTCACAGTGCCCAGGGACACCGGCCTGTGACAGTCGGTGGTAACCAGGGAGACGCATCTCTGACAGTCGATGGTAACCAGGGAAACCCACCTGTGACCATGGTAACCAAGGACACCCCTCTGTGACAATGGTACCCAGGGACAGCCCTCCTGTGACAGTCGGTGGTAACCAGGGAAACACACCTGTGACCATGGTAACCAAGGACACCCCTACCCACTGTCACTGGTAACCAAGGACACCTCTCCTGTGACCGTGGTTATCAGGGAGACGCATCTCTGACAGTCGGTGATAACCAGGGAATCCCACCTGTGACCATGGTAACCAAGGACACCCCTCCTGTGACAATGGTACCCAGGGAGAGCCCTCCTGTGACAGTCGGTGGTAACCAGGGAAACCCACCTGTGACCATGGTAACCAAGGACACCCCTCCTGTGACAATGGTACCCAGGGACAGCCGTCCTGTGACAGTCGGTGGTAACCAGGGAAACCCACCTGTGACATTCACAGTGCCCAGGGACACCGGCCTGTGACAGTCGGTGGTAATCAGGGACACGCATCTCTGACAGTCGGTGGTAACCAGGGAAACCCACCTGTGACCATGGTAACCAAGGACACACCTACTGTGACAGTCACTGGTAACCACGGACACCTCTCCTGTGACCGTGGCTACCAGGGACACGCACATATGACAGTCGGTGGTAACCAGGGACACGCATCTCTGACAGTCAGTGGTAACCAGGGAAACCCACCTGCGACCATGGTAACCAAGGACACCCCTCCTGTGACAGTCAGTGGTAACCAGGGACACACCTCCTGTGCCAGTGGTAACCAAGGACACCCCTACCCACATTCACTGGTAACCAAGGACACCTCTCCTGTGACCGTGGTTATCAGGGAGACGCATCTCTGACAGTCGGTGGTAACCAGGGCAACCCACCTGTGACATTCACAGTGCCCAGGGACACCGGCCTGTGACAGTCGGTGGTAACCAGGGAGACGCATCTCTGACAGTCGGTGGTAACCAGGGAAACCCACCTGTGACGATGGTAACCAAGGACACCCCTCTGTGACAATGGTACCCAGGGACAGCCCTCCTGTGACAGTCGGTGGTAACCAGGGAAACACACCTGTGACCATGGTAACCAAGGACACCCCTACCCACTGTCACTGGTAACCAAGGACACCTCTCCTGTGACCGTGGTTATCAGGGAGACGCATCTCTGACAGTCGGTGATAACCAGGGAATCCCACCTGTGACCATGGTAACCAAGGACACCCCTCCTGTGACAATGGTACCCAGGGAGAGCCCTGCTGTGACAGTCGGTGGTAACCAGGGAAACCCACCTGTGACCATGGTAACCAAGGACACCCCTCCTGTGACAATGGTACCCAGGGACAGCCGTCCTGTGACAGTCGGTGGTAACCAGGGAAACCCACCTGTGACATTCACAGTGCCCAGGGACACCGGCCTGTGACAGTCGGTGGTAATCAGGGACACGCATCTCTGACAATCGGTGGTAACCAGGGAAACCCACCTGTGACCATGGTAACCAAGGACACACCTACTGTGACAGTCACTGGTAACCACGGACACCTCTCCTGTGACCGTGGCTACCAGGGACACGCACATATGACAGTCGGTGGTAACCAGGGACACGCATCTCTGACAGTCAGTGGTAACCAGGGAAACCCACCTGCGACCATGGTAACCAAGGACACCCCTCCTGTGACAGTCAGTGGTAACCAGGGACACACCTCCTGTGCCAGTGGTAACCAAGGACACCCCTACCCACATTCACTGGTAACCAAGGACACCTCTCCTGTGACCGTGGTTATCAGGGAGACGCATCTCTGACAGTCGGTGGTAACCAGGGAAACCCACCTGTGACATTCACAGTGCCCAGGGACACCGGCCTGTGACAGTCGGTGGTAACCAGGGAGACGCATCTCTGACAGTCGGTGGTAACCAGGGAAACCCACCTGTGACCATGGTAACCAAGGACACCCCTCTGTGACAATGGTACCCAGGGACAGCCCTCCTGTGACAGTCGGTGGTAACCAGGGAAACACACCTGTGACCATGGTAACCAAGGACACCCCTACCCACTGTCACTGGTAACCAAGGACACCTCTCCTGTGACCGTGGTTATCAGGGAGACGCATCTCTGACAGTCGGTGGTAACCAGGGAAACCCACCTGTGACCATGGTAACCAAGGACACCCCTCCTGTGACAATGGTACCCAGGGACAGCCATCCTGTGACAGTCGGTGGTAACCAGGGAAACCCACCTGTGACATTCACAGTGCCCAGGGACACCGGCCTGTGACAGTCGGTGGTAACCAGGGACACGCATCTCTGACAGTCGGTGGTAACCAGGGAAACCCACCTGTGACCATGGTAACCAAGGACACACCTACTGTGACAGTCACTGGTAACCACGGACACCTCTCCTGTGACCGTGGCTACCACGGACACGCACATATGACAGTCGGTGGTAACCAGGGACACGCATCTCTGACAGTCGGTGGTAACAAGGGAAACCCAACTGTCGCCATGGTAACCAAGGACCCACCTACTGTGACAGTCACTGGTAACCACGGACACCTCTCCTGTGACCGTGGTTACCAGGGACACGCATATATGACAGTCGGTGGTAACCAGGGACACGCATCTCTGACAGTCAGTGGTAACCAGGGAAACCCACCTGTGAACAAGTTAACCAAGGACACCCCTACCCACAGTCACTGGTAACCAAGGACACCTCTCCTGTGACCGTGGTTACCAGGACATGCACATATGACAGTCGGTGGTAACCAGGGACACGCATCTCTGACAGTCAGTGGTAACCAGGGAAACCCACCTGTGACCATGGTAACCAAGGACACCCCTCCTGTGACAATGGTACCCAGGGACAGCCGTCCTGTGACAGTCGGTGGTAACCAGGGAAACCCACCTGTGACATTCACAGTGCCCAGGGACACCGGCCTGTGACAGTCGGTGGTAATCAGGGACACGCATCTCTGACAGTCGGTGGTAACCAGGGAAACCCACCTGTGACCATGGTAACCAAGGACACACCTACTGTGACAGTCACTGGTAACCACGGACACCTCTCCTGTGACCGTGGCTACCAGGGACACGCACATATGACAGTCGGTGGTAACCAGGGACACGCATCTCTGACAGTCAGTGGTAACCAGGGAAACCCACCTGCGACCATGGTAACCAAGGACACCCCTCCTGTGACAGTCAGTGGTAACCAGGGACACACCTCCTGTGCCAGTGGTAACCAAGGACACCCCTACCCACATTCACTGGTAACCAAGGACACCTCTCCTGTGACCGTGGTTATCAGGGAGACGCATCTCTGACAGTCGGTGGTAACCAGGGCAACCCACCTGTGACATTCACAGTGCCTAGGGACACCGGCCTGTGACAGTCGGTGGTAACCAGGGAGACGCATCTCTGACAGTCGGTGGTAACCAGGGAAACCCACCTGTGACCATGGTAACCAAGGACACCCCTCTGTGACAATGGTACCCAGGGACAGCCCTCCTGTGACAGTCGGTGGTAACCAGGGAAACACACCTGTGACCATGGTAACCAAGGACACCCCTACCCACTGTCACTGGTAACCAAGGACACCTCTCCTGTGACCGTGGTTATCAGGGAGACGCATCTCTGACAGTCGGTGATAACCAGGGAATCCCACCTGTGACCATGGTAACCAAGGACACCCCTCCTGTGACAATGGTACCCAGGGAGAGCCCTCCTGTGACAGTCGGTGGTAACCAGGGAAACCCACCTGTGACCATGGTAACCAAGGACACCCCTCCTGTGACAATGGTACCCAGGGACAGCCGTCCTGTGACAGTCGGTGGTAACCAGGGAAACCCACCTGTGACATTCACAGTGCCCAGGGACACCGGCCTGTGACAGTCGGTGGTAATCAGGGACACGCATCTCTGACAATCGGTGGTAACCAGGGAAACCCACCTGTGACCATGGTAACCAAGGACACACCTACTGTGACAGTCACTGGTAACCACGGACACCTCTCCTGTGACCGTGGCTACCAGGGACACGCACATATGACAGTCGGTGGTAACCAGGGACACGCATCTCTGACAGTCAGTGGTAACCAGGGAAACCCACCTGCGACCATGGTAACCAAGGACACCCCTCCTGTGACAGTCAGTGGTAACCAGGGACACACCTCCTGTGCCAGTGGTAACCAAGGACACCCCTACCCACATTCACTGGTAACCAAGGACACCTCTCCTGTGACCGTGGTTATCAGGGAGACGCATCTCTGACAGTCGGTGGTAACCAGGGAAACCCACCTGTGACATTCACAGTGCCCAGGGACACCGGCCTGTGACAGTCGGTGGTAACCAGGGAGACGCATCTCTGACAGTCGGTGGTAACCAGGGAAACCCACCTGTGACCATGGTAACCAAGGACACCCCTCTGTGACAATGGTACCCAGGGACAGCCCTCCTGTGACAGTCGGTGGTAACCAGGGAAACACACCTGTGACCATGGTAACCAAGGACACCCCTACCCACTGTCACTGGTAACCAAGGACACCTCTCCTGTGACCGTGGTTATCAGGGAGACGCATCTCTGACAGTCGGTGGTAACCAGGGAAACCCACCTGTGACCATGGTAACCAAGGACACCACTCCTGTGACAATGGTACCCAGGGACAGCCCTCCTGTGACAGTCGGTGGTAACCAGGGAAACCACCTGTGACCATGGTAACCAAGGACACCCCTCCTGTGACAATGGTACCCCGGGACAGCCTTCCTGTGACAGTCAGTGGTAACCAGGGAAACCCACCTGTGACCATGGTAACCAAGGACACCCCTCCTGTGACAATGGTACCCAGGGACAGCCATCCTGTGACAGTCGGTGGTAACCAGGGAAACCCACCTGTGACATTCACAGTGCCCAGGGACACCGGCCTGTGACAGTCGGTGGTAACCAGGGACACGCATCTCTGACAGTCGGTGGTAACCAGGGAAACCCACCTGTGACCATGGTAACCAAGGACACACCTACTGTGACAGTCACTGGTAACCACGGACACCTCTCCTGTGACCGTGGCTACCACGGACACGCACATATGACAGTCGGTGGTAACCAGGGACACGCATCTCTGACAGTCGGTGGTAACAAGGGAAACCCAACTGTCGCCATGGTAACCAAGGACCCACCTACTGTGACAGTCACTGGTAACCACGGACACCTCTCCTGTGACCGTGGTTACCAGGGACACGCATATATGACAGTCGGTGGTAACCAGGGACACGCATCTCTGACAGTCAGTGGTAACCAGGGAAACCCACCTGTGAACAAGTTAACCAAGGACACCCCTACCCACAGTCACTGGTAACCAAGGACACCTCTCCTGTGACCGTGGTTACCAGGACATGCACATATGACAGTCGGTGGTAACCAGGGACACGCATCTCTGACAGTCAGTGGTAACCAGGGAAACCCACCTGCGACCATGGTAACCAAGGACACCCCTCCTGTGACAGTCAGTGGTAACCAGGGACACACCTCCTGTGCCAGTGGTAACCAAGGACACCCCTACCCACAGTCACTGGTAACCAAGGACACCTCTCCTGTGACCGTGGTTATCAGGGAGACGCATCTCTGACAGTCGGTGGTAACCAGGGAAAACCACCTGTGACATTCACGGTGCCCAGGGACACCGGCCTGTGACAGTCGGTGGTAACCAGGGAGACGCATCTCTGACAGTCGGTGGTAACCAGGGAAACCAACCTGTGACCATGGTAACCAAGGACACCCCTCTGTGACAATGGTACCCACGGACAGCCCTCCTGTGACAGTCGGTGGTAACCAGGGAAACACACCTGTGACCATGGTAACCAAGGACACCCCTACCCACTGTCACTGGTAACCAAGGACACCTCTCCTGTGACCGTGGTTATCAGGGAGACGCATCTCTGACAGTCGGTGGTAACCAGGGAAACCCACCTGTGACCATGGTAACCAAGGACACCCCTCCTGTGACAATGGTACCCAGGACAGCCCTCCTGTGACAGTCGGTGGTAACCAGGGAAACCCACCTGTGACCATGGTAACCAAGGACACCCCTCCTGTGACAATGGTACCCAGGGACAGCCGTCCTGTGACAGTCGGTGGTAACCAGGGAAACCCACCTGTGACATTCACAGTGCCCAGGGACACCTGCCTGTGACAGTCGGTGGTAACCAAGGACACGCATTTCTGACAGTCGGTGGTAACCAGGGAAACCCACCTGTGACCATGGTAACCAAGGACACCCCTCCTGTGACAATGGTATCCATGGACAGCCCTACTGTGACAGTCGGTGGTAACGAGGGAAACCCACCTGTGACCATGGTAACCAAGGACACCCCTACCCACAGTCACTGGTAACCAAGGACACCTCTCCTGTGACCGTGGTTACCAGGGACACGCATCTCTGACAGTTGGTGGTAACCAGGGAAACCCACCTGTGACCACGGTAACCAAGGACACCCCTCCTGTGACAATAGTACCCAGGGACAGCCCTCCTGTGACAGTCGGTGGTAACCAGGGAAACCCACTTGTGACCATGGTAACCAAGGACACCCCTACCCACAGTCACTCGTAACCAAGGACACCTCTCCTGTGACCGTGGTTACCAGGACACGCACATATGACAGTCGGTGGTAACCAGGGACAGGCATTTCTGACAGTCAGTGGTAACCAGGGAAACCCACCTGCAACCATGGTAACCAAGGACACCCCTCCTGTGACAGTCAGTGGTAACCAGGCAAACACCTCCTGTGCCAGTGGTAACCAAGGACACCCCTCCTGTCACAATGGTACCCAGGGACTGCCCTCCTGTGACAGTCAGTGGTAACCATGTACACTCACCTGTGACAGTCGGTGGTAACCAGCGAAACCCACCTGTGACATTCACAGTGCCCAGGGACACCGGCCTGTGACAGTCGGTGGTAACCAGGGAGACGCATCTCTGACAGTCGGTGGTAACCAGGGAAACCCACCTGTGACCATGGTAACCAAGGACACCCCTCCTGTGACAATGGTACCCAGGGACAGCCCTCCTGTGACAGTCGGTGGTAACCAGGGAAAACCACCTGTGACCATGGTAACCAAGGACACCCCTACCCACAGTCACTGGTAAGCAAGGACACCTCTCCTGTGACCGTGGTTATCAGGGAGACGCATCTCTGACAGTCGGTGGTAACCAGGGAAACCCACCTGTGACCATGGTAACCAAGGACACCCCTCCTTTGACAATGGTACACAGGGACAGCCCTCCTGTGACAGTCGGTGGTAACCAGGGAAACCCACCTGTGACCATGGTAACCAAGGACACCCCTCCTGTGACAATGGTACCCAGGGACAGCCATCCTGTGACAGTCGGTGGTAACCAGGGAAACCCACCTGTGACATTCACAGTGCCCAGGGACACCTGCCTGTGACAGTCGGTGGTAACCAGGGACACATATTTCTGACAGTCGGTGGTAAGCAGGGAAACCCACCTGTGACCATGGTAACCAAGGACACCCCTCCTGTGACAATGGTATCCATGGACAGCCCTCCTGTGACAGTCGGTGGTAACAAGGGAAAACCACCTGTGACCATGGTAACCAAGGACACCCCTACCCACAGTCATTGGTAACCAAAGACACCTCTCCTGTGACCATGGTTACCAGGGACACGCATCTCTGACAGTCGGTGGTAACCAGGGAAACACACCTGTGACCACGGTAACCAAGGACACCCCTCCTGTGACAATAGTACCCACGGACAGCCCTCCTGTGACAGTCGGTGGTAACCAGGGAAACCCACCTGTGACCATGGTAACCAAGGACACCCGTCCTGTGACAATGGTACCAAGGGACAGCCCTCCTGTGACAGTCGGTGGTAACCAGGGAAACCCACCTGTGACCATGGTAACCAAGGACACCCCTCCTGTGACAATGGAACCCAGGGACAGCCGTCCTGTGACAGTCGGTGGTAAACAGGGAGACGCATCTCTGACAGTCTGTGGTAACCAGGGAAACCCACCTGTGACCATGGTAACCAAGGACACCCCTCTGTGACAATGGTACCCAGGGACAGCCCTCCTGTGACAGTCGGTGGTAACCAGGGAAACACACCTGTGACCATGGTAACCAAGGACACCCCTACCCACAGTCACTGGTAACCAAGGACACCTCTCCTGTGACCGTGGTTATCAGGGAGACGCATCTCTGACAGTCGGTGGTAACCAGGGAAACCCACCTGTGACATTCACAGTGCCCAGGGACACCGGCCTGTGACAGTCGGTGGTAACCAGGGACACGCATCTCTGACAGTCAGTGGTAACCAGGGAAACCCACCTGCGACCATGTTAAACAAGGACACCCCTCCTGGGACAGTCAGTGGTAACCAGGGACACACCTCCTGTGCCAGTGGTAACCAAGGACACCCCTCATGTGACAACGGTACCCAGGGACAGCCCTCCTGTGACAGTCGGTGGTAACCAGGGAAAACCACCTGTGAACATGGTAACCAAGGACACCCCTACCCACAGTCACTGGTAACCAAGGACACCTCTCCTGTGACCGTGGTTACCAGGACACGCACATATGACAGTCGGTGGTAACCAGGGACACGCATTTCTGACAGTCAGTGGTAACCAGGGAAACCCACCTGCGACCATGGTAACCAAGGACACCCCTCCTGTGACAGTCAGTGGTAACCAGGGACACACCTCCTGTGCTAGTGGTAACCAAGCACACCCCTCCTGTCACAATGGTACCCAGGGACAGCCCTCCTGTGACAGTCAGTGGTAACCATGTACACTCACCTGTGACAGTCGGTGGTAACCAGGGAAACCCACCTGTGACATTCACAGTGCCCAGGGACACCGGACTGGGACAGTCAGTGGTAACCAGGAAGACGCATCTCTGACAGTCGGTGGTAACCAGGGAAACCCACCTGTGACCATGGTAACCAAGGACACCCCTCTGTGACAATGGTACCCAGGGACAGCCCTCCTGTGACAGTCAGTGGTAACCAGGGAAACCCACCTGTGACCATGGTAACCAAGGACACCCCTCCTGTGACAATGGTACCCAGGGACAGCCCTCCTGTGACAGTCGGTGGTAATCAGGGAAACTCACCTGTGACATTCACAGTGCCCAGGGACACCGGCCTGTGACAGTCGGTGGTAACCAGGGACACGCAACTCTGACAGTCGGTGGTAACCAGGGAAACCCACCTGTGACCATGGTAACCAAGGACACACCTACTGTGCCAGTCACTGGTAACCACGGACACCTCTCCTGTTACTGTGGTTACCAGGGACACGCACATATGACAGTCGGTGGTAACCAGGGAAACGCATCTCTGACAGTCAGTGGTAACCAGGGAAACCCACCTGTGAACAAGTTAACCAAGGACACCCCTACCCACAGTCACTGGTAACCAAGGACACCTCTCCTGTGACAGTCAGTGGTAACCAGGGACACACCTCCTGTGCCAGTGGTAACCAAGGACACCCCTACCCACAGTCACTGGTAACCAAGGACACCTCTCCTGTGACCGTGGTTATCAGGGAGACGCATCTCTGACAGTCGGTGGTAACCAGGGAAAACCACCTGTGACATTCACAGTGCCCAGGGACACCGGCCTGTGACAGTCGGTGGTAACCAGGGAAACCAACCTGTGACCATGGTAACCAAGGACACCCCTCTGTGACAATGGTACCCACGGACAGCCCTCCTGTGACAGTCGGTGGTAACCAGGGAAACCCACCTGTGACCATGATAACCAAGGACACCCCTCCTGTGACAATGGTACCCAGGGACAGCCCTCCTGTGACAGTCGGTGGTAACCAGGGAAACCCACCTGTGACCATGGTAACCAAGGACACCCCTCCTGTGACAATGTTACCCAGGGACAGCCATCCTGTGACAGTCGGTGGTAACCAGGGAAACCCACCTGTGACATTCACAGTGCCCAGGGACACCGGCCTGTGACAGTCGGTGGTAACCAGGGACACGCATCTCTGACAGTTGGTGGTAACCAGGGAAACCCACCTGTGACCATGGTAACCAAGGACACCCCTCTGTGACAATGGTACCCAGGGACAGCCCTCCTGTGACAGTCGGTGGTAACCAGGGAAACACACCTGTGACCATGGTAACCAAGGACACCCCTACCCACTGTCACTGGTAACCAAGGACACCTCTCCTGTGACCGTGGTTATCAGGGAGACGCATCTCTGACAGTCGGTGGTAACCAGGGCAACCCACCTGTGACATTCACAGTGCCCAGGGACACCGGCCTGTGACAGTCGGTGGTAACAAGGGAGACGCATCTCTGACAGTCGGTGGTAACCAGGGAAACCCACCTGTGACCATGGTAACCAAGGACACCCCTCTGTGACAATGGTACCCAGGGACAGCCCTCCTGTGACAGTCGGTGGTAACCAGGGAAACACACCTGTGACCATGGTAAACAAGGACACCCCTACCCACTGTCACTGGTAACCAAGGACACCTCTCCTGTGACCGTGGTTATCAGGGAGACGCATCTCTGACAGTCGGTGGTAACCAGGGAAACCCACCTGTGACCATGGTAACCAAGGACACCCCTCCTGTGACAATGGTACCCAGGGACAGCCGTCCTGTGACAGTCGGTGGTAACCAGGGAAACCCACCTGTGACATTCACAGTGCCCAGGGACAACGGCCTGTGACAGTCGGTGGTAATCAGGGACACGCATCTCTGACAGTCGGTGGTAACCAGGGAAACCCACCTGTGACCATGGTAACCAAGGACACACCTACTGTGACAGTCACTGGTAACCACGGACACCTCTCCTGTGACCGTGGCTACCAGGGACACGCACATATGACAGTCGGTGGTAACCAGGGACACGCATCTCTGACAGTCAGTGGTAACCAGGGAAACCCACCTGCGACCATGTTAACCAAGGACACCCCTCCGGTGACAGTCAGTGGTAACCAGGGACACACCTCCTGTGCCAGTGGTAACCAAGGACACCCCTCCTGTGACAATGGTACCCAGGGACAGCCCTCCTGTGACAGTCGGTGGTAACCAGGGAAACCCACCTGTGACCATGGTAACCAAGGACACCCCTACCCACAGTCACTGGTAACCAAGGACACCTCTCCTGTGACCGTGGTTACCAGGACACGCACATATGACAGTCGGTGGTAACCAGGGACACGCATCTCTGACAGTCATTGGTAACCAGGGAAACCCACCTGCGACCATGGTAACCAAGGACACCCCTCCTGTGACAGTCAGTGGTAACCAGGGACACACCTCCTGTGCCAGTGGTAACCAAGGACACCCCTCCTGTGACAATGGTACCCAGGGACAGCCCTCCTGTGACAGTCGGTGGTAACCAGGGAAAACCACCTGTGACCATGGTAACCAAGGACACCCCTACCCACAGTCACTGGTAACCAAGGACACCTCTCCTGTGACCGTGGTTACCAGGACACGCACATATGACAGTCGGTGGTAACCAGGGACACGCATTTCTGACAGTCAGTGGTAACCAGGGAAACCCACCTGCGACCATGGTAACCAAGGACACCCCTCCTGTGACAGTCAGTGGTAACCAGGGACACACCTCCTGTGCTAGTGGTAACCAAGCACACCCCTCCTGTCACAATGGTACCCAGGGACAGCCCTCCTGTGACAGTCAGTGGTAACCATGTACACTCACCTGTGACAGTCGGTGGTAACCAGGGAAACCCACCTGTGACATTCACAGTGCCCAGGGACACCGGACTGGGACAGTCAGTGGTAACCAGGAAGACGCATCTCTGACAGTTGGTGGTAACCAGGGAAACCCACCTGTGACCATGGTAACCAAGGACACCCCTCTGTGACAATGGTACCCAGGGACAGCCCTCCTGTGACAGTCAGTGGTAACCAGGGAAACCCACCTGTGACCATGGTAACCAAGGACACCCCTCCTGTGACAATGGTACCCAGGGACAGCCCTCCTGTGACAGTCGGTGGTAATCAGGGAAACTCACCTGTGACATTCACAGTGCCCAGGGACACCGGCCTGTGACAGTCGGTGGTAACCAGGGACATGCAACTCTGACAGTCGGTGGTAACCAGGGAAACCCACCTGTGACCATGGTAACCAAGGACACACCTACTGTGCCAGTCACTGGTAACCACGGACACCTCTCCTGTTACTGTGGTTACCAGGGACACGCACATATGACAGTCGGTGGTAACCAGGGAAACGCATCTCTGACAGTCAGTGGTAACCAGGGAAACCCACCTGTGAACAAGTTAACCAAGGACACCCCTACCCACAGTCACTGGTAACCAAGGACACCTCTCCTGTGACCGTGGTTACCAGGACACGCACATATGACAGTCGGTGGTAACCAGGGACACGCATCTCTGACAGTCAGTGGTAACCAGGGAAACCCACCTGCGACCATGGTAACCAAGGACACCCCTCCTGTGACAGTCAGTGGTAACCAGGGACACACCTCCTGTGCCAGTGGTAACCAAGGACACCCCTACCCACAGTCACTGGTAACCAAGGACACCTCTCCTGTGACCGTGGTTATCAGGGAGACGCATCTCTGACAGTCGGTGGTAACCAGGGAAAACCACCTGTGACATTCACAGTGCCCAGGGACACCGGCCTGTGACAGTCGGTGGTAACCAGGGAGACGCATCTCTGACAGTCGGTTGTAACCAGGGAAACCAACCTGTGACCATGGTAACCAAGGACACCCCTCTGTGACAATGGTACCCACGGACAGCCCTCCTGTGACAGTCGGTGGTAACCAGGGAAACCCACCTGTGACCATGGTAACCAAGGACACCCCTCCTGTGACAATGGTACCCAGGGACAGCCCTCCTGTGACAGTCGGTGGTAACCAGGGAAACCCACCTGTGACCATGGTAACCAAGGACACCCCTCCTGTGACAATGTTACCCAGGGACAGCCATCCTGTGACAGTCGGTGGTAACCAGGGAAACCCACCTGTGACATTCACAGTGCCCAGGGACACCGGCCTGTGACAGTCGGTGGTAACCAGGGACACGCATCTCTGACAGTTGGTGGTAACCAGGGAAACCCACCTGTGACCATGGTAACCAAGGACACCCCTCTGTGACAATGGTACCCAGGGACAGCCCTCCTGTGACAGTCGGTGGTAACCAGGGAAACACACCTGTGACCATGGTAACCAAGGACACCCCTACCCACTGTCACTGGTAACCAAGGACACCTCTCCTGTGACCGTGGTTATCAGGGAGACGCATCTCTGACAGTCGGTGGTAACCAGGGCAACCCACCTGTGACATTCACAGTGCCCAGGGACACCGGCCTGTGACAGTCGGTGGTAACAAGGGAGACGCATCTCTGACAGTCGGTGGTAACCAGGGAAACCCACCTGTGACCATGGTAACCAAGGACACCCCTCTGTGACAATGGTACCCAGGGACAGCCCTCCTGTGACAGTCGGTGGTAACCAGGGAAACACACCTGTGACCATGGTAAACAAGGACACCCCTACCCACTGTCACTGGTAACCAAGGACACCTCTCCTGTGACCGTGGTTATCAGGGAGACGCATCTCTGACAGTCGGTGGTAACCAGGGAAACCCACCTGTGACCATGGTAACCAAGGACACCCCTCCTGTGACAATGGTACCCAGGGACAGCCGTCCTGTGACAGTCGGTGGTAACCAGGGAAACCCACCTGTGACATTCACAGTGCCCAGGGACAACGGCCTGTGACAGTCGGTGGTAATCAGGGACACGCATCTCTGACAGTCGGTGGTAACCAGGGAAACCCACCTGTGACCATGGTAACCAAGGACACACCTACTGTGACAGTCACTGGTAACCACGGACACCTCTCCTGTGACCGTGGCTACCAGGGACACGCACATATGACAGTCGGTGGTAACCAGGGACACGCATCTCTGACAGTCAGTGGTAACCAGGGAAACCCACCTGCGACCATGTTAACCAAGGACACCCCTCCGGTGACAGTCAGTGGTAACCAGGGACACACCTCCTGTGCCAGTGGTAACCAAGGACACCCCTCCTGTGACAATGGTACCCAGGGACAGCCCTCCTGTGACAGTCGGTGGTAACCAGGGAAACCCACCTGTGACCATGGTAACCAAGGACACCCCTACCCACAGTCACTGGTAACCAAGGACACCTCTCCTGTGACCGTGGTTACCAGGACACGCACATATGACAGTCGGTGGTAACCAGGGACACGCATCTCTGACAGTCATTGGTAACCAGGGAAACCCACCTGCGACCATGGTAACCAAGGACACCCCTCCTGTGACAGTCAGTGGTAACCAGGGACACACCTCCTGTGCCAGTGGTAACCAAGGACACCCCTCCTGTGACAATGGTACCCAGGGACAGCCCTCCTGTGACAGTCGGTGGTAACCAGGGAAAACCACCTGTGACCATGGTAACCAAGGACACCCCTACCCACAGTCACTGGTAAGCAAGGACACCTCTCCTGTGACCGTGGTTATCAGGGAGACGCATGTCTGACAGTCGGTGGTAACCAGGGAAACCCACCTGTGACCATGGTAACCAAGGACACCCCTCCTTTGACAATGGTACACAGGGACAGCCCTCCTGTGACAGTCGGTGGTAACCAGGGAAACCCACCTGTGACCATGGTAACCAAGGACACCCCTCCTGTGACAATGGTACCCAGGGACAGCCATCCTGTGACAGTCGGTGGTAACCAGGGAAACCCACCTGTGACATTCACAGTGCCCAGGGACACCTGCCTGTGACAGTCGGTGGTAACCAGGGACACATATTTCTGACAGTCGGTGGTAAGCAGGGAAACCCACCTGTGACCATGGTAACCAAGGACACCCCTCCTGTGACAATGGTATCCATGGACAGCCCTCCTGTGACAGTCGGTGGTAACAAGGGAAACCCACCTGTGACCATGGTAACCAAGGACACCCCTACCCACAGTCACTGGTAACCAAGGACACCTCTCCTGTGACCATGGTTACCAGGGACACGCATCTCTGACAGTCGGTGGTAACCAGGGAAACACACCTGTGACCACGGTAACCAAGGACACCCCTCCTGTGACAATAGTACCCACGGACAGCCCTCCTGTGACAGTCGGTGGTAACCAGGGAAACCCACCTGTGACCATGGTAACCAAGGACACCCGTCCTGTGACAATGGTACCAAGGGACAGCCCTCCTGTGACAGTCGGTGGTAACCAGGGAAACCCACCTGTGACCATGGTAACCAAGGACACCCCTCCTGTGACAATGGAACCCAGGGACAGCCGTCCTGTGACAGTCGGTGGTAAACAGGGAGACGCATCTCTGACAGTCGGTGGTAACCAGGGAAACCCACCTGTGACCATGGTAACCAAGGACACCCCTCTGTGACAATGGTACCCAGGGACAGCCCTCCTGTGACAGTCGGTGGTAACCAGGGAAACACACCTGTGACCATGGTAACCAAGGACACCCCTACCCACAGTCACTGGTAACCAAGGACACCTCTCCTGTGACCGTGGTTATCAGGGAGACGCATCTCTGACAGTCGGTGGTAACCAGGGAAACCCACCTGTGACATTCACAGTGCCCAGGGACACCGGCCTGTGACAGTCGGTGGTAACCAGGGACACGCATCTCTGACAGTCAGTGGTAACCAGGGAAACCCACCTGCGACCATGTTAAACAAGGACACCCCTCCTGTGACAGTCAGTGGTAACCAGGGACACACCTCCTGTGCCAGTGGTAACCAAGGACACCCCTCCTGTGACAACGGTACCCAGGGACAGCCCTCCTGTGACAGTCGGTGGTAACCAGGGAAAACCACCTGTGAACATGGTAACCAAGGACACCCCTACCCACAGTCACTGGTAACCAAGGACACCTCTCCTGTGACCGTGGTTACCAGGACACGCACATATGACAGTCGGTGGTAACCAGGGACACGCATTTCTGACAGTCAGTGGTAACCAGGGAAACCCACCTGCGACCATGGTAACCAAGGACACCCCTCCTGTGACAGTCAGTGGTAACCAGGGACACACCTCCTGTGCTAGTGGTAACCAAGCACACCCCTCCTGTCACAATGGTACCCAGGGACAGCCCTCCTGTGACAGTCAGTGGTAACCATGTACACTCACCTGTGACAGTCGGTGGTAACCAGGGAAACCCACCTGTGACATTCACAGTGCCCAGGGACACCGGACTGGGACAGTCGGTGGTAACCAGGAAGACGCATCTCTGACAGTCGGTGGTAACCAGGGAAACCCACCTGTGACCATGGTAACCAAGGACACCCCTCTGTGACAATGGTACCCAGGGACAGCCCTCCTGTGACAGTCAGTGGTAACCAGGGAAACCCACCTGTGACCATGGTAACCAAGGACACCCCTCCTGTGACAATGGTACCCAGGGACAGCCCTCCTGTGACAGTCGGTGGTAATCAGGGAAACTCACCTGTGACATTCACAGTGCCCAGGGACACCGGCCTGTGACAGTCGGTGGTAACCAGGGACACGCAACTCTGACAGTCGGTGGTAACCAGGGAAACCCACCTGTGACCATGGTAACCAAGGACACACCTACTGTGCCAGTCACTGGTAACCACGGACACCTCTCCTGTTACTGTGGTTACCAGGGACACGCACATATGACAGTCGGTGGTAACCAGGGACACGCATCTCTGACAGTCAGTGGTAACCAGGGAAACCCACCTGTGAACAAGTTAACCAAGGACACCCCTACCCACAGTCACTGGTAACCAAGGACACCTCTCCTGTGACCGTGGTTACCAGGACACGCACATATGACAGTCGGTGGTAACCAGGGACACGCATCTCTGACAGTCAGTGGTAACCAGGGAAACCCACCTGCGACCATGGTAACCAAGGACACCCCTCATGTGACAGTCAGTGGTAACCAGGGACACACCTCCTGTGCCAGTGGTAACCAAGGACACCCCTACCCACAGTCACTGGTAACCAAGGACACCTCTCCTGTGACCGTGGTTATCAGGGAGACGCATCTCTGACAGTCGGTGTTAACCAGGGAAAACCACCTGTGACATTCACAGTGCCCAGGGACACCGGCCTGTGACAGTCGGTGGTAACCAGGGAGACGCATCTCTGACAGTCGGTGGTAACCAGGGAAACCAACCTGTGACCATGGTAACCAAGGACACCCCTCTGTGACAATGGTACCCACGGACAGCCCTCCTGTGACAGTCGGTGGTAACCAGGGAAACACACCTGTGACCATGGTAACCAAGGACACCCCTACCCACTGTCACTGGTAACCAAGGACACCTCTCCTGTGACCGTGGTTATCAGGGAGACGCATCTCTGACAGTCGGTGGTAACCAGGGAAACCCACCTGTGACCATGGTAACCAAGGACACCCCTCCTGTGACAATGGTACCCAGGGACAGCCCTCCTGTGACAGTCGGTGGTAACCAGGGAAACCCACCTGTGACCATGGTAACCAAGGACACCCCTCCTGTGACAATGGTACCCAGGGACAGCCATCTTGTGACAGTCGGTGGTAACCAGGGAAACCCACCTGTGACATTCACAGTGCCCAGGGACACCGGCCTGTGACAGTCGGTGGTAACCAGGGACACGCATCTCTGACAGTCGGTGGTAACCAGGGAAACCCACCTGTGACCATGGTAACCAAGGATACCCCTCTGTGACAATGGTACCCAGGGACAGCCCTCCTGTGACAGTCGGTGGTAACCAGGGAAACACACCTGTGACCATGGTAACCAATGACACCCCTACCCACTGTCACTGGTAACCAAGGACACCTCTCCTGTGACCGTGGTTATCAGGGAGACGCATCTCTGACAGTCGGTGGTAACCAGGGCAACCCACCTGTGACATTCACAGTGCCCAGGGACACCGGCCTGTGACAGTCGGTGGTAACCAGGGAGACGCATCTCTGACAGTCGATGGTAACCAGGGAAACCCACCTGTGACCATGGTAACCAAGGACACCCCTCTGTGACAATGGTACCCAGGGACAGCCCTCCTGTGACAGTCGGTGGTAACCAGGGAAACACACCTGTGACCATGGTAACCAAGGACACCCCTACCCACTGTCACTGGTAACCAAGGACACCTCTCCTGTGACCGTGGTTATCAGGGAGACGCATCTCTGACAGTCGGTGATAACCAGGGAATCCCACCTGTGACCATGGTAACCAAGGACACCCCTCCTGTGACAATGGTACCCAGGGAGAGCCCTCCTGTGACAGTCGGTGGTAACCAGGGAAACCCACCTGTGACCATGGTAACCAAGGACACCCCTCCTGTGACAATGGTACCCAGGGACAGCCGTCCTGTGACAGTCGGTGGTAACCAGGGAAACCCACCTGTGACATTCACAGTGCCCAGGGACACCGGCCTGTGACAGTCGGTGGTAATCAGGGACACGCATCTCTGACAGTCGGTGGTAACCAGGGAAACCCACCTGTGACCATGGTAACCAAGGACACACCTACTGTGACAGTCACTGGTAACCACGGACACCTCTCCTGTGACCGTGGCTACCAGGGACACGCACATATGACAGTCGGTGGTAACCAGGGACACGCATCTCTGACAGTCAATGGTAACCAGGGAAACCCACCTGCGACCATGGTAACCAAGGACACCCCTCCTGTGACAGTCAGTGGTAACCAGGGACACACCTCCTGTGCCAGTGGTAACCAAGGACACCCCTACCCACATTCACTGGTAACCAAGGACACCTCTCCTGTGACCGTGGTTATCAGGGAGACGCATCTCTGACAGTCGGTGGTAACCAGGGCAACCCACCTGTGACATTCACAGTGCCCAGGGACACCGGCCTGTGACAGTCGGTGGTAACCAGGGAGACGCATCTCTGACAGTCGGTGGTAACCAGGGAAACCCACCTGTGACCATGGTAACCAAGGACACCCCTCTGTGACAATGGTACCCAGGGACAGCCCTCCTGTGACAGTCGGTGGTAACCAGGGAAACACACCTGTGACCATGGTAACCAAGGACACCCCTACCCACTGTCACTGGTAACCAAGGACACCTCTCCTGTGACCGTGGTTATCAGGGAGACGCATCTCTGACAGTCGGTGATAACCAGGGAATCCCACCTGTGACCATGGTAACCAAGGACACCCCTCCTGTGACAATTGTACCCAGGGAGAGCCCTCCTGTGACAGTCGGTGGTAACCAGGGTAACCCACCTGTGACCATGGTAACCAAGGACACCCCTCCTGTGACAATGGTACCCAGGGACAGCCGTCCTGTGACAGTCGGTGGTAACCAGGGAAACCCACCTGTGACATTCACAGTGCCCAGGGACACCGGCCTGTGACAGTCGGTGGTAATCAGGGACACGCATCTCTGACAATCGGTGGTAACCAGGGAAACCCACCTGTGACCATGGTAACCAAGGACACACCTACTGTGACAGTCACTGGTAACCACGGACACCTCTCCTGTGACCGTGGCTACCAGGGACACGCACATATGACAGTCGGTGGTAACCAGGGACACGCATCTCTGACAGTCAGTGGTAACCAGGGAAACCCACCTGCGACCATGGTAACCAAGGACACCCCTCCTGTGACAGTCAGTGGTAACCAGGGACACACCTCCTGTGCCAGTGGTAACCAAGGACACCCCTACCCACATTCACTGGTAACCAAGGACACCTCTCCTGTGACCGTGGTTATCAGGGAGACGCATCTCTGACAGTCGGTGGTAACCAGGGAAACCCACCTGTGACATTCACAGTGCCCAGGGACACCGGCCTGTGACAGTCGGTGGTAACCAGGGAGACGCATCTCTGACAGTCGGTGGTAACCAGGGAAACCCACCTGTGACCATGGTAACCAAGGACACCCCTCTGTGACAATGGTACCCAGGGACAGCCCTCCTGTGACAGTCGGTGGTAACCAGGGAAACACACCTGTGACCATGGTAACCAAGGACACCCCTACCCACTGTCACTGGTAACCAAGGACACCTCTCCTGTGACCGTGGTTATCAGGGAGACGCATCTCTGACAGTCGGTGGTAACCAGGGAAACCCACCTGTGACCATGGTAACCAAGGACACCACTCCTGTGACAATGGTACCCAGGGACAGCCCTCCTGTGACAGTCGGTGGTAACCAGGGAAACCACCTGTGACCATGGTAACCAAGGACACCCCTCCTGTGACAATGGTACCCCGGGACAGCCTTCCTGTGACAGTCAGTGGTAACCAGGGAAACCCACCTGTGACCATGGTAACCAAGGACACCCCTCCTGTGACAATGGTACCCAGGGACAGCCATCCTGTGACAGTCGGTGGTAACCAGGGAAACCCACCTGTGACATTCACAGTGCCCAGGGACACCGGCCTGTGACAGTCGGTGGTAACCAGGGACACGCATCTCTGACAGTCGGTGGTAACCAGGGAAACCCACCTGTGACCATGGTAACCAAGGACACACCTACTGTGACAGTCACTGGTAACCACGGACACCTCTCCTGTGACCGTGGCTACCACGGACACGCACATATGACAGTCGGTGGTAACCAGGGACACGCATCTCTGACAGTCGGTGGTAACAAGGGAAACCCAACTGTCGCCATGGTAACCAAGGACCCACCTACTGTGACAGTCACTGGTAACCACGGACACCTCTCCTGTGACCGTGGTTACCAGGGACACGCATATATGACAGTCGGTGGTAACCAGGGACACGCATCTCTGACAGTCAGTGGTAACCAGGGAAACCCACCTGTGACCATGGTAACCAAGGACACACCTACTGTGCCAGTCACTGGTAACCACGGACACCTCTCCTGTTACTGTGGTTACCAGGGACACGCACATATGACAGTCGGTGGTAACCAGGGACACGCATCTCTGACAGTCAGTGGTAACCAGGGAAACCCACCTGTGAACAAGTTAACCAAGGACACCCCTACCCACAGTCACTGGTAAACAAGGACACCTCTCCTGTGACCGTGGTTACCAGGACACGCACATATGACAGTCGGTGGTAACCAGGGACACGCATCTCTGACAGTCAGTGGTAACCAGGGAAACCCACCTGCGACCATGGTAACCAAGGACACCCCTCCTGTGACAGTCAGTGGTAACCAGGGACACACCTCCTGTGCCAGTGGTAACCAAGGACACCCCTACCCACAGTCACTGGTAACCAAGGACACCTCTCCTGTGACCGTGGTTATCAGGGAGACGCATCTCTGACAGTCGGTGTTAACCAGGGAAAACCACCTGTGACATTCACAGTGCCCAGGGACACCGGCCTGTGACAGTCGGTGGTAACCAGGGAGACGCATCTCTGACAGTCGGTGGTAATCAGGGAAACCAACCTGTGACCATGGTAACCAAGGACACCCCTCTGTGACAATGGTACCCACGGACAGCCCTCCTGTGACAGTCGGTGGTAACCAGGGAAACACACCTGTGACCATGGTAACCAAGGACACCCCTACCCACTGTCACTGGTAACCAAGGACACCTCTCCTGTGACCGTGGTTATCAGGGAGACGCATCTCTGACAGTCGGTGGTAACCAGGGAAACCCACCTGTGACCATGGTAACCAAGGACACCCCTCCTGTGACAATGGTACCCAGGGACAGCCCTCCTGTGACAGTCGGTGGTAACCAGGGAAACCCACCTGTGACCATGGTAACCAAGGACACCCCTCCTGTGACAATGGTACCCCGGGACAGCCTTCCTGTGACAGTCAGTGGTAACCAGGGAAACCCACCTGTGACCATGGTAACCAAGGACACCCCTCCTGTGACAATGGTACCCAGGGACAGCCATCCTGTGACAGTCGGTGGTAACCAGGGAAACCCACCTGTGACATTCACAGTGCCCAGGGACACCGGCCTGTGACAGTCGGTGGTAACCAGGGACACGCATCTCTGACAGTCGGTGGTAACCAGGGAAACCCACCTGTGACCATGGTAACCAAGGACACACCTACTGTGACAGTCACTGGTAACCACGGACACCTCTCCTGTGACCGTGGCTACCACGGACACGCACATATGACAGTCGGTGGTAACCAGGGACACGCATCTCTGACAGTCGGTGGTAACAAGGGAAACCCAACTGTCGCCATGGTAACCAAGGACCCACCTACTGTGACAGTCACTGGTAACCACGGACACCTCTCCTGTGACCGTGGTTACCAGGGACACGCATATATGACAGTCGGTGGTAACCAGGGACACGCATCTCTGACAGTCAGTGGTAACCAGGGAAACCCACCTGTGACCATGGTAACCAAGGACACACCTACTGTGCCAGTCACTGGTAACCACGGACACCTCTCCTGTTACTGTGGTTACCAGGGACACGCACATATGACAGTCGGTGGTAACCAGGGACACGCATCTCTGACAGTCAGTGGTAACCAGGGAAACCCACCTGTGAACAAGTTAACCAAGGACACCCCTACCCACAGTCACTGGTAACCAAGGACACCTCTCCTGTGACCGTGGTTACCAGGACACGCACATATGACAGTCGGTGGTAACCAGGGACACGCATCTCTGACAGTCAGTGGTAACCAGGGAAACCCACCTGCGACCATGGTAACCAAGGACACCCCTCCTGTGACAGTCAGTGGTAACCAGGGACACACCTCCTGTGCCAGTGGTAACCAAGGACACCCCTACCCACAGTCACTGGTAACCAAGGACACCTCTCCTGTGACCGTGGTTATCAGGGAGACGCATCTCTGACAGTCGGTGTTAACCAGGGAAAACCACCTGTGACATTCACAGTGCCCAGGGACACCGGCCTGTGACAGTCGGTGGTAACCAGGGAGACGCATCTCTGACAGTCGGTGGTAACCAGGGAAACCAACCTGTGACCATGGTAACCAAGGACACCCCTCTGTGACAATGGTACCCACGGACAGCCCTCCTGTGACAGTCGGTGGTAACCAGGGAAACACACCTGTGACCATGGTAACCAAGGACACCCCTACCCACTGTCACTGGTAACCAAGGACACCTCTCCTGTGACCGTGGTTATCAGGGAGACGCATCTCTGACAGTCGGTGGTAACCAGGGAAACCCACCTGTGACCATGGTAACCAAGGACACCCCTCCTGTGACAATGGTACCCAGGGACAGCCCTCCTGTGACAGTCGGTGGTAACCAGGGAAACCCACCTGTGACCATGGTAACCAAGGACACCCCTCCTGTGACAATGGTACCCAGGGACAGCCATCTTGTGACAGTCGGTGGTAACCAGGGAAACCCACCTGTGACATTCACAGTGCCCAGGGACACCGGCCTGTGACAGTCGGTGGTAACCAGGGACACGCATCTCTGACAGTCGGTGGTAACCAGGGAAACCCACCTGTGACCATGGTAACCAAGGATACCCCTCTGTGACAATGGTACCCAGGGACAGCCCTCCTGTGACAGTCGGTGGTAACCAGGGAAACACACCTGTGACCATGGTAACCAAGGACACCCCTACCCACTGTCACTGGTAACCAAGGACACCTCTCCTGTGACCGTGGTTATCAGGGAGACGCATCTCTGACAGTCGGTGGTAACCAGGGCAACCCACCTGTGACATTCACAGTGCCCAGGGACACCGGCCTGTGACAGTCGGTGGTAACCAGGGAGACGCATCTCTGACAGTCGATGGTAACCAGGGAAACCCACCTGTGACCATGGTAACCAAGGACACCCCTCTGTGACAATGGTACCCAGGGACAGCCCTCCTGTGACAGTCGGTGGTAACCAGGGAAACACACCTGTGACCATGGTAACCAAGGACACCCCTACCCACTGTCACTGGTAACCAAGGACACCTCTCCTGTGACCGTGGTTATCAGGGAGACGCATCTCTGACAGTCGGTGATAACCAGGGAATCCCACCTGTGACCATGGTAACCAAGGACACCCCTCCTGTGACAATGGTACCCAGGGAGAGCCCTCCTGTGACAGTCGGTGGTAACCAGGGAAACCCACCTGTGACCATGGTAACCAAGGACACCCCTCCTGTGACAATGGTACCCAGGGACAGCCGTCCTGTGACAGTCGGTGGTAACCAGGGAAACCCACCTGTGACATTCACAGTGCCCAGGGACACCGGCCTGTGACAGTCGGTGGTAATCAGGGACACGCATCTCTGACAGTCGGTGGTAACCAGGGAAACCCACCTGTGACCATGGTAACCAAGGACACACCTACTGTGACAGTCACTGGTAACCACGGACAGCTCTCCTGTGACCGTGGCTACCAGGGACACGCACATATGACAGTCGGTGGTAACCAGGGACACGCATCTCTGACAGTCAGTGGTAACCAGGGAAACCCACCTGCGACCATGGTAACCAAGGACACCCCTCCTGTGACAGTCAGTGGTAACCAGGGACACACCTCCTGTGCCAGTGGTAACCAAGGACACCCCTACCCACATTCACTGGTAACCAAGGACACCTCTCCTGTGACCGTGGTTATCAGGGAGACGCATCTCTGACAGTCGGTGGTAACCAGGGCAACCCACCTGTGACATTCACAGTGCCCAGGGACACCGGCCTGTGACAGTCGGTGGTAACCAGGGAGACGCATCTCTGACAGTCGGTGGTAACCAGGGAAACCCACCTGTGACCGTGGTAACCAAGGACACCCCTCTGTGACAATGGTACCCAGGGACAGCCCTCCTGTGACAGTCGGTGGTAACCAGGGAAACACACCTGTGACCATGGTAACCAAGGACACCCCTACCCACTGTCACTGGTAACCAAGGACACCTCTCCTGTGACCGTGGTTATCAGGGAGACGCATCTCTGACAGTCGGTGATAACCAGGGAATCCCACCTGTGACCATGGTAACCAAGGACACCCCTCCTGTGACAATGGTACCCAGGGAGAGCCCTGCTGTGACAGTCGGTGGTAACCAGGGAAACCCACCTGTGACCATGGTAACCAAGGACACCCCTCCTGTGACAATGGTACCCAGGGACAGCCGTCCTGTGACAGTCGGTGGTAACCAGGGAAACCCACCTGTGACATTCACAGTGCCCAGGGACACCGGCCTGTGACAGTCGGTGGTAATCAGGGACACGCATCTCTGACAATCGGTGGTAACCAGGGAAACCCACCTGTGACCATGGTAACCAAGGACACACCTACTGTGACAGTCACTGGTAACCACGGACACCTCTCCTGTGACCGTGGCTACCAGGGACACGCACATATGACAGTCGGTGGTAACCAGGGACACGCATCTCTGACAGTCAGTGGTAACCAGGGAAACCCACCTGCGACCATGGTAACCAAGGACACCCCTCCTGTGACAGTCAGTGGTAACCAGGGACACACCTCCTGTGCCAGTGGTAACCAAGGACACCCCTACCCACATTCACTGGTAACCAAGGACACCTCTCCTGTGACCGTGGTTATCAGGGAGACGCATCTCTGACAGTCGGTGGTAACCAGGGAAACCCACCTGTGACATTCACAGTGCCCAGGGACACCGGCCTGTGACAGTCGGTGGTAACCAGGGAGACGCATCTCTGACAGTCGGTGGTAACCAGGGAAACCCACCTGTGACCATGGTAACCAAGGACACCCCTCTGTGACAATGGTACCCAGGGACAGCCCTCCTGTGACAGTCGGTGGTAACCAGGGAAACACACCTGTGACCATGGTAACCAAGGACACCCCTACCCACTGTCACTGGTAACCAAGGACACCTCTCCTGTGACCGTGGTTATCAGGGAGACGCATCTCTGACAGTCGGTGGTAACCAGGGAAACCCACCTGTGACCATGGTAACCAAGGACACCACTCCTGTGACAATGGTACCCAGGGACAGCCCTCCTGTGACAGTCGGTGGTAACCAGGGAAACCACCTGTGACCATGGTAACCAAGGACACCCCTCCTGTGACAATGGTACCCCGGGACAGCCTTCCTGTGACAGTCAGTGGTAACCAGGGAAACCCACCTGTGACCATGGTAACCAAGGACACCCCTCCTGTGACAATGGTACCCAGGGACAGCCATCCTGTGACAGTCGGTGGTAACCAGGGAAACCCACCTGTGACATTCACAGTGCCCAGGGACACCGGCCTGTGACAGTCGGTGGTAACCAGGGACACGCATCTCTGACAGTCGGTGGTAACCAGGGAAACCCACCTGTGACCATGGTAACCAAGGACACACCTACTGTGACAGTCACTGGTAACCACGGACACCTCTCCTGTGACCGTGGCTACCACGGACACGCACATATGACAGTCGGTGGTAACCAGGGACACGCATCTCTGACAGTCGGTGGTAACAAGGGAAACCCAACTGTCGCCATGGTAACCAAGGACCCACCTACTGTGACAGTCACTGGTAACCACGGACACCTCTCCTGTGACCGTGGTTACCAGGGACACGCATATATGACAGTCGGTGGTAACCAGGGACACGCATCTCTGACAGTCAGTGGTAACCAGGGAAACCCACCTGTGAACAAGTTAACCAAGGACACCCCTACCCACAGTCACTGGTAACCAAGGACACCTCTCCTGTGACCGTGGTTACCAGGACATGCACATATGACAGTCGGTGGTAACCAGGGACACGCATCTCTGACAGTCAGTGGTAACCAGGGAAACCCACCTGTGACCATGGTAACCAAGGACACCCCTCCTGTGACAATGGTACCCAGGGACAGCCGTCCTGTGACAGTCGGTGGTAACCAGGGAAACCCACCTGTGACATTCACAGTGCCCAGGGACACCGGCCTGTGACAGTCGGTGGTAATCAGGGACACGCATCTCTGACAGTCGGTGGTAACCAGGGAAACCCACCTGTGACCATGGTAACCAAGGACACACCTACTGTGACAGTCACTGGTAACCACGGACACCTCTCCTGTGACCGTGGCTACCAGGGACACGCACATATGACAGTCGGTGGTAACCAGGGACACGCATCTCTGACAGTCAGTGGTAACCAGGGAAACCCACCTGCGACCATGGTAACCAAGGACACCCCTCCTGTGACAGTCAGTGGTAACCAGGGACACACCTCCTGTGCCAGTGGTAACCAAGGACACCCCTACGCACATTCACTGGTAACCAAGGACACCTCTCCTGTGACCGTGGTTATCAGGGAGACGCATCTCTGACAGTCGGTGGTAACCAGGGCAACCCACCTGTGACATTCACAGTGCCTAGGGACACCGGCCTGTGACAGTCGGTGGTAACCAGGGAGACGCATCTCTGACAGTCGGTGGTAACCAGGGAAACCCACCTGTGACCATGGTAACCAAGGACACCCCTCTGTGACAATGGTACCCAGGGACAGCCCTCCTGTGACAGTCGGTGGTAACCAGGGAAACACACCTGTGACCATGGTAACCAAGGACACCCCTACCCACTGTCACTGGTAACCAAGGACACCTCTCCTGTGACCGTGGTTATCAGGGAGACGCATCTCTGACAGTCGGTGATAACCAGGGAATCCCACCTGTGACCATGGTAACCAAGGACACCCCTCCTGTGACAATGGTACCCAGGGAGAGCCCTCCTGTGACAGTCGGTGGTAACCAGGGAAACCCACCTGTGACCATGGTAACCAAGGACACCCCTCCTGTGACAATGGTACCCAGGGACAGCCGTCCTGTGACAGTCGGTGGTAACCAGGGAAACCCACCTGTGACATTCACAGTGCCCAGGGACACCGGCCTGTGACAGTCGGTGGTAATCAGGGACACGCATCTCTGACAATCGGTGGTAACCAGGGAAACCCACCTGTGACCATGGTAACCAAGGACACACCTACTGTGACAGTCACTGGTAACCACGGACACCTCTCCTGTGACCGTGGCTACCAGGGACACGCACATATGACAGTCGGTGGTAACCAGGGACACGCATCTCTGACAGTCAGTGGTAACCAGGGAAACCCACCTGCGACCATGGTAACCAAGGACACCCCTCCTGTGACAGTCAGTGGTAACCAGGGACACACCTCCTGTGCCAGTGGTAACCAAGGACACCCCTACCCACATTCACTGGTAACCAAGGACACCTCTCCTGTGACCGTGGTTATCAGGGAGACGCATCTCTGACAGTCGGTGGTAACCAGGGAAACCCACCTGTGACATTCACAGTGCCCAGGGACACCGGCCTGTGACAGTCGGTGGTAACCAGGGACACGCATCTCTGACAGTCGGTGGTAACCAGGGAAACCCACCTGTGACCATGGTAACCAAGGACACCCCTCTGTGACAATGGTACCCAGGGACAGCCCTCCTGTGACAGTCGGTGGTAACCAGGGAAACACACCTGTGACCATGGTAACCAAGGACACCCCTACCCACTGTCACTGGTAACCAAGGACACCTCTCCTGTGACCGTGGTTATCAGGGAGACGCATCTCTGACAGTCGGTGGTAACCAGGGAAACCCACCTGTGACCATGGTAACCAAGGACACCACTCCTGTGACAATGGTACCCAGGGACAGCCCTCCTGTGACAGTCGGTGGTAACCAGGGAAACCACCTGTGACCATGGTAACCAAGGACACCCCTCCTGTGACAATGGTACCCCGGGACAGCCTTCCTGTGACAGTCAGTGGTAACCAGGGAAACCCACCTGTGACCATGGTAACCAAGGACACCCCTCCTGTGACAATGGTACCCAGGGACAGCCATCCTGTGACAGTCGGTGGTAACCAGGGAAACCCACCTGTGACATTCACAGTGCCCAGGGACACCGGCCTGTGACAGTCGGTGGTAACCAGGGACACGCATCTCTGACAGTCGGTGGTAACCAGGGAAACCCACCTGTGACCATGGTAACCAAGGACACACCTACTGTGACAGTCACTGGTAACCACGGACACCTCTCCTGTGACCGTGGCTACCACGGACACGCACATATGACAGTCGGTGGTAACCAGGGACACGCATCTCTGACAGTCGGTGGTAACAAGGGAAACCCAACTGTCGCCATGGTAACCAAGGACCCACCTACTGTGACAGTCACTGGTAACCACGGACACCTCTCCTGTGACCGTGGTTACCAGGGACACGCATATATGACAGTCGGTGGTAACCAGGGACACGCATCTCTGACAGTCAGTGGTAACCAGGGAAACCCACCTGTGAACAAGTTAACCAAGGACACCCCTACCCACAGTCACTGGTAACCAAGGACACCTCTCCTGTGACCGTGGTTACCAGGACATGCACATATGACAGTCGGTGGTAACCAGGGACACGCATCTCTGACAGTCAGTGGTAACCAGGGAAACCCACCTGCGACCATGGTAACCAAGGACACCCCTCCTGTGACAGTCAGTGGTAACCAGGGACACACCTCCTGTGCCAGTGGTAACCAAGGACACCCCTACCCACAGTCACTGGTAACCAAGGACACCTCTCCTGTGACCGTGGTTATCAGGGAGACGCATCTCTGACAGTCGGTGGTAACCAGGGAAAACCACCTGTGACATTCACGGTGCCCAGGGACACCGGCCTGTGACAGTCGGTGGTAACCAGGGAGACGCATCTCTGACAGTCGGTGGTAACCAGGGAAACCAACCTGTGACCATGGTAACCAAGGACACCCCTCTGTGACAATGGTACCCACGGACAGCCCTCCTGTGACAGTCGGTGGTAACCAGGGAAACACACCTGTGACCATGGTAACCAAGGACACCCCTACCCACTGTCACTGGTAACCAAGGACACCTCTCCTGTGACCGTGGTTATCAGGGAGACGCATCTCTGACAGTCGGTGGTAACCAGGGAAACCCACCTGTGACCATGGTAACCAAGGACACCCCTCCTGTGACAATGGTACCCAGGACAGCCCTCCTGTGACAGTCGGTGGTAACCAGGGAAACCCACCTGTGACCATGGTAACCAAGGACACCCCTCCTGTGACAATGGTACCCAGGGACAGCCGTCCTGTGACAGTCGGTGGTAACCAGGGAAACCCACCTGTGACATTCACAGTGCCCAGGGACACCTGCCTGTGACAGTCGGTGGTAACCAAGGACACGCATTTCTGACAGTCGGTGGTAACCAGGGAAACCCACCTGTGACCATGGTAACCAAGGACACCCCTCCTGTGACAATGGTATCCATGGACAGCCCTACTGTGACAGTCGGTGGTAACGAGGGAAACCCACCTGTGACCATGGTAACCAAGGACACCCCTACCCACAGTCACTGGTAACCAAGGACACCTCTCCTGTGACCGTGGTTACCAGGGACACGCATCTCTGACAGTTGGTGGTAACCAGGGAAACCCACCTGTGACCACGGTAACCAAGGACACCCCTCCTGTGACAATAGTACCCAGGGACAGCCCTCCTGTGACAGTCGGTGGTAACCAGGGAAACCCACTTGTGACCATGGTAACCAAGGACACCCCTACCCACAGTCACTCATAACCAAGGACACCTCTCCTGTGACCGTGGTTACCAGGACACGCACATATGACAGTCGGTGGTAACCAGGGACAGGCATTTCTGACAGTCAGTGGTAACCAGGGAAACCCACCTGCAACCATGGTAACCAAGGACACCCCTCCTGTGACAGTCAGTGGTAACCAGGCAAACACCTCCTGTGCCAGTGGTAACCAAGGACACCCCTCCTGTCACAATGGTACCCAGGGACTGCCCTCCTGTGACAGTCAGTGGTAACCATGTACACTCACCTGTGACAGTCGGTGGTAACCAGCGAAACCCACCTGTGACATTCACAGTGCCCAGGGACACCGGCCTGTGACAGTCGGTGGTAACCAGGGAGACGCATCTCTGACAGTCGGTGGTAACCAGGGAAACCCACCTGTGACCATGGTAACCAAGGACACCCCTCCTGTGACAATGGTACCAAGGGACAGCCCTCCTGTGACAGTCAGTGGTAACCAGGGAAAACCACCTGTGACCATGGTAACCAAGGACACCCCTACCCACAGTCACTGGTAAGCAAGGACACCTCTCCTGTGACCGTGGTTATCAGGGAGACGCATCTCTGACAGTCGGTGGTAACCAGGGAAACCCACCTGTGACCATGGTAACCAAGGACACCCCTCCTGTGACAATGGTACCCAGGGACAGCCCTCCTGTGACAGTCGGTGGTAACCAGGGAAACCCACCTGTGACCATGGTAACCAAGGACACCCCTCCTGTGACAATGGTACCCAGGGACAGCCATCCTGTGACAGTCGGTGGTAACCAGGGAAACCCACCTGTGACATTCACAGTGCCCAGGGACACCTGCCTGTGACAGTCGGTGGTAACCAGGGACACATATTTCTGACAGTCGGTGGTAACCAGGGAAACCCACCTGTGACCATGGTAACCAAGGACACCCCTCCTGTGACAATGGTATCCATGGACAGCCCTCCTGTGACAGTCGGTGGTAACAAGGGAAACCCACCTGTGACCATGGTAACCAAGGACTCCCCTACCCACAGTCACTGGTAACCAAGGACACCTCTCCTGTGACCATGGTTACCAGGGACACGCATCTCTGACAGTCGGTGGTAACCAGGGAAACCCACCTGTGACGACGGTAACCAAGGACACCCCTCCTGTGACAATAGTACCCACAGACAGCCCTCCTGTGACAGTCGGTGGTAACCAGGGAAACCCACCTGTGACCATGGTAACCAAGGACACCCCAACCCACAGTCACTGGTAACCAAGGACACCTCTCCTGTGACTGTGGTTACCAGGACACGCACATATGACAGTCGGTGGTAACCAGGGAGAGGCATTTCTGACAGTCAGTGGTAACCAGGGAAACCCACCTGCAATCATGGTAACCAAGGACACCCCTCCTGTGACAGTCAGTGGTAACCAGCCAAACACCTCCTGTGCCAGTGGCAACCAAGGACACCCCTCCTGTCACAATGGTACCCAGGGACAGCCCTCCTGTGACAGTCAGTGGTAACCATGTACACTCACCTGTGACAGTCGGTGGTAACCAGGGAAACCCACCTGTGACATTCACAGTGCCCAGGGACACCGGCCTGTGACAGTCGGTGGTAACCAGGGAGACGCATCTCTGACAGTCGGTGGTAACCAGGGAAACACACCTGTGACCATGGTAACCAAGGACACCCCTACCCACAGTCACTGGTAACCAAGGACACCTCTCCTGTGACCGTGGTTACCAGGACACGCACATATGACAGTCGGTGGTAACCAGGGACACGCATCTCTGACAGTCGGTGGTAACAAGGGAAACCCACCTGTCGCCATGGTAACCAAGGACCCACCTACTGTGACAGTCACTGGTAACCACGGACACCTCTCCTGTGACCGTGGCTACCAGGGACACGCACATATGACAGTCGGTGGTAACCAGGGACACGCATCTCTGACAGTCGGTGGTAACAAGGGAAACCCACCTGTCGCCATGGTAACCAAGGACCCACCTACTGTGACAGTCACTGGTAACCACGGACACCTCTCCTGTGACCGTGGTTACCAGGGACACGCATATATGACAGTCGGTGGTAAACAGGGACACGCATCTATGACAGTCAGTGGTAACCAGTGAAACCCACCTGCGACCATGGTAACCAAGGACACCTTTCCTGTGACAGTCAGTGGTAACCAGGGACACACCTCCTGTGCCAGTGGTAACCAAGGACACCCCTCCTGTCACAATGGTACCAGGGACAGCCCTCCTGTGACAGTCGGTGGTAACCAGGGAAACCCACCTGTGACCATGGTAACCAAGGACACCCCTCCTGTGACAATGGTACCCAGGGACAGCCGTCCTGTGACAGTCGGTGGTAACCAGGGAAACCCACCTGTGACATTCACAGTGCCCAGGGACACCGGCCTGTGACAGTCGGTGGTAAACAGGGAGACGAATCTCTGACAGTCGGTGGTAACCAGGGAAACCCACCTGTGACCATGGTAACCAAGGACACCCCTCTGTGACAACGGTACCCAGGGACAGCCCTCCTGTGACAGTCGGTGGTAACCAGGGAAACACACCTGTGACCATGGTAACCAAGGACACCCCTACCCACTGTCACTGGTAACCAAGGACACCTCTCCTGTGACCATGGTTATCAGGGAGACGCATCTCTGACATTCGGTGGTAACCAGGGAAACCCACCTGTGACCATGGTAACCAAGGACACCCGTCCTGTGACAATGGTACCAAGGGACAGCCCTCCTGTGACAGTCGGTGGTAACCATTGAAACCCACCTGTGACCATGGTAACCAAGGACACCCCTCCTGTGACAATGGAACTCAGGGACAGCCGTCCTGTGACAGTCGGTGGTAACCAGGGAGACGCATCTCTGACAGTCGGTGGTAACCAGGGAAACCCACCTGTGACCATGGTAACCAAGGACACCCCTCTGTGACAATGGTACCCAGGGACAGCCCTCCTGTGACAGTCGGTGGTAACCAGGGAAACACACCTGTGACCATGGTAACCAAGGACACCCCTACCCACTGTCACTGGTAACCAAGGACACCCCTCCTGTGACAATGGTACCCAGGGACAGCCATCCTGTGACAGTCGGTGGTAACCAGGGAAACCCACCTGTGACATTCACAGTGCCCAGGGACACCGGCCTGTGACAGTCGGTGGTAACCAGGGACACGCATCTCTGACAGTCGGTGGTAACCAGGGAAACCCACCTGTGACCATGGTAACCAAGGACACACCTACTGTGACAGTCACTGGTAACCACGGACACCTCTCCTGTGACCGTGGCTACCACGGACACGCACATATGACAGTCGGTGGTAACCAGGGACACGCATCTCTGACAGTCGGTGGTAACAAGGGAAACCCACCTGTCGCCATGGTAACCAAGGACCCACCTACTGTGACAGTCACTGATAACCACGGACACCTCTCCTGTGACCGTGGTTACCAGGGACACGCATATATGACAGTCGGTGGTAAACAGGGACACACATCTATGACAGTCAGTGGTAACCAGGGAAACCCACCTGCGACCATGGTAACCAAGGACACCCTTCCTGTGACAGTCAGTGGTAACCAGGGACACACCTCCTGTGCCAGTGGTAACCAAGGACACCCCTCCTGTCACAATGGTACCAGGGACAGCCCTCCTGTGACAGTCGGTGGTAACCAGGGAAACCCACCTGTGACCATGGTAACCAAGGACACCCCTCTGTGACAATGGTACCCAGGGACAGCCCTCCTGTGACAGTCGGTGGTAACCAGGGAAACACACCTGTGACCATGGTAACCAAGGACACCCCTACCCACAGTCACTGGTAACCAAGGACACCTCTCCTGTGACCGTGGTTATCAGGGAGACGCATCTCTGACAGTCGGTGGTAACCAGGGAAACCCACCTGTGACATTCACAGTGCCCAGGGACACCGGCCTGTGACAGTCGGTGGTAAACAGGGAGACGAATCTCTGACAGTCGGTGGTAACCAGGGAAACCCACCTGTGACCATGGTAACCAAGGACACCCCTCTGTGACAACGGTACCCAGGGACAGCCCTCCTGTGACAGTCGGTGGTAACCAGGGAAACACACCTGTGACCATGGTAACCGAGGACACCCATACCCACTGTCACTGGTAACCAAGGACACCTCTCCTGTGACCATGGTTATCAGGGAGACGCATCTCTGACATTCGGTGGTAACCAGGGAAACCCACCTGTGACCATGGTAACCAAGGACACCCGTCCTGTGACAATGGTACCAAGGGACAGCCCTCCTGTGACAGTCGGTGGTAACCATTGAAACCCACCTGTGACCATGGTAACCAAGGACACCCCTCCTGTGACAATGGAACCCAGGGACAGCCGTCCTGTGACAGTCGGTGGTAACCAGGGAGACGCATCTCTGACAGTCGGTGGTAACCAGG
This sequence comes from Rangifer tarandus platyrhynchus, assembly GCA_949782905.1. NCBI lineage: Eukaryota > Metazoa > Chordata > Mammalia > Artiodactyla > Cervidae > Rangifer > Rangifer tarandus. The sequence goes on from OX460344.1 coordinate 44,949,301, forward strand.
GAAACCCACCTGTGACCATGGTAACCAAGGACACCCCTCTGTGACAATGGTACCCAGGGACAGCCCTCCTGTGACAGTCGGTGGTAACCAGGGAAACACACCTGTGACCATGGTAACCAAGGACACCCCTACCCACTGTCACTGGTAACCAAGGACACCTCTCCTGTGACCGTGGTTATCAGGGAGACGCATCTCTGACAGTCGGTGGTAACCAGGGAAACCCACCTGTGACATTCACAGTGCCCAGGGACACCGGCCTGTGACAGTCGGTGGTAACCAGGGACACGCATCTCTGACAGTCAGTGGTAACCAGGGAAACCCACCTGCGACCATGTTAAACAAGGACACCCCTCCTGTGACAGTCAGTGGTAACCAGGGACACACCTCCTGTGCCAGTGGTAACCAAGGACACCCCTCCTGTGACAACGGTACCCAGGGACAGCCCTCCTGTGACAGTCGGTGGTAACCAGGGAAAACCACCTGTGAACATGGTAACCAAGGACACCCCTACCCACAGTCACTGGTAACCAAGGACACCTCTCCTGTGACCGTGGTTACCGGGACACGCACATATGACAGTCGGTGGTAACCAGGGACACGCATTTCTGACAGTCAGTGGTAACCAGGGAAACCCACCTGCGACCATGGTAACCAAGGACACCCCTCCTGTGACAGTCAGTGGTAACCAGGGACACACCTCCTGTGCTAGTGGTAACCAAGCACACCCCTCCTGTCACAATGGTACCCAGGGACAGCCCTCCTGTGACAGTCAGTGGTAACCATGTACACTCACCTGTGACAGTTGGTGGTAACCAGGGAAACACACCTGTGACATTCACAGTGCCCAGGGACACCGGACTGGGACAGTCGGTGGTAACCAGGAAGACGCATCTCTGACAGTCGGTGGTAACCAGGGAAACCCACCTGTGACCATGGTAACCAAGGACACCCCTCTGTGACAATGGTACCCAGGGACAGCCCTCCTGTGACAGTCAGTGGTAACCAGGGAAACCCACCTGTGACCATGGTAACCAAGGACACCCCTCCTGTGACAATGGTACCTAGGGACAGCCCTCCTGTGACAGTCGGTGGTAATCAGGGAAACTCACCTGTGACATTCACAGTGCCCAGGGACACCGGCCTGTGACAGTCGGTGGTAACCAGGGACACGCATCTCTGACAGTCGGTGGTAACCAGGGAAACCCACCTGTGACCATGGTAACCAAGGACACACCTACTGTGCCAGTCACTGGTAACCACGGACACCTCTCCTGTGACTGTGGTTACCAGGGACACGCACATATGACAGTCGGTGGTAACCAGGGACACGCATCTCTGACAGTCAGTGGTAACCAGGGAAACCCACCTGTGAACAAGTTAACCAAGGACACCCCTACCCACAGTCACTGGTAACCAAGGACACCTCTCCTGTGACCGTGGTTACCAGGACACGCACATATGACAGTCGGTGGTAACCAGGGACACGCATCTCTGACAGTCAGTGGTAACCAGGGAAACCCACCTGCGACCATGGTAACCAAGGACACCCCTCCTGTGACAGTCAGTGGTAACCAGGGACACACCTCCTGTGCCAGTGGTAACCAAGGACACCCCTACCCACAGTCACTGGTAACAAAGGACACCTCTCCTGTGACCGTGGTTATCAGGGAGACGCATCTCTGACAGTCGGTGGTAACCAGGGAAAACCACCTGTGACATTCACAGTGCCCAGGGACACCGGCCTGTGACAGTCGGTGGTAACCAGGGAGACGCATCTCTGACAGTCGGTGGTAACCAGGGAAACCAACCTGTGACCATGGTAACCAAGGACACCCCTCTGTGACAATGGTACCCACGGACAGCCCTCCTGTGACAGTTGGTGGTAACCAGGGAAACACACTTGTGACCATGGTAACCAAGGACACCCCTACCCACTGTCACTGGTAACCAAGGACACCTCTCCTGTGACCGTGGTTATCAGGGAGACGCATCTCTGACAGTCGGTGGTAACCAGGGAAACCCACCTGTGACCATGGTAACCAAGGACACCCCTCCTGTGACAATGGTACCCAGGGACAGCCCTCCTGTGACAGTCGGTGGTAACCAGGGAAACCCACCTGTGACCATGGTAACCAAGGACACCCCTCCTGTGACAATGGTACCCAGGGACAGCCATCCTGTGACAGTCGGTGGTAACCAGGGAAACCCACCTGTGACATTCACAGTGCCCAGGGACACCGGCCTGTGACAGTCGGTGGTAACCAGGGACACGCATCTCTGACAGTCGGTGGTAACCAGGGAAACCCACCTGTGACCATGGTAACCAAGGACACCCCTCTGTGACAATGGTACCCAGGGACAGCCCTCCTGTGACAGTCGGTGGTAACCAGGGAAACACACCTGTGACCATGGTAACCAAGGACACCCCTACCCACTGTCACTGGTAACCAAGGACACCTCTCCTGTGACCGTGGTTATCAGGGAGACGCATCTCTGACAGTCGGTGGTAACCAGGGCAACCCACCTGTGACATTCACAGTGCCCAGGGACACCGGCCTGTGACAGTCGGTGGTAACAAGGGAGACGCATCTCTGACAGTCGGTGGTAACCAGGGAAACCCACCTGTGACCATGGTAACCAAGGACACCCCTCTGTGACAATGGTACCCAGGGACAGCCCTCCTGTGACACTCGGTGGTAACCAGGGAAACACACCTGTCACCATGGTAAACAAGGACACCCCTACCCACTGTCACTGGTAACCAAGGACACCTCTCCTGTGACCGTGGTTATCAGGGAGACGCATCTCTGACAGTCGGTGATAACCAGGGAATCCCACCTGTGACCATGGTAACCAAGGACACCCCTCCTGTGACAATGGTACCCAGGGAGAGCCCTCCTGTGACAGTCGGTGGTAACCAGGGAAACCCACCTGTGACCATGGTAACCAAGGACACCCCTCCTGTGACAATGGTACCCCGGGACAGCCCTCCTGTGACAGTCGGTGGTAACCAGGGAAACCCACCTGTGACATTCACAGTGCCCAGGGACACCGGCCTGTGACAGTCGTGGTAATCAGGGACACGCATCTCTGACAGTCGGTGGTAACCAGGGAAACCCACCTGTGACCATGGTAACCAAGGACACACCTACTGTGACAGTCACTGGTAACCACGGACACCTCTCCTGTGACCGTGGCTACCAGGGACACGCACATATGACAGTCGGTGGTAACCAGGGACACGCATCTCTGACAGTCAGTGGTAACCAGGGAAACCCACCTGTCGCCATGGTAACCAAGGACCCACCTACTGTGACAGTGACTGGTAACCACGGACACCTCTCCTGTGACCGTGGTTACCAGGGACACGCATATATGACAGTCGGTGGTAACCAGGGACACGCATCTCTGACAGTCAGTGGTAACCAGGGAAACCCACCTGCGACCATGGTAACCAAGGACACCCTTCCTGTGACAGTCAGTGGTAACCAGGGACACACCTCCTGTGCCAGTGGTAACCAAGGACACCCCTCCTGTCACAATGGTACCAGGGACAGCCCTCCTGTGACAGTCGGTGGTAACCAGGGAAACCCACCTGTGACTATGGTAACCAAGGACACCCCTCCTGTGACAATGGTACCCCGGGACAGCCCTCCTGTGACAGTCGGTGGTAACCAGGGAAACCCACCTGTGACCATGGTAACCAATGACACCCCTCCTGTGACAATGGTACCCAGGGACAGCCATCCTGTGACAGTCGGTGGTAACCAGGGAAACCCACCTGTGACATTCACAGTGCCCAGGGACACCGGCCTGTGACAGTCGGTGGTAACCAGGGAGACGCATCTCTGACAGTCGGTGGTAACCAGGGAAACCAACCTGTGACCATGGTAACCAAGGACACCCCTCTGTGACAATGGTACCCAGGGACAGCCCTCCTGTGACAGTCGGTGGTAACCAGGGAAACACACCTGTGAACATGGTAACCAAGGACACCCCTACCCACTGTCACTGGTAACCAAGGACACCTCTCCTGTGACCGTGGTTATCAGGGAGACGCATCTCTGACAGTCGGTGGTAACCAGGGAAACCCACCTGTGACCATGGTAACCAAGGACACCCCTCCTGTGACAATGGTACCCAGGGACAGCCCTCCTGTGACAGTCGGTGGTAACCAGGGAAACCCACCTGTGACCATGGTAACCAAGGACACCCCTCCTGTGACAATGGTACCCAGGGACAGCCCTCCTGTGACAGTCGGTGGTAACCAGGGAAACCCACCTGTGACCATGGTAACCAAGGACACACCTACTGTGACAGTCAATGGTAACCACGGACACCTCTCCTGTGACCGTGGCTACCAGGGACACGCACATATGACAGTCGGTGGTAACCAGGGACACGCATCTCTGACAGTCAGTGGTAACCAGGGAAACCCACCTGCGACCATGTTAACCAAGGACACCCCTCCTGTGACAGTCAGTGGTAACCAGGGACACAGTTCCTGTGCCAGTGGTAACCAAGGACACCCCTCCTGTGACAATGGTACCCAGGGACAGCCCTCCTGTGACAGTCGGTGGTAACCAGGGAAAACCACCTGCAACCATGGTAACCAAGGACACCCCTACCACAGTCACTCGTAACCAAGGACACCTCTCCTGTGACCGTGGTTACCAGGACACGCACATATGACAGTCGGTGGTAACCAGGGACACGCATCTCTGACAGTCAGTGGTAACCAGGGAAACCCACCTGCGACCATGGTAACCAAGGACACCCCTCCTGTCACAGTCAGTGGTAACCAGGGACACATCTCCTGTGCCAGTTGTAACCAAGGACACCCCTCCTGTGACAATGGTACCCAGGGACAGCCCTCCTGTGACAGTCAGTGGTAACCATGTACACTCAACTGTGACAGTCGGTGGTAACCAGGGAAACCCACCTGTGACATTCACAGTGCCCAGGGACACCTGCCTGTGACAGTCGGTGGTAACCAAGGACACGCATTTCTGACAGTCGGTGGTAACCAGGGAAACCCACCTGTGACCATGGTAACCAAGGACACCCCTCCTGTGACAATGGTATCCATGGACAGCCCTACTGTGACAGTCGGTGGTAACGAGGGAAACACACCTGTGACCATGGTAACCAAGGACACCCCTACCCACAGTCACTGGTAACCAAGGACACCTCTCCTGTGACCGTGGTTACCAGGGACACGCATCTCTGACAGTCGGTGGTAACCAGGGAAACCCACCTGTGACCACGGTAACCAAGGACACCCCTCCTGTGACAATAGTACCCAGGGACAGCCCTCCTGTGACAGTCGGTAGTAACCAGGGAAACCCACTTGTGACCATGGTAACCAAGGACACCCCTACCCACAGTCACTCGTAACCAAGGACACCTCTCCTGTGACCGTGGTTACCAGGACACGCACATATGACAGTCGGTGGTAACCAGGGACAGGCATTTCTGACAGTCAGTGGTAACCAGGGAAACCCACCTGCAACCATGGTAACCAAGGACACCCCTCCTGTGACAGTCAGTGGTAACCAGGCAAACACCTCCTGTGCCAGTGGTAACCAAGGACACCCCTCCTGTCACAATGGTACCCAGGGACAGCCCTCCTGTGACAGTCAGTGGTAACCATGTACACTCACCTGTGACAGTCGGTGGTAACCAGAGAAACCCACCTGTGACATTCACAGTGCCCAGGGACACCGGCCTGTGACAGTCGGTGGTAACCAGGGAGACGCATCTCTGACAGTCGGTGGTAACCAGTGAAACCCACCTGTGACCATGGTAACCAAGGACACCCCTCCTGTGACAATGGTACCAAGGGACAGCCCTCCTGTGACAGTCGGTGGTAACCAGGGAAAACCACCTGTGACCATGGTAACCAAGGACACCCCTACCCACAGTCACTGGTAAGCAAGGACACCTCTCCTGTGACTGTGGTTATCAGGGAGACGCATCTCTGACAGTCGGTGGTAACCAGGGAAACCCACCTGTGACCATGGTAACCAAGGACACCCCTCCTGTGACAATGGTACCCAGGGACAGCCCTCCTGTGACAGTCGGTGGTAACCAGGGAAACCCACCTGTGACCATGGTAACCAAGGACACCCCTCCTGTGACAATGGTACCCAGGGACAGCCATCCTGTGACAGTCGGTGGTAACCAGGGAAACCCACCTGTGACATTCACAGTGCCCAGGGACACCTGCCTGTGACAGTCGGTGGTAACCAGGGACACATATTTCTGACAGTCGGTGGTAACCAGGGAAACCCACCTGTGACCATGGTAACCAAGGACACCCCTCCTGTGACAATGGTATCCATGGACAGCCCTCCTGTGACAGTCGGTGGTAACAAGGGAAACACACCTGTGACCAGGGTAACCAAGGACACCCCTACCCACAGTCACTGGTAACCAAGGACACCTCTCCTGTGACCATGGTTACCAGGGACACGCATCTCTGACAGTCGGTGGTAACCAGGGAAACCCACCTGTGACGACGGTAACCAAGGACACCCCTCCTGTGACAATAGTACCCACAGACAGCCCTCCTGTGACAGTCGGTGGTAACCAGGGAAACCCACCTGTGACCATGGTAACCAAGGACACCCCAACCCACAGTCACTGGTAACCAAGGACACCTCTCCTGTGACTGTGGTTACCAGGACACGCACATATGACAGTCGGTGGTAACCAGGGAGAGGCATTTCAGACAGTCAGTGGTAACCAGGGAAACCCACCTGCAATCATGGTAACCAAGGACACCCCTCCTGTGACAGTCAGTGGTAACCAGCCAAACACCTCCTGTGCCAGTGGCAACCAAGGACACCCCTCCTGTCACAATGGTACCCAGGGACAGCCCTCCTGTGACAGTCAGTGGTAACCATGTACACTCACCTGTGACAGTCGGTGGTAACCAGGGAAACCCACCTGTGACATTCACAGTGCCCAGGGACACCGGCCTGTGACAGTCGGTGGTAACCAGGGAGACGCATCTCTGACAGTCGGTGGTAACCAGGGAAACACACCTGTGACCATGGTAACCAAGGACACCCCTACCCACAGTCACTGGTAACCAAGGACACCTCTCCTGTGACCGTGGTTACCAGGACACGCACATATGACAGTCGGTGGTAACCAGGGACACGCATTTCTGACAGTCGGTGGTAACCAGGGAAACCCACCTGTGACCATGGTAACCAAGGACACCCCTCTGTGACAATGGTACCCATGGACAGTCTTCCTGTGACAGTCGGTGGTAACCAGGGAACACACCTGTGACCATGGTAACCAAGGACACCCCTACCCACTGTCACTGGTAACCAAGGACACCTCTCCTGTGACCGTGGTTATCAGGGAGACGCATCTCTGACAGTCGGTGGTAACCAGGGAAACCCACCTGTGACATTCACAGTGCCCAGGGACACCGGCCTGTGACAGTCGGTGGTAACGAGGGAGACGCATCTCTGACAGTCGGTGGTAACCAGGGAAACCCACCTGTGACCATGGTAACCAAGGACACCCCTCTGTGACAATGGTACCCAGGGACAGCCCTCCTGTGACAGTCGGTGGTAACCAGGGAAACACACCTGTGACCATGGTAACCAAGGACACCCCTCCTGTGACAATGGTACCCAGGGACAGCCGTCCTGTGACAGTCGGTGGTAACCAGGGAAACCCACCTGTGACATTCACAGTGCCCAGGGACACCTGCCTGTGACAGTCGGTGGTAACCAGGGACACATATTTCTGACAGTCGGTGGTAACCAGGGAAACCCACCTGTGACCATGGTAACCAAGGACACCCCTCCTGTGACAATGGTATCCATGGACCGCCCTCCTGTGACAGTCGGTGGTAATAAGGGAAACCCACCTGTGACCATGGTAACCAAGGACACCCCTACCCACAGTCACTGGTAACCAAGGACACCTCTCCTGTGACCGTGGTTACCAGGGACACGCACATATGACAGTCGGTGGTAACCAGGGACACGCATCTCTGACAGTCAGTGGTAACCAGGGAAACCCACCTGTCGCCATGGTAACCAAGGACCCACCTACTGTGACAGTCACTGGTAACCACGGACACCTCTCCTGTGACCGTGGTTACCAGGGACACGCATATATGACAGTCGGTGGTAACCAGGGTCACGCATCTCTGACAGTCAGTGGTAACCAGGGAAACCCACCTGCGACCATGGTAACCAAGGACACCCTTCCTGTGACAGTCAGTGGTAACCAGGGACACACCTCCTGTGCCAGTGGTAACCAAGGACACCCCTCCTGTCACAATGGTACCAGGGACAGCCCTCCTGTGACAGTCGGTGGTAACCAGGGAAACCCACCTGTGACCATGGTAACCAAGGACACCCCTCCTGTGACAATGGTACCCCGGGACAGCCCTCCTGTGACAGTCGGTGGTAACCAGGGAAACCCACCTGTGACCATGGTAACCAAGGACACCCCTCCTGTGACAATGGTACCCAGGGACAGCCCTCCTGTGACAGTTGGTGGTAACCAGGGAAACCCACCTGTGACATTCACAGTGCCCAGGGACACCGGCCTGTGACAGTCGGTGGTAACCAGGGACACGCATCTCTGACAGTCGGTGGTAACCAGGGAAACCCACCTGTGACCATGGTAACCAAGGACACACCTACTGTGACAGTCACTGGTAACCACGGACACTTCTCCTGTGACCGTGGCTACCAGGGACACGCACATATGACAGTCGGTGGTAACCAGGGACACGCATCTCTGACAGTCAGTGGTAACCAGGGAAACCCACCTGTCGCCATGGTAACCAAGGACCCACCTACTGTGACAGTCACTGGTAACCACGGACACCTCTCCTGTGACCGTGGTTACCAGGGACACGCATATATGACAGTCGGTGGTAACCAGGGACACGCATCTCTGACAGTCAGTGGTAACCAGGGAAACCCACCTGCGACCATGGTAACCAAGGACACCCTTCCTGTGACAGTCAGTGGTAACCAGGGACACACCTCCTGTGCCAGTGGTAACCAAGGACACCCCTCCTGTCACAATGGTACCAGGGACAGCCCTCCTGTGACAGTCGGTGGTAACCAGGGAAACCCACCTGTGACCATGGTAACCAAGGACACCCCTCCTGTGACAATGGTACCCCGGGACAGCCCTCCTGTGACAGTCGGTGGTAACCAGGGAAACCCACCTGTGACCATGGTAACCAAGGACACCCCTCCTGTGACAATGGTACCCAGGGACAGCCATCCTGTGACAGTTGGTGGTAACCAGGGAAACCCACCTGTGACATTCACAGTGCCCAGGGACACCGGCCTGTGACAGTCGGTGGTAACCAGGGACACGCATCTCTGACAGTCGGTGGTAACCAGGGAAACCCACCTGTGACCATGGTAACCAAGGACACACCTACTGTGACAGTCACTGGTAACCACGGACACCTCTCCTGTGACCGTGGCTACCACGGACACGCACATATGACAGTCGGTGGTAACCAGGGACACGCATCTCTGACAGTCGGTGGTAACAAGGGAAACCCACCTGTCGCCATGGTAACCAAGGACCCACCTACTGTGACAGTCAATGGTAACCACGGACACCTCTCCTGTGACCGTGGTTACCAGGGACACGCATATATGACAGTCGGTGGTAAACAGGGACACGCATCTATGACAGTCAGTGGTAACCAGGGAAACCCACCTGTGACCATGGTAACCAAGGACACCCCTCCTGTGACAATGGTACCCAGGGACAGCCATCCTGTGACAGTCGGTGGTAACCAGGGAAACCCACCTGTGACATTCACAGTGCCCAGGGACACGTGCCTGTGACAGTCGGTGGTAACCAGGGACACATATTTCTGACAGTCGGTGGTAACCAGGGAAACCCACCTGTGACCATGGTAACCAAGGACACCCCTCCTGTGACAATGGTATCCATGGACAGCCCTCCTGTGACAGTCGGTGGTAACAAGGGAAACCCACCTGTGACCATGGTAACCAAGGACACCCCTACCCACAGTCACTGGTAACCAAGGACACCTCTCCTGTGACCATGGTTACCAGGGACACGCATCTCTGACAGTCGGTGGTAACCAGGGAAACCCACCTGTGACCACGGTAACCAAGGACACCCCTCCTGTGACAATAGTACCCACAGACAGCCCTCCTGTGACAGTCGGTGGTAACCAGGGAAACCCACCTGTGACCATGGTAACCAAGGACACCCCAACCCACAGTCACTGGTAACCAAGGACACCTCTCCTGTGACTGTGGTTACCAGGAGACGCACATATGACAGTCGGTGGTAACCAGGGAGAGGCATTTCAGACAGTCAGTGGTAACCAGGGAAACCCACCTGCAATCATGGTAACCAAGGACACCCCTCCTGTGACAGTCAGTGGTAACCAGCCAAACACCTCCTGTGCCAGTGGCAACCAAGGACACCCCTCCTGTCACAATGGTACCCAGGGACAGCCCTCCTGTGACAGTCAGTGGTAACCATGTACACTCACCTGTGACAGTCGGTGGTAACCAGGGAAACCCACCTGTGACATTCACAGTGCCCAGGGACACCGGCCTGTGACAGTCGGTGGTAACCAGGGAGACGCATCTCTGACAGTCGGTGGTAACCAGGGAAACACACCTGTGACCATGGTAACAAAGGACACCCCTACCCACAGTCACTGGTAACCAAGGACACCTCTCCTGTGACCGTGGTTACCAGGACACGCACATATGACAGTCGGTGGTAACCAGGGACACGCATTTCTGACAGTCGCTGGTAACCAGGGAAACCCACCAGTGACCATGGTAACCAAGGACACCCCTCTGTGACAATGGTACCCAGGGACAGCCCTCCTGTGACAGTCGGTGGTAACCAGGGAAACACACTTGTGACCATGGTAACCAAGGACACCCCTACCCACTGTCACTGGTAACCAAGGACACCTCTCCTGTGACCGTGGTTATCAGGGAGACGCATCTCTGACAGTCGGTGGTAACCAGGGAAACCCACCTGTGACATTCACAGTGCCCAGGGACACCGGCCTGTGACAGTCGGTGGTAACCAGGGAGACGCATCTCTGACAGTCGGTGGTAACCAGGGAAACCCACCTGTGACCATGGTAACCAAGGACATCCCTCTGTGACAATGGTACCCAGGGACAGCCCTCCTGTGACAGTCGGTGGTAACCAGGGAAACACACCTGTGACCATGGTAACCAAGGACACCCCTCCTGTGACAATGGTACCCAGGGACAGCCGTCCTGTGACAGTCGGTGGTAACCAGGGAAACCCACCTGTGACATTCACAGTGCCCAGGGACACCGGCCTGTGACAGTCGGTGGTAATCAGGGACACGCATCTCTGACAGTCGGTGGTAACCAGGGAAACCCACCTGTGACCATGGTAACCAAGGACACACCTACTGTGACAGTCACTGGTAACCACGGACACCTCTCCTGTGACCGTGGCTACCAGGGACACGCACATATGACAGTCGGTGGTAACCAGGGACACGCATCTCTGACAGTCAGTGGTAACCAGGGAAACCCACCTGTCGCCATGGTAACCAAGGACTCACCTACTGTGACAGTCACTGGTAACCACGGACACCTCTCCTGTGACCGTGGTTACCAGGGACACGCATATATGACAGTCGGTGGTAACCAGGGACACGCATCTCTGACAGTCAGTGGTAACCAGGGAAACCCACCTGCGACCATGGTAACCAAGGACACCCTTCCTGTGACAGTCAGTGGTAACCAGGGACACACCTCCTGTGCCAGTGGTAACCAAGGACACCCCTCCTGTCACAATGGTACCAGGGACAGCCCTCCTGTGACAGTCGGTGGTAACCAGGGAAACCCACCTGTGACCATGGTAACCAAGGACACCCCTCCTGTGACAATGGTACCCCGGGACAGCCCTCCTGTGACAGTCGGTGGTAACCAGGGAAACCCACCTGTGACATTCACAGTGCCCAGGGACACCGGCCTGTGACAGTCGGTGGTAATCAGGGACACGCATCTCTGACAGTCGGTGGTAACCAGGGAAACCCACCTGTGACCATGGTAACCAAGGACACACCTACTGTGACAGTCACTGGTAACCACGGACACCTCTCCTGTGACCGTGGCTACCAGGGACACGCACATATGACAGTCGGTGGTAACCAGGGACACGCATCTCTGACAGTCAGTGGTAACCAGGGAAACCCACCTGCGACCATGTTAACCAAGGACACCCCTCCGGTGACAGTCAGTGGTAACCAGGGACACACCTCCTGTGCCAGTGGTAACCAAGGACACCCCTCCTGTGACAATGGTACCCAGGGACAGCCCTCCTGTGACAGTCGGTGGTAACCAGGGAAACACACCTGTGACCATGGTAACCAAGGACACCCCTACCCACTGTCACTGGTAACCAAGGACACCTCTCCTGTGACCGTGGTTATCAGGGAGACGCATCTCTGACAGTCGGTGGTAACCAGGGAAACCCACCTGTGACATTCACAGTGCCCAGGGACACCGGCCTGTGACAGTCGGTGGTAACCAGGGACACGCATCTCTGACAGTCAGTGGTAACCAGGGAAACCCACCTGCGACCATGTTAAACAAGGACACCCCTCCTGTGACAGTCAGTGGTAACCAGGGACACACCTCCTGTGCCAGTGGTAACCAAGGACACCCCTCCTGTGACAACGGTACCCAGGGACAGCCCTCCTGTGACAGTCGGTGGTAACCAGGGAAAACCACCTGTGAACATGGTAACCAAGGACACCCCTACCCACAGTCACTGGTAACCAAGGACACCTCTCCTGTGACCGTGGTTACCAGGACACGCACATATGACAGTCGGTGGTAACCAGGGACACGCATTTCTGACAGTCAGTGGTAACCAGGGAAACCCACCTGCGACCATGGTAACCAAGGACACCCCTCCTGTGACAGTCAGTGGTAACCAGGGACACACCTCCTGTGCTAGTGGTAACCAAGCACACCCCTCCTGTCACAATGGTACCCAGGGACAGCCCTCCTGTGACAGTCAGTGGTAACCATGTACACTCACCTGTGACAGTTGGTGGTAACCAGGGAAACACACCTGTGACATTCACAGTGCCCAGGGACACCGGACTGGGACAGTCGGTGGTAACCAGGAAGACGCATCTCTGACAGTCGGTGGTAACCAGGGAAACCCACCTGTGACCATGGTAACCAAGGACACCCCTCCGTGACAATGGTACCCAGGGACAGCCCTCCTGTGACAGTCAGTGGTAACCAGGGAAACCCACCTGTGACCATGGTAACCAAGGACACCCCTCCTGTGACAATGGTACCCAGGGACAGCCCTCCTGTGACAGTCGGTGGTAATCAGGGAAAATCACCTGTGACATTCACAGTGCCCAGGGACACCGGCCTGTGACAGTCGGTGGTAACCAGGGACACGCATCTCTGACAGTCGGTGGTAACCAGGGAAACCCACCTGTGACCATGGTAACCAAGGACACACCTACTGTGCCAGTCACTGGTAACCACGGACACCTCTCCTGTGACTGTGGTTACCAGGGACACGCACATATGACAGTCGGTGGTAACCAGGGACACGCATCTCTGACAGTCAGTGGTAACCAGGGAAACCCACCTGTGAACAAGTTAACCAAGGACACCCCTACCCACAGTCACTGGTAACCAAGGACACCTCTCCTGTGACCGTGGTTACCAGGACACGCACATATGACAGTCGGTGGTAACCAGGGACACGCATCTCTGACAGTCAGTGGTAACCAGGGAAACCCACCTGCGACCATGGTAACCAAGGACACCCCTCCTGTGACAGTCAGTGGTAACCAGGGACACACCTCCTGTGCCAGTGGTAACCAAGGACACCCCTACCCACAGTCACTGGTAACCAAGGACACCTCTCCTGTGACCGTGGTTATCAGGGAGACGCATCTCTGACAGTCGGTGGTAACCAGGGAAAACCACCTGTGACATTCACAGTGCCCAGGGACACCAGCCTGTGACAGTCGGTGGTAACCAGGGAGACGCATCTCTGACAGTCGGTGGTAACCAGGGAAACCAACCTGTGACCATGGTAAGCAAGGACACCCCTCTGTGACAATGGTACCCACGGACAGCCCTCCTGTGACAGTCGGTGGTAACCAGGGAAACACACCTGTGACCATGGTAACCAAGGACACCCCTACCCACTGTCACTGGTAACCAAGGACACCTCTCCTGTGACCGTGGTTATCAGGGAGACGCATCTCTGACAGTCGGTGGTAACCAGGGAAACCCACCTGTGACCATGGTAACCAAGGACACCACTCCTGTGACAATGGTACCCAGGGACAGCCCTCCTGTGACAGTCGGTGGTAACCAGGGAAACCCACCTGTGACCATGGTAACCAAGGACACCCCTCCTGTGACAATGGTACCCAGGGACAGCCATCCTGTGACAGTCGGTGGTAACCAGGGAAACCCACCTGTGACATTCACAGTGCCCAGGGACACCGGCCTGTGACAGTCGGTGGTAACCAGGGACACGCATCTCTGACAGTCGGTGGTAACCAGGGAAACCCACCTGTGACCATGGTAACCAAGGACACCCCTCTGTGACAATGGTACCCAGGGACAGCCCTCCTGTGACAGTCGGTGGTAACCAGGGAAACACACCTGTGACCATGGTAACCAAGGACACCCCTACCCACTGTCACTGGTAACCAAGGACACCTCTCCTGTGACCGTGGTTATCAGGGAGACGCATCTCTGACAGTCGGTGGTAACCAGGGCAACCCACCTGTGACATTCACAGTGCCCAGGGACACCGGCCTGTGACAGTCGGTGGTAACAAGGGAGACGCATCTCTGACAGTCGGTGGTAACCAGGGAAACCCACCTGTGACCATGGTAACCAAGGACACCCCTCTGTGACAATGGTACCCAGGGAGAGCCCTCCTGTGACAGTCGGTGGTAACCAGGGAAACACACCTGTGACCATGGTAACCAAGGACACCCCTACCCACTGTCACTGGTAACCAAGGACACCTCTCCTGTGACCGTGGTTATCAGGGAGACGCATCTCTGACAGTCGGTGATAACCAGGGAATCCCACCTGTGACCATGGTAACCAAGGACACCCCTCCTGTGAAAATGGTACCCAGGGAGAGCCCTCCTGTGACAGTCGATGGTAACCAGGGAAACCCACCTGTGACCATGGTAACCAAGGACACCCCTCCTGTGACAATGGTACCCAGGGACAGCCGTCCTGTGACAGTCGGTGGTAACCAGGGAAACCCACCTGTGACATTCACAGTGCCCAGGGACACCGGCCTGTGACAGTCGGTGGTAATCAGGGACACGCATCTCTGACAGTCGGTGGTAACCAGGGAAACCCACCTGTGACCATGGTAACCAAGGACACACCTACTGTGACAGTCACTGGTAACCACGGACACCTCTCCTGTGACCGTGGCTACCAGGGACACGCACATATGACAGTCGGTGGTAACCAGGGACACGCATCTCTGACAGTCAGTGGTAACCAGGGAAACCCACCTGTCGCCATGGTAACCAAGGACCCACCTACTGTGACAGTCACTGGTAACCACGGACACCTCTCCTGTGACCGTGGTTACCAGGGACACGCATATATGTCAGTCGGTGGTAACCAGGGACACGCATCTCTGACAGTCAGTGGTAACCAGGGAAACCCACCTGCGACCATGGTAACCAAGGACACCCTTCCTGTGACAGTCAGTGGTAACCAGGGACACACCTCCTGTGCCAGTGGTAACCAAGGACACCCCTCCTGTCACAATGGTACCAGGGACAGCCCTCCTGTGACAGTCGGTGGTAACCAGGGAAACCCACCTGTGACCATGGTAACCAAGGACACCCCTCCTGTGACAATGGTACCCCGGGACAGCCCTCCTGTGACAGTCGGTGGTAACCAGGGAAACCCACCTGTGACATTCACAGTGCCCAGGGACACCGGCCTGTGACAGTCGGTGGTAATCAGGGACACGCATCTCTGACAGTCGGTGGTAACCAGGGAAACCCACCTGTGACCATGGTAACCAAGGACACCCCTCCTGTGACAATGGTACCCAGGGACAGCCATCCTGTGACAGTTGGTGGTAACCAGGGAAACCCACCTGTGACATTCACAGTGCCCAGGGACACCGGCCTGTGACAGTCGGTGGTAACCAGGGACACGCATCTCTGACAGTCGGTGGTAACCAGGGAAACCCACCTGTGACCATGGTAACCAAGGACACACCTACTGTGACAGTCACTGGTAACCACGGACACCTCTCCTGTGACCGTGGCTACCACGGACACGCACATATGACAGTCGGTGGTAACCAGGGACACGCATCTCTGACAGTCGGTGGTAACAAGGGAAACCCAACTGTCGCCATGGTAACCAAGGACCCACCTACTGTGACAGTCACTGGTAACCACGGACACCTCTCCTGTGACCGTGGTTACCAGGGACACGCATATATGACAGTCGGTGGTAAACAGGGACACGCATCTATGACAGTCAGTGGTAACCAGGGAAACCCACCTGCGACCATGGTAACCAAGGACACCCTTCCTGTGACAGTCAGTGGTAACCAGGGACACACCTCCTGTGCCAGTGGTAACCAAGGACACCCCTCCTGTCACAATGGTACCAGGGACAGCCCTCCTGTGACAGTCGGTGGTAACCAGGGAAACCCACCTGTGACCATGGTAACCAAGGACACCCCTCTGTGACAATGGTACCCAGGGACAGCCCTCCTGTGACAGTCGGTGGTAACCAGGGAAACACACCTGTGACCATGGTAACCAAGGACACCCCTACCCACAGTCACTGGTAACCAAGGACACCTCTCCTGTGACCGTGGTTATCAGGGAGACGCATCTCTGACAGTCGGTGGTAACCAGGGAAACCCACCTGTGACATTCACAGTGCCCAGGGACACCGGCCTGTGACAGTCGGTGGTAACCAGGGAGACGCATCTCTGACAGTCGGTGGTAACCAGGGAAACCCACCTGTGACCATGGTAACCAAGGACACCCCTCTGTGACAATGGTACCCAGGGACAGCCCTCCTGTGACAGTCGGTGGTAACCAGGGAAACACACCTGTGACCATGGTAACCAAGGACACCCCTCCTGTGACAATGGTACCCAGGGACAGCCGTCCTGTGACAGTCGGTGGTAACCAGGGAAACCCACCTGTGACATTCACAGTGCCCAGGGACACCGGCCTGTGACAGTCGGTGGTAATCAGGGACACGCATCTCTGACAGTCGGTGGTAACCAGGGAAACCCACCTGTGACCATGGTAACCAAGGACACACCTACTGTGACAGTCACTGGTAACCACGGACACCTCTCCTGTGACCGTGGCTACCAGGGACACGCACATATGACAGTCGGTGGTAACCAGGGACACGCATCTCTGACAGTCAGTGGTAACCAGGGAAACCCACCTGCGACCATGTTAACCAAGGACACCCCTCCGGTGACAGTCAGTGGTAACCAGGGACACACCTCCTGTGCCAGTGGTAACCAAGGACACCCCTCCTGTGACAATGGTACCCAGGGACAGCCCTCCTGTGACAGTCGGTGGTAACCAGGGAAACACACCTGTGACCATGGTAACCAAGGACACCCCTACCCACTGTCACTGGTAACCAAGGACACCTCTCCTGTGACCGTGGTTATCAGGGAGACGCATCTCTGACAGTCGGTGGTAACCAGGGAAACCCACCTGTGACATTCACAGTGCCCAGGGACACCGGCCTGTGACAGTCGGTGGTAACCAGGGACACGCATCTCTGACAGTCAGTGGTAACCAGGGAAACCCACCTGCGACCATGTTAAACAAGGACACCCCTCCTGTGACAGTCAGTGGTAACCAGGGACACACCTCCTGTGCCAGTGGTAACCAAGGACACCCCTCCTGTGACAACGGTACCCAGGGACAGCCCTCCTGTGACAGTCGGTGGTAACCAGGGAAAACCACCTGTGAACATGGTAACCAAGGACACCCCTACCCACAGTCACTGGTAACCAAGGACACCTCTCCTGTGACCGTGGTTACCAGGACACGCACATATGACAGTCGGTGGTAACCAGGGACACGCATTTCTGACAGTCAGTGGTAACCAGGGAAACCCACCTGCGACCATGGTAACCAAGGACACCCCTCCTGTGACAGTCAGTGGTAACCAGGGACACACCTCCTGTGCTAGTGGTAACCAAGCACACCCCTCCTGTCACAATGGTACCCAGGGACAGCCCTCCTGTGACAGTCAGTGGTAACCATGTACACTCACCTGTGACAGTTGGTGGTAACCAGGGAAACACACCTGTGACATTCACAGTGCCCAGGGACACCGGACTGGGACAGTCGGTGGTAACCAGGAAGACGCATCTCTGACAGTCGGTGGTAACCAGGGAAACCCACCTGTGACCATGGTAACCAAGGACACCCCTCTGTGACAATGGTACCCAGGGACAGCCCTCCTGTGACAGTCAGTGGTAACCAGGGAAACCCACCTGTGACCATGGTAACCAAGGACACCCCTCCTGTGACAATGGTACCCAGGGACAGCCCTCCTGTGACAGTCGGTGGTAATCAGGGAAAATCACCTGTGACATTCACAGTGCCCAGGGACACCGGCCTGTGACAGTCGGTGGTAACCAGGGACACGCATCTCTGACAGTCGGTGGTAACCAGGGAAACCCACCTGTGACCATGGTAACCAAGGACACACCTACTGTGCCAGTCACTGGTAACCACGGACACCTCTCCTGTGACTGTGGTTACCAGGGACACGCACATATGACAGTCGGTGGTAACCAGGGACACGCATCTCTGACAGTCAGTGGTAACCAGGGAAACCCACCTGTGAACAAGTTAACCAAGGACACCCCTACCCACAGTCACTGGTAACCAAGGACACCTCTCCTGTGACCGTGGTTACCAGGACACGCACATATGACAGTCGGTGGTAACCAGGGACACGCATCTCTGACAGTCAGTGGTAACCAGGGAAACCCACCTGCGACCATGGTAACCAAGGACACCCCTCCTGTGACAGTCAGTGGTAACCAGGGACACACCTCCTGTGCCAGTGGTAACCAAGGACACCCCTACCCACAGTCACTGGTAACCAAGGACACCTCTCCTGTGACCGTGGTTATCAGGGAGACGCATCTCTGACAGTCGGTGGTAACCAGGGAAAACCACCTGTGACATTCACAGTGCCCAGGGACACCAGCCTGTGACAGTCGGTGGTAACCAGGGAGACGCATCTCTGACAGTCGGTGGTAACCAGGGAAACCAACCTGTGACCATGGTAAGCAAGGACACCCCTCTGTGACAATGGTACCCACGGACAGCCCTCCTGTGACAGTCGGTGGTAACCAGGGAAACACACCTGTGACCATGGTAACCAAGGACACCCCTACCCACTGTCACTGGTAACCAAGGACACCTCTCCTGTGACCGTGGTTATCAGGGAGACGCATCTCTGACAGTCGGTGGTAACCAGGGAAACCCACCTGTGACCATGGTAACCAAGGACACCACTCCTGTGACAATGGTACCCAGGGACAGCCCTCCTGTGACAGTCGGTGGTAACCAGGGAAACCCACCTGTGACCATGGTAACCAAGGACACCCCTCCTGTGACAATGGTACCCAGGGACAGCCATCCTGTGACAGTCGGTGGTAACCAGGGAAACCCACCTGTGACATTCACAGTGCCCAGGGACACCGGCCTGTGACAGTCGGTGGTAACCAGGGACACGCATCTCTGACAGTCGGTGGTAACCAGGGAAACCCACTTGTGACCATGGTAACCAAGGACACCCCTCTGTGACAATGGTACCCAGGGACAGCCCTCCTGTGACAGTCGGTGGTAACCAGGGAAACACACCTGTGACCATGGTAACCAAGGACACCCCTACCCACTGTCACTGGTAACCAAGGACACCTCTCCTGTGACCGTGGTTATCAGGGAGACGCATCTCTGACAGTCGGTGGTAACCAGGGCAACCCACCTGTGACATTCACAGTGCCCAGGGACACCGGCCTGTGACAGTCGGTGGTAACAAGGGAGACGCATCTCTGACAGTCGGTGGTAACCAGGGAAACCCACCTGTGACCATGGTAACCAAGGACACCCCTCTGTGACAATGGTACCCAGGGAGAGCCCTCCTGTGACAGTCGGTGGTAACCAGGGAAACACACCTGTGACCATGGTAACCAAGGACACCCCTACCCACTGTCACTGGTAACCAAGGACACCTCTCCTGTGACCGTGGTTATCAGGGAGACGCATCTCTGACAGTCGGTGATAACCAGGGAATCCCACCTGTGACCATGGTAACCAAGGACACCCCTCCTGTGACAATGGTACCCAGGGAGAGCCCTCCTGTGACAGTCGATGGTAACCAGGGAAACCCACCTGTGACCATGGTAACCAAGGACACCCCTCCTGTGACAATGGTACCCAGGGACAGCCGTCCTGTGACAGTCGGTGGTAACCAGGGAAACCCACCTGTGACATTCACAGTGCCCAGGGACACCGGCCTGTGACAGTCGGTGGTAATCAGGGACACGCATCTCTGACAGTCGGTGGTAACCAGGGAAACCCACCTGTGACCATGGTAACCAAGGACACACCTACTGTGACAGTCACTGGTAACCACGGACACCTCTCCTGTGACCGTGGCTACCAGGGACACGCACATATGACAGTCGGTGGTAACCAGGGACACGCATCTCTGACAGTCAGTGGTAACCAGGGAAACCCACCTGTCGCCATGGTAACCAAGGACCCACCTACTGTGACAGTCACTGGTAACCACGGACACCTCTCCTGTGACCGTGGTTACCAGGGACACGCATATATGACAGTCGGTGGTAACCAGGGACACGCATCTCTGACAGTCAGTGGTAACCAGGGAAACCCACCTGCGACCATGGTAACCAAGGACACCCTTCCTGTGACAGTCAGTGGTAACCAGGGACACACCTCCTGTGCCAGTGGTAACCAAGGACACCCCTCCTGTCACAATGGTACCAGGGACAGCCCTCCTGTGACAGTCGGTGGTAACCAGGGAAACCCACCTGTGACCATGGTAACCAAGGACACCCCTCCTGTGACAATGGTACCCCGGGACAGCCCTCCTGTGACAGTCGGTGGTAACCAGGGAAACCCACCTGTGACCATGGTAACCAATGACACCCCTCCTGTGACAATGGTACCCAGGGACAGCCATCCTGTGATAGTCGGTGGTAACCAGGGAAACCCACCTGTGACATTCACAGTGCCCAGGGACACCGGCCTGTGACAGTCGGTGGTAACCAGGGAGACGCATCTCTGACAGTCGGTGGTAACCAGGGAAACCAACCTGTGACCATGGTAACCAAGGACACCCCTCAGTGACAATGGTACCCAGGGACAGCCCTCCTGTGACAGTCGGTGGTAACCAGGGAAACACACCTGTGACCATGGTAACCAAGGACACCCCTACCCACTGTCACTGGTAACCAAGGACACCTCTCCTGTGACCGTGGTTACCAGGGACACGCATATATGACAGTCGGTGGTAACCAGGGACAGGCATTTCTGACAGTCAGTGGTAACCAGGGAAACCCACCTGCAATCATGGTAACCAAGGACACCCCTCCTGTGACAGTCAGTGGTAACCAGGCAAACACCTCCTGTGCCAGTGGCAACCAAGGACACCCCTCCTGTGACAATGGTACCCAGGGACAGCCGTCCTGTGACAGTCGGTGGTAACCAGGGAAACCCACCTGTGACATTCACAGTGCCCAGGGACACCGGCCTGTGACAGTCGGTGGTAATCAGGGACACGCATCTCTGACAGTCGGTGGTAACCAGGGAAACCCACCTGTGACCATGGTAACCAAGGACACACCTACTGTGACAGTCACTGGTAACCACGGACACCTCTCCTGTGACCGTGGCTACCAGGGACACGCACATATGACAGTCGGTGGTAACCAGGGACACGCATCTCTGACAGTCAGTGGTAACCAGGGAAACCCACCTGTCGCCATGGTAACCAAGGACCCACCTACTGTGACAGTCACTGGTAACCACGGACACCTCTCCTGTGACCGTGGTTACCAGGGACACGCATATATGACAGTCGGTGGTAACCAGGGACACGCATCTCTGACAGTCAGTGGTAACCAGGGAAACCCACCTGCGACCATGGTAACCAAGGACACCCCTCCTGTGACAACGGTACCCAGGGACAGCCCTCCTGTGACAGTCGGTGGTAACCAGGGAAAACCACCTGTGAACATGGTAACCAAGGACACCCCTACCCACAGTCACTGGTAACCAAGGACACCTCTCCTGTGACCGTGGTTACCAGGACACGCACATATGACAGTCGGTGGTAACCAGGGACACGCATTTCTGACAGTCAGTGGTAACCAGGGAAACCCACCTGCGACCATGGTAACCAAGGACACCCCTCCTGTGACAGTCAGTGGTAACCAGGGACACACCTCCTGTGCTAGTGGTAACCAAGCACACCCCTCCTGTCACAATGGTACCCAGGGACAGCCCTCCTGTGACAGTCAGTGGTAACCATGTACACTCACCTGTGACAGTTGGTGGTAACCAGGGAAACACACCTGTGACATTCACAGTGCCCAGGGACACCGGACTGGGACAGTCGGTGGTAACCAGGAAGACGCATCTCTGACAGTCGGTGGTAACCAGGGAAACCCACCTGTGACCATGGTAACCAAGGACACCCCTCTGTGACAATGGTACCCAGGGACAGCCCTCCTGTGACAGTCAGTGGTAACCAGGGAAACCCACCTGTGACCATGGTAACCAAGGACACCCCTCCTGTGACAATGGTACCCAGGGACAGCCCTCCTGTGACAGTCGGTGGTAATCAGGGAAAATCACCTGTGACATTCACAGTGCCCAGGGACACCGGCCTGTGACAGTCGGTGGTAACCAGGGACACGCATCTCTGACAGTCGGTGGTAACCAGGGAAACCCACCTGTGACCTTGGTAACCAAGGACACACCTACTGTGCCAGTCACTGGTAACCACGGACACCTCTCCTGTGACTGTGGTTACCAGGGACACGCACATATGACAGTCGGTGGTAACCAGGGACACGCATCTCTGACAGTCAGTGGTAACCAGGGAAACCCACCTGTGAACAAGTTAACCAAGGACACCCCTACCCACAGTCACTGGTAACCAAGGACACCTCTCCTGTGACCGTGGTTACCAGGACACGCACATATGACAGTCGGTGGTAACCAGGGACACGCATCTCTGACAGTCAGTGGTAACCAGGGAAACCCACCTGCGACCATGGTAACCAAGGACACCCCTCCTGTGACAGTCAGTGGTAACCAGGGACACACCTCCTGTGCCAGTGGTAACCAAGGACACCCCTACCCACAGTCACTGGTAACCAAGGACACCTCTCCTGTGACCGTGGTTATCAGGGAGACGCATCTCTGACAGTCGGTGGTAACCAGGGAAAACCACCTGTGACATTCACAGTGCCCAGGGACACCAGCCTGTGACAGTCGGTGGTAACCAGGGAGACGCATCTCTGACAGTCGGTGGTAACCAGGGAAACCAACCTGTGACCATGGTAAGCAAGGACACCCCTCTGTGACAATGGTACCCACGGACAGCCCTCCTGTGACAGTCGGTGGTAACCAGGGAAACACACCTGTGACCATGGTAACCAAGGACACCCCTACCCACTGTCACTGGTAACCAAGGACACCTCTCCTGTGACCGTGGTTATCAGGGAGACGCATCTCTGACAGTCGGTGGTAACCAGGGAAACCCACCTGTGACCATGGTAACCAAGGACACCACTCCTGTGACAATGGTACCCAGGGACAGCCCTCCTGTGACAGTCGGTGGTAACCAGGGAAACCCACCTGTGACCATGGTAACCAAGGACACCCCTCCTGTGACAATGGTACCCAGGGACAGCCATCCTGTGACAGTCGGTGGTAACCAGGGAAACCCACCTGTGACATTCACAGTGCCCAGGGACACCGGCCTGTGACAGTCGGTGGTAACCAGGGACACGCATCTCTGACAGTCGGTGGTAACCAGGGAAACCCACCTGTGACCATGGTAACCAAGGACACCCCTCTGTGACAATGGTACCCAGGGACAGCCCTCCTGTGACAGTCGGTGGTAACCAGGGAAACACACCTGTGACCATGGTAACCAAGGACACCCCTACCCACTGTCACTGGTAACCAAGGACACCTCTCCTGTGACCGTGGTTATCAGGGAGACGCATCTCTGACAGTCGGTGGTAACCAGGGCAACCCACCTGTGACATTCACAGTGCCCAGGGACACCGGCCTGTGACAGTCGGTGGTAACAAGGGAGACGCATCTCTGACAGTCGGTGGTAACCAGGGAAACCCACCTGTGACCATGGTAACCAAGGACACCCCTCTGTGACAATGGTACCCAGGGAGAGCCCTCCTGTGACAGTCGGTGGTAACCAGGGAAACACACCTGTGACCATGGTAACCAAGGACACCCCTACCCACTGTCACTGGTAACCAAGGACACCTCTCCTGTGACCGTGGTTATCAGGGAGACGCATCTCTGACAGTCGGTGATAACCAGGGAATCCCACCTGTGACCATGGTAACCAAGGACACCCCTCCTGTGACAATGGTACCCAGGGAGAGCCCTCCTGTGACAGTCGATGGTAACCAGGGAAACCCACCTGTGACCATGGTAACCAAGGACACCCCTCCTGTGACAATGGTACCCAGGGACAGCCGTCCTGTGACAGTCGGTGGTAACCAGGGAAACCCACCTGTGACATTCACAGTGCCCAGGGACACCGGCCTGTGACAGTCGGTGGTAATCAGGGACACGCATCTCTGACAGTCGGTGGTAACCAGGGAAACCCACCTGTGACCATGGTAACCAAGGACACACCTACTGTGACAGTCACTGGTAACCACGGACACCTCTCCTGTGACCGTGGCTACCAGGGACACGCACATATGACAGTCGGTGGTAACCAGGGACACGCATCTCTGACAGTCAGTGGTAACCAGGGAAACCCACCTGTCGCCATGGTAACCAAGGACCCACCTACTGTGACAGTCACTGGTAACCACGGACACCTCTCCTGTGACCGTGGTTACCAGGGACACGCATATATGACAGTCGGTGGTAACCAGGGACACGCATCTCTGACAGTCAGTGGTAACCAGGGAAACCCACCTGCGACCATGGTAACCAAGGACACCCTTCCTGTGACAGTCAGTGGTAACCAGGGACACACCTCCTGTGCCAGTGGTAACCAAGGACACCCCTCCTGTCACAATGGTACCAGGGACAGCCCTCCTGTGACAGTCGGTGGTAACCAGGGAAACCCACCTGTGACCATGGTAACCAAGGACACCCCTCCTGTGACAATGGTACCCCGGGACAGCCCTCCTGTGACAGTCGGTGGTAACCAGGGAAACCCACCTGTGACCATGGTAACCAATGACACCCCTCCTGTGACAATGGTACCCAGGGACAGCCATCCTGTGACAGTCGGTGGTAACCAGGGAAACCCACCTGTGACATTCACAGTGCCCAGGGACACCGGCCTGTGACAGTCGGTGGTAACCAGGGAGACGCATCTCTGACAGTCGGTGGTAACCAGGGAAACCAACCTGTGACCATGGTAACCAAGGACACCCCTCAGTGACAATGGTACCCAGGGACAGCCCTCCTGTGACAGTCGGTGGTAACCAGGGAAACACACCTGTGACCATGGTAACCAAGGACACCCCTACCCACTGTCACTGGTAACCAAGGACACCTCTCCTGTGACCGTGGTTACCAGGGACACGCATATATGACAGTCGGTGGTAACCAGGGACAGGCATTTCTGACAGTCAGTGGTAACCAGGGAAACCCACCTGCAATCATGGTAACCAAGGACACCCCTCCTGTGACAGTCAGTGGTAACCAGGCAAACACCTCCTGTGCCAGTGGCAACCAAGGACACCCCTCCTGTGACAATGGTACCCAGGGACAGCCGTCCTGTGACAGTCGGTGGTAACCAGGGAAACCCACCTGTGACATTCACAGTGCCCAGGGACACCGGCCTGTGACAGTCGGTGGTAATCAGGGACACGCATCTCTGACAGTCGGTGGTAACCAGGGAAACCCACCTGTGACCATGGTAACCAAGGACACACCTACTGTGACAGTCACTGGTAACCACGGACACCTCTCCTGTGACCGTGGCTACCAGGGACACGCACATATGACAGTCGGTGGTAACCAGGGACACGCATCTCTGACAGTCAGTGGTAACCAGGGAAACCCACCTGTCGCCATGGTAACCAAGGACCCACCTACTGTGACAGTCACTGGTAACCACGGACACCTCTCCTGTGACCGTGGTTACCAGGGACACGCATATATGACAGTCGGTGGTAACCAGGGACACGCATCTCTGACAGTCAGTGGTAACCAGGGAAACCCACCTGCGACCATGGTAACCAAGGACACCCTTCCTGTGACAGTCAGTGGTAACCAGGGACACACCTCCTGTGCCAGTGGTAACCAAGGACACCCCTCCTGTCACAATGGTACCAGGGACAGCCCTCCTGTGACAGTCGGTGGTAACCAGGGAAACCCACCTGTGACCATGGTAACCAAGGACACCCCTCCTGTGACAATGGTACCCCGGGACAGCCCTCCTGTGACAGTCGGTGGTAACCAGGGAAACCCATCTGTGACCATGGTAACCAATGACACCCCTCCTGTGACAATGGTACCCAGGGACAGCCATCCTGTGACAGTCGGTGGTAACCAGGGAAACCCACCTGTGACATTCACAGTGCCCAGGGACACCGGCCTGTGACAGTCGGTGGTAACCAGGGAGACGCATCTCTGACAGTCGGTGGTAACCAGGGAAACCAACCTGTGACCATGGTAACCAAGGACACCCCTCAGTGACAATGGTACCCAGGGACAGCCCTCCTGTGACAGTCGGTGGTAACCAGGGAAACACACCTGTGACCATGGTAACCAAGGACACCCCTACCCACTGTCACTGGTAACCAAGGACACGTCTCCTGTGACCGTGGTTATCAGGGAGACGCATCTCTGACAGTCGGTGGTAACCAGGGAAACCCACCTGTGACCATGGTAACCAAGGACACCCCTCCTGTGACAATGGTACCCAGGGACAGCCCTCCTGTGACAGTCGGTGGTAACCAGGGAAACCCACCTGTGACCATGGTAACCAAGGACACCCCTCCTGTGACAATGGTACCCAGGGACAGCCCTCCTGTGACAGTCGGTGGTAACCAGGGAAACCCACCTGTGACCATGGTAACCAAGGACACACCTACTGTGACAGTCAATGGTAACCACGGACACCTCTCCTGTGACCGTGGCTACCAGGGACACGCACATATGACAGTCGGTGGTAACCAGGGACACGCATCTCTGACAGTCAGTGGTAACCAGGGAAACCCACCTGCGACCATGTTAACCAAGGACACCCCTCCTGTGACAGTCAGTGGTAACCAGGGACACAGTTCCTGTGCCAGTGGTAACCAAGGACACCCCTCCTGTGACAATGGTACCCAGGGACAGCCCTCCTGTGACAGTCGGTGGTAACCGGGGAAAACCACCTGCAACCATGGTAACCAAGGACACCCCTACCACAGTCACTCGTAACCAAGGACACCTCTCCTGTGACCGTGGCTACCAGGGACACGCATCTCTGACAGTCGGTGGTAACCAGGGAAACCCACCTGTGACATTCACAGTGCCCAGGGACACCTGCCTGTGACAGTCGGTGGTAACCAAGGACACGCATTTCTGACAGTCGGTGGTAACCAGGGAAACCCATCTGTGACCATGGTAACCAAGGACACCCCTCCTGTGACAATGGTATCCATGGACAGCCCTACTGTGACAGTCGGTGGTAACGAGGGAAACACACCTGTGACCATGGTAACCAAGGACACCCCTACCCACAGTCACTGGTAACCAAGGACACCTCTCCTGTGACCGTGGTTACCAGGGACACGCATCTCTGACAGTCGGTGGTAACCAGGGAAACCCACCTGTGACCACGGTAACCAAGGACACCCCTCCTGTGACAATAGTACCCAGGGACAGCCCTCCTGTGACAGTCGGTAGTAACCAGGGAAACCCACTTGTGACCATGGTAACCAAGGACACCCCTACTCACAGTCACTCGTAACCAAGGACACCTCTCCTGTGACCGTGGTTACCAGGACACGCACATATGACAGTCGGTGGTAACCAGGGACAGGCATTTCTGACAGTCAGTGGTAACCAGGGAAACCCACCTGCAACCATGGTAACCAAGGACACCCCTCCTGTGACAGTCAGTGGTAACCAGGCAAACACCTCCTGTGCCAGTGGTAACCAAGGACACCCCTCCTGTCACAATGGTACCCAGGGACAGCCCTCCTGTGACAGTCAGTGGTAACCATGTACACTCACCTGTGACAGTCGGTGGTAACCAGGGAAACCCACCTGTGACATTCACAGTGCCCAGGGACACCGGCCTGTGACAGTCGGTGGTAACCAGGGAGACGCATCTCTGACAGTCGGTGGTAACCAGGGAAACCCACCTGTGACCATGGTAACCAAGGACACCCCTCCTGTGACAATGGTACCAAGGGACAGCCCTCCTGTGACAGTCGGTGGTAACCAGGGAAAACCACCTGTGACCATGGTAACCAAGGACACCCCTACCCACAGTCACTGGTAAGCAAGGACACCTCTCCTGTGACTGTGGTTATCAGGGAGACGCATCTCTGACAGTCGGTGGTAACCAGGGAAACCCACCTGTGACCATGGTAACCAAGGACACCCCTCCTGTGACAATGGTACCCAGGGACAGCCCTCCTGTGACAGTCGGTGGTAACCAGGGAAACCCACCTGTGACCATGGTAACCAAGGACACCCCTCCTGTGACAATGGTACCCAGGGACAGCCATCCTGTGACAGTCGGTGGTAACCAGGGAAACCCACCTGTGACATTCACAGTGCCCAGGGACACCTGCCTGTGACAGTCGGTGGTAACCAGGGACACATATTTCTGACAGTCGGTGGTAACCAGGGAAACCCACCTGTGACCATGGTAACCAAGGACACCCCTCCTGTGACAATGGTATCCATGGACAGCCCTCCTGTGACAGTCGGTGGTAACAAGGGAAACACACCTGTGACCAGGGTAACCAAGGACACCCCTACCCACAGTCACTGGTAACCAAGGACACCTCTCCTGTGACCATGGTTACCAGGGACACGCATCTCTGACAGTCGGTGGTAACCAGGGAAACCCACCTGTGACGACGGTAACCAAGGACACCCCTCCTGTGACAATAGTACCCACAGACAGCCCTCCTGTGACAGTCGGTGGTAACCAGGGAAACCCACCTGTGACCATGGTAACCAAGGACACCCCAACCCACAGTCACTGGTAACCAAGGACACCTCTCCTGTGACTGTGGTTACCAGGACACGCACATATGACAGTCGGTGGTAACCAGGGAGAGGCATTTCAGACAGTCAGTGGTAACCAGGGAAACCCACCTGCAATCATGGTAACCAAGGACACCCCTCCTGTGACAGTCAGTGGTAACCAGCCAAACACATCCTGTGCCAGTGGCAACCAAGGACACCCCTCCTGTCACAATGGTACC
Source organism: Rangifer tarandus platyrhynchus (assembly GCA_949782905.1). Classification (NCBI taxonomy): domain Eukaryota; kingdom Metazoa; phylum Chordata; class Mammalia; order Artiodactyla; family Cervidae; genus Rangifer; species Rangifer tarandus. Next base: position 44,979,096 of record OX460344.1, read on the forward strand.
CAGGGACAGCCCTCCTGTGACAGTCAGTGGTAACCATGTACACTCACCTGTGACAGTCGGTGGTAACCAGGGAAACCCACCTGTGACATTCACAGTGCACAGGGACACCGGCCTGTGACAGTCGGTGGTAACCAGGGAGACGCATCTCTGACAGTCGGTGGTAACCAGGGAAACACACCTGTGACCATGGTAACCAAGGACACCCCTACCCACAGTCACTGGTAACCAAGGACACCTCTCCTGTGACCGTGGTTACCAGGACACGCACATATGACAGTCGGTGGTAACCAGGGACACGCATTTCTGACAGTCGGTGGTAACCAGGGAAACCCACCTGTGACCATGGTAACCAAGGACACCCCTCTGTGACAATGGTACCCAGGGACAGCCTTCCTGTGACAGTCGGTGGTAACCAGGGAAACACACCTGTGACCATGGTAACCAAGGACACCCCTACCCACTGTCACTGGTAACCAAGGACACCTCTCCTGTGACCGTGGTTATCAGGGAGACGCATCTCTGACAGTCGGTGGTAACCAGGGAAACCCACCTGTGACATTCACAGTGCCCAGGGACACCGGCCTGTGACAGTCGGTGGTAACCAGGGAGACGCATCTCTGACAGTCGGTGGTAACCAGGGAAACCCACCTGTCGCCATGGTAACCAAGGACCCACCTACTGTGACAGTCACTGGTAACCACGGACACCTCTCCTGTGACCGTGGTTACCAGGGACACGCATATATGACAGTCGGTGGTAACCAGGGTCACGCATCTCTGACAGTCAGTGGTAACCAGGGAAACCCACCTGCGACCATGGTAACCAAGGACACCCTTCCTGTGACAGTCAGTGGTAACCAGGGACACACCTCCTGTGCCAGTGGTAACCAAGGACACCCCTCCTGTCACAATGGTACCAGGGACAGCCCTCCTGTGACAGTCGGTGGTAACCAGGGAAACCCACCTGTGACCATGGTAACCAAGGACACCCCTCCTGTGACAATGGTACCCCGGGACAGCCCTCCTGTGACAGTCGGTGGTAACCAGGGAAACCCACCTGTGACCATGGTAACCAAGGACACCCCTCCTGTGACAATGGTACCCAGGGACAGCCATCCTGTGACAGTTGGTGGTAACCAGGGAAACCCACCTGTGACATTCACAGTGCCCAGGGACACCGGCCTGTGACAGTCGGTGGTAACCAGGGACACGCATCTCTGACTGTCGGTGGTAACCAGGGAAACCCACCTGTGACCATGGTAACCAAGGACACACCTACTGTGACAGTCACTGGTAACCACGGACACTTCTCCTGTGACCGTGGCTACCAGGGACACGCACATATGACAGTCGGTGGTAACCAGGGACATGCATCTCTGACAGTCAGTGGTAACCAGGGAAACCCACCTGTCGCCATGGTAACCAAGGACCCACCTACTGTGACAGTCACTGGTAACCACGGACACCTCTCCTGTGACCGTGGTTACCAGGGACACGCATATATGACAGTCGGTGGTAACCAGGGACACGCATCTCTGACAGTCAGTGGTAACCAGGGAAACCCACCTGTGACCATGGTAACCAAGGACACCCCTCCTGTCACAATGGTACCCAGGGACAGCCCTCCTGTGACAGTCAGTGGTAACCATGTACACTCACCTGTGACAGTCGGTGGTAACCAGGGAAACCCACCTGTGACATTCCCATTTCCCAGGGACACTGGCCTGTGACAATCGGTGGTAACCAGGGACACGCATCTCTGACAGTCGGTGGTAACCAGGGAAACCCACCTGTGACCTTGGTAACCAAGGACACACCTACTGTGCCAGTCACTGGTAACCACGGACACCTCTCCTGTGACTGTGGTTACCAGGGACACGCACATATGACAGTCGGTGGTAACCAGGGACACGCATCTCTGACAGTCAGTGGTAACCAGGGAAACCCACCTGTGAACAAGTTAACCAAGGACACCCCTACCCACAGTCACTGGTAACCAAGGACACCTCTCCTGTGACCGTGGTTACCAGGACACGCACATATGACAGTCGGTGGTAACCAGGGACACGCATCTCTGACAGTCAGTGGTAACCAGGGAAACCCACCTGCGACCATGGTAACCAAGGACACCCCTCCTGTGACAGTCAGTGGTAACCAGGGACACACCTCCTGTGCCAGTGGTAACCAAGGACACCCCTACCCACAGTCACTGGTAACCAAGGACACCTCTCCTGTGACCGTGGTTATCAGGGAGACGCATCTCTGACAGTCGGTGGTAACCAGGGAAAACCACCTGTGACATTCACAGTGCCCAGGGACACCAGCCTGTGACAGTCGGTGGTAACCAGGGAGACGCATCTCTGACAGTCGGTGGTAACCAGGGAAACCAACCTGTGACCATGGTAAGCAAGGACACCCCTCTGTGACAATGGTACCCACGGACAGCCCTCCTGTGACAGTCGGTGGTAACCAGGGAAACACACCTGTGACCATGGTAACCAAGGACACCCCTACCCACTGTCACTGGTAACCAAGGACACCTCTCCTGTGACCGTGGTTATCAGGGAGACGCATCTCTGACAGTCGGTGGTAACCAGGGAAACCCACCTGTGACCATGGTAATCAAGGACACCACTCCTGTGACAATGGTACCCAGGGACAGCCCTCCTGTGACAGTCGGTGGTAACCAGGGAAACCCACCTGTGACCATGGTAACCAAGGACACCCCTCCTGTGACAATGGTACCCAGGGACAGCCATCCTGTGACAGTCGGTGGTAACCAGGGAAACCCACCTGTGACATTCACAGTGCCCAGGGACACCGGCCTGTGACAGTCGGTGGTAACCAGGGACACGCATCTCTGACAGTCGGTGGTAACCAGGGAAACCCACCTGTGACCATGGTAACCAAGGACACCCCTCTGTGACAATGGTACCCAGGGACAGCCCTCCTGTGACAGTCGGTGGTAACCAGGGAAACACACCTGTGACCATGGTAACCAAGGACACCCCTACCCACTGTCACTGGTAACCAAGGACACCTCTCCTGTGACCGTGGTTATCAGGGAGACGCATCTCTGACAGTCGGTGGTAACCAGGGCAACCCACCTGTGACATTCACAGTGCCCAGGGACACCGGCCTGTGACAGTCGGTGGTAACAAGGGAGACGCATCTCTGACAGTCGGTGGTAACCAGGGAAACCCACCTGTGACCATGGTAACCAAGGACACCCCTCTGTGACAATGGTACCCAGGGAGAGCCCTCCTGTGACAGTCGGTGGTAACCAGGGAAACACACCTGTGACCATGGTAACCAAGGACACCCCTACCCACTGTCACTGGTAACCAAGGACACCTCTCCTGTGACCGTGGTTATCAGGGAGACGCATCTCTGACAGTCGGTGATAACCAGGGAATCCCACCTGTGACCATGGTAACCAAGGACACCCCTCCTGTGACAATGGTACCCAGGGAGAGCCCTCCTGTGACAGTCGATGGTAACCAGGGAAACCCACCTGTGACCATGGTAACCAAGGACACCCCTCCTGTGACAATGGTACCCAGGGACAGCCGTCCTGTGACAGTCGGTGGTAACCAGGGAAACCCACCTGTGACATTCACAGTGCCCAGGGACACCGGCCTGTGACAGTCGGTGGTAATCAGGGACACGCATCTCTGACAGTCGGTGGTAACCAGGGAAACCCACCTGTGACCATGGTAACCAAGGACACACCTACTGTGACAGTCACTGGTAACCACGGACACCTCTCCTGTGACCGTGGCTACCAGGGACACGCACATATGACAGTCGGTGGTAACCAGGGACACGCATCTCTGACAGTCAGTGGTAACCAGGGAAACCCACCTGTCGCCATGGTAACCAAGGACCCACCTACTGTGACAGTCACTGGTAACCACGGACACCTCTCCTGTGACCGTGGTTACCAGGGACACGCATATATGACAGTCGGTGGTAACCAGGGACACGCATCTCTGACAGTCAGTGGTAACCAGGGAAACCCACCTGCGACCATGGTAACCAAGGACACCCTTCCTGTGACAGTCAGTGGTAACCAGGGACACACCTCCTGTGCCAGTGGTAACCAAGGACACCCCTCCTGTCACAATGGTACCAGGGACAGCCCTCCTGTGACAGTCGGTGGTAACCAGGGAAACCCACCTGTGACCATGGTAACCAAGGACACCCCTCCTGTGACAATGGTACCCCGGGACAGCCCTCCTGTGACAGTCGGTGGTAACCAGGGAAACCCACCTGTGACCATGGTAACCAATGACACCCCTCCTGTGACAATGGTACCCAGGGACAGCCATCCTGTGACAGTCGGTGGTAACCAGGGAAACCCACCTGTGACATTCACAGTGCCCAGGGACACCGGCCTGTGACAGTCGGTGGTAACCAGGGAGACGCATCTCTGACAGTCGGTGGTAACCAGGGAAACCAACCTGTGACCATGGTAACCAAGGACACCCCTCAGTGACAATGGTACCCAGGGACAGCCCTCCTGTGACAGTCGGTGGTAACCAGGGAAACACACCTGTGACCATGGTAACCAAGGACACCCCTACCCACTGTCACTGGTAACCAAGGACACCTCTCCTGTGACCGTGGTTACCAGGGACACGCATATATGACAGTCGGTGGTAACCAGGGACAGGCATTTCTGACAGTCAGTGGTAACCAGGGAAACCCACCTGCAATCATGGTAACCAAGGACACCCCTCCTGTGACAGTCAGTGGTAACCAGGCAAACACCTCCTGTGCCAGTGGCAACCAAGGACACCCCTCCTGTGACAATGGTACCCAGGGACAGCCGTCCTGTGACAGTCGGTGGTAACCAGGGAAACCCACCTGTGACATTCACAGTGCCCAGGGACACCGGCCTGTGACAGTCGGTGGTAATCAGGGACACGCATCTCTGACAGTCGGTGGTAACCAGGGAAACCCACCTGTGACCATGGTAACCAAGGACACACCTACTGTGACAGTCACTGGTAACCACGGACACCTCTCCTGTGACCGTGGCTACCAGGGACACGCACATATGACAGTCGGTGGTAACCAGGGACACGCATCTCTGACAGTCAGTGGTAACCAGGGAAACCCACCTGTCGCCATGGTAACCAAGGACCCACCTACTGTGACAGTCACTGGTAACCACGGACACCTCTCCTGTGACCGTGGTTACCAGGGACACGCATATATGACAGTCGGTGGTAACCAGGGACACGCATCTCTGACAGTCAGTGGTAACCAGGGAAACCCACCTGCGACCATGGTAACCAAGGACACCCTTCCTGTGACAGTCAGTGGTAACCAGGGACACACCTCCTGTGCCAGTGGTAACCAAGGACACCCCTCCTGTCACAATGGTACCAGGGACAGCCCTCCTGTGACAGTCGGTGGTAACCAGGGAAACCCACCTGTGACCATGGTAACCAAGGACACCCCTCCTGTGACAATGGTACCCCGGGACAGCCCTCCTGTGACAGTCGGTGGTAACCAGGGAAACCCATCTGTGACCATGGTAACCAATGACACCCCTCCTGTGACAATGGTACCCAGGGACAGCCATCCTGTGACAGTCGGTGGTAACCAGGGAAACCCACCTGTGACATTCACAGTGCCCAGGGACACCGGCCTGTGACAGTCGGTGGTAACCAGGGAGACGCATCTCTGACAGTCGGTGGTAACCAGGGAAACACACCTGTGACCATGGTAACCAAGGACACCCCTACCCACTGTCACTGGTAACCAAGGACACGTCTCCTGTGACCGTGGTTATCAGGGAGACGCATCTCTGACAGTCGGTGGTAACCAGGGAAACCCACCTGTGACCATGGTAACCAAGGACACCCCTCCTGTGACAATGGTACCCAGGGACAGCCCTCCTGTGACAGTCGGTGGTAACCAGGGAAACCCACCTGTGACCATGGTAACCAAGGACACCCCTCCTGTGACAATGGTACCCAGGGACAGCCCTCCTGTGACAGTCGGTGGTAACCAGGGAAACCCACCTGTGACCATGGTAACCAAGGACACACCTACTGTGACAGTCAATGGTAACCACGGACACCTCTCCTGTGACCGTGGCTACCAGGGACACGCACATATGACAGTCGGTGGTAACCAGGGACACGCATCTCTGACAGTCAGTGGTAACCAGGGAAACCCACCTGCGACCATGTTAACCAAGGACACCCCTCCTGTGACAGTCAGTGGTAACCAGGGACACAGTTCCTGTGCCAGTGGTAACCAAGGACACCCCTCCTGTGACAATGGTACCCAGGGACAGCCCTCCTGTGACAGTCGGTGGTAACCAGGGAAAACCACCTGCAACCATGGTAACCAAGGACACCCCTACCACAGTCACTCGTAACCAAGGACACCTCTCCTGTGACCGTGGCTACCAGGGACACGCATCTCTGACAGTCGGTGGTAACCAGGGAAACCCACCTGTGACATTCACAGTGCCCAGGGACACCTGCCTGTGACAGTCGGTGGTAACCAAGGACACGCATTTCTGACAGTCGGTGGTAACCAGGGAAACCCACCTGTGACCATGGTAACCAAGGACACCCCTCTGTGACAATGGTACCCAGGGACAGCCTTCCTGTGACAGTCGGTGGTAACCAGGGAAACACACCTGTGACCATGGTAACCAAGGACACCCCTACCCACTGTCACTGGTAACCAAGGACACCTCTCCTGTGACCGTGGTTATCAGGGAGACGCATCTCTGACAGTCGGTGGTAACCAGGGAAACCCACCTGTGACATTCACAGTGCCCAGGGACACCGGCCTGTGACAGTCGGTGGTAACCAGGGAGACGCATCTCTGACAGTCGGTGGTAACCAGGGAAACCCACCTGTCGCCATGGTAACCAAGGACCCACCTACTGTGACAGTCACTGGTAACCACGGACACCTCTCCTGTGACCGTGGTTACCAGGGACACGCATATATGACAGTCGGTGGTAACCAGGGTCACGCATCTCTGACAGTCAGTGGTAACCAGGGAAACCCACCTGCGACCATGGTAACCAAGGACACCCTTCCTGTGACAGTCAGTGGTAACCAGGGACACACCTCCTGTGCCAGTGGTAACCAAGGACACCCCTCCTGTCACAATGGTACCAGGGACAGCCCTCCTGTGACAGTCGGTGGTAACCAGGGAAACCCACCTGTGACCATGGTAACCAAGGACACCCCTCCTGTGACAATGGTACCCCGGGACAGCCCTCCTGTGACAGTCGGTGGTAACCAGGGAAACCCACCTGTGACCATGGTAACCAAGGACACCCCTCCTGTGACAATGGTACCCAGGGACAGCCATCCTGTGACAGTTGGTGGTAACCAGGGAAACCCACCTGTGACATTCACAGTGCCCAGGGACACCGGCCTGTGACAGTCGGTGGTAACCAGGGACACGCATCTCTGACTGTCGGTGGTAACCAGGGAAACCCACCTGTGACCATGGTAACCAAGGACACACCTACTGTGACAGTCACTGGTAACCACGGACACTTCTCCTGTGACCGTGGCTACCAGGGACACGCACATATGACAGTCGGTGGTAACCAGGGACATGCATCTCTGACAGTCAGTGGTAACCAGGGAAACCCACCTGTCGCCATGGTAACCAAGGACCCACCTACTGTGACAGTCACTGGTAACCACGGACACCTCTCCTGTGACCGTGGTTACCAGGGACACGCATATATGACAGTCGGTGGTAACCAGGGACACGCATCTCTGACAGTCAGTGGTAACCAGGGAAACCCACCTGTGACCATGGTAACCAAGGACACCCCTCCTGTCACAATGGTACCCAGGGACAGCCCTCCTGTGACAGTCAGTGGTAACCATGTACACTCACCTGTGACAGTCGGTGGTAACCAGGGAAACCCACCTGTGACATTCCCATTTCCCAGGGACACTGGCCTGTGACAATCGGTGGTAACCAGGGACACGCATCTCTGACAGTCGGTGGTAACCAGGGAAACCCACCTGTGACCTTGGTAACCAAGGACACACCTACTGTGCCAGTCACTGGTAACCACGGACACCTCTCCTGTGACTGTGGTTACCAGGGACACGCACATATGACAGTCGGTGGTAACCAGGGACACGCATCTCTGACAGTCAGTGGTAACCAGGGAAACCCACCTGTGAACAAGTTAACCAAGGACACCCCTACCCACAGTCACTGGTAACCAAGGACACCTCTCCTGTGACCGTGGTTACCAGGACACGCACATATGACAGTCGGTGGTAACCAGGGACACGCATCTCTGACAGTCAGTGGTAACCAGGGAAACCCACCTGCGACCATGGTAACCAAGGACACCCCTCCTGTGACAGTCAGTGGTAACCAGGGACACACCTCCTGTGCCAGTGGTAACCAAGGACACCCCTACCCACAGTCACTGGTAACCAAGGACACCTCTCCTGTGACCGTGGTTATCAGGGAGACGCATCTCTGACAGTCGGTGGTAACCAGGGAAAACCACCTGTGACATTCACAGTGCCCAGGGACACCAGCCTGTGACAGTCGGTGGTAACCAGGGAGACGCATCTCTGACAGTCGGTGGTAACCAGGGAAACCAACCTGTGACCATGGTAAGCAAGGACACCCCTCTGTGACAATGGTACCCACGGACAGCCCTCCTGTGACAGTCGGTGGTAACCAGGGAAACACACCTGTGACCATGGTAACCAAGGACACCCCTACCCACTGTCACTGGTAACCAAGGACACCTCTCCTGTGACCGTGGTTATCAGGGAGACGCATCTCTGACAGTCGGTGGTAACCAGGGAAACCCACCTGTGACCATGGTAACCAAGGACACCACTCCTGTGACAATGGTACCCAGGGACAGCCCTCCTGTGACAGTCGGTGGTAACCAGGGAAACCCACCTGTGACCATGGTAACCAAGGACACCCCTCCTGTGACAATGGTACCCAGGGACAGCCATCCTGTGACAGTCGGTGGTAACCAGGGAAACCCACCTGTGACATTCACAGTGCCCAGGGACACCGGCCTGTGACAGTCGGTGGTAACCAGGGACACGCATCTCTGACAGTCGGTGGTAACCAGGGAAACCCACCTGTGACCATGGTAACCAAGGACACCCCTCTGTGACAATGGTACCCAGGGACAGCCCTCCTGTGACAGTCGGTGGTAACCAGGGAAACACACCTGTGACCATGGTAACCAAGGACACCCCTACCCACTGTCACTGGTAACCAAGGACACCTCTCCTGTGACCGTGGTTATCAGGGAGACGCATCTCTGACAGTCGGTGGTAACCAGGGCAACCCACCTGTGACATTCACAGTGCCCAGGGACAACGGCCTGTGACAGTCGGTGGTAACAAGGGAGACGCATCTCTGACAGTCGGTGGTAACCAGGGAAACCCACCTGTGACCATGGTAACCAAGGACACCCCTCTGTGACAATGGTACCCAGGGAGAGCCCTCCTGTGACAGTCGGTGGTAACCAGGGAAACACACCTGTGACCATGGTAACCAAGGACACCCCTACCCACTGTCACTGGTAACCAAGGACACCTCTCCTGTGACCGTGGTTATCAGGGAGACGCATCTCTGACAGTCGGTGATAACCAGGGAATCCCACCTGTGACCATGGTAACCAAGGACACCCCTCCTGTGACAATGGTACCCAGGGAGAGCCCTCCTGTGACAGTCGATGGTAACCAGGGAAACCCACCTGTGACCATGGTAACCAAGGACACCCCTCCTGTGACAATGGTACCCAGGGACAGCCGTCCTGTGACAGTCGGTGGTAACCAGGGAAACCCACCTGTGACATTCACAGTGCCCAGGGACACCGGCCTGTGACAGTCGGTGGTAATCAGGGACACGCATCTCTGACAGTCGGTGGTAACCAGGGAAACCCACCTGTGACCATGGTAACCAAGGACACACCTACTGTGACAGTCACTGGTAACCACGGACACCTCTCCTGTGACCGTGGCTACCAGGGACACGCACATATGACAGTCGGTGGTAACCAGGGACACGCATCTCTGACAGTCAGTGGTAACCAGGGAAACCCACCTGTCGCCATGGTAACCAAGGACCCACCTACTGTGACAGTCACTGGTAACCACGGACACCTCTCCTGTGACCGTGGTTACCAGGGACACGCATATATGACAGTCGGTGGTAACCAGGGACACGCATCTCTGACAGTCAGTGGTAACCAGGGAAACCCACCTGCGACCATGGTAACCAAGGACACCCTTCCTGTGACAGTCAGTGGTAACCAGGGACACACCTCCTGTGCCAGTGGTAACCAAGGACACCCCTCCTGTCACAATGGTACCAGGGACAGCCCTCCTGTGACAGTCGGTGGTAACCAGGGAAACCCACCTGTGACCATGGTAACCAAGGACACCCCTCCTGTGACAATGGTACCCCGGGACAGCCCTCCTGTGACAGTCGGTGGTAACCAGGGAAACCCACCTGTGACCATGGTAACCAATGACACCCCTCCTGTGACAATGGTACCCAGGGACAGCCATCCTGTGACAGTCGGTGGTAACCAGGGAAACCCACCTGTGACATTCACAGTGCCCAGGGACACCGGCCTGTGACAGTCGGTGGTAACCAGGGAGACGCATCTCTGACAGTCGGTGGTAACCAGGGAAACCAACCTGTGACCATGGTAACCAAGGACACCCCTCAGTGACAATGGTACCCAGGGACAGCCCTCCTGTGACAGTCGGTGGTAACCAGGGAAACACACCTGTGACCATGGTAACCAAGGACACCCCTACCCACTGTCACTGGTAACCAAGGACACCTCTCCTGTGACCGTGGTTACCAGGGACACGCATATATGACAGTCGGTGGTAACCAGGGACAGGCATTTCTGACAGTCAGTGGTAACCAGGGAAACCCACCTGCAATCATGGTAACCAAGGACACCCCTCCTGTGACAGTCAGTGGTAACCAGGCAAACACCTCCTGTGCCAGTGGCAACCAAGGACACCCCTCCTGTGACAATGGTACCCAGGGACAGCCGTCCTGTGACAGTCGGTGGTAACCAGGGAAACCCACCTGTGACATTCACAGTGCCCAGGGACACCGGCCTGTGACAGTCGGTGGTAATCAGGGACACGCATCTCTGACAGTCGGTGGTAACCAGGGAAACCCACCTGTGACCATGGTAACCAAGGACACACCTACTGTGACAGTCACTGGTAACCACGGACACCTCTCCTGTGACCGTGGCTACCAGGGACACGCACATATGACAGTCGGTGGTAACCAGGGACACGCATCTCTGACAGTCAGTGGTAACCAGGGAAACCCACCTGTCGCCATGGTAACCAAGGACCCACCTACTGTGACAGTCACTGGTAACCACGGACACCTCTCCTGTGACCGTGGTTACCAGGGACACGCATATATGACAGTCGGTGGTAACCAGGGACACGCATCTCTGACAGTCAGTGGTAACCAGGGAAACCCACCTGCGACCATGGTAACCAAGGACACCCTTCCTGTGACAGTCAGTGGTAACCAGGGACACACCTCCTGTGCCAGTGGTAACCAAGGACACCCCTCCTGTCACAATGGTACCAGGGACAGCCCTCCTGTGACAGTCGGTGGTAACCAGGGAAACCCACCTGTGACCATGGTAACCAAGGACACCCCTCCTGTGACAATGGTACCCCGGGACAGCCCTCCTGTGACAGTCGGTGGTAACCAGGGAAACCCATCTGTGACCATGGTAACCAATGACACCCCTCCTGTGACAATGGTACCCAGGGACAGCCATCCTGTGACAGTCGGTGGTAACCAGGGAAACCCACCTGTGACATTCACAGTGCCCAGGGACACCGGCCTGTGACAGTCGGTGGTAACCAGGGAGACGCATCTCTGACAGTCGGTGGTAACCAGGGAAACCAACCTGTGACCATGGTAACCAAGGACACCCCTCAGTGACAATGGTACCCAGGGACAGCCCTCCTGTGACAGTCGGTGGTAACCAGGGAAACACACCTGTGACCATGGTAACCAAGGACACCCCTACCCACTGTCACTGGTAACCAAGGACACGTCTCCTGTGACCGTGGTTATCAGGGAGACGCATCTCTGACAGTCGGTGGTAACCAGGGAAACCCACCTGTGACCATGGTAACCAAGGACACCCCTCCTGTGACAATGGTACCCAGGGACAGCCCTCCTGTGACAGTCGGTGGTAACCAGGGAAACCCACCTGTGACCATGGTAACCAAGGACACCCCTCCTGTGACAATGGTACCCAGGGACAGCCCTCCTGTGACAGTCGGTGGTAACCAGGGAAACCCACCTGTGACCATGGTAACCAAGGACACACCTACTGTGACAGTCAATGGTAACCACGGACACCTCTCCTGTGACCGTGGCTACCAGGGACACGCACATATGACAGTCGGTGGTAACCAGGGACACGCATCTCTGACAGTCAGTGGTAACCAGGGAAACCCACCTGCGACCATGTTAACCAAGGACACCCCTCCTGTGACAGTCAGTGGTAACCAGGGACACAGTTCCTGTGCCAGTGGTAACCAAGGACACCCCTCCTGTGACAATGGTACCCAGGGACAGCCCTCCTGTGACAGTCGGTGGTAACCAGGGAAAACCACCTGCAACCATGGTAACCAAGGACACCCCTACCACAGTCACTCGTAACCAAGGACACCTCTCCTGTGACCGTGGCTACCAGGGACACGCATCTCTGACAGTCGGTGGTAACCAGGGAAACCCACCTGTGACATTCACAGTGCCCAGGGACACCTGCCTGTGACAGTCGGTGGTAACCAAGGACACGCATTTCTGACAGTCGGTGGTAACCAGGGAAACCCATCTGTGACCATGGTAACCAAGGACACCCCTCCTGTGACAATGGTATCCATGGACAGCCCTACTGTGACAGTCGGTGGTAACGAGGGAAACACACCTGTGACCATGGTAACCAAGGACACCCCTACCCACAGTCACTGGTAACCAAGGACACCTCTCCTGTGACCGTGGTTACCAGGGACACGCATCTCTGACAGTCGGTGGTAACCAGGGAAACCCACCTGTGACCACGGTAACCAAGGACACCCCTCCTGTGACAATAGTACCCAGGGACAGCCCTCCTGTGACAGTCGGTAGTAACCAGGGAAACCCACTTGTGACCATGGTAACCAAGGACACCCCTACTCACAGTCACTCGTAACCAAGGACACCTCTCCTGTGACCGTGGTTACCAGGACACGCACATATGACAGTCGGTGGTAACCAGGGACAGGCATTTCTGACAGTCAGTGGTAACCAGGGAAACCCACCTGCAACCATGGTAACCAAGGACACCCCTCCTGTGACAGTCAGTGGTAACCAGGCAAACACCTCCTGTGCCAGTGGTAACCAAGGACACCCCTCCTGTCACAATGGTACCCAGGGACAGCCCTCCTGTGACAGTCAGTGGTAACCATGTACACTCACCTGTGACAGTCGGTGGTAACCAGGGAAACCCACCTGTGACATTCACAGTGCCCAGGGACACCGGCCTGTGACAGTCGGTGGTAACCAGGGAGACGCATCTCTGACAGTCGGTGGTAACCAGGGAAACCCACCTGTGACCATGGTAACCAAGGACACCCCTCCTGTGACAATGGTACCAAGGGACAGCCCTCCTGTGACAGTCGGTGGTAACCAGGGAAAACCACCTGTGACCATGGTAACCAAGGACACCCCTACCCACAGTCACTGGTAAGCAAGGACACCTCTCCTGTGACTGTGGTTATCAGGGAGACGCATCTCTGACAGTCGGTGGTAACCAGGGAAACCCACCTGTGACCATGGTAACCAAGGACACCCCTCCTGTGACAATGGTACCCAGGGACAGCCCTACTGTGACAGTCGGTGGTAACCAGGGAAACCCACCTGTGACCATGGTAACCAAGGACACCCCTCCTGTGACAATGGTACCCAGGGACAGCCATCCTGTGACAGTCGGTGGTAACCAGGGAAACCCACCTGTGACATTCACAGTGCCCAGGGACACCTGCCTGTGACAGTCGGTGGTAACCAGGGACACATATTTCTGACAGTCGGTGGTAACCAGGGAAACCCACCTGTGACCATGGTAACCAAGGACACCCCTCCTGTGACAATGGTATCCATGGACAGCCCTCCTGTGACAGTCGGTGGTAACAAGGGAAACACACCTGTGACCAGGGTAACCAAGGACACCCCTACCCACAGTCACTGGTAACCAAGGACACCTCTCCTGTGACCATGGTTACCAGGGACACGCATCTCTGACAGTCGGTGGTAACCAGGGAAACCCACCTGTGACGACGGTAACCAAGGACACCCCTCCTGTGACAATAGTACCCACAGACAGCCCTCCTGTGACAGTCGGTGGTAACCAGGGAAACCCACCTGTGACCATGGTAACCAAGGACACCCCAACCCACAGTCACTGGTAACCAAGGACACCTCTCCTGTGACTGTGGTTACCAGGACACGCACATATGACAGTCGGTGGTAACCAGGGACACGCATTTCAGACAGTCAGTGGTAACCAGGGAAACCCACCTGCAATCATGGTAACCAAGGACACCCCTCCTGTGACAGTCAGTGGTAACCAGCCAAACACATCCTGTGCCAGTGGCAACCAAGGACACCCCTCCTGTCACAATGGTACCCAGGGACAGCCCTCCTGTGACAGTCAGTGGTAACCATGTACACTCACCTGTGACAGTCGGTGGTAACCAGGGAAACCCACCTGTGACATTCACAGTGCACAGGGACACCGGCCTGTGACAGTCGGTGGTAACCAGGGAGACGCATCTCTGACAGTCGGTGGTAACCAGGGAAACACACCTGTGACCATGGTAACCAAGGACACCCCTACCCACAGTCACTGGTAACCAAGGACACCTCTCCTGTGACCGTGGTTACCAGGACACGCACATATGACAGTCGGTGGTAACCAGGGACACGCATTTCTGACAGTCGGTGGTAACCAGGGAAACCCACCTGTGACCATGGTAACCAAGGACACCCCTCTGTGACAATGGTACCCAGGGACAGCCTTCCTGTGACAGTCGGTGGTAACCAGGGAAACACACCTGTGACCATGGTAACCAAGGACACCCCTACCCACTGTCACTGGTAACCAAGGACACCTCTCCTGTGACCGTGGTTATCAGGGAGACGCATCTCTGACAGTCGGTGGTAACCAGGGAAACCCACCTGTGACATTCACAGTGCCCAGGGACACCGGCCTGTGACAGTCGGTGGTAACCAGGGAGACGCATCTCTGACAGTCGGTGGTAACCAGGGAAACCCACCTGTCGCCATGGTAACCAAGGACCCACCTACTGTGACAGTCACTGGTAACCACGGACACCTCTCCTGTGACCGTGGTTACCAGGGACACGCATATATGACAGTCGGTGGTAACCAGGGTCACGCATCTCTGACAGTCAGTGGTAACCAGGGAAACCCACCTGCGACCATGGTAACCAAGGACACCCTTCCTGTGACAGTCAGTGGTAACCAGGGACACACCTCCTGTGCCAGTGGTAACCAAGGACACCCCTCCTGTCACAATGGTACCAGGGACAGCCCTCCTGTGACAGTCGGTGGTAACCAGGGAAACCCACCTGTGACCATGGTAACCAAGGACACCCCTCCTGTGACAATGGTACCCCGGGACAGCCCTCCTGTGACAGTCGGTGGTAACCAGGGAAACCCACCTGTGACCATGGTAACCAAGGACACCCCTCCTGTGACAATGGTACCCAGGGACAGCCATCCTGTGACAGTTGGTGGTAACCAGGGAAACCCACCTGTGACATTCACAGTGCCCAGGGACACCGGCCTGTGACAGTCGGTGGTAACCAGGGACACGCATCTCTGACTGTCGGTGGTAACCAGGGAAACCCACCTGTGACCATGGTAACCAAGGACACACCTACTGTGACAGTCACTGGTAACCACGGACACTTCTCCTGTGACCGTGGCTACCAGGGACACGCACATATGACAGTCGGTGGTAACCAGGGACATGCATCTCTGACAGTCAGTGGTAACCAGGGAAACCCACCTGTCGCCATGGTAACCAAGGACCCACCTACTGTGACAGTCACTGGTAACCACGGACACCTCTCCTGTGACCGTGGTTACCAGGGACACGCATATATGACAGTCGGTGGTAACCAGGGACACGCATCTCTGACAGTCAGTGGTAACCAGGGAAACCCACCTGCGACCATGGTAACCAAGGACACCCTTCCTGTGACAGTCAGTGGTAACCAGGGACACACCTCCTGTGCCAGTGGTAACCAAGGACACCCCTCCTGTCACAATGGTACCAGGGACAGCCCTCCTGTGACAGTCGGTGGTAACCAGGGAAACCCACCTGTGACCATGGTAACAAAGGACACCCCTCCTGTGACAATGGTACCCCGGGACAGCCCTCCTGTGACAGTCGGTGGTAACCAGGGAAACCCACCTGTGACCATGGTAACCAAGGACACCCCTCCTGTGACAATGGTACCCAGGGACAGCCATCCTGTGACAGTTGGTGGTAACCAGGGAAACCCACCTGTGACATTCACAGTGCCCAGGGACACCGGCCTGTGACAGTCGGTGGTAACCAGGGACACGCATCTCTGACAGTCGGTGGTAACCAGGGAAACCCACCTGTGACCATGGTAACCAAGGACACACCTACTGTGACAGTCACTGGTAACCACGGACACCTCTCCTGTGACCGTGGCTACCACGGACACGCACATATGACAGTCGGTGGTAACCAGGGACACGCATCTCTGACAGTCGGTGGTAACAAGGGAAACCCACCTGTCGCCATGGTAACCAAGGACCCACCTACTGTGACAGTCACTGGTAACCACGGACACCTCTCCTGTGACCGTGGTTACCAGGGACACGCATATATGACAGTCGGTGGTAAACAGGGACACGCATCTATGACAGTCAGTGGTAACCAGGGAAACCCACCTGTGACCATGGTAACCAAGGACACCCCTCCTGTGACAATGGTACCCAGGGACAGCCATCCTGTGACAGTCGGTGGTAACCAGGGAAACCCACCTGTGACATTCACAGTGCCCAGGGACACGTGCCTGTGACAGTCGGTGGTAACCAGGGACACATATTTCTGACAGTCGGTGGTAACCAGGGAAACCCACCTGTGACCATGGTAACCAAGGACACCCCTCCTGTGACAATGGTATCCATGGACAGCCCTCCTGTGACAGTCGGTGGTAACAAGGGAAACCCACCTGTGACCATGGTAACCAAGGACACCCCTACCCACAGTCACTGGTAACCAAGGACACCTCTCCTGTGACCATGGTTACCAGGGACACGCATCTCTGACAGTCGGTGGTAACCAGGGAAACCCACCTGTGACCACGGTAACCAAGGACACCCCTCCTGTGACAATAGTACCCACAGACAGCCCTCCTGTGACAGTCGGTGGTAACCAGGGAAACCCACCTGTGACATTCACAGTGCCCAGGGACACCGGCCTGTGACAGTCGGTGGTAACCAGGGAGACGCATCTCTGACAGTCGGTGGTAACCAGGGAAACCAACCTGTGACCATGGTAACCAAGGACACCCCTCAGTGACAATGGTACCCAGGGACAGCCCTCCTGTGACAGTCGGTGGTAACCAGGGAAACACACCTGTGACCATGGTAACCAAGGACACCCCTACCCACTGTCACTGGTAACCAAGGACACCTCTCCTGTGACCGTGGTTACCAGGGACACGCATATATGACAGTCGGTGGTAACCAGGGACAGGCATTTCTGACAGTCAGTGGTAACCAGGGAAACCCACCTGCAATCATGGTAACCAAGGACACCCCTCCTGTGACAGTCAGTGGTAACCAGGCAAACACCTCCTGTGCCAGTGGCAACCAAGGACACCCCTCCTGTGACAATGGTACCCAGGGACAGCCGTCCTGTGACAGTCGGTGGTAACCAGGGAAACCCACCTGTGACATTCACAGTGCCCAGGGACACCGGCCTGTGACAGTCGGTGGTAATCAGGGACACGCATCTCTGACAGTCGGTGGTAACCAGGGAAACCCACCTGTGACCATGGTAACCAAGGACACACCTACTGTGACAGTCACTGGTAACCACGGACACCTCTCCTGTGACCGTGGCTACCAGGGACACGCACATATGACAGTCGGTGGTAACCAGGGACACGCATCTCTGACAGTCAGTGGTAACCAGGGAAACCCACCTGTCGCCATGGTAACCAAGGACCCACCTACTGTGACAGTCACTGGTAACCACGGACACCTCTCCTGTGACCGTGGTTACCAGGGACACGCATATATGACAGTCGGTGGTAACCAGGGACACGCATCTCTGACAGTCAGTGGTAACCAGGGAAACCCACCTGCGACCATGTTAACCAAGGACACCCTTCCTGTGACAGTCAGTGGTAACCAGGGACACACCTCCTGTGCCAGTGGTAACCAAGGACACCCCTCCTGTCACAATGGTACCAGGGACAGCCCTCCTGTGACAGTCGGTGGTAACCAGGGAAACCCACCTGTGACCATGGTAACCAAGGACACCCCTCCTGTGACAATGGTACCCCGGGACAGCCCTCCTGTGACAGTCGGTGGTAACCAGGGAAACCCATCTGTGACCATGGTAACCAATGACACCCCTCCTGTGACAATGGTACCCAGGGACAGCCATCCTGTGACAGTCGGTGGTAACCAGGGAAACCCACCTGTGACATTCACAGTGCCCAGGGACACCGGCCTGTGACAGTCGGTGGTAACCAGGGAGACGCATCTCTGACAGTCGGTGGTAACCAGGGAAACCAACCTGTGACCATGGTAACCAAGGACACCCCTCAGTGACAATGGTACCCAGGGACAGCCCTCCTGTGACAGTCGGTGGTAACCAGGGAAACACACCTGTGACCATGGTAACCAAGGACACCCCTACCCACTGTCACTGGTAACCAAGGACACGTCTCCTGTGACCGTGGTTATCAGGGAGACGCATCTCTGACAGTCGGTGGTAACCAGGGAAACCCACCTGTGACCATGGTAACCAAGGACACCCCTCCTGTGACAATGGTACCCAGGGACAGCCCTCCTGTGACAGTCGGTGGTAACCAGGGAAACCCACCTGTGACCATGGTAACCAAGTACACCCCTCCTGTGACAATGGTACCCAGGGACAGCCCTCCTGTGACAGTCGGTGGTAACCAGGGAAACCCACCTGTGACCATGGTAACCAAGGACACACCTACTGTGACAGTCAATGGTAACCACGGACACCTCTCCTGTGACCGTGGCTACCAGGGACACGCACATATGACAGTCGGTGGTAACCAGGGACACGCATCTCTGACAGTCAGTGGTAACCAGGGAAACCCACCTGCGACCATGTTAACCAAGGACACCCCTCCTGTGACAGTCAGTGGTAACCAGGGACACAGTTCCTGTGCCAGTGGTAACCAAGGACACCCCTCCTGTGACAATGGTACCCAGGGACAGCCCTCCTGTGACAGTCGGTGGTAACCAGGGAAAACCACCTGCAACCATGGTAACCAAGGACACCCCTACCACAGTCACTCGTAACCAAGGACACCTCTCCTGTGACCGTGGTTACCAGGACACGCACATATGACAGTCGGTGGTAACCAGGGACACGCATCTCTGACAGTCAGTGGTAACCAGGGAAACCCACCTGCGACCATGGTAACCAAGGACACCCCTCCTGTCACAGTCAGTGGTAACCAGGGACACATCTCCTGTGCCAGTTGTAACCAAGGACACCCCTCCTGTGACAATGGTACCCAGGGACAGCCTTCCTGTGACAGTCGGTGGTAACCAGGGAAACACACCTGTGACCATGGTAACCAAGGACACCCCTACCCACTGTCACTGGTAACCAAGGACACCTCTCCTGTGACCGTGGTTACCAGGACACGCACATATGACAGTCGGTGGTAACCAGGGACACGCATCTCTGACAGTCAGTGGTAACCAGGGAAACCCACCTGCGACCATGGTAACCAAGGACACCCCTCCTGTCACAGTCAGTGGTAACCAGGGACACATCTCCTGTGCCAGTTGTAACCAAGGACACCCCTCCTGTGACAATGGTACCCAGGGACAGCCTTCCTGTGACAGTCGGTGGTAACCAGGGAAACACACCTGTGACCATGGTAACCAAGGACACCCCTACCCACTGTCACTGGTAACCAAGGACACGTCTCCTGTGACCGTGGTTATCAGGGAGACGCATCTCTGACAGTCGGTGGTAACCAGGGAAACCCACCTGTGACCATGGTAACCAAGGACACCCCTCCTGTGACAATGGTACCCAGGGACAGCCCTCCTGTGACAGTCGGTGGTAACCAGGGAAACCCACCTGTGACCATGGTAACCAAGGACACCCCTCCTGTGACAATGGTACCCAGGGACAGCCCTCCTGTGACAGTCAGTGGTAACCAGGGAAACCCACCTGTGACCATGGTAACCAAGGACACACCTACTGTGACAGTCAATGGTAACCACGGACACCTCTCCTGTGACCGTGGCTACCAGGGACACGCACATATGACAGTCGGTGGTAACCAGGGACACGCATCTCTGACAGTCAGTGGTAACCAGGGAAACCCACCTGCGACCATGTTAACCAAGGACACCCCTCCTGTGACAGTCAGTGGTAACCAGGGACACAGTTCCTGTGCCAGTGGTAACCAAGGACACCCCTCCTGTGACAATGGTACCCAGGGACAGCCCTCCTGTGACAGTCGGTGGTAACCAGGGAAAACCACCTGCAACCATGGTAACCAAGGACACCCCTACCACAGTCACTCGTAACCAAGGACACCTCTCCTGTGACCGTGGCTACCAGGGACACGCATCTCTGACAGTCGGTGGTAACCAGGGAAACCCACCTGTGACATTCACAGTGCCCAGGGACACCTGCCTGTGACAGTCGGTGGTAACCAAGGACACGCATTTCTGACAGTCGGTGGTAACCAGGGAAACCCATCTGTGACCATGGTAACCAAGGACACCCCTCCTGTGACAATGGTATCCATGGACAGCCCTACTGTGACAGTCGGTGGTAACGAGGGAAACACACCTGTGACCATGGTAACCAAGGACACCCCTACCCACAGTCACTGGTAACCAAGGAAACCTCTCCTGTGACCGTGGTTACCAGGGACACGCATCTCTGACAGTCGGTGGTAACCAGGGAAACCCACCTGTGACCACGGTAACCAAGGACACCCCTCCTGTGACAATAGTACCCAGGGACAGCCCTCCTGTGACAGTCGGTAGTAACCAGGGAAACCCACTTGTGACCATGGTAACCAAGGACACCCCTACTCACAGTCACTCGTAACCAAGGACACCTCTCCTGTGACCGTGGTTACCAGGACACGCACATATGACAGTCGGTGGTAACCAGGGACAGGCATTTC
Organism: Rangifer tarandus platyrhynchus; assembly: GCA_949782905.1. Taxonomy (NCBI): domain Eukaryota; kingdom Metazoa; phylum Chordata; class Mammalia; order Artiodactyla; family Cervidae; genus Rangifer; species Rangifer tarandus. The sequence continues at coordinate 45,000,637 of OX460344.1, forward strand.
TGACAGTCAGTGGTAACCAGGGAAACCCACCTGCAACCATGGTAACCAAGGACACCCCTCCTGTGACAGTCAGTGGTAACCAGGCAAACACCTCCTGTGCCAGTGGTAACCAAGGACACCCCTCCTGTCACAATGGTACCCAGGGACAGCCCTCCTGTGACAGTCAGTGGTAACCATGTACACTCACCTGTGACAGTCGGTGGTAACCAGGGAAACCCACCTGTGACATTCACAGTGCCCAGGGACACCGGCCTGTGACAGTCGGTGGTAACCAGGGAGACGCATCTCTGACAGTCGGTGGTAACCAGGGAAACCCACCTGTGACCATGGTAACCAAGGACACCCCTCCTGTGACAATGGTACCAAGGGACAGCCCTCCTGTGACAGTCGGTGGTAACCAGGGAAAACCACCTGTGACCATGGTAACCAAGGACACCCCTACCCACAGTCACTGGTAAGCAAGGACACCTCTCCTGTGACTGTGGTTATCAGGGAGACGCATCTCTGACAGTCGGTGGTAACCAGGGAAACCCACCTGTGACCATGGTAACCAAGGACACCCCTCCTGTGACAATGGTACCCAGGGACAGCCCTCCTGTGACAGTCGGTGGTAACCAGGGAAACCCACCTGTGACCATGGTAACCAAGGACACCCCTCCTGTGACAATGGTACCCAGGGACAGCCATCCTGTGACAGTCGGTGGTAACCAGGGAAACCCACCTGTGACATTCACAGTGCCCAGGGACACCTGCCTGTGACAGTCGGTGGTAACCAGGGACACATATTTCTGACAGTCGGTGGTAACCAGGGAAACCCACCTGTGACCATGGTAACCAAGGACACCCCTCCTGTGACAATGGTATCCATGGACAGCCCTCCTGTGACAGTCGGTGGTAACAAGGGAAACACACCTGTGACCAGGGTAACCAAGGACACCCCTACCCACAGTCACTGGTAACCAAGGACACCTCTCCTGTGACCATGGTTACCAGGGACACGCATCTCTGACAGTCGGTGGTAACCAGGGAAACCCACCTGTGACCACGGTAACCAAGGACACCCCTCCTGTGACAATAGTACCCACAGACAGCCCTCCTGTGACAGTCGGTGGTAACCAGGGAAACCCACCTGTGACCATGGTAACCAAGGACACCCCAACCCACAGTCACTGGTAACCAAGGACACCTCTCCTGTGACTGTGGTTACCAGGACACGCACATATGACAGTCGGTGGTAACCAGGGAGAGGCATTTCAGACAGTCAGTGGTAACCAGGGAAACCCACCTGCAATCATGGTAACCAAGGACACCCCTCCTGTGACAGTCAGTGGTAACCAGCCAAACACATCCTGTGCCAGTGGCAACCAAGGACACCCCTCCTGTCACAATGGTACCCAGGGACAGCCCTCCTGTGACAGTCAGTGGTAACCATGTACACTCACCTGTGACAGTCGGTGGTAACCAGGGAAACCCACCTGTGACATTCACAGTGCACAGGGACACCGGCCTGTGACAGTCGGTGGTAACCAGGGAGACGCATCTCTGACAGTCGGTGGTAACCAGGGAAACACACCTGTGACCATGGTAACCAAGGACACCCCTACCCACAGTCACTGGTAACCAAGGACACCTCTCCTGTGACCGTGGTTACCAGGACACGCACATATGACAGTCGGTGGTAACCAGGGACACGCATTTCTGACAGTCGGTGGTAACCAGGGAAACCCACCTGTGACCATGGTAACCAAGGACACCCCTCTGTGACAATGGTACCCAGGGACAGCCTTCCTGTGACAGTCGGTGGTAACCAGGGAAACACACCTGTGACCATGGTAACCAAGGACACCCCTACCCACTGTCACTGGTAACCAAGGACACCTCTCCTGTGACCGTGGTTATCAGGGAGACGCATCTCTGACAGTCGGTGGTAACCAGGGAAACCCACCTGTGACATTCACAGTGCCCAGGGACACCGGCCTGTGACAGTCGGTGGTAACCAGGGAGACGCATCTCTGACAGTCGGTGGTAACCAGGGAAACCCACCTGTCGCCATGGTAACCAAGGACCCACCTACTGTGACAGTCACTGGTAACCACGGACACCTCTCCTGTGACCGTGGTTACCAGGGACACGCATATATGACAGTCGGTGGTAACCAGGGTCACGCATCTCTGACAGTCAGTGGTAACCAGGGAAACCCACCTGCGACCATGGTAACCAAGGACACCCTTCCTGTGACAGTCAGTGGTAACCAGGGACACACCTCCTGTGCCAGTGGTAACCAAGGACACCCCTCCTGTCACAATGGTACCAGGGACAGCCCTCCTGTGACAGTCGGTGGTAACCAGGGAAACCCACCTGTGACCATGGTAACCAAGGACACCCCTCCTGTGACAATGGTACCCCGGGACAGCCCTCCTGTGACAGTCGGTGGTAACCAGGGAAACCCACCTGTGACCATGGTAACCAAGGACACCCCTCCTGTGACAATGGTACCCAGGGACAGCCATCCTGTGACAGTTGGTGGTAACCAGGGAAACCCACCTGTGACATTCACAGTGCCCAGGGACACCGGCCTGTGACAGTCGGTGGTAACCAGGGACACGCATCTCTGACTGTCGGTGGTAACCAGGGAAACCCACCTGTGACCATGGTAACCAAGGACACACCTACTCTGACAGTCACTGGTAACCACGGACACTTCTCCTGTGACCGTGGCTACCAGGGACACGCACATATGACAGTCGGTGGTAACCAGGGACACATATTTCTGACAGTCGGTGGTAACCAGGGAAACCCACCTGTGACCATGGTAACCAAGGACACCCCTCCTGTGACAATGGTATCCATGGACAGCCCTCCTGTGACAGTCGGTGGTAACAAGGGAAACCCACCTGTGACCATGGTAACCAAGGACACCCCTACCCACAGTCACTGGTAACCAAGGACACCTCTCCTGTGACCATGGTTACCAGGGACACGCATCTCTGACAGTCGGTGGTAACCAGGGAAACCCACCTGTGACCACGGTAACCAAGGACACCCCTCCTGTGACAATAGTACCCACAGACAGCCCTCCTGTGACAGTCGGTGGTAACCAGGGAAACCCACCTGTGACATTCACAGTGCCCAGGGACACCGGCCTGTGACAGTCGGTGGTAACCAGGGAGACGCATCTCTGACAGTCGGTGGTAACCAGGGAAACCAACCTGTGACCATGGTAACCAAGGACACCCCTCAGTGACAATGGTACCCAGGGACAGCCCTCCTGTGACAGTCGGTGGTAACCAGGGAAACACACCTGTGACCATGGTAACCAAGGACACCCCTACCCACTGTCACTGGTAACCAAGGACACCTCTCCTGTGACCGTGGTTACTAGGGACACGCATATATGACAGTCGGTGGTAACCAGGGACAGGCATTTCTGACAGTCAGTGGTAACCAGGGAAACCCACCTGCAATCATGGTAACCAAGGACACCCCTCCTGTGACAGTCAGTGGTAACCAGGCAAACACCTCCTGTGCCAGTGGCAACCAAGGACACCCCTCCTGTGACAATGGTACCCAGGGACAGCCGTCCTGTGACAGTCGGTGGTAACCAGGGAAACCCACCTGTGACATGCACAGTGCCCAGGGACACCGGCCTGTGACAGTCGGTGGTAATCAGGGACACGCATCTCTGACAGTCGGTGGTAACCAGGGAAACCCACCTGTGACCATGGTAACCAAGGACACACCTACTGTGACAGTCACTGGTAACCACGGACACCTCTCCTGTGACCGTGGCTACCAGGGACACGCACATATGACAGTCGGTGGTAACCAGGGACACGCATCTCTGACAGTCAGTGGTAACCAGGGAAACCCACCTGTCGCCATGGTAACCAAGGACCCACCTACTGTGACAGTCACTGGTAACCACGGACACCTCTCCTGTGACCGTGGTTACCAGGGACACGCATATATGACAGTCGGTGGTAACCAGGGACACGCATCTCTGACAGTCAGTGGTAACCAGGGAAACCCACCTGCGACCATGTTAACCAAGGACACCCTTCCTGTGACAGTCAGTGGTAACCAGGGACACACCTCCTGTGCCAGTGGTAACCAAGGACACCCCTCCTGTCACAATGGTACCAGGGACAGCCCTCCTGTGACAGTCGGTGGTAACCAGGGAAACCCACCTGTGACCATGGTAACCAAGGACACCCCTCCTGTGACAATGGTACCCCGGGACAGCCCTCCTGTGACAGTCGGTGGTAACCAGGGAAACCCATCTGTGACCATGGTAACCAATGACACCCCTCCTGTGACAATGGTACCCAGGGACAGCCATCCTGTGACAGTCGGTGGTAACCAGGGAAACCCACCTGTGACATTCACAGTGCCCAGGGACACCGGCCTGTGACAGTCGGTGGTAACCAGGGAGACGCATCTCTGACAGTCGGTGGTAACCAGGGAAACCAACCTGTGACCATGGTAACCAAGGACACCCCTCAGTGACAATGGTACCCAGGGACAGCCCTCCTGTGACAGTCGGTGGTAACCAGGGAAACACACCTGTGACCATGGTAACCAAGGACACCCCTACCCACTGTCACTGGTAACCAAGGACACGTCTCCTGTGACCGTGGTTATCAGGGAGACGCATCTCTGACAGTCGGTGGTAACCAGGGAAACCCACCTGTGACCATGGTAACCAAGGACACCCCTCCTGTGACAATGGTACCCAGGGACAGCCCTCCTGTGACAGTCGGTGGTAACCAGGGAAACCCACCTGTGACCATGGTAACCAAGGACACCCCTCCTGTGACAATGGTACCCAGGGACAGCCCTCCTGTGACAGTCGGTGGTAACCAGGGAAACCCACCTGTGACCATGGTAACCAAGGACACACCTACTGTGACAGTCAATGGTAACCACGGACACCTCTCCTGTGACCGTGGCTACCAGGGACACGCACATATGACAGTCGGTGGTAACCAGGGACACGCATCTCTGACAGTCAGTGGTAACCAGGGAAACCCACCTGCGACCATGTTAACCAAGGACACCCCTCCTGTGACAGTCAGTGGTAACCAGGGACACAGTTCCTGTGCCAGTGGTAACCAAGGACACCCCTCCTGTGACAATGGTACCCAGGGACAGCCCTCCTGTGACAGTCGGTGGTAACCAGGGAAAACCACCTGCAACCATGGTAACCAAGGACACCCCTACCACAGTCACTCGTAACCAAGGACACCTCTCCTGTGACCGTGGTTACCAGGACACGCACATATGACAGTCGGTGGTAACCAGGGACACGCATCTCTGACAGTCAGTGGTAACCAGGGAAACCCACCTGCGACCATGGTAACCAAGGACACCCCTCCTGTCACAGTCAGTGGTAACCAGGGACACATCTCCTGTGCCAGTTGTAACCAAGGACACCCCTCCTGTGACAATGGTACCCAGGGACAGCCCTCCTGTGACAGTCAGTGGTAACCATGTACACTCAACTGTGACAGTCGGTGGTAACCAGGGAAACCCACCTGTGACATTCACAGTGCCCAGGGACACCTGCCTGTGACAGTCGGTGGTAACCAAGGACACGCATTTCTGACAGTCGGTGGTAACCAGGGAAACCCACCTGTGACCATGGTAACCAAGGACACCCCTCCTGTGACAATGGTATCCATGGACAGCCCTACTGTGACAGTCGGTGGTAACGAGGGAAACACACCTGTGACCATGGTAACCAAGGACACCCCTACCCACAGTCACTGGTAACCAAGGACACCTCTCCTGTGACCGTGGTTACCAGGGACACGCATCTCTGACAGTCGGTGGTAACCAGGGAAACCCACCTGTGACCACGGTAACCAAGGACACCCCTCCTGTGACAATAGTACCCAGGGACAGCCCTCCTGTGACAGTCGGTAGTAACCAGGGAAACCCACTTGTGACCATGGTAACCAAGGACACCCCTACCCACAGTCACTCGTAACCAAGGACACCTCTCCTGTGACCGTGGTTACCAGGACACGCACATATGACAGTCGGTGGTAACCAGGGACAGGCATTTCTGACAGTCAGTGGTAACCAGGGAAACCCACCTGCAACCATGGTAACCAAGGACACCCCTCCTGTGACAGTCAGTGGTAACCAGGCAAACACCTCCTGTGCCAGTGGTAACCAAGGACACCCCTCCTGTCACAATGGTACCCAGGGACAGCCCTCCTGTGACAGTCAGTGGTAACCATGTACACTCACCTGTGACAGTCGGTGGTAACCAGGGAAACCCACCTGTGACATTCACAGTGCCCAGGGACACCGGCCTGTGACAGTCGGTGGTAACCAGGGAGACGCATCTCTGACAGTCGGTGGTAACCAGGGAAACCCACCTGTGACCATGGTAACCAAGGACACCCCTCCTGTGACAATGGTACCAAGGGACAGCCCTCCTGTGACAGTCGGTGGTAACCAGGGAAAACCACCTGTGACCATGGTAACCAAGGACACCCCTACCCACAGTCACTGGTAAGCAAGGACACCTCTCCTGTGACTGTGGTTATCAGGGAGACGCATCTCTGACAGTCGGTGGTAACCAGGGAAACCCACCTGTGACCATGGTAACCAAGGACACCCCTCCTGTGACAATGGTACCCAGGGACAGCCCTCCTGTGACAGTCGGTGGTAACCAGGGAAACCCACCTGTGACCATGGTAACCAAGGACACCCCTCCTGTGACAATGGTACCCAGGGACAGCCATCCTGTGACAGTCGGTGGTAACCAGGGAAACCCACCTGTGACATTCACAGTGCCCAGGGACACCTGCCTGTGACAGTCGGTGGTAACCAGGGACACATATTTCTGACAGTCGGTGGTAACCAGGGAAACCCACCTGTGACCATGGTAACCAAGGACACACCTACTGTGACAGTCACTGGTAACCACGGACACCTCTCCTGTGACCGTGGCTACCACGGACACGCACATATGACAGTCGGTGGTAACCAGGGACACGCATCTCTGACAGTCGGTGGTAACAAGGGAAACCCACCTGTCGCCATGGTAACCAAGGACCCACCTACTGTGACAGTCACTGGTAACCACGGACACCTCTCCTGTGACCGTGGTTACCAGGGACACGCATATATGACAGTCGGTGGTAAACAGGGACACGCATCTATGACAGTCAGTGGTAACCAGGGAAACCCACCTGTGACCATGGTAACCAAGGACACCCCTCCTGTGACAATGGTACCCAGGGACAGCCATCCTGTGACAGTCGGTGGTAACCAGGGAAACCCACCTGTGACATTCACAGTGCCCAGGGACACGTGCCTGTGACAGTCGGTGGTAACCAGGGACACATATTTCTGACAGTCGGTGGTAACCAGGGAAACCCACCTGTGACCATGGTAACCAAGGACACCCCTCCTGTGACAATGGTATCCATGGACAGCCCTCCTGTGACAGTCGGTGGTAACAAGGGAAACCCACCTGTGACCATGGTAACCAAGGACACCCCTACCCACAGTCACTGGTAACCAAGGACACCTCTCCTGTGACCATGGTTACCAGGGACACGCATCTCTGACAGTCGGTGGTAACCAGGGAAACCCACCTGTGACCACGGTAACCAAGGACACCCCTCCTGTGACAATAGTACCCACAGACAGCCCTCCTGTGACAGTCGGTGGTAACCAGGGAAACCCACCTGTGACATTCACAGTGCCCAGGGACACCGGCCTGTGACAGTCGGTGGTAACCAGGGAGACGCATCTCTGACAGTCGGTGGTAACCAGGGAAACCAACCTGTGACCATGGTAACCAAGGACACCCCTCAGTGACAATGGTACCCAGGGACAGCCCTCCTGTGACAGTCGGTGGTAACCAGGGAAACACACCTGTGACCATGGTAACCAAGGACACCCCTACCCACTGTCACTGGTAACCAAGGACACCTCTCCTGTGACCGTGGTTACCAGGGACACGCATATATGACAGTCGGTGGTAACCAGGGACAGGCATTTCTGACAGTCAGTGGTAACCAGGGAAACCCACCTGCAATCATGGTAACCAAGGACACCCCTCCTGTGACAGTCAGTGGTAACCAGGCACATTCCTCCTGTGCCAGTGGCAACCAAGGACACCCCTCCTGTGACAATGGTACCCAGGGACAGCCGTCCTGTGACAGTCGGTGGTAACCAGGGAAACCCACCTGTGACATTCACAGTGCCCAGGGACACCGGCCTGTGACAGTCGGTGGTAATCAGGGACACGCATCTCTGACAGTCGGTGGTAACCAGGGAAACCCACCTGTGACCATGGTAACCAAGGACACCCCTACCCACAGTCACTGGTAAGCAAGGACACCTCTCCTGTGACTGTGGTTATCAGGGAGACGCATCTCTGACAGTCGGTGGTAACCAGGGAAACCCACCTGTGACCATGGTAACCAAGGACACCCCTCCTGTGACAATGGTACCCAGGGACAGCCCTCCTGTGACAGTCGGTGGTAACCAGGGAAACCCACCTGTGACCATGGTAACCAAGGACACCCCTCCTGTGACAATGGTACCCAGGGACAGCCCTCCTGTGACAGTCGGTGGTAACCAGGGAAACCCACCTGTGACCATGGTAACCAAGGACACCCCTCCTGTGACAATGGTACCCAGGGACAGCCCTCCTGTGACAGTCGGTGGTAACCAGGGAAACCCACCTGTGACCATGGTAACCAAGGACACCCCTCCTGTGACAATGGTACCCAGGGACAGCCCTCCTGTGACAGTCGGTGGTAACCAGGGAAAACCACCTGTGACCATGGTAACCAAGGACACCCCTACCCACAGTCACTGGTAAGCAAGGACACCTCTCCTGTGACTGTGGTTATCAGGGAGACGCATCTCTGACAGTCGGTGGTAACCAGGGAAACCCACCTGTGACCATGGTAACCAAGGACACCCCTCCTGTGACAATGGTACCCAGGGACAGCCCTCCTGTGACAGTCGGTGGTAACCAGGGACACGCATCTCTGACAGTTGGTGGTAACCAGGGAAACCCACCTGTGACCATGGTAACCAAGGACACCCCTCTGTGACAATGGTACCCAGGGACAGCCCTCCTGTGACAGTCGGTGGTAACCAGGGAAACACACCTGTGACCATGGTAACCAAGGACACCCCTACCCACTGTCACTGGTAACCAAGGACACCTCTCCTGTGACCGTGGTTATCAGGGAGACGCATCTCTGACAGTCGGTGGTAACCAGGGCAACCCACCTGTGACATTCACAGTGCCCAGGGACACCGGCCTGTGACAGTCGGTGGTAACAAGGGAGACGCATCTCTGACAGTCGGTGGTAACCAGGGAAACCCACCTGTGACCATGGTAACCAAGGACACCCCTCTGTGACAATGGTACCCAGGGACAGCCCTCCTGTGACAGTCGGTGGTAACCAGGGAAACACACCTGTGACCATGGTAACCAAGGACACCCTTACCCACTGTCACTGGTAACCAAGGACACCTCTCCTGTGACCGTGGTTATCAGGGAGACGCATCTCTGACAGTCGGTGATAACCAGGGAATCCCACCTGTGACCATGGTAACCAAGGACAGCCCTCCTGTGACAATGGTACCCAGGGAGAGCCCTCCTGTGACAGTCGGTGGTAACCAGGGAAACCCACCTGTGACCATGGTAACCAAGGACACCCCTCCTGTGACAATGGTACCCAGGGACAGCCGTCCTGTGACAGTCGGTGGTAACCAGGGAAACCCACCTGTGACATTCACAGTGCCCAGGGACAACGGCCTGTGACAGTCGGTGGTAATCAGGGACACGCATCTCTGACAGTCGGTGGTAACCAGGGAAACCCACCTGTGACCATGGTAACCAAGGACACACCTACTGTGACAGTCACTGGTAACCACGGACACCTCTCCTGTGACCGTGGCTACCAGGGACACGCACATATGACAGTCGGTGGTAACCAGGGACACGCATCTCTGACAGTCAGTGGTAACCAGGGAAACCCACCTGCGACCATGTTAACCAAGGACACCCCTCCGGTGACAGTCAGTGGTAACCAGGGACACACCTCCTGTGCCAGTGGTAACCAAGGACACCCCTCCTGTGACAATGGTACCCAGGGACAGCCCTCCTGTGACAGTCGGTGGTAACCAGGGAAACCCACCTGTGACCATGGTAACCAAGGACACCCCTACCCACAGTCACTGGTAACCAAGGACACCTCTCCTGTGACCGTGGTTACCAGGACACGCACATATGACAGTCGGTGGTAACCAGGGACACGCATCTCTGACAGTCATTGGTAACCAGGGAAACCCACCTGCGACCATGGTAACCAAGGACACCCCTCCTGTGACAGTCAGTGGTAACCAGGGACACACCTCCTGTGCCAGTGGTAACCAAGGACACCCCTCCTGTGACAATGGTACCCAGGGACAGCCCTCCTGTGACAGTCGGTGGTAACCAGGGAAAACCACCTGTGACCATGGTAACCAAGGACACCCCTACCCACAGTCACTGGTAAGCAAGGACACCTCTCCTGTGACCGTGGTTATCAGGGAGACGCATCTCTGACAGTCGGTGGTAACCAGGGAAACCCACCTGTGACCATGGTAACCAAGGACACCCCTCCTTTGACAATGGTACACAGGGACAGCCCTCCTGTGACAGTCGGTGGTAACCAGGGAAACCCACCTGTGACCATGGTAACCAAGGACACCCCTCCTGTGACAATGGTACCCAGGGACAGCCATCCTGTGACAGTCGGTGGTAACCAGGGAAACCCACCTGTGACATTCACAGTGCCCAGGGACACCTGCCTGTGACAGTCGGTGGTAACCAGGGACACATATTTCTGACAGTCGGTGGTAAGCAGGGAAACCCACCTGTGACCATGGTAACCAAGGACACCCCTCCTGTGACAATGGTATCCATGGACAGCCCTCCTGTGACAGTCGGTGGTAACAAGGGAAACCCACCTGTGACCATGGTAACCAAGGACACCCCTACCCACAGTCACTGGTAACCAAGGACACCTCTCCTGTGACCATGGTTACCAGGGACACGCATCTCTGACAGTCGGTGGTAACCAGGGAAACACACCTGTGACCACGGTAACCAAGGACACCCCTCCTGTGACAATAGTACCCACGGACAGCCCTCCTGTGACAGTCGGTGGTAACCAGGGAAACCCACCTGTGACCATGGTAACCAAGGACACCCGTCCTGTGACAATGGTACCAAGGGACAGCCCTCCTGTGACAGTCGGTGGTAACCAGGGAAACCCACCTGTGACCATGGTAACCAAGGACACCCCTCCTGTGACAATGGAACCCAGGGACAGCCGTCCTGTGACAGTCGGTGGTAAACAGGGAGACGCATCTCTGACAGTCGGTGGTAACCAGGGAAACCCACCTGTGACCATGGTAACCAAGGACACCCCTCTGTGACAATGGTACCCAGGGACAGCCCTCCTGTGACAGTCGGTGGTAACCAGGGAAACACACCTGTGACCATGGTAACCAAGGACACCCCTACCCACAGTCACTGGTAACCAAGGACACCTCTCCTGTGACCGTGGTTATCAGGGAGACGCATCTCTGACAGTCGGTGGTAACCAGGGAAACCCACCTGTGACATTCACAGTGCCCAGGGACACCGGCCTGTGACAGTCGGTGGTAACCAGGGACACGCATCTCTGACAGTCAGTGGTAACCAGGGAAACCCACCTGCGACCATGTTAAACAAGGACACCCCTCCTGTGACAGTCAGTGGTAACCAGGGACACACCTCCTGTGCCAGTGGTAACCAAGGACACCCCTCCTGTGACAACGGTACCCAGGGACAGCCCTCCTGTGACAGTCGGTGGTAACCAGGGAAAACCACCTGTGAACATGGTAACCAAGGACACCCCTACCCACAGTCACTGGTAACCAAGGACACCTCTCCTGTGACCGTGGTTACCAGGACACGCACATATGACAGTCGGTGGTAACCAGGGACACGCATTTCTGACAGTCAGTGGTAACCAGGGAAACCCACCTGCGACCATGGTAACCAAGGACACCCCTCCTGTGACAGTCAGTGGTAACCAGGGACACACCTCCTGTGCTAGTGGTAACCAAGCACACCCCTCCTGTCACAATGGTACCCAGGGACAGCCCTCCTGTGACAGTCAGTGGTAACCATGTACACTCACCTGTGACAGTCGGTGGTAACCAGGGAAACCCACCTGTGACATTCACAGTGCCCAGGGACACCGGACTGGGACAGTCGGTGGTAACCAGGAAGACGCATCTCTGACAGTCGGTGGTAACCAGGGAAACCCACCTGTGACCATGGTAACCAAGGACACCCCTCTGTGACAATGGTACCCAGGGACAGCCCTCCTGTGACAGTCAGTGGTAACCAGGGAAACCCACCTGTGACCATGGTAACCAAGGACACCCCTCCTGTGACAATGGTACCCAGGGACAGCCCTCCTGTGACAGTCGGTGGTAATCAGGGAAACTCACCTGTGACATTCACAGTGCCCAGGGACACCGGCCTGTGACAGTCGGTGGTAACCAGGGACACGCAACTCTGAGAGTCGGTGGTAACCAGGGAAACCCACCTGTGACCATGGTAACCAAGGACACACCTACTGTGCCAGTCACTGGTAACCACGGACACCTCTCCTGTTACTGTGGTTACCAGGGACACGCACATATGACAGTCGGTGGTAACCAGGGACACGCATCTCTGACAGTCAGTGGTAACCAGGGAAACCCACCTGTGAACAAGTTAACCAAGGACACCCCTACCCACAGTCACTGGTAACCAAGGACACCTCTCCTGTGACCGTGGTTACCAGGACACGCACATATGACAGTCGGTGGTAACCAGGGACACGCATCTCTGACAGTCAGTGGTAACCAGGGAAACCCACCTGCGACCATGGTAACCAAGGACACCCCTCCTGTGACAGTCAGTGGTAACCAGGGACACACCTCCTGTGCCAGTGGTAACCAAGGACACCCCTACCCACAGTCACTGGTAACCAAGGACACCTCTCCTGTGACCGTGGTTATCAGGGAGACGCATCTCTGACAGTCGGTGTTAACCAGGGAAAACCACCTGTGACATTCACAGTGCCCAGGGACACCGGCCTGTGACAGTCGGTGGTAACCAGGGAGACGCATCTCTGACAGTCGGTGGTAACCAGGGAAACCAACCTGTGACCATGGTAACCAAGGACACCCCTCTGTGACAATGGTACCCACGGACAGCCCTCCTGTGACAGTCGGTGGTAACCAGGGAAACACACCTGTGACCATGGTAACCAAGGACACCCCTACCCACTGTCACTGGTAACCAAGGACACCTCTCCTGTGACCGTGGTTATCAGGGAGACGCATCTCTGACAGTCGGTGGTAACCAGGGAAACCCACCTGTGACCATGGTAACCAAGGACACCCCTCCTGTGACAATGGTACCCAGGGACAGCCCTCCTGTGACAGTCGGTGGTAACCAGGGAAACCCACCTGTGACCATGGTAACCAAGGACACCCCTCCTGTGACAATGGTACCCAGGGACAGCCATCTTGTGACAGTCGGTGGTAACCAGGGAAACCCACCTGTGACATTCACAGTGCCCAGGGACACCGGCCTGTGACAGTCGGTGGTAACCAGGGACACGCATCTCTGACAGTCGGTGGTAACCAGGGAAACCCACCTGTGACCATGGTAACCAAGGATAACCCTCTGTGACAATGGTACCCAGGGACAGCCCTCCTGTGACAGTCGGTGGTAACCAGGGAAACACACCTGTGACCATGGTAACCAAGGACACCCCTACCCACTGTCACTGGTAACCAAGGACACCTCTCCTGTGACCGTGGTTATCAGGGAGACGCATCTCTGACAGTCGGTGGTAACCAGGGCAACCCACCTGTGACATTCACAGTGCCCAGGGACACCGGCCTGTGACAGTCGGTGGTAACCAGGGAGACGCATCTCTGACAGTCGATGGTAACCAGGGAAACCCACCTGTGACCATGGTAACCAAGGACACCCCTCTGTGACAATGGTACCCAGGGACAGCCCTCCTGTGACAGTCGGTGGTAACCAGGGAAACACACCTGTGACCATGGTAACCAAGGACACCCCTACCCACTGTCACTGGTAACCAAGGACACCTCTCCTGTGACCGTGGTTATCAGGGAGACGCATCTCTGACAGTCGGTGATAACCAGGGAATCCCACCTGTGACCATGGTAACCAAGGACACCCCTCCTGTGACAATGGTACCCAGGGAGAGCCCTCCTGTGACAGTCGGTGGTAACCAGGGAAACCCACCTGTGACCATGGTAACCAAGGACACCCCTCCTGTGACAATGGTACCCAGGGACAGCCGTCCTGTGACAGTCGGTGGTAACCAGGGAAACCCACCTGTGACATTCACAGTGCCCAGGGACACCGGCCTGTGACAGTCGGTGGTAATCAGGGACACGCATCTCTGACAGTCGGTGGTAACCAGGGAAACCCACCTGTGACCATGGTAACCAAGGACACACCTACTGTGACAGTCACTGGTAACCACGGACACCTCTCCTGTGACCGTGGCTACCAGGGACACGCACATATGACAGTCGGTGGTAACCAGGGACACGCATCTCTGACAGTCAGTGGTAACGAGGGAAACCCACCTGCGACCATGGTAACCAAGGACACCCCTCCTGTGACAGTCAGTGGTAACCAGGGACACACCTCCTGTGCCAGTGGTAACCAAGGACACCCCTACCCACATTCACTGGTAACCAAGGACACCTCTCCTGTGACCGTGGTTATCAGGGAGACGCATCTCTGACAGTCGGTGGTAACCAGGGCAACCCACCTGTGACATTCACAGTGCCCAGGGACACCGGCCTGTGACAGTCGGTGGTAACCAGGGAGACGCATCTCTGACAGTCGGTGGTAACCAGGGAAACCCACCTGTGACCATGGTAACCAAGGACACCCCTCTGTGACAATGGTACCCAGGGACAGCCCTCCTGTGACAGTCGGTGGTAACCAGGGAAACACACCTGTGACCATGGTAACCAAGGACACCCCTACCCACTGTCACTGGTAACCAAGGACACCTCTCCTGTGACCGTGGTTATCAGGGAGACGCATCTCTGACAGTCGGTGATAACCAGGGAATCCCACCTGTGACCATGGTAACCAAGGACACCCCTCCTGTGACAATGGTACCCAGGGAGAGCCCTCCTGTGACAGTCGGTGGTAACCAGGGAAACCCACCTGTGACCATGGTAACCAAGGACACCCCTCCTGTGACAATGGTACCCAGGGACAGCCGTCCTGTGACAGTCGGTGGTAACCAGGGAAACCCACCTGTGACATTCACAGTGCCCAGGGACACCGGCCTGTGACAGTCGGTGGTAATCAGGGACACGCATCTCTGACAATCGGTGGTAACCAGGGAAACCCACCTGTGACCATGGTAACCAAGGACACACCTACTGTGACAGTCACTGGTAACCACGGACACCTCTCCTGTGACCGTGGCTACCAGGGACACGCACATATGACAGTCGGTGGTAACCAGGGACACGCATCTCTGACAGTCAGTGGTAACCAGGGAAACCCACCTGCGACCATGGTAACCAAGGACACCCCTCCTGTGACAGTCAGTGGTAACCAGGGACACACCTCCTGTGCCAGTGGTAACCAAGGACACCCCTACCCACATTCACTGGTAACCAAGGACACCTCTCCTGTGACCGTGGTTATCAGGGAGACGCATCTCTGACAGTCGGTGGTAACCAGGGAAACCCACCTGTGACATTCACAGTGCCCAGGGACACCGGCCTGTGACAGTCGGTGGTAACCAGGGAGACGCATCTCTGACAGTCGGTGGTAACCAGGGAAACCCACCTGTGACCATGGTAACCAAGGACACCCCTCTGTGACAATGGTACCCAGGGACAGCCCTCCTGTGACAGTCGGTGGTAACCAGGGAAACACACCTGTGACCATGGTAACCAAGGACACCCCTCCTGTGACAATGGTATCCATGGACAGCCCTCCTGTGACAGTCGGTGGTAACAAGGGAAACCCACCTGTGACCATGGTAACCAAGGACACCCCTACCCACAGTCACTGGTAACCAAGGACACCTCTCCTGTGACCATGGTTACCAGGGACACGCATCTCTGACAGTCGGTGGTAACCAGGGAAACCCACCTGTGACCACGGTAACCAAGGACACCCCTCCTGTGACAATAGTACCCACAGACAGCCCTCCTGTGACAGTCGGTGGTAACCAGGGAAACCCACCTGTGACATTCACAGTGCCCAGGGACACCGGCCTGTGACAGTCGGTGGTAACCAGGGAGACGCATCTCTGACAGTCGGTGGTAACCAGGGAAACCAACCTGTGACCATGGTAACCAAGGACACCCCTCAGTGACAATGGTACCCAGGGACAGCCCTCCTGTGACAGTCGGTGGTAACCAGGGAAACACACCTGTGACCATGGTAACCAAGGACACCCCTACCCACTGTCACTGGTAACCAAGGACACCTCTCCTGTGACCGTGGTTACCAGGGACACGCATATATGACAGTCGGTGGTAACCAGGGACAGGCATTTCTGACAGTCAGTGGTAACCAGGGAAACCCACCTGCAATCATGGTAACCAAGGACACCCCTCCTGTGACAGTCAGTGGTAACCAGGCAAACACCTCCTGTGCCAGTGGCAACCAAGGACACCCCTCCTGTGACAATGGTACCCAGGGACAGCCGTCCTGTGACAGTCGGTGGTAACCAGGGAAACCCACCTGTGACATTCACAGTGCCCAGGGACACCGGCCTGTGACAGTCGGTGGTAATCAGGGACACGCATCTCTGACAGTCGGTGGTAACCAGGGAAACCCACCTGTGACCATGGTAACCAAGGACACACCTACTGTGACAGTCACTGGTAACCACGGACACCTCTCCTGTGACCGTGGCTACCAGGGACACGCACATATGACAGTCGGTGGTAACCAGGGACACGCATCTCTGACAGTCAGTGGTAACCAGGGAAACCCACCTGTCGCCATGGTAACCAAGGACCCACCTACTGTGACAGTCACTGGTAACCACGGACACCTCTCCTGTGACCGTGGTGACCAGGGACACGCATATATGACAGTCGGTGGTAACCAGGGACACGCATCTCTGACAGTCAGTGGTAACCAGGGAAACCCACCTGCGACCATGTTAACCAAGGACACCCTTCCTGTGACAGTCAGTGGTAACCAGGGACACACCTCCTGTGCCAGTGGTAACCAAGGACACCCCTCCTGTCACAATGGTACCAGGGACAGCCCTCCTGTGACAGTCGGTGGTAACCAGGGAAACCCACCTGTGACCATGGTAACCAAGGACACCCCTCCTGTGACAATGGTACCCCGGGACAGCCCTCCTGTGACAGTCGGTGGTAACCAGGGAAACCCATCTGTGACCATGGTAACCAATGACACCCCTCCTGTGACAATGGTACCCAGGGACAGCCATCCTGTGACAGTCGGTGGTAACCAGGGAAACCCACCTGTGACATTCACAGTGCCCAGGGACACCGGCCTGTGACAGTCGGTGGTAACCAGGGAGACGCATCTCTGACAGTCGGTGGTAACCAGGGAAACCAACCTGTGACCATGGTAACCAAGGACACCCCTCAGTGACAATGGTACCCAGGGACAGCCCTCCTGTGACAGTCGGTGGTAACCAGGGAAACACACCTGTGACCATGGTAACCAAGGACACCCCTACCCACTGTCACTGGTAACCAAGGACACGTCTCCTGTGACCGTGGTTATCAGGGAGACGCATCTCTGACAGTCGGTGGTAACCAGGGAAACCCACCTGTGACCATGGTAACCAAGGACACCCCTCCTGTGACAATGGTACCCAGGGACAGCCCTCCTGTGACAGTCGGTGGTAACCAGGGAAACCCACCTGTGACCATGGTAACCAAGGACACCCCTCCTGTGACAATGGTACCCAGGGACAGCCCTCCTGTGACAGTCGGTGGTAACCAGGGAAACCCACCTGTGACCATGGTAACCAAGGACACACCTACTGTGACAGTCAATGGTAACCACGGACACCTCTCCTGTGACCGTGGCTACCAGGGACACGCACATATGACAGTCGGTGGTAACCAGGGACACGCATCTCTGACAGTCAGTGGTAACCAGGGAAACCCACCTGCGACCATGTTAACCAAGGACACCCCTCCTGTGACAGTCAGTGGTAACCAGGGACACAGTTCCTGTGCCAGTGGTAACCAAGGACACCCCTCCTGTGACAATGGTACCCAGGGACAGCCCTCCTGTGACAGTCGGTGGTAACCAGGGAAAACCACCTGCAACCATGGTAACCAAGGACACCCCTACCACAGTCACTCGTAACCAAGGACACCTCTCCTGTGACCGTGGTTACCAGGACACGCACATATGACAGTCGGTGGTAACCAGGGACACGCATCTCTGACAGTCAGTGGTAACCAGGGAAACCCACCTGCGACCATGGTAACCAAGGACACCCCTCCTGTCACAGTCAGTGGTAACCAGGGACACATCTCCTGTGCCAGTTGTAACCAAGGACACCCCTCCTGTGACAATGGTACCCAGGGACAGCCTTCCTGTGACAGTCGGTGGTAACCAGGGAAACACACCTGTGACCATGGTAACCAAGGACACCCCTACCCACTGTCACTGGTAACCAAGGACACCTCTCCTGTGACCGTGGTTACCAGGACACGCACATATGACAGTCGGTGGTAACCAGGGACACGCATCTCTGACAGTCAGTGGTAACCAGGGAAACCCACCTGCGACCATGGTAACCAAGGACACCCCTCCTGTCACAGTCAGTGGTAACCAGGGACACATCTCCTGTGCCAGTTGTAACCAAGGACACCCCTCCTGTGACAATGGTACCCAGGGACAGCCTTCCTGTGACAGTCGGTGGTAACCAGGGAAACACACCTGTGACCATGGTAACCAAGGACACCCCTACCCACTGTCACTGGTAACCAAGGACACGTCTCCTGTGACCGTGGTTATCAGGGAGACGCATCTCTGACAGTCGGTGGTAACCAGGGAAACCCACCTGTGACCATGGTAACCAAGGACACCCCTCCTGTGACAATGGTACCCAGGGACAGCCCTCCTGTGACAGTCGGTGGTAACCAGGGAAACCCACCTGTGACCATGGTAACCAAGGACACCCCTCCTGTGACAATGGTACCCAGGGACAGCCCTCCTGTGACAGTCAGTGGTAACCAGGGAAACCCACCTGTGACCATGGTAACCAAGGACACACCTACTGTGACAGTCAATGGTAACCACGGACACCTCTCCTGTGACCGTGGCTACCAGGGACACGCACATATGACAGTCGGTGGTAACCAGGGACACGCATCTCTGACAGTCAGTGGTAACCAGGGAAACCCACCTGCGACCATGTTAACCAAGGACACCCCTCCTGTGACAGTCAGTGGTAACCAGGGACACAGTTCCTGTGCCAGTGGTAACCAAGGACACCCCTCCTGTGACAATGGTACCCAGGGACAGCCCTCCTGTGACAGTCGGTGGTAACCAGGGAAAACCACCTGCAACCATGGTAACCAAGGACACCCCTACCACAGTCACTCGTAACCAAGGACACCTCTCCTGTGACCGTGGCTACCAGGGACACGCATCTCTGACAGTCGGTGGTAACCAGGGAAACCCACCTGTGACATTCACAGTGCCCAGGGACACCTGCCTGTGACAGTCGGTGGTAACCAAGGACACGCATTTCTGACAGTCGGTGGTAACCAGGGAAACCCACCTGTGACCACGGTAACCAAGGACACCCCTCCTGTGACAATAGTACCCAGGGACAGCCCTCCTGTGACAGTCGGTAGTAACCAGGGAAACCCACTTGTGACCATGGTAACCAAGGACACCCCTACTCACAGTCACTCGTAACCAAGGACACCTCTCCTGTGACCGTGGTTACCAGGACACGCACATATGACAGTCGGTGGTAACCAGGGACAGGCATTTCTGACAGTCAGTGGTAACCAGGGAAACCCACCTGCAACCATGGTAACCAAGGACACCCCTCCTGTGACAGTCAGTGGTAACCAGGCAAACACCTCCTGTGCCAGTGGTAACCAAGGACACCCCTCCTGTCACAATGGTACCCAGGGACAGCCCTCCTGTGACAGTCAGTGGTAACCATGTACACTCACCTGTGACAGTCGGTGGTAACCAGGGAAACCCACCTGTGACATTCACAGTGCCCAGGGACACCGGCCTGTGACAGTCGGTGGTAACCAGGGAGACGCATCTCTGACAGTCGGTGGTAACCAGGGAAACCCACCTGTGACCATGGTAACCAAGGACACCCCTCCTGTGACAATGGTACCAAGGGACAGCCCTCCTGTGACAGTCGGTGGTAACCAGGGAAAACCACCTGTGACCATGGTAACCAAGGACACCCCTACCCACAGTCACTGGTAAGCAAGGACACCTCTCCTGTGACTGTGGTTATCAGGGAGACGCATCTCTGACAGTCGGTGGTAACCAGGGAAACCCACCTGTGACCATGGTAACCAAGGACACCCCTCCTGTGACAATGGTACCCAGGGACAGCCCTCCTGTGACAGTCGGTGGTAACCAGGGAAACCCACCTGTGACCATGGTAACCAAGGACACCCCTCCTGTGACAATGGTACCCAGGGACAGCCATCCTGTGACAGTCGGTGGTAACCAGGGAAACCCACCTGTGACATTCACAGTGCCCAGGGACACCTGCCTGTGACAGTCGGTGGTAACCAGGGACACATATTTCTGACAGTCGGTGGTAACCAGGGAAACCCACCTGTGACCATGGTAACCAAGGACACCCCTCCTGTGACAATGGTATCCATGGACAGCCCTCCTGTGACAGTCGGTGGTAACAAGGGAAACACACCTGTGACCAGGGTAACCAAGGACACCCCTACCCACAGTCACTGGTAACCAAGGACACCTCTCCTGTGACCATGGTTACCAGGGACACGCATCTCTGACAGTCGGTGGTAACCAGGGAAACCCACCTGTGACGACGGTAACCAAGGACACCCCTCCTGTGACAATAGTACCCACAGACAGCCCTCCTGTGACAGTCGGTGGTAACCAGGGAAACCCACCTGTGACCATGGTAACCAAGGACACCCCAACCCACAGTCACTGGTAACCAAGGACACCTCTCCTGTGACTGTGGTTACCAGGACACGCACATATGACAGTCGGTGGTAACCAGGGAGAGGCATTTCAGACAGTCAGTGGTAACCAGGGAAACCCACCTGCAATCATGGTAACCAAGGACACCCCTCCTGTGACAGTCAGTGGTAACCAGCCAAACACATCCTGTGCCAGTGGCAACCAAGGACACCCCTCCTGTCACAATGGTACCCAGGGACAGCCCTCCTGTGACAGTCAGTGGTAACCATGTACACTCACCTGTGACAGTCGGTGGTAACCAGGGAAACCCACCTGTGACATTCACAGTGCACAGGGACACCGGCCTGTGACAGTCGGTGGTAACCAGGGAGACGCATCTCTGACAGTCGGTGGTAACCAGGGAAACACACCTGTGACCATGGTAACCAAGGACACCCCTACCCACAGTCACTGGTAACCAAGGACACCTCTCCTGTGACCGTGGTTACCAGGACACGCACATATGACAGTCGGTGGTAACCAGGGACACGCATTTCTGACAGTCGGTGGTAACCAGGGAAACCCACCTGTGACCATGGTAACCAAGGACACCCCTCTGTGACAATGGTACCCAGGGACAGCCTTCCTGTGACAGTCGGTGGTAACCAGGGAAACACACCTGTGACCATGGTAACCAAGGACACCCCTACCCACTGTCACTGGTAACCAAGGACACCTCTCCTGTGACCGTGGTTATCAGGGAGACGCATCTCTGACAGTCGGTGGTAACCAGGGAAACCCACCTGTGACATTCACAGTGCCCAGGGACACCGGCCTGTGACAGTCGGTGGTAACCAGGGAGACGCATCTCTGACAGTCGGTGGTAACCAGGGAAACCCACCTGTCGCCATGGTAACCAAGGACCCACCTACTGTGACAGTCACTGGTAACCACGGACACCTCTCCTGTGACCGTGGTTACCAGGGACACGCATATATGACAGTCGGTGGTAACCAGGGTCACGCATCTCTGACAGTCAGTGGTAACCAGGGAAACCCACCTGCGACCATGGTAACCAAGGACACCCTTCCTGTGACAGTCAGTGGTAACCAGGGACACACCTCCTGTGCCAGTGGTAACCAAGGACACCCCTCCTGTCACAATGGTACCAGGGACAGCCCTCCTGTGACAGTCGGTGGTAACCAGGGAAACCCACCTGTGACCATGGTAACCAAGGACACCCCTCCTGTGACAATGGTACCCCGGGACAGCCCTCCTGTGACAGTCGGTGGTAACCAGGGAAACCCACCTGTGACCATGGTAACCAAGGACACCCCTCCTGTGACAATGGTACCCAGGGACAGCCATCCTGTGACAGTTGGTGGTAACCAGGGAAACCCACCTGTGACATTCACAGTGCCCAGGGACACCGGCCTGTGACAGTCGGTGGTAACCAGGGACACGCATCTCTGACTGTCGGTGGTAACCAGGGAAACCCACCTGTGACCATGGTAACCAAGGACACACCTACTCTGACAGTCACTGGTAACCACGGACACTTCTCCTGTGACCGTGGCTACCAGGGACACGCACATATGACAGTCGGTGGTAACCAGGGACACATATTTCTGACAGTCGGTGGTAACCAGGGAAACCCACCTGTGACCATGGTAACCAAGGACACCCCTCCTGTGACAATGGTATCCATGGACAGCCCTCCTGTGACAGTCGGTGGTAACAAGGGAAACCCACCTGTGACCATGGTAACCAAGGACACCCCTACCCACAGTCACTGGTAACCAAGGACACCTCTCCTGTGACCATGGTTACCAGGGACACGCATCTCTGACAGTCGGTGGTAACCAGGGAAACCCACCTGTGACCACGGTAACCAAGGACACCCCTCCTGTGACAATAGTACCCACAGACAGCCCTCCTGTGACAGTCGGTGGTAACCAGGGAAACCCACCTGTGACATTCACAGTGCCCAGGGACACCGGCCTGTGACAGTCGGTGGTAACCAGGGAGACGCATCTCTGACAGTCGGTGGTAACCAGGGAAACCAACCTGTGACCATGGTAACCAAGGACACCCCTCAGTGACAATGGTACCCAGGGACAGCCCTCCTGTGACAGTCGGTGGTAACCAGGGAAACACACCTGTGACCATGGTAACCAAGGACACCCCTACCCACTGTCACTGGTAACCAAGGACACCTCTCCTGTGACCGTGGTTACTAGGGACACGCATATATGACAGTCGGTGGTAACCAGGGACAGGCATTTCTGACAGTCAGTGGTAACCAGGGAAACCCACCTGCAATCATGGTAACCAAGGACACCCCTCCTGTGACAGTCAGTGGTAACCAGGCAAACACCTCCTGTGCCAGTGGCAACCAAGGACACCCCTCCTGTGACAATGGTACCCAGGGACAGCCGTCCTGTGACAGTCGGTGGTAACCAGGGAAACCCACCTGTGACATTCACAGTGCCCAGGGACACCGGCCTGTGACAGTCGGTGGTAATCAGGGACACGCATCTCTGACAGTCGGTGGTAACCAGGGAAACCCACCTGTGACCATGGTAACCAAGGACACACCTACTGTGACAGTCACTGGTAACCACGGACACCTCTCCTGTGACCGTGGCTACCAGGGACACGCACATATGACAGTCGGTGGTAACCAGGGACACGCATCTCTGACAGTCAGTGGTAACCAGGGAAACCCACCTGTCGCCATGGTAACCAAGGACCCACCTACTGTGACAGTCACTGGTAACCACGGACACCTCTCCTGTGACCGTGGTTACCAGGGACACGCATATATGACAGTCGGTGGTAACCAGGGACACGCATCTCTGACAGTCAGTGGTAACCAGGGAAACCCACCTGCGACCATGTTAACCAAGGACACCCTTCCTGTGACAGTCAGTGGTAACCAGGGACACACCTCCTGTGCCAGTGGTAACCAAGGACACCCCTCCTGTCACAATGGTACCAGGGACAGCCCTCCTGTGACAGTCGGTGGTAACCAGGGAAACCCACCTGTGACCATGGTAACCAAGGACACCCCTCCTGTGACAATGGTACCCCGGGACAGCCCTCCTGTGACAGTCGGTGGTAACCAGGGAAACCCATCTGTGACCATGGTAACCAATGACACCCCTCCTGTGACAATGGTACCCAGGGACAGCCATCCTGTGACAGTCGGTGGTAACCAGGGAAACCCACCTGTGACATTCACAGTGCCCAGGGACACCGGCCTGTGACAGTCGGTGGTAACCAGGGAGACGCATCTCTGACAGTCGGTGGTAACCAGGGAAACCAACCTGTGACCATGGTAACCAAGGACACCCCTCAGTGACAATGGTACCCAGGGACAGCCCTCCTGTGACAGTCGGTGGTAACCAGGGAAACACACCTGTGACCATGGTAACCAAGGACACCCCTACCCACTGTCACTGGTAACCAAGGACACGTCTCCTGTGACCGTGGTTATCAGGGAGACGCATCTCTGACAGTCGGTGGTAACCAGGGAAACCCACCTGTGACCATGGTAACCAAGGACACCCCTCCTGTGACAATGGTACCCAGGGACAGCCCTCCTGTGACAGTCGGTGGTAACCAGGGAAACCCACCTGTGACCATGGTAACCAAGGACACCCCTCCTGTGACAATGGTACCCAGGGACAGCCCTCCTGTGACAGTCGGTGGTAACCAGGGAAACCCACCTGTGACCATGGTAACCAAGGACACACCTACTGTGACAGTCAATGGTAACCACGGACACCTCTCCTGTGACCGTGGCTACCAGGGACACGCACATATGACAGTCGGTGGTAACCAGGGACACGCATCTCTGACAGTCAGTGGTAACCAGGGAAACCCACCTGCGACCATGTTAACCAAGGACACCCCTCCTGTGACAGTCAGTGGTAACCAGGGACACAGTTCCTGTGCCAGTGGTAACCAAGGACACCCCTCCTGTGACAATGGTACCCAGGGACAGCCCTCCTGTGACAGTCGGTGGTAACCAGGGAAAACCACCTGCAACCATGGTAACCAAGGACACCCCTACCACAGTCACTCGTAACCAAGGACACCTCTCCTGTGACCGTGGTTACCAGGACACGCACATATGACAGTCGGTGGTAACCAGGGACACGCATCTCTGACAGTCAGTGGTAACCAGGGAAACCCACCTGCGACCATGGTAACCAAGGACACCCCTCCTGTCACAGTCAGTGGTAACCAGGGACACATCTCCTGTGCCAGTTGTAACCAAGGACACCCCTCCTGTGACAATGGTACCCAGGGACAGCCCTCCTGTGACAGTCAGTGGTAACCATGTACACTCAACTGTGACAGTCGGTGGTAACCAGGGAAACCCACCTGTGACATTCACAGTGCCCAGGGACACCTGCCTGTGACAGTCGGTGGTAACCAAGGACACGCATTTCTGACAGTCGGTGGTAACCAGGGAAACCCACCTGTGACCATGGTAACCAAGGACACCCCTCCTGTGACAATGGTATCCATGGACAGCCCTACTGTGACAGTCGGTGGTAACGAGGGAAACACACCTGTGACCATGGTAACCAAGGACACCCCTACCCACAGTCACTGGTAACCAAGGACACCTCTCCTGTGACCGTGGTTACCAGGGACACGCATCTCTGACAGTCGGTGGTAACCAGGGAAACCCACCTGTGACCACGGTAACCAAGGACACCCCTCCTGTGACAATAGTACCCAGGGACAGCCCTCCTGTGACAGTCGGTAGTAACCAGGGAAACCCACTTGTGACCATGGTAACCAAGGACACCCCTACCCACAGTCACTCGTAACCAAGGACACCTCTCCTGTGACCGTGGTTACCAGGACACGCACATATGACAGTCGGTGGTAACCAGGGACAGGCATTTCTGACAGTCAGTGGTAACCAGGGAAACCCACCTGCAACCATGGTAACCAAGGACACCCCTCCTGTGACAGTCAGTGGTAACCAGGCAAACACCTCCTGTGCCAGTGGTAACCAAGGACACCCCTCCTGTCACAATGGTACCCAGGGACAGCCCTCCTGTGACAGTCAGTGGTAACCATGTACACTCACCTGTGACAGTCGGTGGTAACCAGGGAAACCCACCTGTGACATTCACAGTGCCCAGGGACACCGGCCTGTGACAGTCGGTGGTAACCAGGGAGACGCATCTCTGACAGTCGGTGGTAACCAGGGAAACCCACCTGTGACCATGGTAACCAAGGACACCCCTCCTGTGACAATGGTACCAAGGGACAGCCCTCCTGTGACAGTCGGTGGTAACCAGGGAAAACCACCTGTGACCATGGTAACCAAGGACACCCCTACCCACAGTCACTGGTAAGCAAGGACACCTCTCCTGTGACTGTGGTTATCAGGGAGACGCATCTCTGACAGTCGGTGGTAACCAGGGAAACCCACCTGTGACCATGGTAACCAAGGACACCCCTCCTGTGACAATGGTACCCAGGGACAGCCCTCCTGTGACAGTCGGTGGTAACCAGGGAAACCCACCTGTGACCATGGTAACCAAGGACACCCCTCCTGTGACAATGGTACCCAGGGACAGCCATCCTGTGACAGTCGGTGGTAACCAGGGAAACCCACCTGTGACATTCACAGTGCCCAGGGACACCTGCCTGTGACAGTCGGTGGTAACCAGGGACACATATTTCTGACAGTCGGTGGTAACCAGGGAAACCCACCTGTGACCATGGTAACCAAGGACACACCTACTGTGACAGTCACTGGTAACCACGGACACCTCTCCTGTGACCGTGGCTACCACGGACACGCACATATGACAGTCGGTGGTAACCAGGGACACGCATCTCTGACAGTCGGTGGTAACAAGGGAAACCCACCTGTCGCCATGGTAACCAAGGACCCACCTACTGTGACAGTCACTGGTAACCACGGACACCTCTCCTGTGACCGTGGTTACCAGGGACACGCATATATGACAGTCGGTGGTAAACAGGGACACGCATCTATGACAGTCAGTGGTAACCAGGGAAACCCACCTGTGACCATGGTAACCAAGGACACCCCTCCTGTGACAATGGTACCCAGGGACAGCCATCCTGTGACAGTCGGTGGTAACCAGGGAAACCCACCTGTGACATTCACAGTGCCCAGGGACACGTGCCTGTGACAGTCGGTGGTAACCAGGGACACATATTTCTGACAGTCGGTGGTAACCAGGGAAACCCACCTGTGACCATGGTAACCAAGGACACCCCTCCTGTGACAATGGTATCCATGGACAGCCCTCCTGTGACAGTCGGTGGTAACAAGGGAAACCCACCTGTGACCATGGTAACCAAGGACACCCCTACCCACAGTCACTGGTAACCAAGGACACCTCTCCTGTGACCATGGTTACCAGGGACACGCATCTCTGACAGTCGGTGGTAACCAGGGAAACCCACCTGTGACCACGGTAACCAAGGACACCCCTCCTGTGACAATAGTACCCACAGACAGCCCTCCTGTGACAGTCGGTGGTAACCAGGGAAACCCACCTGTGACATTCACAGTGCCCAGGGACACCGGCCTGTGACAGTCGGTGGTAACCAGGGAGACGCATCTCTGACAGTCGGTGGTAACCAGGGAAACCAACCTGTGACCATGGTAACCAAGGACACCCCTCAGTGACAATGGTACCCAGGGACAGCCCTCCTGTGACAGTCGGTGGTAACCAGGGAAACACACCTGTGACCATGGTAACCAAGGACACCCCTACCCACTGTCACTGGTAACCAAGGACACCTCTCCTGTGACCGTGGTTACCAGGGACACGCATATATGACAGTCGGTGGTAACCAGGGACAGGCATTTCTGACAGTCAGTGGTAACCAGGGAAACCCACCTGCAATCATGGTAACCAAGGACACCCCTCCTGTGACAGTCAGTGGTAACCAGGCACATTCCTCCTGTGCCAGTGGCAACCAAGGACACCCCTCCTGTGACAATGGTACCCAGGGACAGCCGTCCTGTGACAGTCGGTGGTAACCAGGGAAACCCACCTGTGACATTCACAGTGCCCAGGGACACCGGCCTGTGACAGTCGGTGGTAATCAGGGACACGCATCTCTGACAGTCGGTGGTAACCAGGGAAACCCACCTGTGACCATGGTAACCAAGGACACCCCTACCCACAGTCACTGGTAAGCAAGGACACCTCTCCTGTGACTGTGGTTATCAGGGAGACGCATCTCTGACAGTCGGTGGTAACCAGGGAAACCCACCTGTGACCATGGTAACCAAGGACACCCCTCCTGTGACAATGGTACCCAGGGACAGCCCTCCTGTGACAGTCGGTGGTAACCAGGGAAACCCACCTGTGACCATGGTAACCAAGGACACCCCTCCTGTGACAATGGTACCCAGGGACAGCCCTCCTGTGACAGTCGGTGGTAACCAGGGAAACCCACCTGTGACCATGGTAACCAAGGACACCCCTCCTGTGACAATGGTACCCAGGGACAGCCCTCCTGTGACAGTCGGTGGTAACCAGGGAAACCCACCTGTGACCATGGTAACCAAGGACACCCCTCCTGTGACAATGGTACCCAGGGACAGCCCTCCTGTGACAGTCGGTGGTAACCAGGGAAAACCACCTGTGACCATGGTAACCAAGGACACCCCTACCCACAGTCACTGGTAAGCAAGGACACCTCTCCTGTGACTGTGGTTATCAGGGAGACGCATCTCTGACAGTCGGTGGTAACCAGGGAAACCCACCTGTGACCATGGTAACCAAGGACACCCCTCCTGTGACAATGGTACCCAGGGACAGCCCTCCTGTGACAGTCGGTGGTAACCAGGGACACGCATCTCTGACAGTTGGTGGTAACCAGGGAAACCCACCTGTGACCATGGTAACCAAGGACACCCCTCTGTGACAATGGTACCCAGGGACAGCCCTCCTGTGACAGTCGGTGGTAACCAGGGAAACACACCTGTGACCATGGTAACCAAGGACACCCCTACCCACTGTCACTGGTAACCAAGGACACCTCTCCTGTGACCGTGGTTATCAGGGAGACGCATCTCTGACAGTCGGTGGTAACCAGGGCAACCCACCTGTGACATTCACAGTGCCCAGGGACACCGGCCTGTGACAGTCGGTGGTAACAAGGGAGACGCATCTCTGACAGTCGGTGGTAACCAGGGAAACCCACCTGTGACCATGGTAACCAAGGACACCCCTCTGTGACAATGGTACCCAGGGACAGCCCTCCTGTGACAGTCGGTGGTAACCAGGGAAACACACCTGTGACCATGGTAACCAAGGACACCCTTACCCACTGTCACTGGTAACCAAGGACACCTCTCCTGTGACCGTGGTTATCAGGGAGACGCATCTCTGACAGTCGGTGATAACCAGGGAATCCCACCTGTGACCATGGTAACCAAGGACAGCCCTCCTGTGACAATGGTACCCAGGGAGAGCCCTCCTGTGACAGTCGGTGGTAACCAGGGAAACCCACCTGTGACCATGGTAACCAAGGACACCCCTCCTGTGACAATGGTACCCAGGGACAGCCGTCCTGTGACAGTCGGTGGTAACCAGGGAAACCCACCTGTGACATTCACAGTGCCCAGGGACAACGGCCTGTGACAGTCGGTGGTAATCAGGGACACGCATCTCTGACAGT
Source organism: Rangifer tarandus platyrhynchus (assembly GCA_949782905.1). NCBI lineage: Eukaryota > Metazoa > Chordata > Mammalia > Artiodactyla > Cervidae > Rangifer > Rangifer tarandus. The sequence continues at coordinate 45,030,590 of OX460344.1, forward strand.
CGGTGGTAACCAGGGAAACCCACCTGTGACCATGGTAACCAAGGACACACCTACTGTGACAGTCACTGGTAACCACGGACACCTCTCCTGTGACCGTGGCTACCAGGGACACGCACATATGACAGTCGGTGGTAACCAGGGACACGCATCTCTGACAGTCAGTGGTAACCAGGGAAACCCACCTGCGACCATGTTAACCAAGGACACCCCTCCGGTGACAGTCAGTGGTAACCAGGGACACACCTCCTGTGCCAGTGGTAACCAAGGACACCCCTCCTGTGACAATGGTACCCAGGGACAGCCCTCCTGTGACAGTCGGTGGTAACCAGGGAAACCCACCTGTGACCATGGTAACCAAGGACACCCCTACCCACAGTCACTGGTAACCAAGGACACCTCTCCTGTGACCGTGGTTACCAGGACACGCACATATGACAGTCGGTGGTAACCAGGGACACGCATCTCTGACAGTCAGTGGTAACCAGGGAAACCCACCTGCGACCATGGTAACCAAGGACACCCCTCCTGTGACAGTCAGTGGTAACCAGGGACACACCTCCTGTGCCAGTGGTAACGAAGGACACCCCTCCTGTGACAATGGTACCCAGGGACAGCCCTCCTGTGACAGTCGGTGGTAACCAGGGAAAACCACCTGTGACCATGGTAACCAAGGACACCCCTACCCACAGTCACTGGTAAGCAAGGACACCTCTCCTGTGACCGTGGTTATCAGGGAGACGCATCTCTGACAGTCGGTGGTAACCAGGGAAACCCACCTGTGACCATGGTAACCAAGGACACCCCTCCTTTGACAATGGTACACAGGGACAGCCCTCCTGTGACAGTCGGTGGTAACCAGGGAAACCCACCTGTGACCATGGTAACCAAGGACACCCCTCCTGTGACAATGGTACCCAGGGACAGCCATCCTGTGACAGTCGGTGGTAACCAGGGAAACCCACCTGTGACATTCACAGTGCCCAGGGACACCTGCCTGTGACAGTCGGTGGTAACCAGGGACACATATTTCTGACAGTCGGTGGTAAGCAGGGAAACCCACCTGTGACCATGGTAACCAAGGACACCCCTCCTGTGACAATGGTATCCATGGACAGCCCTCCTGTGACAGTCGGTGGTAACAAGGGAAACCCACCTGTGACCATGGTAACCAAGGACACCCCTACCCACAGTCACTGGTAACCAAGGACACCTCTCCTGTGACCATGGTTACCAGGGACACGCATCTCTGACAGTCGGTGGTAACCAGGGAAACACACCTGTGACCACGGTAACCAAGGACACCCCTCCTGTGACAATAGTACCCACGGACAGCCCTCCTGTGACAGTCGGTGGTAACCAGGGAAACCCACCTGTGACCATGGTAACCAAGGACACCCGTCCTGTGACAATGGTACCAAGGGACAGCCCTCCTGTGACAGTCGGTGGTAACCAGGGAAACCCACCTGTGACCATGGTAACCAAGGACACCCCTCCTGTGACAATGGAACCCAGGGACAGCCGTCCTGTGACAGTCGGTGGTAAACAGGGAGACGCATCTCTGACAGTCGGTGGTAACCAGGGAAACCCACCTGTGACCATGGTAACCAAGGACACCCCTCTGTGACAATGGTACCCAGGGACAGCCCTCCTGTGACAGTCGGTGGTAACCAGGGAAACACACCTGTGACCATGGTAACCAAGGACACCCCTACCCACAGTCACTGGTAACCAAGGACACCTCTCCTGTGACCGTGGTTATCAGGGAGACGCATCTCTGACAGTCGGTGGTAACCAGGGAAACCCACCTGTGACATTCACAGTGCCCAGGGACACCGGCCTCTGACAGTCGGTGGTAACCAGGGACACGCATCTCTGACAGTCAGTGGTAACCAGGGAAACCCACCTGCGACCATGTTAAACAAGGACACCCCTCCTGTGACAGTCAGTGGTAACCAGGGACACACCTCCTGTGCCAGTGGTAACCAAGGACACCCCTCCTGTGACAACGGTACCCAGGGACAGCCCTCCTGTGACAGTCGGTGGTAACCAGGGAAAACCACCTGTGAACATGGTAACCAAGGACACCCCTACCCACAGTCACTGGTAACCAAGGACACCTCTCCTGTGACCGTGGTTACCAGGACACGCACATATGACAGTCGGTGGTAACCAGGGACACGCATTTCTGACAGTCAGTGGTAACCAGGGAAACCCACCTGCGACCATGGTAACCAAGGACACCCCTCCTGTGACAGTCAGTGGTAACCAGGGACACACCTCCTGTGCTAGTGGTAACCAAGCACACCCCTCCTGTCACAATGGTACCCAGGGACAGCCCTCCTGTGACAGTCAGTGGTAACCATGTACACTCACCTGTGACAGTCGGTGGTAACCAGGGAAACCCACCTGTGACATTCACAGTGCCCAGGGACACCGGACTGGGACAGTCGGTGGTAACCAGGAAGACGCATCTCTGACAGTCGGTGGTAACCAGGGAAACCCACCTGTGACCATGGTAACCAAGGACACCCCTCTGTGACAATGGTACCCAGGGACAGCCCTCCTGTGACAGTCAGTGGTAACCAGGGAAACCCACCTGTGACCATGGTAACCAAGGACACCCCTCCTGTGACAATGGTACCCAGGGACAGCCCTCCTGTGACAGTCGGTGGTAATCAGGGAAACTCACCTGTGACATTCACAGTGCCCAGGGACACCGGCCTGTGACAGTCGGTGGTAACCAGGGACACGCAACTCTGACAGTCGGTGGTAACCAGGGAAACCCACCTGTGACCATGGTAACCAAGGACACCCCTCTGTGACAATGGTACCCAGGGACAGCCCTCCTGTGACAGTCGGTGGTAACCAGGGAAACACACCTGTGACCATGGTAACCAAGGACACCCCTACCCACTGTCACTGGTAACCAAGGACACCTCTCCTGTGACCGTGGTTATCAGGGAGACGCATCTCTGACAGTCGGTGGTAACCAGGGCAACCCACCTGTGACATTCACAGTGCCCAGGGACACCGGCCTGTGACAGTCGGTGGTAACAAGGGAGACGCATCTCTGACAGTCGGTGGTAACCAGGGAAACCCACCTGTGACCATGGTAACCAAGGACACCCCTCTGTGACAATGGTACCCAGGGACAGCCCTCCTGTGACAGTCGGTGGTAACCAGGGAAACACACCTGTGACCATGGTAACCAAGGACACCCTTACCCACTGTCACTGGTAACCAAGGACACCTCTCCTGTGACCGTGGTTATCAGGGAGACGCATCTCTGACAGTCGGTGATAACCAGGGAATCCCACCTGTGACCATGGTAACCAAGGACAGCCCTCCTGTGACAATGGTACCCAGGGAGAGCCCTCCTGTGACAGTCGGTGGTAACCAGGGAAACCCACCTGTGACCATGGTAACCAAGGACACCCCTCCTGTGACAATGGTACCCAGGGACAGCCGTCCTGTGACAGTCGGTGGTAACCAGGGAAACCCACCTGTGACATTCACAGTGCCCAGGGACAACGGCCTGTGACAGTCGGTGGTAATCAGGGACACGCATCTCTGACAGTCGGTGGTAACCAGGGAAACCCACCTGTGACCATGGTAACCAAGGACACACCTACTGTGACAGTCACTGGTAACCAAGGACACCTCTCCTGTGACCGTGGTTACCAGGACACGCACATATGACAGTCGGTGGTAACCAGGGACACGCATCTCTGACAGTCAGTGGTAACCAGGGAAACCCACCTGCGACCATGGTAACCAAGGACACCCCTCCTGTGACAGTCAGTGGTAACCAGGGACACACCTCCTGTGCCAGTGGTAACGAAGGACACCCCTCCTGTGACAATGGTACCCAGGGACAGCCCTCCTGTGACAGTCGGTGGTAACCAGGGAAAACCACCTGTGACCATGGTAACCAAGGACACCCCTACCCACAGTCACTGGTAAGCAAGGACACCTCTCCTGTGACCGTGGTTATCAGGGAGACGCATCTCTGACAGTCGGTGGTAACCAGGGAAACCCACCTGTGACCATGGTAACCAAGGACACCCCTCCTTTGACAATGGTACACAGGGACAGCCCTCCTGTGACAGTCGGTGGTAACCAGGGAAACCCACCTGTGACCATGGTAACCAAGGACACCCCTCCTGTGACAATGGTACCCAGGGACAGCCATCCTGTGACAGTCGGTGGTAACCAGGGAAACCCACCTGTGACATTCACAGTGCCCAGGGACACCTGCCTGTGACAGTCGGTGGTAACCAGGGACACATATTTCTGACAGTCGGTGGTAAGCAGGGAAACCCACCTGTGACCATGGTAACCAAGGACACCCCTCCTGTGACAATGGTATCCATGGACAGCCCTCCTGTGACAGTCGGTGGTAACAAGGGAAACCCACCTGTGACCATGGTAACCAAGGACACCCCTACCCACAGTCACTGGTAACCAAGGACACCTCTCCTGTGACCATGGTTACCAGGGACACGCATCTCTGACAGTCGGTGGTAACCAGGGAAACACACCTGTGACCACGGTAACCAAGGACACCCCTCCTGTGACAATAGTACCCACGGACAGCCCTCCTGTGACAGTCGGTGGTAACCAGGGAAACCCACCTGTGACCATGGTAACCAAGGACACCCGTTCTGTGACAATGGTACCAAGGGACAGCCCTCCTGTGACAGTCGGTGGTAACCAGGGAAACCCACCTGTGACCATGGTAACCAAGGACACCCCTCCTGTGACAATGGAACCCAGGGACAGCCGTCCTGTGACAGTCGGTGGTAAACAGGGAGACGCATCTCTGACAGTCGGTGGTAACCAGGGAAACCCACCTGTGACCATGGTAACCAAGGACACCCCTCTGTGACAATGGTACCCAGGGACAGCCCTCCTGTGACAGTCGGTGGTAACCAGGGAAACACACCTGTGACCATGGTAACCAAGGACACCCCTACCCACAGTCACTGGTAACCAAGGACACCTCTCCTGTGACCGTGGTTATCAGGGAGACGCATCTCTGACAGTCGGTGGTAACCAGGGAAACCCACCTGTGACATTCACAGTGCCCAGGGACACCGGCCTCTGACAGTCGGTGGTAACCAGGGACACGCATCTCTGACAGTCAGTGGTAACCAGGGAAACCCACCTGCGACCATGTTAAACAAGGACACCCCTCCTGTGACAGTCAGTGGTAACCAGGGACACACCTCCTGTGCCAGTGGTAACCAAGGACACCCCTCCTGTGACAACGGTACCCAGGGACAGCCCTCCTGTGACAGTCGGTGGTAACCAGGGAAAACCACCTGTGAACATGGTAACCAAGGACACCCCTACCCACAGTCACTGGTAACCAAGGACACCTCTCCTGTGACCGTGGTTACCAGGACACGCACATATGACAGTCGGTGGTAACCAGGGACACGCATTTCTGACAGTCAGTGGTAACCAGGGAAACCCACCTGCGACCATGGTAACCAAGGACACCCCTCCTGTGACAGTCAGTGGTAACCAGGGACACACCTCCTGTGCTAGTGGTAACCAAGCACACCCCTCCTGTCACAATGGTACCCAGGGACAGCCCTCCTGTGACAGTCAGTGGTAACCATGTACACTCACCTGTGACAGTCGGTGGTAACCAGGGAAACCCACCTGTGACATTCACAGTGCCCAGGGACACCGGACTGGGACAGTCGGTGGTAACCAGGAAGACGCATCTCTGACAGTCGGTGGTAACCAGGGAAACCCACCTGTGACCATGGTAACCAAGGACACCCCTCTGTGACAATGGTACCCAGGGACAGCCCTCCTGTGACAGTCAGTGGTAACCAGGGAAACCCACCTGTGACCATGGTAACCAAGGACACCCCTCCTGTGACAATGGTACCCAGGGACAGCCCTCCTGTGACAGTCGGTGGTAATCAGGGAAACTCACCTGTGACATTCACAGTGCCCAGGGACACCGGCCTGTGACAGTCGGTGGTAACCAGGGACACGCAACTCTGACAGTCGGTGGTAACCAGGGAAACCCACCTGTGACCATGGTAACCAAGGACACCCCTCTGTGACAATGGTACCCAGGGACAGCCCTCCTGTGACAGTCGGTGGTAACCAGGGAAACACACCTGTGACCATGGTAACCAAGGACACCCCTACCCACTGTCACTGGTAACCAAGGACACCTCTCCTGTGACCGTGGTTATCAGGGAGACGCATCTCTGACAGTCGGTGGTAACCAGGGCAACCCACCTGTGACATTCACAGTGCCCAGGGACACCGGCCTGTGACAGTCGGTGGTAACAAGGGAGACGCATCTCTGACAGTCGGTGGTAACCAGGGAAACCCACCTGTGACCATGGTAACCAAGGACAGCCCTCCTGTGACAATGGTACCCAGGGAGAGCCCTCCTGTGACAGTCGGTGGTAACCAGGGAAACCCACCTGTGACCATGGTAACCAAGGACACCCCTCCTGTGACAATGGTACCCAGGGACAGCCGTCCTGTGACAGTCGGTGGTAACCAGGGAAACCCACCTGTGACATTCACAGTGCCCAGGGACAACGGCCTGTGACAGTCGGTGGTAATCAGGGACACGCATCTCTGACAGTCGGTGGTAACCAGGGAAACCCACCTGTGACCATGGTAACCAAGGACACACCTACTGTGACAGTCACTGGTAACCAAGGACACCTCTCCTGTGACCGTGGTTACCAGGACACGCACATATGACAGTCGGTGGTAACCAGGGACACGCATCTCTGACAGTCAGTGGTAACCAGGGAAACCCACCTGCGACCATGGTAACCAAGGACACCCCTCCTGTGACAGTCAGTGGTAACCAGGGACACACCTCCTGTGCCAGTGGTAACGAAGGACACCCCTCCTGTGACAATGGTACCCAGGGACAGCCCTCCTGTGACAGTCGGTGGTAACCAGGGAAAACCACCTGTGACCATGGTAACCAAGGACACCCCTACCCACAGTCACTGGTAAGCAAGGACACCTCTCCTGTGACCGTGGTTATCAGGGAGACGCATCTCTGACAGTCGGTGGTAACCAGGGAAACCCACCTGTGACCATGGTAACCAAGGACACCCCTCCTTTGACAATGGTACACAGGGACAGCCCTCCTGTGACAGTCGGTGGTAACCAGGGAAACCCACCTGTGACCATGGTAACCAAGGACACCCCTCCTGTGACAATGGTACCCAGGGACAGCCATCCTGTGACAGTCGGTGGTAACCAGGGAAACCCACCTGTGACATTCACAGTGCCCAGGGACACCTGCCTGTGACAGTCGGTGGTAACCAGGGACACATATTTCTGACAGTCGGTGGTAAGCAGGGAAACCCACCTGTGACCATGGTAACCAAGGACACCCCTCCTGTGACAATGGTATCCATGGACAGCCCTCCTGTGACAGTCGGTGGTAACAAGGGAAACCCACCTGTGACCATGGTAACCAAGGACACCCCTACCCACAGTCACTGGTAACCAAGGACACCTCTCCTGTGACCATGGTTACCAGGGACACGCATCTCTGACAGTCGGTGGTAACCAGGGAAACACACCTGTGACCACGGTAACCAAGGACACCCCTCCTGTGACAATAGTACCCACGGACAGCCCTCCTGTGACAGTCGGTGGTAACCAGGGAAACCCACCTGTGACCATGGTAACCAAGGACACCCGTCCTGTGACAATGGTACCAAGGGACAGCCCTCCTGTGACAGTCGGTGGTAACCAGGGAAACCCACCTGTGACCATGGTAACCAAGGACACCCCTCCTGTGACAATGGAACCCAGGGACAGCCGTCCTGTGACAGTCGGTGGTAAACAGGGAGACGCATCTCTGACAGTCGGTGGTAACCAGGGAAACCCACCTGTGACCATGGTAACCAAGGACACCCCTCTGTGACAATGGTACCCAGGGACAGCCCTCCTGTGACAGTCGGTGGTAACCAGGGAAACACACCTGTGACCATGGTAACCAAGGACACCCCTACCCACAGTCACTGGTAACCAAGGACACCTCTCCTGTGACCGTGGTTATCAGGGAGACGCATCTCTGACAGTCGGTGGTAACCAGGGAAACCCACCTGTGACATTCACAGTGCCCAGGGACACCGGCCTGTGACAGTCGGTGGTAACCAGGGACACGCATCTCTGACAGTCAGTGGTAACCAGGGAAACCCACCTGCGACCATGTTAAACAAGGACACCCCTCCTGTGACAGTCAGTGGTAACCAGGGACACACCTCCTGTGCCAGTGGTAACCAAGGACACCCCTCCTGTGACAACGGTACCCAGGGACAGCCCTCCTGTGACAGTCGGTGGTAACCAGGGAAAACCACCTGTGAACATGGTAACCAAGGACACCCCTACCCACAGTCACTGGTAACCAAGGACACCTCTCCTGTGACCGTGGTTACCAGGACACGCACATATGACAGTCGGTGGTAACCAGGGACACGCATTTCTGACAGTCAGTGGTAACCAGGGAAACCCACCTGCGACCATGGTAACCAAGGACACCCCTCCTGTGACAGTCAGTGGTAACCAGGGACACACCTCCTGTGCTAGTGGTAACCAAGCACACCCCTCCTGTCACAATGGTACCCAGGGACAGCCCTCCTGTGACAGTCAGTGGTAACCATGTACACTCACCTGTGACAGTCGGTGGTAACCAGGGAAACCCACCTGTGACATTCACAGTGCCCAGGGACACCGGACTGGGACAGTCGGTGGTAACCAGGAAGACGCATCTCTGACAGTCGGTGGTAACCAGGGAAACCCACCTGTGACCATGGTAACCAAGGACACCCCTCTGTGACAATGGTACCCAGGGACAGCCCTCCTGTGACAGTCAGTGGTAACCAGGGAAACCCACCTGTGACCATGGTAACCAAGGACACCCCTCCTGTGACAATGGTACCCAGGGACAGCCCTCCTGTGACAGTCGGTGGTAATCAGGGAAACTCACCTGTGACATTCACAGTGCCCAGGGACACCGGCCTGTGACAGTCGGTGGTAACCAGGGACACGCAACTCTGACAGTCGGTGGTAACCAGGGAAACCCACCTGTGACCATGGTAACCAAGGACACACCTACTGTGCCAGTCACTGGTAACCACGGACACCTCTCCTGTTACTGTGGTTACCAGGGACACGCACATATGACAGTCGGTGGTAACCAGGGACACGCATCTCTGACAGTCAGTGGTAACCAGGGAAACCCACCTGTGAACAAGTTAACCAAGGACACCCCTACCCACAGTCACTGGTAACCAAGGACACCTCTCCTGTGACCGTGGTTACCAGGACACGCACATATGACAGTCGGTGGTAACCAGGGACACGCATCTCTGACAGTCAGTGGTAACCAGGGAAACCCACCTGCGACCATGGTAACCAAGGACACCCCTCCTGTGACAGTCAGTGGTAACCAGGGACACACCTCCTGTGCCAGTGGTAACCAAGGACACCCCTACCCACAGTCACTGGTAACCAAGGACACCTCTCCTGTGACCGTGGTTATCAGGGAGACGCATCTCTGACAGTCGGTGTTAACCAGGGAAAACCACCTGTGACATTCACAGTGCCCAGGGACACCGGCCTGTGACAGTCGGTGGTAACCAGGGAGACGCATCTCTGACAGTCGGTGGTAACCAGGGAAACCAACCTGTGACCATGGTAACCAAGGACACCCCTCTGTGACAATGGTACCCACGGACAGCCCTCCTGTGACAGTCGGTGGTAACCAGGGAAACACACCTGTGACCATGGTAACCAAGGACACCCCTACCCACTGTCACTGGTAACCAAGGACACCTCTCCTGTGACCGTGGTTATCAGGGAGACGCATCTCTGACAGTCGGTGGTAACCAGGGAAACCCACCTGTGACCATGGTAACCAAGGACACCCCTCCTGTGACAATGGTACCCAGGGACAGCCCTCCTGTGACAGTCGGTGGTAACCAGGGAAACCCACCTGTGACCATGGTAACCAAGGACACCCCTCCTGTGACAATGGTACCCAGGGACAGCCATCTTGTGACAGTCGGTGGTAACCAGGGAAACCCACCTGTGACATTCACAGTGCCCAGGGACACCGGCCTGTGACAGTCGGTGGTAACCAGGGACACGCATCTCTGACAGTCGGTGGTAACCAGGGAAACCCACCTGTGACCATGGTAACCAAGGATACCCCTCTGTGACAATGGTACCCAGGGACAGCCCTCCTGTGACAGTCGGTGGTAACCAGGGAAACACACCTGTGACCATGGTAACCAAGGACACCCCTACCCACTGTCACTGGTAACCAAGGACACCTCTCCTGTGACCGTGGTTATCAGGGAGACGCATCTCTGACAGTCGGTGGTAACCAGGGCAACCCACCTGTGACATTCACAGTGCCCAGGGACACCGGCCTGTGACAGTCAGTGGTAACCAGGGAGACGCATCTCTGACAGTCGATGGTAACCAGGGAAACCCACCTGTGACCATGGTAACCAAGGACACCCCTCTGTGACAATGGTACCCAGGGACAGCCCTCCTGTGACAGTCGGTGGTAACCAGGGAAACACACCTGTGACCATGGTAACCAAGGACACCCCTACCCACTGTCACTGGTAACCAAGGACACCTCTCCTGTGACCGTGGTTATCAGGGAGACGCATCTCTGACAGTCGGTGATAACCAGGGAATCCCACCTGTGACCATGGTAACCAAGGACACCCCTCCTGTGACAATGGTACCCAGGGAGAGCCCTCCTGTGACAGTCGGTGGTAACCAGGGAAACCCACCTGTGACCATGGTAACCAAGGACACCCCTCCTGTGACAATGGTACCCAGGGACAGCCGTCCTGTGACAGTCGGTGGTAACCAGGGAAACCCACCTGTGACATTCACAGTGCCCAGGGACACCGGCCTGTGACAGTCGGTGGTAATCAGGGACACGCATCTCTGACAGTCGGTGGTAACCAGGGAAACCCACCTGTGACCATGGTAACCAAGGACACACCTACTGTGACAGTCACTGGTAACCACGGACACCTCTCCTGTGACCGTGGCTACCAGGGACACGCACATATGACAGTCGGTGGTAACCAGGGACACGCATCTCTGACAGTCAGTGGTAACCAGGGAAACCCACCTGCGACCATGGTAACCAAGGACACCCCTCCTGTGACAGTCAGTGGTAACCAGGGACACACCTCCTGTGCCAGTGGTAACCAAGGACACCCCTACCCACATTCACTGGTAACCAAGGACACCTCTCCTGTGACCGTGGTTATCAGGGAGACGCATCTCTGACAGTCGGTGGTAACCAGGGCAACCCACCTGTGACATTCACAGTGCCCAGGGACACCGGCCTGTGACAGTCGGTGGTAACCAGGGAGACGCATCTCTGACAGTCGGTGGTAACCAGGGAAACCCACCTGTGACCATGGTAACCAAGGACACCCCTCTGTGACAATGGTACCCAGGGACAGCCCTCCTGTGACAGTCGGTGGTAACCAGGGAAACACACCTGTGACCATGGTAACCAAGGCACCCCTACCCACTGTCACTGGTAACCAAGGACACCTCTCCTGTGACCGTGGTTATCAGGGAGACGCATCTCTGACAGTCGGTGATAACCAGGGAATCCCACCTGTGACCATGGTAACCAAGGACACCCCTCCTGTGACAATGGTACCCAGGGACAGCCCTCCTGTGACAGTCGGTGGTAACCAGGGAAACCCACCTGTGACCATGGTAACCAAGGACACCCCTCCTGTGACAATGGTACCCAGGGACAGCCGTCCTGTGACAGTCGGTGGTAACCAGGGAAACCCACCTGTGACATTCACAGTGCCCAGGGACACCGGCCTGTGACAGTCGGTGGTAATCAGGGACACGCATCTCTGACAATCGGTGGTAACCAGGGAAACCCACCTGTGACCATGGTAACCAAGGACACACCTACTGTGACAGTCACTGGTAACCACGGACACCTCTCCTGTGACCGTGGCTACCAGGGACACGCACATATGACAGTCGGTGGTAACCAGGGACACGCATCTCTGACAGTCAGTGGTAACCAGGGAAACCCACCTGCGACCATGGTAACCAAGGACACCCCTCCTGTGACAGTCAGTGGTAACCAGGGACACACCTCCTGTGCCAGTGGTAACCAAGGACACCCCTACCCACATTCACTGGTAACCAAGGACACCTCTCCTGTGACCGTGGTTATCAGGGAGACGCATCTCTGACAGTCGGTGGTAACCAGGGAAACCCACCTGTGACATTCACAGTGCCCAGGGACACCGGCCTGTGACAGTCGGTGGTAACCAGGGAGACGCATCTCTGACAGTCGGTGGTAACCAGGGAAACCCACCTGTGACCATGGTAACCAAGGACACCCCTCTGTGACAATGGTACCCAGGGACAGCCCTCCTGTGACAGTCGGTGGTAACCAGGGAAACACACCTGTGACCATGGTAACCAAGGACACCCCTACCCACTGTCACTGGTAACCAAGGACACCTCTCCTGTGACCGTGGTTATCAGGGAGACGCATCTCTGACAGTCGGTGGTAACCAGGGAAACCCACCTGTGACCATGGTAACCAAGGACACCACTCCTGTGACAATGGTACCCAGGGACAGCCCTCCTGTGACAGTCGGTGGTAACCAGGGAAACCACCTGTGACCATGGTAACCAAGGACACCCCTCCTGTGACAATGGTACCCCGGGACAGCCTTCCTGTGACAGTCAGTGGTAACCAGGGAAACCCACCTGTGACCATGGTAAACAAGGACACCCCTCCTGTGACAATGGTACCCAGGGACAGCCATCCTGTGACAGTCGGTGGTAACCAGGGAAACCCACCTGTGACATTCACAGTGCCCAGGGACACCGGCCTGTGACAGTCGGTGGTAACCAGGGACACGCATCTCTGACAGTCGGTGGTAACCAGGGAAACCCACCTGTGACCATGGTAACCAAGGACACACCTACTGTGACAGTCACTGGTAACCACGGACACCTCTCCTGTGACCGTGGCTACCACGGACACGCACATATGACAGTCGGTGGTAACCAGGGACACGCATCTCTGACAGTCGGTGGTAACAAGGGAAACCCAACTGTCGCCATGGTAACCAAGGACCCACCTACTGTGACAGTCACTGGTAACCACGGACACCTCTCCTGTGACCGTGGTTACCAGGGACACGCATATATGACAGTCGGTGGTAACCAGGGACACGCATCTCTGACAGTCAGTGGTAACCAGGGAAACCCACCTGTGACCATGGTAACCAAGGACACACCTACTGTGCCAGTCACTGGTAACCACGGACACCTCTCCTGTTACTGTGGTTACCAGGGACACGCACATATGACAGTCGGTGGTAACCAGGGACACGCATCTCTGACAGTCAGTGGTAACCAGGGAAACCCACCTGTGAACAAGTTAACCAAGGACACCCCTACCCACAGTCACTGGTAACCAAGGACACCTCTCCTGTGACCGTGGTTACCAGGACACGCACATATGACAGTCGGTGGTAACCAGGGACACGCATCTCTGACAGTCAGTGGTAACCAGGGAAACCCACCTGCGACCATGGTAACCAAGGACACCCCTCCTGTGACAGTCAGTGGTAACCAGGGACACACCTCCTGTGCCAGTGGTAACCAAGGACACCCCTACCCACAGTCACTGGTAACCAAGGACACCTCTCCTGTGACCGTGGTTATCAGGGAGACGCATCTCTGACAGTCGGTGTTAACCAGGGAAAACCACCTGTGACATTCACAGTGCCCAGGGACACCGGCCTGTGACAGTCGGTGGTAACCAGGGAGACGCATCTCTGACAGGCGGTGGTAACCAGGGAAACCAACCTGTGACCATGGTAACCAAGGACACCCCTCTGTGACAATGGTACCCACGGACAGCCCTCCTGTGACAGTCGGTGGTAACCAGGGAAACACACCTGTGACCATGGTAACCAAGGACACCCCTACCCACTGTCACTGGTAACCAAGGACACCTCTCCTGTGACCGTGGTTATCAGGGAGACGCATCTCTGACAGTCGGTGGTAACCAGGGAAACCCACCTGTGACCATGGTAACCAAGGACACCCCTCCTGTGACAATGGTACCCAGGGACAGCCCTCCTGTGACAGTCGGTGGTAACCAGGGAAACCCACCTGTGACCATGGTAACCAAGGACACCCCTCCTGTGACAATGGTACCCCGGGACAGCCTTCCTGTGACAGTCAGTGGTAACCAGGGAAACCCACCTGTGACCATGGTAACCAAGGACACCCCTCCTGTGACAATGGTACCCAGGGACAGCCATCCTGTGACAGTCGGTGGTAACCAGGGAAACCCACCTGTGACATTCACAGTGCCCAGGGACACCGGCCTGTGACAGTCGGTGGTAACCAGGGACACGCATCTCTGACAGTCGGTGGTAACCAGGGAAACCCACCTGTGACCATGGTAACCAAGGACACACCTACTGTGACAGTCACTGGTAACCACGGACACCTCTCCTGTGACCGTGGCTACCACGGACACGCACATATGACAGTCGGTGGTAACCAGGGACACGCATCTCTGACAGTCGGTGGTAACAAGGGAAACCCAACTGTCGCCATGGTAACCAAGGACCCACCTACTGTGACAGTCACTGGTAACCACGGACACCTCTCCTGTGACCGTGGTTACCAGGGACACGCATATATGACAGTCGGTGGTAACCAGGGACACGCATCTCTGACAGTCAGTGGTAACCAGGGAAACCCACCTGTGACCATGGTAACCAAGGACACACCTACTGTGCCAGTCACTGGTAACCACGGACACCTCTCCTGTTACTGTGGTTACCAGGGACACGCACATATGACAGTCGGTGGTAACCAGGGACACGCATCTCTGACAGTCAGTGGTAACCAGGGAAACCCACCTGTGAACAAGTTAACCAAGGACACCCCTACCCACAGTCACTGGTAACCAAGGACACCTCTCCTGTGACCGTGGTTACCAGGACACGCACATATGACAGTCGGTGGTAACCAGGGACACGCATCTCTGACAGTCAGTGGTAACCAGGGAAACCCACCTGCGACCATGGTAACCAAGGACACCCCTCCTGTGACAGTCAGTGGTAACCAGGGACACACCTCCTGTGCCAGTGGTAACCAAGGACACCCCTACCCACAGTCACTGGTAACCAAGGACACCTCTCCTGTGACCGTGGTTATCAGGGAGACGCATCTCTGACAGTCGGTGTTAACCAGGGAAAACCACCTGTGACATTCACAGTGCCCAGGGACACCGGCCTGTGACAGTCGGTGGTAACCAGGGAGACGCATCTCTGACAGTCGGTGGTAACCAGGGAAACCAACCTGTGACCATGGTAACCAAGGACACCCCTCTGTGACAATGGTACCCACGGACAGCCCTCCTGTGACAGTCGGTGGTAACCAGGGAAACACACCTGTGACCATGGTAACCAAGGACACCCCTACCCACTGTCACTGGTAACCAAGGACACCTCTCCTGTGACCGTGGTTATCAGGGAGACGCATCTCTGACAGTCGGTGGTAACCAGGGAAACCCACCTGTGACCATGGTAACCAAGGACACCCCTCCTGTGACAATGGTACCCAGGGACAGCCCTCCTGTGACAGTCGGTGGTAACCAGGGAAACCCACCTGTGACCATGGTAACCAAGGACACCCCTCCTGTGACAATGGTACCCAGGGACAGCCATCTTGTGACAGTCGGTGGTAACCAGGGAAACCCACCTGTGACATTCACAGTGCCCAGGGACACCGGCCTGTGACAGTCGGTGGTAACCAGGGACACGCATCTCTGACAGTCGGTGGTAACCAGGGAAACCCACCTGTGACCATGGTAACCAAGGATACCCCTCTGTGACAATGGTACCCAGGGACAGCCCTCCTGTGACAGTCGGTGGTAACCAGGGAAACACACCTGTGACCATGGTAACCAAGGACACCCCTACCCACTGTCACTGGTAACCAAGGACACCTCTCCTGTGACCGTGGTTATCAGGGAGACGCATCTCTGACAGTCGGTGGTAACCAGGGCAACCCACCTGTGACATTCACAGTGCCCAGGGACACCGGCCTGTGACAGTCGGTGGTAACCAGGGAGACGCATCTCTGACAGTCGATGGTAACCAGGGAAACCCACCTGTGACCATGGTAACCAAGGACACCCCTCTGTGACAATGGTACCCAGGGACAGCCCTCCTGTGACAGTCGGTGGTAACCAGGGAAACACACCTGTGACCATGGTAACCAAGGACACCCCTACCCACTGTCACTGGTAACCAAGGACACCTCTCCTGTGACCGTGGTTATCAGGGAGACGCATCTCTGACAGTCGGTGATAACCAGGGAATCCCACCTGTGACCATGGTAACCAAGGACACCCCTCCTGTGACAATGGTACCCAGGGAGAGCCCTCCTGTGACAGTCGGTGGTAACCAGGGAAACCCACCTGTGACCATGGTAACCAAGGACACCCCTCCTGTGACAATGGTACCCAGGGACAGCCGTCCAGTGACAGTCGGTGGTAACCAGGGAAACCCACCTGTGACATTCACAGTGCCCAGGGACACCGGCCTGTGACAGTCGGTGGTAATCAGGGACACGCATCTCTGACAGTCGGTGGTAACCAGGGAAACCCACCTGTGACCATGGTAACCAAGGACACACCTACTGTGACAGTCACTGGTAACCACGGACACCTCTCCTGTGACCGTGGCTACCAGGGACACGCACATATGACAGTCGGTGGTAACCAGGGACACGCATCTCTGACAGTCAGTGGTAACCAGGGAAACCCACCTGCGACCATGGTAACCAAGGACACCCCTCCTGTGACAGTCAGTGGTAACCAGGGACACACCTCCTGTGCCAGTGGTAACCAAGGACACCCCTACCCACATTCACTGGTAACCAAGGACACCTCTCCTGTGACCGTGGTTATCAGGGAGACGCATCTCTGACAGTCGGTGGTAACCAGGGCAACCCACCTGTGACATTCACAGTGCCCAGGGACACCGGCCTGTGACAGTCGGTGGTAACCAGGGAGACGCATCTCTGACAGTCGGTGGTAACCAGGGAAACCCACCTGTGACCATGGTAACCAAGGACACCCCTCTGTGACAATGGTACCCAGGGACAGCCCTCCTGTGACAGTCGGTGGTAACCAGGGAGACGCATCTCTGACAGTCGGTGGTAACCAGGGAAACCCACCTGTGACCATGGTAACCAAGGACACCCCTCTGTGACAATGGTACCCAGGGACAGCCCTCCTGTGACAGTCGGTGGTAACCAGGGAAACACACCTGTGACCATGGTAACCAAGGACACCCCTACCCACTGTCACTGGTAACCAAGGACACCTCTCCTGTGACCGTGGTTATCAGGGAGACGCATCTCTGACAGTCGGTGGTAACCAGGGAAACCCACCTGTGACCATGGTAACCAAGGACACCACTCCTGTGACAATGGTACCCAGGGACAGCCCTCCTGTGACAGTCGGTGGTAACCAGGGAAACCACCTGTGACCATGGTAACCAAGGACACCCCTCCTGTGACAATGGTACCCCGGGACAGCCTTCCTGTGACAGTCAGTGGTAACCAGGGAAACCCACCTGTGACCATGGTAACCAAGGACACCCCTCCTGTGACAATGGTACCCAGGGACAGCCATCCTGTGACAGTCGGTGGTAACCAGGGAAACCCACCTGTGACATTCACAGTGCCCAGGGACACCGGCCTGTGACAGTCGGTGGTAACCAGGGACACGCATCTCTGACAGTCGGTGGTAACCAGGGAAACCCACCTGTGACCATGGTAACCAAGGACACACCTACTGTGACAGTCACTGGTAACCACGGACACCTCTCCTGTGACCGTGGCTACCACGGACACGCACATATGACAGTCGGTGGTAACCAGGGACACGCATCTCTGACAGTCGGTGGTAACAAGGGAAACCCAACTGTCGCCATGGTAACCAAGGACCCACCTACTGTGACAGTCACTGGTAACCACGGACACCTCTCCTGTGACCGTGGTTACCAGGGACACGCATATATGACAGTCGGTGGTAACCAGGGACACGCATCTCTGACAGTCAGTGGTAACCAGGGAAACCCACCTGTGAACAAGTTAACCAAGGACACCCCTACCCACAGTCACTGGTAACCAAGTACACCTCTCCTGTGACCGTGGTTACCAGGACATGCACATATGACAGTCGGTGGTAACCAGGGACACGCATCTCTGACAGTCAGTGGTAACCAGGGAAACCCACCTGTGACCATGGTAACCAAGGACACCCCTCCTGTGACAATGGTACCCAGGGACAGCCGTCCTGTGACAGTCGGTGGTAACCAGGGAAACCCACCTGTGACATTCACAGTGCCCAGGGACACCGGCCTGTGACAGTCGGTGGTAATCAGGGACACGCATCTCTGACAGTCGGTGGTAACCAGGGAAACCCACCTGTGACCATGGTAACCAAGGACACACCTACTGTGACAGTCACTGGTAACCACGGACACCTCTCCTGTGACCGTGGCTACCAGGGACACGCACATATGACAGTCGGTGGTAACCAGGGACACGCATCTCTGACAGTCAGTGGTAACCAGGGAAACCCACCTGCGACCATGGTAACCAAGGACACCCCTCCTGTGACAGTCAGTGGTAACCAGGGACACACCTCCTGTGCCAGTGGTAACCAAGGACACCCCTACCCACATTCACTGGTAACCAAGGACACCTCTCCTGTGACCGTGGTTATCAGGGAGACGCATCTCTGACAGTCGGTGGTAACCAGGGCAACCCACCTGTGACATTCACAGTGCCTAGGGACACCGGCCTGTGACAGTCGGTGGTAACCAGGGAGACGCATCTCTGACAGTCGGTGGTAACCAGGGAAACCCACCTGTGACCATGGTAACCAAGGACACCCCTCTGTGACAATGGTACCCAGGGACAGCCCTCCTGTGACAGTCGGTGGTAACCAGGGAAACACACCTGTGACCATGGTAACCAAGGACACCCCTACCCACTGTCACTGGTAACCAAGGACACCTCTCCTGTGACCGTGGTTATCAGGGAGACGCATCTCTGACAGTCGGTGATAACCAGGGAATCCCACCTGTGACCATGGTAACCAATGACACCCCTCCTGTGACAATGGTACCCAGGGAGAGCCCTCCTGTGACAGTCGGTGGTAACCAGGGAAACCCACCTGTGACCATGGTAACCAAGGACACCCCTCCTGTGACAATGGTACCCAGGGACAGCCGTCCTGTGACAGTCGGTGGTAACCAGGGAAACCCACCTGTGACATTCACAGTGCCCAGGGACACCGGCCTGTGACAGTCGGTGGTAATCAGGGACACGCATCTCTGACAATCGGTGGTAACCAGGGAAACCCACCTGTGACCATGGTAACCAAGGACACACCTACTGTGACAGTCACTGGTAACCACGGACACCTCTCCTGTGACCGTGGCTACCAGGGACACGCACATATGACAGTCGGTGGTAACCAGGGACACGCATCTCTGACAGTCAGTGGTAACCAGGGAAACCCACCTGCGACCATGGTAACCAAGGACACCCCTCCTGTGACAGTCAGTGGTAACCAGGGACACACCTCCTGTGCCAGTGGTAACCAAGGACACCCCTACCCACATTCACTGGTAACCAAGGAAACCTCTCCTGTGACCGTGGTTATCAGGGAGACGCATCTCTGACAGTCGGTGGTAACCAGGGAAACCCACCTGTGACATTCACAGTGCCCAGGGACACCGGCCTGTGACAGTCGGTGGTAACCAGGGAGACGCATCTCTGACAGTCGGTGGTAACCAGGGAAACCCACCTGTGACCATGGTAACCAAGGACACCCCTCTGTGACAATGGTACCCAGGGACAGCCCTCCTGTGACAGTCGGTGGTAACCAGGGAAACACACCTGTGACCATGGTAACCAAGGACACCCCTACCCACTGTCACTGGTAACCAAGGACACCTCTCCTGTGACCGTGGTTATCAGGGAGACGCATCTCTGACAGTCGGTGGTAACCAGGGAAACCCACCTGTGACCATGGTAACCAAGGACACCACTCCTGTGACAATGGTACCCAGGGACAGCCCTCCTGTGACAGTCGGTGGTAACCAGGGAAACCACCTGTGACCATGGTAACCAAGGACACCCCTCCTGTGACAATGGTACCCCGGGACAGCCTTCCTGTGACAGTCAGTGGTAACCAGGGAAACCCACCTGTGACCATGGTAACCAAGGACACCCCTCCTGTGACAATGGTACCCAGGGACAGCCATCCTGTGACAGTCGGTGGTAACCAGGGAAACCCACCTGTGACATTCACAGTGCCCAGGGACACCGGCCTGTGACAGTCGGTGGTAACCAGGGACACGCATCTCTGACAGTCGGTGGTAACCAGGGAAACCCACCTGTGACCATGGTAACCAAGGACACACCTACTGTGACAGTCACTGGTAACCACGGACACCTCTCCTGTGACCGTGGCTACCACGGACACGCACATATGACAGTCGGTGGTAACCAGGGACACGCATCTCTGACAGTCGGTGGTAACAAGGGAAACCCAACTGTCGCCATGGTAACCAAGGACCCACCTACTGTGACAGTCACTGGTAACCACGGACACCTCTCCTGTGACCGTGGTTACCAGGGACACGCATATATGACAGTCGGTGGTAACCAGGGACACGCATCTCTGACAGTCAGTGGTAACCAGGGAAACCCACCTGTGAACAAGTTAACCAAGGACACCCCTACCCACAGTCACTGGTAACCAAGGACACCTCTCCTGTGACCGTGGTTACCAGGACATGCACATATGACAGTCGGTGGTAACCAGGGACACGCATCTCTGACAGTCAGTGGTAACCAGGGAAACCCACCTGCGACCATGGTAACCAAGGACACCCCTCCTGTGACAGTCAGTGGTAACCAGGGACACACCTCCTGTGCCAGTGGTAACCAAGGACACCCCTACCCACAGTCACTGGTAACCAAGGACACCTCTCCTGTGACCGTGGTTATCAGGGAGACGCATCTCTGACAGTCGGTGGTAACCAGGGAAAACCACCTGTGACATTCACGGTGCCCAGGGACACCGGCCTGTGACAGTCGGTGGTAACCAGGGAGACGCATCTCTGACAGTCGGTGGTAACCAGGGAAACCAACCTGTGACCATGGTAACCAAGGACACCCCTCTGTGACAATGGTACCCACGGACAGCCCTCCTGTGACAGTCGGTGGTAACCAGGGAAACACACCTGTGACCATGGTAACCAAGGACACCCCTACCCACTGTCACTGGTAACCAAGGACACCTCTCCTGTGACCGTGGTTATCAGGGAGACGCATCTCTGACAGTCGGTGGTAACCAGGGAAACCCACCTGTGACCATGGTAACCAAGGACACCCCTCCTGTGACAATGGTACCCAGGACAGCCCTCCTGTGACAGTCGGTGGTAACCAGGGAAACCCACCTGTGACCATGGTAAACAAGGACACCCCTCCTGTGACAATGGTACCCAGGGACAGCCGTCCTGTGACAGTCGGTGGTAACCAGGGAAACCCACCTGTGACATTCACAGTGCCCAGGGACACCTGCCTGTGACAGTCGGTGGTAACCAAGGACACGCATTTCTGACAGTCGGTGGTAACCAGGGAAACCCACCTGTGACCATGGTAACCAAGGACACCCCTCCTGTGACAATGGTATCCATGGACAGCCCTACTGTGACAGTCGGTGGTAACGAGGGAAACCCACCTGTGACCATGGTAACCAAGGACACCCCTACCCACAGTCACTGGTAACCAAGGACACCTCTCCTGTGACCGTGGTTACCAGGGACACGCATCTCTGACAGTTGGTGGTAACCAGGGAAACCCACCTGTGACCACGGTAACCAAGGACACCCCTCCTGTGACAATAGTACCCAGGGACAGCCCTCCTGTGACAGTCGGTGGTAACCAGGGAAACCCACTTGTGACCATGGTAACCAAGGACACCCCTACCCACAGTCACTCGTAACCAAGGACACCTCTCCTGTGACCGTGGTTACCAGGACACGCACATATGACAGTCGGTGGTAACCAGGGACAGGCATTTCTGACAGTCAGTGGTAACCAGGGAAACCCACCTGCAACCATGGTAACCAAGGACACCCCTCCTGTGACAGTCAGTGGTAACCAGGCAAACACCTCCTGTGCCAGTGGTAACCAAGGACACCCCTCCTGTCACAATGGTACCCAGGGACTGCCCTCCTGTGACAGTCAGTGGTAACCATGTACACTCACCTGTGACAGTCGGTGGTAACCAGCGAAACCCACCTGTGACATTCACAGTGCCCAGGGACACCGGCCTGTGACAGTCGGTGGTAACCAGGGAGACGCATCTCTGACAGTCGGTGGTAACCAGGGAAACCCACCTGTGACCATGGTAACCAAGGACACCCCTCCTGTGACAATGGTACCAAGGGACAGCCTTCCTGTGACAGTCAGTGGTAACCAGGGAAAACCACCTGTGACCATGGTAACCAAGGACACCCCTACCCACAGTCACTGGTAAGCAAGGACACCTCTCCTGTGACCGTGGTTATCAGGGAGACGCATCTCTGACAGTCGGTGGTAACCAGGGAAACCCACCTGTGACCATGGTAACCAAGGACACCCCTCCTGTGACAATGGTACCCAGGGACAGCCCTCCTGTGACAGTCGGTGGTAACCAGGGAAACCCACCTGTGACCATGGTAACCAAGGACACCCCTCCTGTGACAATGGTACCCAGGGACAGCCATCCTGTGACAGTCGGTGGTAACCAGGGAAACCCACCTGTGACATTCACAGTGCCCAGGGACACCTGCCTGTGACAGTCGGTGGTAACCAGGGACACATATTTCTGACAGTCGGTGGTAACCAGGGAAACCCACCTGTGACCATGGTAACCAAGGACACCCCTCCTGTGACAATGGTATCCATGGACAGCCCTCCTGTGACAGTCGGTGGTAACAAGGGAAACCCACCTGTGACCATGGTAACCAAGGACTCCCCTACCCACAGTCACTGGTAACCAAGGACACCTCTCCTGTGACCATGGTTACCAGGGACACGCATCTCTGACAGTCGGTGGTAACCAGGGAAACCCACCTGTGACGACGGTAACCAAGGACACCCCTCCTGTGACAATAGTACCCACAGACAGCCCTCCTGTGACAGTCGGTGGTAACCAGGGAAACCCACCTGTGACCATGGTAACCAAGGACACCCCAACCCACAGTCACTGGTAACCAAGGACACCTCTCCTGTGACTGTGGTTACCAGGACACGCACATATGACAGTCGGTGGTAACCAGGGAGAGGCATTTCTGACAGTCAGTGGTAACCAGGGAAACCCACCTGCAATCATGGTAACCAAGGACACCCCTCCTGTGACAGTCAGTGGTAACCAGCCAAACACCTCCTGTGCCAGTGGCAACCAAGGACACCCCTCCTGTCACAATGGTACCCAGGGACAGCCCTCCTGTGACAGTCAGTGGTAACCATGTACACTCACCTGTGACAGTCGGTGGTAACCAGGGAAACCCACCTGTGACATTCACAGTGCCCAGGGACACCGGCCTGTGACAGTCGGTGGTAACCAGGGAGACGCATCTCTGACAGTCGGTGGTAACCAGGGAAACACACCTGTGACCATGGTAACCAAGGACACCCCTACCCACAGTCACTGGTAACCAAGGACACCTCTCCTGTGACCGTGGTTACCAGGACACGCACATATGACAGTCGGTGGTAACCAGGGACACGCATCTCTGACAGTCGGTGGTAACAAGGGAAACCCACCTGTCGCCATGGTAACCAAGGACCCACCTACTGTGACAGTCACTGGTAACCACGGACACCTCTCCTGTGACCGTGGCTACCAGGGACACGCACATATGACAGTCGGTGGTAACCAGGGACACGCATCTCTGACAGTCGGTGGTAACAAGGGAAACCCACCTGTCGCCATGGTAACCAAGGACCCACCTACTGTGACAGTCACTGGTAACCACGGACACCTCTCCTGTGACCGTGGTTACCAGGGACACGCATATATGACAGTCGGTGGTAAACAGGGACACGCATCTATGACAGTCAGTGGTAACCAGTGAAACCCACCTGCGACCATGGTAACCAAGGACACCTTTCCTGTGACAGTCAGTGGTAACCAGGGACACACCTCCTGTGCCAGTGGTAACCAAGGACACCCCTCCTGTCACAATGGTACCAGGGACAGCCCTCCTGTGACAGTCGGTGGTAACCAGGGAAACCCACCTGTGACCATGGTAACCAAGGACACCCCTCCTGTGACAATGGTACCCAGGGACAGCCGACCTGTGACAGTCGGTGGTAACCAGGGAAACCCACCTGTGACATTCACAGTGCCCAGGGACACCGGCCTGTGACAGTCGGTGGTAAACAGGGAGACGAATCTCTGACAGTCGGTGGTAACCAGGGAAACCCACCTGTGACCATGGTAACCAAGGACACCCCTCTGTGACAACGGTACCCAGGGACAGCCCTCCTGTGACAGTCGGTGGTAACCAGGGAAACACACCTGTGACCATGGTAACCAAGGACACCCCTACCCACTGTCACTGGTAACCAAGGACACCTCTCCTGTGACCATGGTTATCAGGGAGACGCATCTCTGACATTCGGTGGTAACCAGGGAAACCCACCTGTGACCATGGTAACCAAGGACACCCGTCCTGTGACAATGGTACCAAGGGACAGCCCTCCTGTGACAGTCGGTGGTAACCATTGAAACCCACCTGTGACCATGGTAACCAAGGACACCCCTCCTGTGACAATGGAACTCAGGGACAGCCGTCCTGTGACAGTCGGTGGTAACCAGGGAGACGCATCTCTGACAGTCGGTGGTAACCAGGGAAACCCACCTGTGACCATGGTAACCAAGGACACCCCTCTGTGACAATGGTACCCAGGGACAGCCCTCCTGTGACAGTCGGTGGTAACCAGGGAAACACACCTGTGACCATGGTAACCAAGGACACCCCTACCCACTGTCACTGGTAACCAAGGACACCCCTCCTGTGACAATGGTACCCAGGGACAGCCATCCTGTGACAGTCGGTGGTAACCAGGGAAACCCACCTGTGACATTCACAGTGCCCAGGGACACCGGCCTGTGACAGTCGGTGGTAACCAGGGACACGCATCTCTGACAGTCGGTGGTAACCAGGGAAACCCACCTGTGACCATGGTAACCAAGGACACACCTACTGTGACAGTCACTGGTAACCACGGACACCTCTCCTGTGACCGTGGCTACCACGGACACGCACATATGACAGTCGGTGGTAACCAGGGACACGCATCTCTGACAGTCGGTGGTAACAAGGGAAACCCACCTGTCGCCATGGTAACCAAGGACCCACCTACTGTGACAGTCACTGATAACCACGGACACCTCTCCTGTGACCGTGGTTACCAGGGACACGCATATATGACAGTCGGTGGTAAACAGGGACACACATCTATGACAGTCAGTGGTAACCAGGGAAACCCACCTGCGACCATGGTAACCAAGGACACCCTTCCTGTGACAGTCAGTGGTAACCAGGGACACACCTCCTGTGCCAGTGGTAACCAAGGACACCCCTCCTGTCACAATGGTACCAGGGACAGCCCTCCTGTGACAGTCGGTGGTAACCAGGGAAACCCACCTGTGACCATGGTAACCAAGGACACCCCTCTGTGACAATGGTACCCAGGGACAGCCCTCCTGTGACAGTCGGTGGTAACCAGGGAAACACACCTGTGACCATGGTAACCAAGGACACCCCTACCCACAGTCACTGGTAACCAAGGACACCTCTCCTGTGACCGTGGTTATCAGGGAGACGCATCTCTGACAGTCGGTGGTAACCAGGGAAACCCACCTGTGACATTCACAGTGCCCAGGGACACCGGCCTGTGACAGTCGGTGGTAAACAGGGAGACGAATCTCTGACAGTCGGTGGTAACCAGGGAAACCCACCTGTGACCATGGTAACCAAGGACACCCCTCTGTGACAACGGTACCCAGGGACAGCCCTCCTGTGACAGTCGGTGGTAACCAGGGAAACACACCTGTGACCATGGTAACCAAGGACACCCATACCCACTGTCACTGGTAACCAAGGACACCTCTCCTGTGACCATGGTTATCAGGGAGACGCATCTCTGACATTCGGTGGTAACCAGGGAAACCCACCTGTGACCATGGTAACCAAGGACACCCGTCCTGTGACAATGGTACCAAGGGACAGCCCTCCTGTGACAGTCGGTGGTAACCATTGAAACCCACCTGTGACCATGGTAACCAAGGACACCCCTCCTGTGACAATGGAACCCAGGGACAGCCGTCCTGTGACAGTCGGTGGTAACCAGGGAGACGCATCTCTGACAGTCGGTGGTAACCAGGGAAACCCACCTGTGACCATGGTAACCAAGGACACCCCTCTGTGACAATGGTACCCAGGGACAGCCCTCCTGTGACAGTCGGTGGTAACCAGGGAAACACACCTGTGACCATGGTAACCAAGGACACCCCTACCCACTGTCACTGGTAACCAAGGACACCTCTCCTGTGACCGTGGTTATCAGGGAGACGCATCTCTGACAGTCGGTGGTAACCAGGGAAACCCACCTGTGACATTCACAGTGCCCAGGGACACCGGCCTGTGACAGTCGGTGGTAACCAGGGACACGCATCTCTGACAGTCAGTGGTAACCAGGGAAACCCACCTGCGACCATGTTAAACAAGGACACCCCTCCTGTGACAGTCAGTGGTAACCAGGGACACACCTCCTGTGCCAGTGGTAACCAAGGACACCCCTCCTGTGACAACGGTACCCAGGGACAGCCCTCCTGTGACAGTCGGTGGTAACCAGGGAAAACCACCTGTGAACATGGTAACCAAGGACACCCCTACCCACAGTCACTGGTAACCAAGGACACCTCTCCTGTGACCGTGGTTACCGGGACACGCACATATGACAGTCGGTGGTAACCAGGGACACGCATTTCTGACAGTCAGTGGTAACCAGGGAAACCCACCTGCGACCATGGTAACCAAGGACACCCCTCCTGTGACAGTCAGTGGTAACCAGGGACACTCACCTGTGACAGTTGGTGGTAACCAGGGAAACACACCTGTGACATTCACAGTGCCCAGGGACACCGGACTGGGACAGTCGGTGGTAACCAGGAAGACGCATCTCTGACAGTCGGTGGTAACCAGGGAAACCCACCTGTGACCATGGTAACCAAGGACACCCCTCTGTGACAATGGTACCCAGGGACAGCCCTCCTGTGACAGTCAGTGGTAACCAGGGAAACCCACCTGTGACCATGGTAACCAAGGACACCCCTCCTGTGACAATGGTACCTAGGGACAGCCCTCCTGTGACAGTCGGTGGTAATCAGGGAAACTCACCTGTGACATTCACAGTGCCCAGGGACACCGGCCTGTGACAGTCGGTGGTAACCAGGGACACGCATCTCTGACAGTCGGTGGTAACCAGGGAAACCCACCTGTGACCATGGTAACCAAGGACACACCTACTGTGCCAGTCACTGGTAACCACGGACACCTCTCCTGTGACTGTGGTTACCAGGGACACGCACATATGACAGTCGGTGGTAACCAGGGACACGCATCTCTGACAGTCAGTGGTAACCAGGGAAACCCACCTGTGAACAAGTTAACCAAGGACACCCCTACCCACAGTCACTGGTAACCAAGGACACCTCTCCTGTGACCGTGGTTACCAGGACACGCACATATGACAGTCGGTGGTAACCAGGGACACGCATCTCTGACAGTCAGTGGTAACCAGGGAAACCCACCTGCGACCATGGTAACCAAGGACACCCCTCCTGTGACAGTCAGTGGTAACCAGGGACACACCTCCTGTGCCAGTGGTAACCAAGGACACCCCTACCCACAGTCACTGGTAACAAAGGACACCTCTCCTGTGACCGTGGTTATCAGGGAGACGCATCTCTGACAGTCGGTGGTAACCAGGGAAAACCACCTGTGACATTCACAGTGCCCAGGGACACCGGCCTGTGACAGTCGGTGGTAACCAGGGAGACGCATCTCTGACAGTCGGTGGTAACCAGGGAAACCAACCTGTGACCATGGTAACCAAGGACACCCCTCTGTGACAATGGTACCCACGGACAGCCCTCCTGTGACAGTTGGTGGTAACCAGGGAAACACACCTGTGACCATGGTAACCAAGGACACCCCTACCCACTGTCACTGGTAACCAAGGACACCTCTCCTGTGACCGTGGTTATCAGGGAGACGCATCTCTGACAGTCGGTGGTAACCAGGGAAACCCACCTGTGACCATGGTAACCAAGGACACCCCTCCTGTGACAATGGTACCCAGGGACAGCCCTCCTGTGACAGTCGGTGGTAACCAGGGAAACCCACCTGTGACCATGGTAACCAAGGACACCCCTCCTGTGACAATGGTACCCAGGGACAGCCATCCTGTGACAGTCGGTGGTAACCAGGGAAACCCACCTGTGACATTCACAGTGCCCAGGGACACCGGCCTGTGACAGTCGGTGGTAACCAGGGACACGCATCTCTGACAGTCGGTGGTAACCAGGGAAACCCACCTGTGACCATGGTAACCAAGGACACCCCTCTGTGACAATGGTACCCAGGGACAGCCCTCCTGTGACAGTCGGTGGTAACCAGGGAAACACACCTGTGACCATGGTAACCAAGGACACCCCTACCCACTGTCACTGGTAACCAAGGACACCTCTCCTGTGACCGTGGTTATCAGGGAGACGCATCTCTGACAGTCGGTGGTAACCAGGGCAACCCACCTGTGACATTCACAGTGCCCAGGGACACCGGCCTGTGACAGTCGGTGGTAACAAGGGAGACGCATCTCTGACAGTCGGTGGTAACCAGGGAAACCCACCTGTGACCATGGTAACCAAGGACACCCCTCTGTGACAATGGTACCCAGGGACAGCCCTCCTGTGACACTCGGTGGTAACCAGGGAAACACACCTGTCACCATGGTAAACAAGGACACCCCTACCCACTGTCACTGGTAACCAAGGACACCTCTCCTGTGACCGTGGTTATCAGGGAGACGCATCTCTGACAGTCGGTGATAACCAGGGAATCCCACCTGTGACCATGGTAACCAAGGACACCCCTCCTGTGACAATGGTACCCAGGGAGAGCCCTCCTGTGACAGTCGGTGGTAACCAGGGAAACCCACCTGTGACCATGGTAACCAAGGACACCCCTCCTGTGACAATGGTACCCAGGGACAGCCGTCCTGTGACAGTCGGTGGTAACCAGGGAAACCCACCTGTGACATTCACAGTGCCCAGGGACACCGGCCTGTGACAGTCGTGGTAATCAGGGACACGCATCTCTGACAGTCGGTGGTAACCAGGGAAACCCACCTGTGACCATGGTAACCAAGGACACACCTACTGTGACAGTCACTGGTAACCACGGACACCTCTCCTGTGACCGTGGCTACCAGGGACACGCACATATGACAGTCGGTGGTAACCAGGGACACGCATCTCTGACAGTCAGTGGTAACCAGGGAAACCCACCTGTCGCCATGGTAACCAAGGACCCACCTACTGTGACAGTGACTGGTAACCACGGACACCTCTCCTGTGACCGTGGTTACCAGGGACACGCATATATGACAGTCGGTGGTAACCAGGGACACGCATCTCTGACAGTCAGTGGTAACCAGGGAAACCCACCTGCGACCATGGTAACCAAGGACACCCTTCCTGTGACAGTCAGTGGTAACCAGGGACACACCTCCTGTGCCAGTGGTAACCAAGGACACCCCTCCTGTCACAATGGTACCAGGGACAGCCCTCCTGTGACAGTCGGTGGTAACCAGGGAAACCCACCTGTGACTATGGTAACCAAGGACACCCCTCCTGTGACAATGGTACCCCGGGACAGCCCTCCTGTGACAGTCGGTGGTAACCAGGGAAACCCACCTGTGACCATGGTAACCAATGACACCCCTCCTGTGACAATGGTACCCAGGGACAGCCATCCTGTGACAGTCGGTGGTAACCAGGGAAACCCACCTGTGACATTCACAGTGCCCAGGGACACCGGCCTGTGACAGTCGGTGGTAACCAGGGAGACGCATCTCTGACAGTCGGTGGTAACCAGGGAAACCAACCTGTGACCATGGTAACCAAGGACACCCCTCTGTGACAATGGTACCCAGGGACAGCCCTCCTGTGACAGTCGGTGGTAACCAGGGAAACACACCTGTGAACATGGTAACCAAGGACACCCCTACCCACTGTCACTGGTAACCAAGGACACCTCTCCTGTGACCGTGGTTATCAGGGAGACGCATCTCTGACAGTCGGTGGTAACCAGGGAAACCCACCTGTGACCATGGTAACCAAGGACACCCCTCCTGTGACAATGGTACCCAGGGACAGCCCTCCTGTGACAGTCGGTGGTAACCAGGGAAACCCACCTGTGACCATGGTAACCAAGGACACCCCTCCTGTGACAATGGTACCCAGGGACAGCCCTCCTGTGACAGTCGGTGGTAACCAGGGAAACCCACCTGTGACCATGGTAACCAAGGACACACCTACTGTGACAGTCAATGGTAACCACGGACACCTCTCCTGTGACCGTGGCTACCAGGGACACGCACATATGACAGTCGGTGGTAACCAGGGACACGCATCTCTGACAGTCAGTGGTAACCAGGGAAACCCACCTGCGACCATGTTAACCAAGGACACCCCTCCTGTGACAGTCAGTGGTAACCAGGGACACAGTTCCTGTGCCAGTGGTAACCAAGGACACCCCTCCTGTGACAATGGTACCCAGGGACAGCCCTCCTGTGACAGTCGGTGGTAACCAGGGAAAACCACCTGCAACCATGGTAACCAAGGACACCCCTACCACAGTCACTCGTAACCAAGGACACCTCTCCTGTGACCGTGGTTACCAGGACACGCACATATGACAGTCGGTGGTAACCAGGGACACGCATCTCTGACAGTCAGTGGTAACCAGGGAAACCCACCTGCGACCATGGTAACCAAGGACACCCCTCCTGTCACAGTCAGTGGTAACCAGGGACACATCTCCTGTGCCAGTTGTAACCAAGGACACCCCTCCTGTGACAATGGTACCCAGGGACAGCCCTCCTGTGACAGTCAGTGGTAACCATGTACACTCAACTGTGACAGTCGGTGGTAACCAGGGAAACCCACCTGTGACATTCACAGTGCCCAGGGACACCTGCCTGTGACAGTCGGTGGTAACCAAGGACACGCATTTCTGACAGTCGGTGGTAACCAGGGAAACCCACCTGTGACCATGGTAACCAAGGACACCCCTCCTGTGACAATGGTATCCATGGACAGCCCTACTGTGACAGTCGGTGGTAACGAGGGAAACACACCTGTGACCATGGTAACCAAGGACACCCCTACCCACAGTCACTGGTAACCAAGGACACCTCTCCTGTGACCGTGGTTACCAGGGACACGCATCTCTGACAGTCGGTGGTAACCAGGGAAACCCACCTGTGACCACGGTAACCAAGGACACCCCTCCTGTGACAATAGTACCCAGGGACAGCCCTCCTGTGACAGTCGGTAGTAACCAGGGAAACCCACTTGTGACCATGGTAACCAAGGACACCCCTACCCACAGTCACTCGTAACCAAGGACACCTCTCCTGTGACCGTGGTTACCAGGACACGCACATATGACAGTCGGTGGTAACCAGGGACAGGCATTTCTGACAGTCAGTGGTAACCAGGGAAACCCACCTGCAACCATGGTAACCAAGGACACCCCTCCTGTGACAGTCAGTGGTAACCAGGCAAACACCTCCTGTGCCAGTGGTAACCAAGGACACCCCTCCTGTCACAATGGTACCCAGGGACAGCCCTCCTGTGACAGTCAGTGGTAACCATGTACACTCACCTGTGACAGTCGGTGGTAACCAGAGAAACCCACCTGTGACATTCACAGTGCCCAGGGACACCGGCCTGTGACAGTCGGTGGTAACCAGGGAGACGCATCTCTGACAGTCGGTGGTAACCAGTGAAACCCACCTGTGACCATGGTAACCAAGGACACCCCTCCTGTGACAATGGTACCAAGGGACAGCCCTCCTGTGACAGTCGGTGGTAACCAGGGAAAACCACCTGTGACCATGGTAACCAAGGACACCCCTACCCACAGTCACTGGTAAGCAAGGACACCTCTCCTGTGACTGTGGTTATCAGGGAGACGCATCTCTGACAGTCGGTGGTAACCAGGGAAACCCACCTGTGACCATGGTAACCAAGGACACCCCTCCTGTGACAATGGTACCCAGGGACAGCCCTCCTGTGACAGTCGGTGGTAACCAGGGAAACCCACCTGTGACCATGGTAACCAAAGACACCCCTCCTGTGACAATGGTACCCAGGGACAGCCATCCTGTGACAGTCGGTGGTAACCAGGGAAACCCACCTGTGACATTCACAGTGCCCAGGGACACCTGCCTGTGACAGTCGGTGGTAACCAGGGACACATATTTCTGACAGTCGGTGGTAACCAGGGAAACCCACCTGTGACCATGGTAACCAAGGACACCCCTCCTGTGACAATGGTATCCATGGACAGCCCTCCTGTGACAGTCGGTGGTAACAAGGGAAACACACCTGTGACCAGGGTAACCAAGGACACCCCTACCCACAGTCACTGGTAACCAAGGACACCTCTCCTGTGACCATGGTTACCAGGGACACGCATCTCTGACAGTCGGTGGTAACCAGGGAAACCCACCTGTGACGACGGTAACCAAGGACACCCCTCCTGTGACAATAGTACCCACAGACAGCCCTCCTGTGACAGTCGGTGGTAACCAGGGAAACCCACCTGTGACCATGGTAACCAAGGACACCCCAACCCACAGTCACTGGTAACCAAGGACACCTCTCCTGTGACTGTGGTTACCAGGACACGCACATATGACAGTCGGTGGTAACCAGGGAGAGGCATTTCAGACAGTCAGTGGTAACCAGGGAAACCCACCTGCAATCATGGTAACCAAGGACACCCCTCCTGTGACAGTCAGTGGTAACCAGCCAAACACCTCCTGTGCCAGTGGCAACCAAGGACACCCCTCCTGTCACAATGGTACCCAGGGACAGCCCTCCTGTGACAGTCAGTGGTAACCATGTACACTCACCTGTGACAGTCGGTGGTAACCAGGGAAACCCACCTGTGACATTCACAGTGC
Source organism: Rangifer tarandus platyrhynchus (assembly GCA_949782905.1). Classification (NCBI taxonomy): domain Eukaryota; kingdom Metazoa; phylum Chordata; class Mammalia; order Artiodactyla; family Cervidae; genus Rangifer; species Rangifer tarandus. Next base: position 45,064,067 of record OX460344.1, read on the forward strand.
CCAGGGACACCGGCCTGTGACAGTCGGTGGTAACCAGGGAGACGCATCTCTGACAGTCGGTGGTAACCAGGGAAACACACCTGTGACCATGGTAACCAAGGACACCCCTACCCACAGTCACTGGTAACCAAGGACACCTCTCCTGTGACCGTGGTTACCAGGACACGCACATATGACAGTCGGTGGTAACCAGGGACACGCATTTCTGACAGTCGGTGGTAACCAGGGAAACCCACCTGTGACCATGGTAACCAAGGACACCCCTCTGTGACAATGGTACCCATGGACAGTCTTCCTGTGACAGTCGGTGGTAACCAGGGAACACACCTGTGACCATGGTAACCAAGGACACCCCTACCCACTGTCACTGGTAACCAAGGACACCTCTCCTGTGACCGTGGTTATCAGGGAGACGCATCTCTGACAGTCGGTGGTAACCAGGGAAACCCACCTGTGACATTCACAGTGCCCAGGGACACCGGCCTGTGACAGTCGGTGGTAACGAGGGAGACGCATCTCTGACAGTCGGTGGTAACCAGGGAAACCCACCTGTGACCATGGTAACCAAGGACACCCCTCTGTGACAATGGTACCCAGGGACAGCCCTCCTGTGACAGTCGGTGGTAACCAGGGAAACACACCTGTGACCATGGTAACCAAGGACACCCCTCCTGTGACAATGGTACCCAGGGACAGCCGTCCTGTGACAGTCGGTGGTAACCAGGGAAACCCACCTGTGACATTCACAGTGCCCAGGGACACCGGCCTGTGACAGTCGGTGGTAATCAGGGACACGCATCTCTGACAGTCGGTGGTAACCAGGGAAACCCACCTGTGACCATGGTAACCAAGGACACACCTACTGTGACAGTCACTGGTAACCACGGACACCTCTCCTGTGACCGTGGCTACCAGGGACACGCACATATGACAGTCGGTGGTAACCAGGGACACGCATCTCTGACAGTCAGTGGTAACCAGGGAAACCCACCTGTCGCCATGGTAACCAAGGACCCACCTACTGTGACAGTCACTGGTAACCACGGACACCTCTCCTGTGACCGTGGTTACCAGGGACACGCATATATGACAGTCGGTGGTAACCAGGGTCACGCATCTCTGACAGTCAGTGGTAACCAGGGAAACCCACCTGCGACCATGGTAACCAAGGACACCCTTCCTGTGACAGTCAGTGGTAACCAGGGACACACCTCCTGTGCCAGTGGTAACCAAGGACACCCCTCCTGTCACAATGGTACCAGGGACAGCCCTCCTGTGACAGTCGGTGGTAACCAGGGAAACCCACCTGTGACCATGGTAACCAAGGACACCCCTCCTGTGACAATGGTACCCCGGGACAGCCCTCCTGTGACAGTCGGTGGTAACCAGGGAAACCCACCTGTGACCATGGTAACCAAGGACACCCCTCCTGTGACAATGGTACCCAGGGACAGCCATCCTGTGACAGTTGGTGGTAACCAGGGAAACCCACCTGTGACATTCACAGTGCCCAGGGACACCGGCCTGTGACAGTCGGTGGTAACCAGGTACACGCATCTCTGACAGTCGGTGGTAACCAGGGAAACCCACCTGTGACCATGGTAACCAAGGACACACCTACTGTGACAGTCACTGGTAACCACGGACACCTCTCCTGTGACCGTGGCTACCACGGACACGCACATATGACAGTCGGTGGTAACCAGGGACACGCATCTCTGACAGTCGGTGGTAACAAGGGAAACCCACCTGTCGCCATGGTAACCAAGGACCCACCTACTGTGACAGTCACTGGTAACCACGGACACCTCTCCTGTGACCGTGGTTACCAGGGACACGCATATATGACAGTCGGTGGTAAACAGGGACACGCATCTATGACAGTCAGTGGTAACCAGGGAAACCCACCTGTGACCATGGTAACCAAGGACACCCCTCCTGTGACAATGGTACCCAGGGACAGCCATCCTGTGACAGTCGGTGGTAACCAGGGAAACCCACCTGTGACATTCACAGTGCCCAGGGACACGTGCCTGTGACAGTCGGTGGTAACCAGGGACACATATTTCTGACAGTCGGTGGTAACCAGGGAAACCCACCTGTGACCATGGTAACCAAGGACACCCCTCCTGTGACAATGGTATCCATGGACAGCCCTCCTGTGACAGTCGGTGGTAACAAGGGAAACCCACCTGTGACCATGGTAACCAAGGACACCCCTACCCACAGTCACTGGTAACCAAGGACACCTCTCCTGTGACCATGGTTACCAGGGACACGCATCTCTGACAGTCGGTGGTAACCAGGGAAACCCACCTGTGACCACGGTAACCAAGGACACCCCTCCTGTGACAATAGTACCCACAGACAGCCCTCCTGTGACAGTCGGTGGTAACCAGGGAAACCCACCTGTGACCATGGTAACCAAGGACACCCCAACCCACAGTCACTGGTAACCAAGGACACCTCTCCTGTGACTGTGGTTACCAGGACACGCACATATGACAGTCGGTGGTAACCAGGGAGAGGCATTTCAGACAGTCAGTGGTAACCAGGGAAACCCACCTGCAATCATGGTAACCAAGGACACCCCTCCTGTGACAGTCAGTGGTAACCAGCCAAACACCTCCTGTGCCAGTGGCAACCAAGGACACCCCTCCTGTCACAATGGTACCCAGGGACAGCCCTCCTGTGACAGTCAGTGGTAACCATGTACACTCACCTGTGACAGTCGGTGGTAACCAGGGAAACCCACCTGTGACATTCACAGTGCCCAGGGACACCGGCCTGTGACAGTCGGTGGTAACCAGGGAGACGCATCTCTGACAGTCGGTGGTAACCAGGGAAACACACCTGTGACCATGGTAACCAAGGACACCCCTCTGTGACAATGGTACCCAGGGACAGCCCTCCTGTGACAGTCGGTGGTAACCAGGGAAACACACCTGTGACCATGGTAACCAAGGACACCCCTCCTGTGACAATGGTACCCAGGGACAGCCCTCCTGTGACAGTCGGTGGTAACCAGGGAAACCCACCTGTGACATTCACAGTGCCCAGGGACACCGGCCTGTGACAGTCGGTGGTAATCAGGGACACGCATCTCTGACAGTCGGTGGTAACCAGGGAAACCCACCTGTGACCATGGTAACCAAGGACACACCTACTGTGACAGTCACTGGTAACCACGGACACCTCTCCTGTGACCGTGGCTACCAGGGACACGCACATATGACAGTCGGTGGTAACCAGGGACACGCATCTCTGACAGTCATTGGTAACCAGGGAAACCCACCTGTCGCCATGGTAACCAAGGACTCACCTACTGTGACAGTCACTGGTAACCACGGACACCTCTCCTGTGACCGTGGTTACCAGGGACACGCATATATGACAGTCGGTGGTAACCAGGGACACGCATCTCTGACAGTCAGTGGTAACCAGGGAAACCCACCTGCGACCATGGTAACCAAGGACACCCTTCCTGTGACAGTCAGTGGTAACCAGGGACACACCTCCTGTGCCAGTGGTAACCAAGGACACCCCTCCTGTCACAATGGTACCAGGGACAGCCCTCCTGTGACAGTCGGTGGTAACCAGGGAAACCCACCTGTGACCATGGTAACCAAGGACACCCCTCCTGTGACAATGGTACCCCGGGACAGCCCTCCTGTGACAGTCGGTGGTAACCAGGGAAACCCACCTGTGACCATGGTAACCAAGGACACCCCTCCTGTGACAATGGTACCCAGGGACAGCCATCCTGTGACAGTTGGTGGTAACCAAGGAAACCCACCTGTGACATTCACAGTGCCCAGGGACACCGGCCTGTGACAGTCGGTGGTAACCAGGGACACGCAACTCTGACAGTCGGTGGTAACCAGGGAAACCCACCTGTGACCATGGTAACCAAGGACACACCTACTGTGACAGTCACTGGTAACCACGGACACCTCTCCTGTGACCGTGGCTACCACGGACACGCACATATGACAGTCGGTGGTAACCAGGGACACGCATCTCTGACAGTCGGTGGTAACAAGGGAAACCCACCTGTCGCCATGGTAACCAAGGACCCACCTACTGTGACAGTCACTGGTAACCACGGACACCTCTCCTGTGACCGTGGTTACCAGGGACACGCATATATGACAGTCGGTGGTAAACAGGGACACGCATCTATGACAGTCAGTGGTAACCAGGGAAACCCACCTGCGACCATGGTAACCAAGGACACCCTTCATGTGACAGTCAGTGGTAACCAGGGACACACCTCCTGTGCCAGTGGTAACCAAGGACACCCCTCCTGTCACAATGGTACCAGGGACAGCCCTCCTGTGACAGTCGGTGGTAACCAGGGAAACCCACCTGTGACCATGGTAACCAAGGACACCCCTCTGTGACAATGGTACCCAGGGACAGCCCTCCTGTGACAGTCGGTGGTAACCAGGGAAACACACCTGTGACCATGGTAACCAAGGACACCCCTACCCACAGTCACTGGTAACCAAGGACACCTCTCCTGTGACCGTGGTTATCAGGGAGACGCATCTCTGACAGTCGGTGGTAACCAGGGAAACCCACCTGTGACATTCACAGTGCCCAGGGACACCGGCCTGTGACAGTCGGTGGTAACCAGGGAGACGCATCTCTGACAGTCGGTGGTAACCAGGGAAACCCACCTGTGACCATGGTAACCAAGGACACCCCTCTGTGACAATGGTACCCAGGGACAGCCCTCCTGTGACAGTCGGTGGTAACCAGGGAAACACACCTGTGACCATGGTAACCAAGGACACCCCTCCTGTGACAATGGTACCCAGGGACAGCCGTCCTGTGACAGTCGGTGGTAACCAGGGAAACCCACCTGTGACATTCACAGTGCCCAGGGACACCGGCCTGTGACAGTCGGTGGTAATCAGGGACACGCATCTCTGACAGTCGGTGGTAACCAGGGAAACCCACCTGTGACCATGGTAACCAAGGACACACCTACTGTGACAGTCACTGGTAACCACGGACACCTCTCCTGTGACCGTGGCTACCAGGGACACGCACATATGACAGTCGGTGGTAACCAGGGACACGCATCTCTGACAGTCAGTGGTAACCAGGGAAACCCACCTGCGACCATGTTAACCAAGGACACCCCTCCGGTGACAGTCAGTGGTAACCAGGGACACACCTCCTGTGCCAGTGGTAACCAAGGACACCCCTCCTGTGACAATGGTACCCAGGGACAGCCCTCCTGTGACAGTCGGTGGTAACCAGGGAAACACACCTGTGACCATGGTAACCAAGGACACCCCTACCCACTGTCACTGGTAACCAAGGACACCTCTCCTGTGACCGTGGTTATCAGGGAGACGCATCTCTGACAGTCGGTGGTAACCAGGGAAACCCACCTGTGACATTCACAGTGCCCAGGGACACCGGCCTGTGACAGTCGGTGGTAACCAGGGACACGCATCTCTGACAGTCAGTGGTAACCAGGGAAACCCACCTGCGACCATGTTAAACAAGGACACCCCTCCTGTGACAGTCAGTGGTAACCAGGGACACACCTCCTGTGCCAGTGGTAACCAAGGACACCCCTCCTGTGACAACGGTACCCAGGGACAGCCCTCCTGTGACAGTCGGTGGTAACCAGGGAAAACCACCTGTGAACATGGTAACCAAGGACACCCCTACCCACAGTCACTGGTAACCAAGGACACCTCTCCTGTGACCGTGGTTACCAGGACACGCACATATGACAGTCGGTGGTAACCAGGGACACGCATTTCTGACAGTCAGTGGTAACCAGGGAAACCCACCTGCGACCATGGTAACCAAGGACACCCCTCCTGTGACAGTCAGTGGTAACCAGGGACACACCTCCTGTGCTAGTGGTAACCAAGCACACCCCTCCTGTCACAATGGTACCCAGGGACAGCCCTCCTGTGACAGTCAGTGGTAACCATGTACACTCACCTGTGACAGTTGGTGGTAACCAGGGAAACACACCTGTGACATTCACAGTGCCCAGGGACACCGGACTGGGACAGTCGGTGGTAACCAGGAAGACGCATCTCTGACAGTCGGTGGTAACCAGGGAAACCCACCTGTGACCATGGTAACCAAGGACACCCCTCTGTGACAATGGTACCCAGGGACAGCCCTCCTGTGACAGTCAGTGGTAACCATGTACACTCAACTGTGACAGTCGGTGGTAACCAGGGAAACCCACCTGTGACATTCACAGTGCCCAGGGACACCTGCCTGTGACAGTCGGTGGTAACCAAGGACACGCATTTCTGACAGTCGGTGGTAACCAGGGAAACCCACCTGTGACCATGGTAACCAAGGACACCCCTCCTGTGACAATGGTATCCATGGACAGCCCTACTGTGACAGTCGGTGGTAACGAGGGAAACACACCTGTGACCATGGTAACCAAGGACACCCCTACCCACAGTCACTGGTAACCAAGGACACCTCTCCTGTGACCGTGGTTACCAGGGACACGCATCTCTGACAGTCGGTGGTAACCAGGGAAACCCACCTGTGACCACGGTAACCAAGGACACCCCTCCTGTGACAATAGTACCCAGGGACAGCCCTCCTGTGACAGTCGGTAGTAACCAGGGAAACCCACTTGTGACCATGGTAACCAAGGACACCCCTACCCACAGTCACTCGTAACCAAGGACACCTCTCATGTGACCGTGGTTACCAGGACACGCACATATGACAGTCGGTGGTAACCAGGGAGAGGCATTTCTGACAGTCAGTGGTAACCAGGGAAACCCACCTGCAACCATGGTAACCAAGGACTCCCCTCCTGTGACAGTCAGTGGTAACCAGGCAAACACCTCCTGTGCCAGTGGTAACCAAGGACACCCCTCCTGTCACAATGGTACCCAGGGACAGCCCTCCTGTGACAGTCAGTGGTAACCATGTACACTCACCTGTGACAGTCGGTGGTAACCAGAGAAACCCACCTGTGACATTCACAGTGCCCAGGGACACCGGCCTGTGACAGTCGGTGGTAACCAGGGAGACGCATCTCTGACAGTCGGTGGTAACCAGTGAAACCCACCTGTGACCATGGTAACCAAGGACACCCCTCCTGTGACAATGGTACCAAGGGACAGCCCTCCTGTGACAGTCGGTGGTAACCAGGGAAAACCACCTGTGACCATGGTAACCAAGGACACCCCTACCCACAGTCACTGGTAAGCAAGGACACCTCTCCTGTGACTGTGGTTATCAGGGAGACGCATCTCTGACAGTCGGTGGTAACCAGGGAAACCCACCTGTGACCATGGTAACCAAGGACACCCCTCCTGTGACAATGGTACCCAGGGACAGCCCTCCTGTGACAGTCGGTGGTAACCAGGGAAACCCACCTGTGACCATGGTAACCAAGGACACCCCTCCTGTGACAATGGTACCCAGGGACAGCCATCCTGTGACAGTCGGTGGTAACCAGGGAAACCCACCTGTGACATTCACAGTGCCCAGGGACACCTGCCTGTGACAGTCGGTGGTAACCAGGGACACATATTTCTGACAGTCGGTGGTAACCAGGGAAACCCACCTGTGACCATGGTAACCAAGGACACCCCTCCTGTGACAATGGTATCCATGGACAGCCCTCCTGTGACAGTCGGTGGTAACAAGGGAAACACACCTGTGACCAGGGTAACCAAGGACACCCCTACCCACAGTCACTGGTAACCAAGGACACCTCTCCTGTGACCATGGTTACCAGGGACACGCATCTCTGACAGTCGGTGGTAACCAGGGAAACCCACCTGTGACGACGGTAACCAAGGACACCCCTCCTGTGACAATAGTACCCACAGACAGCCCTCCTGTGACAGTCGGTGGTAACCAGGGAAACCCACCTGTGACCATGGTAACCAAGGACACCCCAACCCACAGTCACTGGTAACCAAGGACACCTCTCCTGTGACTGTGGTTACCAGGACACGCACATATGACAGTCGGTGGTAACCAGGGAGAGGCATTTCAGACAGTCAGTGGTAACCAGGGAAACCCACCTGCAATCATGGTAACCAAGGACACCCCTCCTGTGACAGTCAGTGGTAACCAGCCAAACACCTCCTGTGCCAGTGGCAACCAAGGACACCCCTCCTGTCACAATGGTACCCAGGGACAGCCCTCCTGTGACAGTCAGTGGTAACCATGTACACTCACCTGTGACAGTCGGTGGTAACCAGGGAAACCCACCTGTGACATTCACAGTGCCCAGGGACACCGGCCTGTGACAGTCGGTGGTAACCAGGGAGACGCATCTCTGACAGTCGGTGGTAACCAGGGAAACACACCTGTGACCATGGTAACCAAGGACACCCCTACCCACAGTCACTGGTAACCAAGGACACCTCTCCTGTGACCGTGGTTACCAGGACACGCACATATGACAGTCGGTGGTAACCAGGGACACGCATTTCTGACAGTCGGTGGTAACCAGGGAAACCCACCTGTGACCATGGTAACCAAGGACACCCCTCTGTGACAATGGTACCCATGGACAGTCTTCCTGTGACAGTCGGTGGTAACCAGGGAACACACCTGTGACCATGGTAACCAAGGACACCCCTACCCACTGTCACTGGTAACCAAGGACACCTCTCCTGTGACCGTGGTTATCAGGGAGACGCATCTCTGACAGTCGGTGGTAACCAGGGAAACCCACCTGTGACATTCACAGTGCCCAGGGACACCGGCCTGTGACAGTCGGTGGTAACGAGGGAGACGCATCTCTGACAGTCGGTGGTAACCAGGGAAACCCACCTGTGACCATGGTAACCAAGGACACCCCTCTGTGACAATGGTACCCAGGGACAGCCCTCCTGTGACAGTCGGTGGTAACCAGGGAAACACACCTGTGACCATGGTAACCAAGGACACCCCTCCTGTGACAATGGTACCCAGGGACAGCCGTCCTGTGACAGTCGGTGGTAACCAGGGAAACCCACCTGTGACATTCACAGTGCCCAGGGACACCGGCCTGTGACAGTCGGTGGTAATCAGGGACACGCATCTCTGACAGTCGGTGGTAACCAGGGAAACCCACCTGTGACCATGGTAACCAAGGACACACCTACTGTGACAGTCACTGGTAACCACGGACACCTCTCCTGTGACCGTGGCTACCAGGGACACGCACATATGACAGTCGGTGGTAACCAGGGACACGCATCTCTGACAGTCAGTGGTAACCAGGGAAACCCACCTGTCGCCATGGTAACCAAGGACCCACCTACTGTGACAGTCACTGGTAACCACGGACACCTCTCCTGTGACCGTGGTTACCAGGGACACGCATATATGACAGTCGGTGGTAACCAGGGTCACGCATCTCTGACAGTCAGTGGTAACCAGGGAAACCCACCTGCGACCATGGTAACCAAGGACACCCTTCCTGTGACAGTCAGTGGTAACCAGGGACACACCTCCTGTGCCAGTGGTAACCAAGGACACCCCTCCTGTCACAATGGTACCAGGGACAGCCCTCCTGTGACAGTCGGTGGTAACCAGGGAAACCCACCTGTGACCATGGTAACCAAGGACACCCCTCCTGTGACAATGGTACCCCGGGACAGCCCTCCTGTGACAGTCGGTGGTAACCAGGGAAACCCACCTGTGACCATGGTAACCAAGGACACCCCTCCTGTGACAATGGTACCCAGGGACAGCCCTCCTGTGACAGTTGGTGGTAACCAGGGAAACCCACCTGTGACATTCACAGTGCCCAGGGACACCGGCCTGTGACAGTCGGTGGTAACCAGGGACACGCATCTCTGACAGTCGGTGGTAACCAGGGAAACCCACCTGTGACCATGGTAACCAAGGACACACCTACTGTGACAGTCACTGGTAACCACGGACACTTCTCCTGTGACCGTGGCTACCAGGGACACGCACATATGACAGTCGGTGGTAACCAGGGACACGCATCTCTGACAGTCAGTGGTAACCAGGGAAACCCACCTGTCGCCATGGTAACCAAGGACCCACCTACTGTGACAGTCACTGGTAACCACGGACACCTCTCCTGTGACCGTGGTTACCAGGGACACGCATATATGACAGTCGGTGGTAACCAGGGACACGCATCTCTGACAGTCAGTGGTAACCAGGGAAACCCACCTGCGACCATGGTAACCAAGGACACCCTTCCTGTGACAGTCAGTGGTAACCAGGGACACACCTCCTGTGCCAGTGGTAACCAAGGACACCCCTCCTGTCACAATGGTACCAGGGACAGCCCTCCTGTGACAGTCGGTGGTAACCAGGGAAACCCACCTGTGACCATGGTAACCAAGGACACCCCTCCTGTGACAATGGTACCCCGGGACAGCCCTCCTGTGACAGTCGGTGGTAACCAGGGAAACCCACCTGTGACCATGGTAACCAAGGACACCCCTCCTGTGACAATGGTACCCAGGGACAGCCATCCTGTGACAGTTGGTGGTAACCAGGGAAACCCACCTGTGACATTCACAGTGCCCAGGGACACCGGCCTGTGACAGTCGGTGGTAACCAGGGACACGCATCTCTGACAGTCGGTGGTAACCAGGGAAACCCACCTGTGACCATGGTAACCAAGGACACACCTACTGTGACAGTCACTGGTAACCACGGACACCTCTCCTGTGACCGTGGCTACCACGGACACGCACATATGACAGTCGGTGGTAACCAGGGACACGCATCTCTGACAGTCGGTGGTAACAAGGGAAACCCACCTGTCGCCATGGTAACCAAGGACCCACCTACTGTGACAGTCACTGGTAACCACGGACACCTCTCCTGTGACCGTGGTTACCAGGGACACGCATATATGACAGTCGGTGGTAAACAGGGACACGCATCTATGACAGTCAGTGGTAACCAGGGAAACCCACCTGTGACCATGGTAACCAAGGACACCCCTCCTGTGACAATGGTACCCAGGGACAGCCATCCTGTGACAGTCGGTGGTAACCAGGGAAACCCACCTGTGACATTCACAGTGCCCAGGGACACGTGCCTGTGACAGTCGGTGGTAACCAGGGACACATATTTCTGACAGTCGGTGGTAACCAGGGAAACCCACCTGTGGCCATGGTAACCAAGGACACCCCTCCTGTGACAATGGTATCCATGGACAGCCCTCCTGTGACAGTCGGTGGTAACAAGGGAAACCCACCTGTGACCATGGTAACCAAGGACACCCCTACCCACAGTCACTGGTAACCAAGGACACCTCTCCTGTGACCATGGTTACCAGGGACACGCATCTCTGACAGTCGGTGGTAACCAGGGAAACCCACCTGTGACCACGGTAACCAAGGACACCCCTCCTGTGACAATAGTACCCACAGACAGCCCTCCTGTGACAGTCGGTGGTAACCAGGGAAACCCACCTGTGACCATGGTAACCAAGGACACCCCAACCCACAGTCACTGGTAACCAAGGACACCTCTCCTGTGACTGTGGTTACCAGGACACGCACATATGACAGTCGGTGGTAACCAGGGAGAGGCATTTCAGACAGTCAGTGGTAACCAGGGAAACCCACCTGCAATCATGGTAACCAAGGACACCCCTCCTGTGACAGTCAGTGGTAACCAGCCAAACACCTCCTGTGCCAGTGGCAACCAAGGACACCCCTCCTGTCACAATGGTACCCAGGGACAGCCCTCCTGTGACAGTCAGTGGTAACCATGTACACTCACCTGTGACAGTCGGTGGTAACCAGGGAAACCCACCTGTGACATTCACAGTGCCCAGGGACACCGGCCTGTGACAGTCGGTGGTAACCAGGGAGACGCATCTCTGACAGTCGGTGGTAACCAGGGAAACACACCTGTGACCATGGTAACCAAGGACACCCCTACCCACAGTCACTGGTAACCAAGGACACCTCTCCTGTGACCGTGGTTACCAGGACACGCACATATGACAGTCGGTGGTAACCAGGGACACGCATTTCTGACAGTCGCTGGTAACCAGGGAAACCCACCAGTGACCATGGTAACCAAGGACACCCCTCTGTGACAATGGTACCCAGGGACAGCCCTCCTGTGACAGTCGGTGGTAACCAGGGAAACACACTTGTGACCATGGTAACCAAGGACACCCCTACCCACTGTCACTGGTAACCAAGGACACCTCTCCTGTGACCGTGGTTATCAGGGAGACGCATCTCTGACAGTCGGTGGTAACCAGGGAAACCCACCTGTGACATTCACAGTGCCCAGGGACACCGGCCTGTGACAGTCGGTGGTAACCAGGGAGACGCATCTCTGACAGTCGGTGGTAACCAGGGAAACCCACCTGTGACCATGGTAACCAAGGACACCCCTCTGTGACAATGGTACCCAGGGACAGCCCTCCTGTGACAGTCGGTGGTAACCAGGGAAACACACCTGTGACCATGGTAACCAAGGACACCCCTCCTGTGACAATGGTACCCAGGGACAGCCGTCCTGTGACAGTCGGTGGTAACCAGGGAAACCCACCTGTGACATTCACAGTGCCCAGGGACACCGGCCTGTGACAGTCGGTGGTAATCAGGGACACGCATCTCTGACAGTCGGTGGTAACCAGGGAAACCCACCTGTGACCATGGTAACCAAGGACACACCTACTGTGACAGTCACTGGTAACCACGGACACCTCTCCTGTGACCGTGGCTACCAGGGACACGCACATATGACAGTCGGTGGTAACCAGGGACACGCATCTCTGACAGTCAGTGGTAACCAGGGAAACCCACCTGTCGCCATGGTAACCAAGGACTCACCTACTATGACAGTCACTGGTAACCACGGACACCTCTCCTGTGACCGTGGTTACCAGGGACACGCATATATGACAGTCGGTGGTAACCAGGGACACGCATCTCTGACAGTCAGTGGTAACCAGGGAAACCCACCTGCGACCATGGTAACCAAGGACACCCTTCCTGTGACAGTCAGTGGTAACCAGGGACACACCTCCTGTGCCAGTGGTAACCAAGGACACCCCTCCTGTCACAATGGTACCAGGGACAGCCCTCCTGTGACAGTCGGTGGTAACCAGGGAAACCCACCTGTGACCATGGTAACCAAGGACACCCCTCCTGTGACAATGGTACCCCGGGACAGCCCTCCTGTGACAGTCGGTGGTAACCAGGGAAACCCACCTGTGACCATGGTAACCAAGGACACCCCTCCTGTGACAATGGTACCCAGGGACAGCCATCCTGTGACAGTTGGTGGTAACCAGGGAAACCCACCTGTGACCATGGTAACCAAGGACACCCCTCCTGTGACAATGGTACCCAGGGACAGCCCTCCTGTGACAGTTGGTGGTAACCAGGGAAACCCACCTGTGACATTCACAGTGCCCAGGGACACCGGCCTGTGACAGTCGGTGGTAACCAGGGACACGCATCTCTGACAGTCGGTGGTAACCAGGGAAACCCACCTGTGACCATGGTAACCAAGGACACACCTACTGTGACAGTCACTGGTAACCACGGACACCTCTCCTGTGACCGTGGCTACCAGGGACACGCACATATGACAGTCGGTGGTAACCAGGGACACGCATCTCTGACAGTCAGTGGTAACCAGGGAAACCCACCTGTCGCCATGGTAACCAAGGACTCACCTACTGTGACAGTCACTGGTAACCACGGACACCTCTCCTGTGACCGTGGTTACCAGGGACACGCATATATGACAGTCGGTGGTAACCAGGGACACGCATCTCTGACAGTCAGTGGTAACCAGGGAAACCCACCTGCGACCATGGTAACCAAGGACACCCTTCCTGTGACAGTCAGTGGTAACCAGGGACACACCTCCTGTGCCAGTGGTAACCAAGGACACCCCTCCTGTCACAATGGTACCAGGGACAGCCCTCCTGTGACAGTCGGTGGTAACCAGGGAAACCCACCTGTGACCATGGTAACCAAGGACACCCCTCCTGTGACAATGGTACCCCGGGACAGCCCTCCTGTGACAGTCGGTGGTAACCAGGGAAACCCACCTGTGACCATGGTAACCAAGGACACCCCTCCTGTGACAATGGTACCCAGGGACAGCCATCCTGTGACAGTTGGTGGTAACCAGGGAAACCCACCTGTGACATTCACAGTGCCCAGGGACACCGGCCTGTGACAGTCGGTGGTAACCAGGGACACGCATCTCTGACAGTCGGTGGTAACCAGGGAAACCCACCTGTGACCATGGTAACCAAGGACACACCTACTGTGACAGTCACTGGTAACCACGGACACCTCTCCTGTGACCGTGGCTACCACGGACACGCACATATGACAGTCGGTGGTAACCAGGGACACGCATCTCTGACAGTCGGTGGTAACAAGGGAAACCCACCTGTCGCCATGGTAACCAAGGACCCACCTACTGTGACAGTCACTGGTAACCACGGACACCTCTCCTGTGACCGTGGTTACCAGGGACACGCATATATGACAGTCGGTGGTAAACAGGGACACGCATCTATGACAGTCAGTGGTAACCAGGGAAACCCACCTGTGACCATGGTAACCAAGGACACCCCTCCTGTGACAATGGTACCCAGGGACAGCCATCCTGTGACAGTCGGTTGTAACCAGGGAAACCCACCTGTGACATTCACAGTGCCCAGGGACACGTGCCTGTGACAGTCGGTGGTAACCAGGGACACATATTTCTGACAGTCGGTTGTAACCAGGGAAACCCACCTGTGACCATGGTAACCAAGGACACCCCTCCTGTGACAATGGTATCCATGGACAGCCCTCCTGTGACAGTCGGTGGTAACAAGGGAAACCCACCTGTGACCATGGTAACCAAGGACACCCCTACCCACAGTCACTGGTAACCAAGGACACCTCTCCTGTGACCATGGTTACCAGGGACACGCATCTCTGACAGTCGGTGGTAACCAGGGAAACCCACCTGTGACCACGGTAACCAAGGACACCCCTCCTGTGACAATAGTACCCACAGACAGCCCTCCTGTGACAGTCGGTGGTAACCAGGGAAACCCACCTGTGACCATGGTAACCAAGGACACCCCAACCCACAGTCACTGGTAACCAAGGACACCTCTCCTGTGACTGTGGTTACCAGGACACGCACATATGACAGTCGGTGGTAACCAGGGAGAGGCATTTCAGACAGTCAGTGGTAACCAGGGAAACCCACCTGCAATCATGGTAACCAAGGACACCCCTCCTGTGACAGTCAGTGGTAACCAGCCAAACACCTCCTGTGCCAGTGGCAACCAAGGACACCCCTCCTGTCACAATGGTACCCAGGGACAGCCCTCCTGTGACAGTCAGTGGTAACCATGTACACTCACCTGTGACAGTCGGTGGTAACCAGGGAAACCCACCTGTGACATTCACAGTGCCCAGGGACACCGGCCTGTGACAGTCGGTGGTAACCAGGGAGACGCATCTCTGACAGTCGGTGGTAACCAGGGAAACACACCTGTGACCATGGTAACCAAGGACACCCCTACCCACAGTCACTGGTAACCAAGGACACCTCTCCTGTGACCGTGGTTACCAGGACACGCACATATGACAGTCGGTGGTAACCAGGGACACGCATTTCTGACAGTCGCTGGTAACCAGGGAAACCCACCAGTGACCATGGTAACCAAGGACACCCCTCTGTGACAATGGTACCCAGGGACAGCCCTCCTGTGACAGTCGGTGGTAACCAGGGAAACACACTTGTGACCATGGTAACCAAGGACACCCCTACCCACTGTCACTGGTAACCAAGGACACCTCTCCTGTGACCGTGGTTATCAGGGAGACGCATCTCTGACAGTCGGTGGTAACCAGGGAAACCCACCTGTGACATTCACAGTGCCCAGGGACACCGGCCTGTGACAGTCGGTGGTAACCAGGGAGACGCATCTCTGACAGTCGGTGGTAACCAGGGAAACCCACCTGTGACCATGGTAACCAAGGACACCCCTCTGTGACAATGGTACCCAGGGACAGCCCTCCTGTGACAGTCGGTGGTAACCAGGGAAACACACCTGTGACCATGGTAACCAAGGACACCCCTCCTGTGACAATGGTACCCAGGGACAGCCGTCCTGTGACAGTCGGTGGTAACCAGGGAAACCCACCTGTGACATTCACAGTGCCCAGGGACACCGGCCTGTGACAGTCGGTGGTAATCAGGGACACGCATCTCTGACAGTCGGTGGTAACCAGGGAAACCCACCTGTGACCATGGTAACCAAGGACACACCTACTGTGACAGTCACTGGTAACCACGGACACCTCTCCTGTGACCGTGGCTACCAGGGACACGCACATATGACAGTCGGTGGTAACCAGGGACACGCATCTCTGACAGTCAGTGGTAACCAGGGAAACCCACCTGTCGCCATGGTAACCAAGGACTCACCTACTGTGACAGTCACTGGTAACCACGGACACCTCTCCTGTGACCGTGGTTACCAGGGACACGCATATATGACAGTCGGTGGTAACCAGGGACACGCATCTCTGACAGTCAGTGGTAACCAGGGAAACCCACCTGCGACCATGGTAACCAAGGACACCCTTCCTGTGACAGTCAGTGGTAACCAGGGACACACCTCCTGTGCCAGTGGTAACCAAGGACACCCCTCCTGTCACAATGGTACCAGGGACAGCCCTCCTGTGACAGTCGGTGGTAACCAGGGAAACCCACCTGTGACCATGGTAACCAAGGACACCCCTCCTGTGACAATGGTACCCCGGGACAGCCCTCCTGTGACAGTCGGTGGTAACCAGGGAAACCCACCTGTGACCATGGTAACCAAGGACACCCCTCCTGTGACAATGGTACCCAGGGACAGCCATCCTGTGACAGTTGGTGGTAACCAGGGAAACCCACCTGTGACATTCACAGTGCCCAGGGACACCGGCCTGTGACAGTCGGTGGTAACCAGGGACACGCAACTCTGACAGTCGGTGGTAACCAGGGAAACCCACCTGTGACCATGGTAACCAAGGACACACCTACTGTGACAGTCACTGGTAACCACGGACACCTCTCCTGTGACCGTGGCTACCACGGACACGCACATATGACAGTCGGTGGTAACCAGGGACACGCATCTCTGACAGTCGGTGGTAACAAGGGAAACCCACCTGTCGCCATGGTAACCAAGGACCCACCTACTGTGACAGTCACTGGTAACCACGGACACCTCTCCTGTGACCGTGGTTACCAGGGACACGCATATATGACAGTCGGTGGTAAACAGGGACACGCATCTATGACAGTCAGTGGTAACCAGGGAAACCCACCTGCGACCATGGTAACCAAGGACACCCTTCATGTGACAGTCAGTGGTAACCAGGGACACACCTCCTGTGCCAGTGGTAACCAAGGACACCCCTCCTGTCACAATGGTACCAGGGACAGCCCTCCTGTGACAGTCGGTGGTAACCAGGGAAACCCACCTGTGACCATGGTAACCAAGGACACCCCTCTGTGACAATGGTACCCAGGGACAGCCCTCCTGTGACAGTCGGTGGTAACCAGGGAAACACACCTGTGACCATGGTAACCAAGGACACCCCTACCCACAGTCACTGGTAACCAAGGACACCTCTCCTGTGACCGTGGTTATCAGGGAGACGCATCTCTGACAGTCGGTGGTAACCAGGGAAACCCACCTGTGACATTCACAGTGCCCAGGGACACCGGCCTGTGACAGTCGGTGGTAACCAGGGAGACGCATCTCTGACAGTCGGTGGTAACCAGGGAAACCCACCTGTGACCATGGTAACCAAGGACACCCCTCTGTGACAATGGTACCCAGGGACAGCCCTCCTGTGACAGTCGGTGGTAACCAGGGAAACACACCTGTGACCATGGTAACCAAGGACACCCCTCCTGTGACAATGGTACCCAGGGACAGCCGTCCTGTGACAGTCGGTGGTAACCAGGGAAACCCACCTGTGACATTCACAGTGCCCAGGGACACCGGCCTGTGACAGTCGGTGGTAATCAGGGACACGCATCTCTGACAGTCGGTGGTAACCAGGGAAACCCACCTGTGACCATGGTAACCAAGGACACACCTACTGTGACAGTCACTGGTAACCACGGACACCTCTCCTGTGACCGTGGCTACCAGGGACACGCACATATGACAGTCGGTGGTAACCAGGGACACGCATCTCTGACAGTCAGTGGTAACCAGGGAAACCCACCTGCGACCATGTTAACCAAGGACACCCCTCCGGTGACAGTCAGTGGTAACCAGGGACACACCTCCTGTGCCAGTGGTAACCAAGGACACCCCTCCTGTGACAATGGTACCCAGGGACAGCCCTCCTGTGACAGTCGGTGGTAACCAGGGAAACACACCT
Organism: Rangifer tarandus platyrhynchus; assembly: GCA_949782905.1. Classification (NCBI taxonomy): domain Eukaryota; kingdom Metazoa; phylum Chordata; class Mammalia; order Artiodactyla; family Cervidae; genus Rangifer; species Rangifer tarandus. The sequence goes on from OX460344.1 coordinate 45,082,459, forward strand.
GTGACCATGGTAACCAAGGACACCCCTACCCACTGTCACTGGTAACCAAGGACACCTCTCCTGTGACCGTGGTTATCAGGGAGACGCATCTCTGACAGTCGGTGGTAACCAGGGAAACCCACCTGTGACATTCACAGTGCCCAGGGACACCGGCCTGTGACAGTCGGTGGTAACCAGGGACACGCATCTCTGACAGTCAGTGGTAACCAGGGAAACCCACCTGCGACCATGTTAAACAAGGACACCCCTCCTGTGACAGTCAGTGGTAACCAGGGACACACCTCCTGTGCCAGTGGTAACCAAGGACACCCCTCCTGTGACAACGGTACCCAGGGACAGCCCTCCTGTGACAGTCGGTGGTAACCAGGGAAAACCACCTGTGAACATGGTAACCAAGGACACCCCTACCCACAGTCACTGGTAACCAAGGACACCTCTCCTGTGACCGTGGTTACCAGGACACGCACATATGACAGTCGGTGGTAACCAGGGACACGCATTTCTGACAGTCAGTGGTAACCAGGGAAACCCACCTGCGACCATGGTAACCAAGGACACCCCTCCTGTGACAGTCAGTGGTAACCAGGGACACACCTCCTGTGCTAGTGGTAACCAAGCACACCCCTCCTGTCACAATGGTACCCAGGGACAGCCCTCCTGTGACAGTCAGTGGTAACCATGTACACTCACCTGTGACAGTTGGTGGTAACCAGGGAAACACACCTGTGACATTCACAGTGCCCAGGGACACCGGACTGGGACAGTCGGTGGTAACCAGGAAGACGCATCTCTGACAGTCGGTGGTAACCAGGGAAACCCACCTGTGACCATGGTAACCAAGGACACCCCTCTGTGACAATGGTACCCAGGGACAGCCCTCCTGTGACAGTCAGTGGTAACCAGGGAAACCCACCTGTGACCATGGTAACCAAGGACACCCCTCCTGTGACAATGGTACCCAGGGACAGCCCTCCTGTGACAGTCGGTGGTAATCAGGGAAAATCACCTGTGACATTCACAGTGCCCAGGGACACCGGCCTGTGACAGTCGGTGGTAACCAGGGACACGCATCTCTGACAGTCGGTGGTAACCAGGGAAACCCACCTGTGACCATGGTAACCAAGGACACACCTACTGTGCCAGTCACTGGTAACCACGGACACCTCTCCTGTGACTGTGGTTACCAGGGACACGCACATATGACAGTCGGTGGTAACCAGGGACACGCATCTCTGACAGTCAGTGGTAACCAGGGAAACCCACCTGTGAACAAGTTAACCAAGGACACCCCTACCCACAGTCACTGGTAACCAAGGACACCTCTCCTGTGACCGTGGTTACCAGGACACGCACATATGACAGTCGGTGGTAACCAGGGACACGCATCTCTGACAGTCAGTGGTAACCAGGGAAACCCACCTGCGACCATGGTAACCAAGGACACCCCTCCTGTGACAGTCAGTGGTAACCAGGGACACACCTCCTGTGCCAGTGGTAACCAAGGACACCCCTACCCACAGTCACTGGTAACCAAGGACACCTCTCCTGTGACCGTGGTTATCAGGGAGACGCATCTCTGACAGTCGGTGGTAACCAGGGAAAACCACCTGTGACATTCACAGTGCCCAGGGACACCAGCCTGTGACAGTCGGTGGTAACCAGGGAGACGCATCTCTGACAGTCGGTGGTAACCAGGGAAACCAACCTGTGACCATGGTAAGCAAGGACACCCCTCTGTGACAATGGTACCCCGGGACAGCCCTCCTGTGACAGTCGGTGGTAACCAGGGAAACACACCTGTGACCATGGTAACCAAGGACACCCCTACCCACTGTCACTGGTAACCAAGGACACCTCTCCTGTGACCGTGGTTATCAGGGAGACGCATCTCTGACAGTCGGTGGTAACCAGGGAAACCCACCTGTGACCATGGTAACCAAGGACACCACTCCTGTGACAATGGTACCCAGGGACAGCCCTCCTGTGACAGTCGGTGGTAACCAGGGAAACCCACCTGTGACCATGGTAACCAAGGACACCCCTCCTGTGACAATGGTACCCAGGGACAGCCATCCTCTGACAGTCGGTGGTAACCAGGGAAACCCACCTGTGACATTCACAGTGCCCAGGGACACCGGCCTGTGACAGTCGGTGGTAACCAGGGACACGCATCTCTGACAGTCGGTGGTAACCAGGGAAACCCACCTGTGACCATGGTAACCAAGGACACCCCTCTGTGACAATGGTACCCAGGGACAGCCCTCCTGTGACAGTCGGTGGTAACCAGGGAAACACACCTGTGACCATGGTAACCAAGGACACCCCTACCCACTGTCACTGGTAACCAAGGACACCTCTCCTGTGACCGTGGTTATCAGGGAGACGCATCTCTGACAGTCGGTGGTAACCAGGGCAACCCACCTGTGACATTCACAGTGCCCAGGGACACCGGCCTGTGACAGTCGGTGGTAACAAGGGAGACGCATCTCTGACAGTCGGTGGTAACCAGGGAAACCCACCTGTGACCATGGTAACCAAGGACACCCCTCTGTGACAATGGTACCCAGGGAGAGCCCTCCTGTGACAGTCGGTGGTAACCAGGGAAACACACCTGTGACCATGGTAACCAAGGACACCCCTACCCACTGTCACTGGTAACCAAGGACACCTCTCCTGTGACCGTGGTTATCAGGGAGACGCATCTCTGACAGTCGGTGATAACCAGGGAATCCCACCTGTGACCATGGTAACCAAGGACACCCCTCCTGTGAAAATGGTACCCAGGGAGAGCCCTCCTGTGACAGTCGATGGTAACCAGGGAAACCCACCTGTGACCATGGTAACCAAGGACACCCCTCCTGTGACAATGGTACCCAGGGACAGCCGTCCTGTGACAGTCGGTGGTAACCAGGGAAACCCACCTGTGACATTCACAGTGCCCAGGGACACCGGCCTGTGACAGTCGGTGGTAATCAGGGACACGCATCTCTGACAGTCGGTGGTAACCAGGGAAACCCACCTGTGACCATGGTAACCAAGGACACACCTACTGTGACAGTCACTGGTAACCACGGACACCTCTCCTGTGACCGTGGCTACCAGGGACACGCACATATGACAGTCGGTGGTAACCAGGGACACGCATCTCTGACAGTCAGTGGTAACCAGGGAAACCCACCTGTCGCCATGGTAACCAAGGACCCACCTACTGTGACAGTCACTGGTAACCACGGACACCTCTCCTGTGACCGTGGTTACCAGGGACACGCATATATGACAGTCGGTGGTAACCAGGGACACGCATCTCTGACAGTCAGTGGTAACCAGGGAAACCCACCTGCGACCATGGTAACCAAGGACACCCTTCCTGTGACAGTCAGTGGTAACCAGGGACACACCTCCTGTGCCAGTGGTAACCAAGGACACCCCTCCTGTCACAATGGTACCAGGGACAGCCCTCCTGTGACAGTCGGTGGTAACCAGGGAAACCCACCTGTGACTATGGTAACCAAGGACACCCCTCCTGTGACAATGGTACCCCGGGACAGCCCTCCTGTGACAGTCGGTGGTAACCAGGGAAACCCACCTGTGACCATGGTAACCAATGACACCCCTCCTGTGACAATGGTACCCAGGGACAGCCATCCTGTGACAGTCGGTGGTAACCAGGGAAACCCACCTGTGACATTCACAGTGCCCAGGGACACCGGCCTGTGACAGTCGGTGGTAACCAGGGAGACGCATCTCTGACAGTCGGTGGTAACCAGGGAAACCAACCTGTGACCATGGTAACCAAGGACACCCCTCTGTGACAATGGTACCCAGGGACAGCCCTCCTGTGACAGTCGGTGGTAACCAGGGAAACACACCTGTGAACATGGTAACCAAGGACACCCCTACCCACTGTCACTGGTAACCAAGGACACCTCTCCTGTGACCGTGGTTATCAGGGAGACGCATCTCTGACAGTCGGTGGTAACCAGGGAAACCCACCTGTGACCATGGTAACCAAGGACACCCCTCCTGTGACAATGGTACCCAGGGACAGCCCTCCTGTGACAGTCGGTGGTAACAAGGGAAACCCACCTGTGACCATGGTAACCAAGGACACCCCTCCTGTGACAATGGTACCCAGGGACAGCCCTCCTGTGACAGTCGGTGGTAACCAGGGAAACCCACCTGTGACCATGGTAACCAAGGACACACCTACTGTGACAGTCAATGGTAACCACGGACACCTCTCCTGTGACCGTGGCTACCAGGGACACGCACATATGACAGTCGGTGGTAACCAGGGACACGCATCTCTGACAGTCAGTGGTAACCAGGGAAACCCACCTGCGACCATGTTAACCAAGGACACCCCTCCTGTGACAGTCAGTGGTAACCAGGGACACAGTTCCTGTGCCAGTGGTAACCAAGGACACCCCTCCTGTGACAATGGTACCCAGGGACAGCCCTCCTGTGACAGTCGGTGGTAACCAGGGAAAACCACCTGCAACCATGGTAACCAAGGACACCCCTACCACAGTCACTCGTAACCAAGGACACCTCTCCTGTGACCGTGGTTACCAGGACACGCACATATGACAGTCGGTGGTAACCAGGGACACGCATCTCTGACAGTCAGTGGTAACCAGGGAAACCCACCTGCGACCATGGTAACCAAGGACACCCCTCCTGTCACAGTCAGTGGTAACCAGGGACACATCTCCTGTGCCAGTTGTAACCAAGGACACCCCTCCTGTGACAATGGTACCCAGGGACAGCCCTCCTGTGACAGTCAGTGGTAACCATGTACACTCAACTGTGACAGTCGGTGGTAACCAGGGAAACCCACCTGTGACATTCACAGTGCCCAGGGACACCTGCCTGTGACAGTCGGTGGTAACCAAGGACACGCATTTCTGACAGTCGGTGGTAACCAGGGAAACCCACCTGTGACCATGGTAACCAAGGACACCCCTCCTGTGACAATGGTATCCATGGACAGCCCTACTGTGACAGTCGGTGGTAACGAGGGAAACACACCTGTGACCATGGTAACCAAGGACACCCCTACCCACAGTCACTGGTAACCAAGGACACCTCTCCTGTGACCGTGGTTACCAGGGACACGCATCTCTGACAGTCGGTGGTAACCAGGGAAACCCACCTGTGACCACGGTAACCAAGGACACCCCTCCTGTGACAATAGTACCCAGGGACAGCCCTCCTGTGACAGTCGGTAGTAACCAGGGAAACCCACTTGTGACCATGGTAACCAAGGACACCCCTACCCACAGTCACTCGTAACCAAGGACACCTCTCCTGTGACCGTGGTTACCAGGACACGCACATATGACAGTCGGTGGTAACCAGGGACAGGCATTTCTGACAGTCAGTGGTAACCAGGGAAACCCACCTGCAACCATGGTAACCAAGGACACCCCTCCTGTGACAGTCAGTGGTAACCAGGCAAACACCTCCTGTGCCAGTGGTAACCAAGGACACCCCTCCTGTCACAATGGTACCCAGGGACAGCCCTCCTGTGACAGTCAGTGGTAACCATGTACACTCACCTGTGACAGTCGGTGGTAACCAGAGAAACCCACCTGTGACATTCACAGTGCCCAGGGACACCGGCCTGTGACAGTCGGTGGTAACCAGGGAGACGCATCTCTGACAGTCGGTGGTAACCAGTGAAACCCACCTGTGACCATGGTAACCAAGGACACCCCTCCTGTGACAATGGTACCAAGGGACAGCCCTCCTGTGACAGTCGGTGGTAACCAGGGAAAACCACCTGTGACCATGGTAACCAAGGACACCCCTACCCACAGTCACTGGTAAGCAAGGACACCTCTCCTGTGACTGTGGTTATCAGGGAGACGCATCTCTGACAGTCGGTGGTAACCAGGGAAACCCACCTGTGACCATGGTAACCAAGGACACCCCTCCTGTGACAATGGTACCCAGGGACAGCCCTCCTGTGACAGTCGGTGGTAACCAGGGAAACCCACCTGTGACCATGGTAACCAAGGACACCCCTCCTGTGACAATGGTACCCAGGGACAGCCATCCTGTGACAGTCGGTGGTAACCAGGGAAACCCACCTGTGACATTCACAGTGCCCAGGGACACCTGCCTGTGACAGTCGGTGGTAACCAGGGACACATATTTCTGACAGTCGGTGGTAACCAGGGAAACCCACCTGTGACCATGGTAACCAAGGACACCCCTCCTGTGACAATGGTATCCATGGACAGCCCTCCTGTGACAGTCGGTGGTAACAAGGGAAACACACCTGTGACCAGGGTAACCAAGGACACCCCTACCCACAGTCACTGGTAACCAAGGACACCTCTCCTGTGACCATGGTTACCAGGGACACGCATCTCTGACAGTCGGTGGTAACCAGGGAAACCCACCTGTGACGACGGTAACCAAGGACACCCCTCCTGTGACAATAGTACCCACAGACAGCCCTCCTGTGACAGTCGGTGGTAACCAGGGAAACCCACCTGTGACCATGGTAACCAAGGACACCCCAACCCACAGTCACTGGTAACCAAGGACACCTCTCCTGTGACTGTGGTTACCAGGACACGCACATATGACAGTCGGTGGTAACCAGGGAGAGGCATTTCAGACAGTCAGTGGTAACCAGGGAAACCCACCTGCAATCATGGTAACCAAGGACACCCCTCCTGTGACAGTCAGTGGTAACCAGCCAAACACCTCCTGTGCCAGTGGCAACCAAGGACACCCCTCCTGTCACAATGGTACCCAGGGACAGCCCTCCTGTGACAGTCAGTGGTAACCATGTACACTCACCTGTGACAGTCGGTGGTAACCAGGGAAACCCACCTGTGACATTCACAGTGCCCAGGGACACCGGCCTGTGACAGTCGGTGGTAACCAGGGAGACGCATCTCTGACAGTCGGTGGTAACCAGGGAAACACACCTGTGACCATGGTAACCAAGGACACCCCTACCCACAGTCACTGGTAACCAAGGACACCTCTCCTGTGACCGTGGTTACCAGGACACGCACATATGACAGTCGGTGGTAACCAGGGACACGCATTTCTGACAGTCGGTGGTAACCAGGGAAACCCACCTGTGACCATGGTAACCAAGGACACCCCTCTGTGACAATGGTACCCATGGACAGTCTTCCTGTGACAGTCGGTGGTAACCAGGGAACACACCTGTGACCATGGTAACCAAGGACACCCCTACCCACTGTCACTGGTAACCAAGGACACCTCTCCTGTGACCGTGGTTATCAGGGAGACGCATCTCTGACAGTCGGTGGTAACCAGGGAAACCCACCTGTGACATTCACAGTGCCCAGGGACACCGGCCTGTGACAGTCGGTGGTAACGAGGGAGACGCATCTCTGACAGTCGGTGGTAACCAGGGAAACCCACCTGTGACCATGGTAACCAAGGACACCCCTCTGTGACAATGGTACCCAGGGACAGCCCTCCTGTGACAGTCGGTGGTAACCAGGGAAACACACCTGTGACCATGGTAACCAAGGACACCCCTCCTGTGACAATGGTACCCAGGGACAGCCGTCCTGTGACAGTCGGTGGTAACCAGGGAAACCCACCTGTGACATTCACAGTGCCCAGGGACACCGGCCTGTGACAGTCGGTGGTAATCAGGGACACGCATCTCTGACAGTCGGTGGTAACCAGGGAAACCCACCTGTGACCATGGTAACCAAGGACACACCTACTGTGACAGTCACTGGTAACCACGGACACCTCTCCTGTGACCGTGGCTACCAGGGACACGCACATATGACAGTCGGTGGTAACCAGGGACACGCATCTCTGACAGTCAGTGGTAACCAGGGAAACCCACCTGTCGCCATGGTAACCAAGGACCCACCTACTGTGACAGTCACTGGTAACCACGGACACCTCTCCTGTGACCGTGGTTACCAGGGACACGCATATATGACAGTCGGTGGTAACCAGGGTCACGCATCTCTGACAGTCAGTGGTAACCAGGGAAACCCACCTGCGACCATGGTAACCAAGGACACCCTTCCTGTGACAGTCAGTGGTAACCAGGGACACACCTCCTGTGCCAGTGGTAACCAAGGACACCCCTCCTGTCACAATGGTACCAGGGACAGCCCTCCTGTGACAGTCGGTGGTAACCAGGGAAACCCACCTGTGACCATGGTAACCAAGGACACCCCTCCTGTGACAATGGTACCCCGGGACAGCCCTCCTGTGACAGTCGGTGGTAACCAGGGAAACCCACCTGTGACCATGGTAACCAAGGACACCCCTCCTGTGACAATGGTACCCAGGGACAGCCATCCTGTGACAGTTGGTGGTAACCAGGGAAACCCACCTGTGACATTCACAGTGCCCAGGGACACCGGCCTGTGACAGTCGGTGGTAACCAGGGACACGCATCTCTGACAGTCGGTGGTAACCAGGGAAACCCACCTGTGACCATGGTAACCAAGGACACACCTACTGTGACAGTCACTGGTAACCACGGACACCTCTCCTGTGACCGTGGCTACCACGGACACGCACATATGACAGTCGGTGGTAACCAGGGACACGCATCTCTGACAGTCGGTGGTAACAAGGGAAACCCACCTGTCGCCATGGTAACCAAGGACCCACCTACTGTGACAGTCACTGGTAACCACGGACACCTCTCCTGTGACCGTGGTTACCAGGGACACGCATATATGACAGTCGGTGGTAAACAGGGACACGCATCTATGACAGTCAGTGGTAACCAGGGAAACCCACCTGTGACCATGGTAACCAAGGACACCCCTCCTGTGACAATGGTACCCAGGGACAGCCATCCTGTGACAGTCGGTGGTAACCAGGGAAACCCACCTGTGACATTCACAGTGCCCAGGGACACGTGCCTGTGACAGTCGGTGGTAACCAGGGACACATATTTCTGACAGTCGGTGGTAACCAGGGAAACCCACCTGTGACCATGGTAACCAAGGACACCCCTCCTGTGACAATGGTATCCATGGACAGCCCTCCTGTGACAGTCGGTGGTAACAAGGGAAACCCACCTGTGACCATGGTAACCAAGGACACCCCTACCCACAGTCACTGGTAACCAAGGACACCTCTCCTGTGACCATGGTTACCAGGGACACGCATCTCTGACAGTCGGTGGTAACCAGGGAAACCCACCTGTGACCACGGTAACCAAGGACACCCCTCCTGTGACAATAGTACCCACAGACAGCCCTCCTGTGACAGTCGGTGGTAACCAGGGAAACCCACCTGTGACCATGGTAACCAAGGACACCCCAACCCACAGTCACTGGTAACCAAGGACACCTCTCCTGTGACTGTGGTTACCAGGACACGCACATATGACAGTCGGTGGTAACCAGGGAGAGGCATTTCAGACAGTCAGTGGTAACCAGGGAAACCCACCTGCAATCATGGTAACCAAGGACACCCCTCCTGTGACAGTCAGTGGTAACCAGCCAAACACCTCCTGTGCCAGTGGCAACCAAGGACACCCCTCCTGTCACAATGGTACCCAGGGACAGCCCTCCTGTGACAGTCAGTGGTAACCATGTACACTCACCTGTGACAGTCGGTGGTAACCAGGGAAACCCACCTGTGACATTCACAGTGCCCAGGGACACCGGCCTGTGACAGTCGGTGGTAACCAGGGAGACGCATCTCTGACAGTCGGTGGTAACCAGGGAAACACACCTGTGACCATGGTAACCAAGGACACCCCTCTGTGACAATGGTACCCAGGGACAGCCCTCCTGTGACAGTCGGTGGTAACCAGGGAAACACACCTGTGACCATGGTAACCAAGGACACCCCTCCTGTGACAATGGTACCCAGGGACAGCCCTCCTGTGACAGTCGGTGGTAACCAGGGAAACCCACCTGTGACATTCACAGTGCCCAGGGACACCGGCCTGTGACAGTCGGTGGTAATCAGGGACACGCATCTCTGACAGTCGGTGGTAACCAGGGAAACCCACCTGTGACCATGGTAACCAAGGACACACCTACTGTGACAGTCACTGGTAACCACGGACACCTCTCCTGTGACCGTGGCTACCAGGGACACGCACATATGACAGTCGGTGGTAACCAGGGACACGCATCTCTGACAGTCAGTGGTAACCAGGGAAACCCACCTGTCGCCATGGTAACCAAGGACTCACCTACTGTGACAGTCACTGGTAACCACGGACACCTCTCCTGTGACCGTGGTTACCAGGGACACGCATATATGACAGTCGGTGGTAACCAGGGACACGCATCTCTGACAGTCAGTGGTAACCAGGGAAACCCACCTGCGACCATGGTAACCAAGGACACCCTTCCTGTGACAGTCAGTGGTAACCAGGGACACACCTCCTGTGCCAGTGGTAACCAAGGACACCCCTCCTGTCACAATGGTACCAGGGACAGCCCTCCTGTGACAGTCGGTGGTAACCAGGGAAACCCACCTGTGACCATGGTAACCAAGGACACCCCTCCTGTGACAATGGTACCCCGGGACAGCCCTCCTGTGACAGTCGGTGGTAACCAGGGAAACCCACCTGTGACCATGGTAACCAAGGACACCCCTCCTGTGACAATGGTACCCAGGGACAGCCATCCTGTGACAGTTGGTGGTAACCAAGGAAACCCACCTGTGACATTCACAGTGCCCAGGGACACCGGCCTGTGACAGTCGGTGGTAACCAGGGACACGCAACTCTGACAGTCGGTGGTAACCAGGGAAACCCACCTGTGACCATGGTAACCAAGGACACACCTACTGTGACAGTCACTGGTAACCACGGACACCTCTCCTGTGACCGTGGCTACCACGGACACGCACATATGACAGTCGGTGGTAACCAGGGACACGCATCTCTGACAGTCGGTGGTAACAAGGGAAACCCACCTGTCGCCATGGTAACCAAGGACCCACCTACTGTGACAGTCACTGGTAACCACGGACACCTCTCCTGTGACCGTGGTTACCAGGGACACGCATATATGACAGTCGGTGGTAAACAGGGACACGCATCTATGACAGTCAGTGGTACCCAGGGAAACCCACCTGCGACCATGGTAACCAAGGACACCCTTCATGTGACAGTCAGTGGTAACCAGGGACACACCTCCTGTGCCAGTGGTAACCAAGGACACCCCTCCTGTCACAATGGTACCAGGGACAGCCCTCCTGTGACAGTCGGTGGTAACCAGGGAAACCCACCTGTGACCATGGTAACCAAGGACACCCATCTGTGACAATGGTACCCAGGGACAGCCCTCCTGTGACAGTCGGTGGTAACCAGGGAAACACACCTGTGACCATGGTAACCAAGGACACCCCTACCCACAGTCACTGGTAACCAAGGACACCTCTCCTGTGACCGTGGTTATCAGGGAGACGCATCTCTGACAGTCGGTGGTAACCAGGGAAACCCACCTGTGACATTCACAGTGCCCAGGGACACCGGCCTGTGACAGTCGGTGGTAACCAGGGAGACGCATCTCTGACAGTCGGTGGTAACCAGGGAAACCCACCTGTGACCATGGTAACCAAGGACACCCCTCTGTGACAATGGTACCCAGGGACAGCCCTCCTGTGACAGTCGGTGGTAACCAGGGAAACACACCTGTGACCATGGTAACCAAGGACACCCCTCCTGTGACAATGGTACCCAGGGACAGCCGTCCTGTGACAGTCGGTGGTAACCAGGGAAACCCACCTGTGACATTCACAGTGCCCAGGGACACCGGCCTGTGACAGTCGGTGGTAATCAGGGACACGCATCTCTGACAGTCGGTGGTAACCAGGGAAACCCACCTGTGACCATGGTAACCAAGGACACACCTACTGTGACAGTCACTGGTAACCACGGACACCTCTCCTGTGACCGTGGCTACCAGGGACACGCACATATGACAGTCGGTGGTAACCAGGGACACGCATCTCTGACAGTCAGTGGTAACCAGGGAAACCCACCTGCGACCATGTTAACCAAGGACACCCCTCCGGTGACAGTCAGTGGTAACCAGGGACACACCTCCTGTGCCAGTGGTAACCAAGGACACCCCTCCTGTGACAATGGTACCCAGGGACAGCCCTCCTGTGACAGTCGGTGGTAACCAGGGAAACACACCTGTGACCATGGTAACCAAGGACACCCCTACCCACTGTCACTGGTAACCAAGGACACCTCTCCTGTGACCGTGGTTATCAGGGAGACGCATCTCTGACAGTCGGTGGTAACCAGGGAAACCCACCTGTGACATTCACAGTGCCCAGGGACACCGGCCTGTGACAGTCGGTGGTAACCAGGGACACGCATCTCTGACAGTCAGTGGTAACCAGGGAAACCCACCTGCGACCATGTTAAACAAGGACACCCCTCCTGTGACAGTCAGTGGTAACCAGGGACACACCTCCTGTGCCAGTGGTAACCAAGGACACCCCTCCTGTGACAACGGTACCCAGGGACAGCCCTCCTGTGACAGTCGGTGGTAACCAGGGAAAACCACCTGTGAACATGGTAACCAAGGACACCCCTACCCACAGTCACTGGTAACCAAGGACACCTCTCCTGTGACCGTGGTTACCAGGACACGCACATATGACAGTCGGTGGTAACCAGGGACACGCATTTCTGACAGTCAGTGGTAACCAGGGAAACCCACCTGCGACCATGGTAACCAAGGACACCCCTCCTGTGACAGTCAGTGGTAACCAGGGACACACCTCCTGTGCTAGTGGTAACCAAGCACACCCCTCCTGTCACAATGGCACCCAGGGACAGCCCTCCTGTGACAGTCAGTGGTAACCATGTACACTCACCTGTGACAGTTGGTGGTAACCAGGGAAACACACCTGTGACATTCACAGTGCCCAGGGACACCGGACTGGGACAGTCGGTGGTAACCAGGAAGACGCATCTCTGACAGTCGGTGGTAACCAGGGAAACCCACCTGTGACCATGGTAACCAAGGACACCCCTCTGTGACAATGGTACCCAGGGACAGCCCTCCTGTGACAGTCAGTGGTAACCATGTACACTCAACTGTGACAGTCGGTGGTAACCAGGGAAACCCACCTGTGACATTCACAGTGCCCAGGGACACCTGCCTGTGACAGTCGGTGGTAACCAAGGACACGCATTTCTGACAGTCGGTGGTAACCAGGGAAACCCACCTGTGACCATGGTAACCAAGGACACCCCTCCTGTGACAATGGTATCCATGGACAGCCCTACTGTGACAGTCGGTGGTAACGAGGGAAACACACCTGTGACCATGGTAACCAAGGACACCCCTACCCACAGTCACTGGTAACCAAGGACACCTCTCCTGTGACCGTGGTTACCAGGGACACGCATCTCTGACAGTCGGTGGTAACCAGGGAAACCCACCTGTGACCACGGTAACCAAGGACACCCCTCCTGTGACAATAGTACCCAGGGACAGCCCTCCTGTGACAGTCGGTAGTAACCAGGGAAACCCACTTGTGACCATGGTAACCAAGGACACCCCTACCCACAGTCACTCGTAACCAAGGACACCTCTCCTGTGACCGTGGTTACCAGGACACGCACATATGACAGTCGGTGGTAACCAGGGACAGGCATTTCTGACAGTCAGTGGTAACCAGGGAAACCCACCTGCAACCATGGTAACCAAGGACTCCCCTCCTGTGACAGTCAGTGGTAACCAGGCAAACACCTCCTGTGCCAGTGGTAACCAAGGACACCCCTCCTGTCACAATGGTACCCAGGGACAGCCCTCCTGTGACAGTCAGTGGTAACCATGTACACTCACCTGTGACAGTCGGTGGTAACCAGAGAAACCCACCTGTGACATTCACAGTGCCCAGGGACACCGGCCTGTGACAGTCGGTGGTAACCAGGGAGACGCATCTCTGACAGTCGGTGGTAACCAGTGAAACCCACCTGTGACCATGGTAACCAAGGACACCCCTCCTGTGACAATGGTACCAAGGGACAGCCCTCCTGTGACAGTCGGTGGTAACCAGGGAAAACCACCTGTGACCATGGTAACCAAGGACACCCCTACCCACAGTCACTGGTAAGCAAGGACACCTCTCCTGTGACTGTGGTTATCAGGGAGACGCATCTCTGACAGTCGGTGGTAACCAGGGAAACCCACCTGTGACCATGGTAACCAAGGACACCCCTCCTGTGACAATGGTACCCAGGGACAGCCCTCCTGTGACAGTCGGTGGTAACCAGGGAAACCCACCTGTGACCATGGTAACCAAGGACACCCCTCCTGTGACAATGGTACCCAGGGACAGCCATCCTGTGACAGTCGGTGGTAACCAGGGAAACCCACCTGTGACATTCACAGTGCCCAGGGACACCTGCCTGTGACAGTCGGTGGTAACCAGGGACACATATTTCTGACAGTCGGTGGTAACCAGGGAAACCCACCTGTGACCATGGTAACCAAGGACACCCCTCCTGTGACAATGGTATCCATGGACAGCCCTCCTGTGACAGTCGGTGGTAACAAGGGAAACACACCTGTGACCAGGGTAACCAAGGACACCCCTACCCACAGTCACTGGTAACCAAGGACACCTCTCCTGTGACCATGGTTACCAGGGACACGCATCTCTGACAGTCGGTGGTAACCAGGGAAACCCACCTGTGACGACGGTAACCAAGGACACCCCTCCTGTGACAATAGTACCCACAGACAGCCCTCCTGTGACAGTCGGTGGTAACCAGGGAAACCCACCTGTGACCATGGTAACCAAGGACACCCCAACCCACAGTCACTGGTAACCAAGGACACCTCTCCTGTGACTGTGGTTACCAGGACACGCACATATGACAGTCGGTGGTAACCAGGGAGAGGCATTTCAGACAGTCAGTGGTAACCAGGGAAACCCACCTGCAATCATGGTAACCAAGGACACCCCTCCTGTGACAGTCAGTGGTAACCAGCCAAACACCTCCTGTGCCAGTGGCAACCAAGGACACCCCTCCTGTCACAATGGTACCCAGGGACAGCCCTCCTGTGACAGTCAGTGGTAACCATGTACACTCACCTGTGACAGTCGGTGGTAACCAGGGAAACCCACCTGTGACATTCACAGTGCCCAGGGACACCGGCCTGTGACAGTCGGTGGTAACCAGGGAGACGCATCTCTGACAGTCGGTGGTAACCAGGGAAACACACCTGTGACCATGGTAACCAAGGACACCCCTACCCACAGTCACTGGTAACCAAGGACACCTCTCCTGTGACCGTGGTTACCAGGACACGCACATATGACAGTCGGTGGTAACCAGGGACACGCATTTCTGACAGTCGGTGGTAACCAGGGAAACCCACCTGTGACCATGGTAACCAAGGACACCCCTCTGTGACAATGGTACCCATGGACAGTCTTCCTGTGACAGTCGGTGGTAACCAGGGAACACACCTGTGACCATGGTAACCAAGGACACCCCTACCCACTGTCACTGGTAACCAAGGACACCTCTCCTGTGACCGTGGTTATCAGGGAGACGCATCTCTGACAGTCGGTGGTAACCAGGGAAACCCACCTGTGACATTCACAGTGCCCAGGGACACCGGCCTGTGACAGTCGGTGGTAACGAGGGAGACGCATCTCTGACAGTCGGTGGTAACCAGGGAAACCCACCTGTGACCATGGTAACCAAGGACACCCCTCTGTGACAATGGTACCCAGGGACAGCCCTCCTGTGACAGTCGGTGGTAACCAGGGAAACACACCTGTGACCATGGTAACCAAGGACACCCCTCCTGTGACAATGGTACCCAGGGACAGCCGTCCTGTGACAGTCGGTGGTAACCAGGGAAACCCACCTGTGACATTCACAGTGCCCAGGGACACCGGCCTGTGACAGTCGGTGGTAATCAGGGACACGCATCTCTGACAGTCGGTGGTAACCAGGGAAACCCACCTGTGACCATGGTAACCAAGGACACACCTACTGTGACAGTCACTGGTAACCACGGACACCTCTCCTGTGACCGTGGCTACCAGGGACACGCACATATGACAGTCGGTGGTAACCAGGGACACGCATCTCTGACAGTCAGTGGTAACCAGGGAAACCCACCTGTCGCCATGGTAACCAAGGACCCACCTACTGTGACAGTCACTGGTAACCACGGACACCTCTCCTGTGACCGTGGTTACCAGGGACACGCATATATGACAGTCGGTGGTAACCAGGGTCACGCATCTCTGACAGTCAGTGGTAACCAGGGAAACCCACCTGCGACCATGGTAACCAAGGACACCCTTCCTGTGACAGTCAGTGGTAACCAGGGACACACCTCCTGTGCCAGTGGTAACCAAGGACACCCCTCCTGTCACAATGGTACCAGGGACAGCCCTCCTGTGACAGTCGGTGGTAACCAGGGAAACCCACCTGTGACCATGGTAACCAAGGACACCCCTCCTGTGACAATGGTACCCCGGGACAGCCCTCCTGTGACAGTCGGTGGTAACCAGGGAAACCCACCTGTGACCATGGTAACCAAGGACACCCCTCCTGTGACAATGGTACCCAGGGACAGCCCTCCTGTGACAGTTGGTGGTAACCAGGGAAACCCACCTGTGACATTCACAGTGCCCAGGGACACCGGCCTGTGACAGTCGGTGGTAACCAGGGACACGCATCTCTGACAGTCGGTGGTAACCAGGGAAACCCACCTGTGACCATGGTAACCAAGGACACACCTACTGTGACAGTCACTGGTAACCACGGACACTTCTCCTGTGACCGTGGCTACCAGGGACACGCACATATGACAGTCGGTGGTAACCAGGGACACGCATCTCTGACAGTCAGTGGTAACCAGGGAAACCCACCTGTCGCCATGGTAACCAAGGACCCACCTACTGTGACAGTCACTGGTAACCACGGACACCTCTCCTGTGACCGTGGTTACCAGGGACACGCATATATGACAGTCGGTGGTAACCAGGGACACGCATCTCTGACAGTCAGTGGTAACCAGGGAAACCCACCTGCGACCATGGTAACCAAGGACACCCTTCCTGTGACAGTCAGTGGTAACCAGGGACACACCTCCTGTGCCAGTGGTAACCAAGGACACCCCTCCTGTCACAATGGTACCAGGGACAGCCCTCCTGTGACAGTCGGTGGTAACCAGGGAAACCCACCTGTGACCATGGTAACCAAGGACACCCCTCCTGTGACAATGGTACCCCGGGACAGCCCTCCTGTGACAGTCGGTGGTAACCAGGGAAACCCACCTGTGACCATGGTAACCAAGGACACCCCTCCTGTGACAATGGTACCCAGGGACAGCCATCCTGTGACAGTTGGTGGTAACCAGGGAAACCCACCTGTGACATTCACAGTGCCCAGGGACACCGGCCTGTGACAGTCGGTGGTAACCAGGGACACGCATCTCTGACAGTCGGTGGTAACCAGGGAAACCCACCTGTGACCATGGTAACCAAGGACACACCTACTGTGACAGTCACTGGTAACCACGGACACCTCTCCTGTGACCGTGGCTACCACGGACACGCACATATGACAGTCGGTGGTAACCAGGGACACGCATCTCTGACAGTCGGTGGTAACAAGGGAAACCCACCTGTCGCCATGGTAACCAAGGACCCACCTACTGTGACAGTCACTGGTAACCACGGACACCTCTCCTGTGACCGTGGTTACCAGGGACACGCATATATGACAGTCGGTGGTAAACAGGGACACGCATCTATGACAGTCAGTGGTAACCAGGGAAACCCACCTGTGACCATGGTAACCAAGGACACCCCTCCTGTGACAATGGTACCCAGGGACAGCCATCCTGTGACAGTCGGTGGTAACCAGGGAAACCCACCTGTGACATTCACAGTGCCCAGGGACACGTGCCTGTGACAGTCGGTGGTAACCAGGGACACATATTTCTGACAGTCGGTGGTAACCAGGGAAACCCACCTGTGACCATGGTAACCAAGGACACCCCTCCTGTGACAATGGTATCCATGGACAGCCCTCCTGTGACAGTCGGTGGTAACAAGGGAAACCCACCTGTGACCATGGTAACCAAGGACACCCCTACCCACAGTCACTGGTAACCAAGGACACCTCTCCTGTGACCATGGTTACCAGGGACACGCATCTCTGACAGTCGGTGGTAACCAGGGAAACCCACCTGTGACCACGGTAACCAAGGACACCCCTCCTGTGACAATAGTACCCACAGACAGCCCTCCTGTGACAGTCGGTGGTAACCAGGGAAACCCACCTGTGACCATGGTAACCAAGGACACCCCAACCCACAGTCACTGGTAACCAAGGACACCTCTCCTGTGACTGTGGTTACCAGGACACGCACATATGACAGTCGGTGGTAACCAGGGAGAGGCATTTCAGACAGTCAGTGGTAACCAGGGAAACCCACCTGCAATCATGGTAACCAAGGACACCCCTCCTGTGACAGTCAGTGGTAACCAGCCAAACACCTCCTGTGCCAGTGGCAACCAAGGACACCCCTCCTGTCACAATGGTACCCAGGGACAGCCCTCCTGTGACAGTCAGTGGTAACCATGTACACTCACCTGTGACAGTCGGTGGTAACCAGGGAAACCCACCTGTGACATTCACAGTGCCCAGGGACACCGGCCTGTGACAGTCGGTGGTAACCAGGGAGACGCATCTCTGACAGTCGGTGGTAACCAGGGAAACACACCTGTGACCATGGTAACCAAGGACACCCCTACCCACAGTCACTGGTAACCAAGGACACCTCTCCTGTGACCGTGGTTACCAGGACACGCACATATGACAGTCGGTGGTAACCAGGGACACGCATTTCTGACAGTCGCTGGTAACCAGGGAAACCCACCAGTGACCATGGTAACCAAGGACACCCCTCTGTGACAATGGTACCCAGGGACAGCCCTCCTGTGACAGTCGGTGGTAACCAGGGAAACACACTTGTGACCATGGTAACCAAGGACACCCCTACCCACTGTCACTGGTAACCAAGGACACCTCTCCTGTGACCGTGGTTATCAGGGAGACGCATCTCTGACAGTCGGTGGTAACCAGGGAAACCCACCTGTGACATTCACAGTGCCCAGGGACACCGGCCTGTGACAGTCGGTGGTAACCAGGGAGACGCATCTCTGACAGTCGGTGGTAACCAGGGAAACCCACCTGTGACCATGGTAACCAAGGACACCCCTCTGTGACAATGGTACCCAGGGACAGCCCTCCTGTGACAGTCGGTGGTAACCAGGGAAACACACCTGTGACCATGGTAACCAAGGACACCCCTCCTGTGACAATGGTACCCAGGGACAGCCGTCCTGTGACAGTCGGTGGTAACCAGGGAAACCCACCTGTGACATTCACAGTGCCCAGGGACACCGGCCTGTGACAGTCGGTGGTAATCAGGGACACGCATCTCTGACAGTCGGTGGTAACCAGGGAAACCCACCTGTGACCATGGTAACCAAGGACACACCTACTGTGACAGTCACTGGTAACCACGGACACCTCTCCTGTGACCGTGGCTACCAGGGACACGCACATATGACAGTCGGTGGTAACCAGGGACACGCATCTCTGACAGTCAGTGGTAACCAGGGAAACCCACCTGTCGCCATGGTAACCAAGGACTCACCTACTGTGACAGTCACTGGTAACCACGGACACCTCTCCTGTGACCGTGGTTACCAGGGACACGCATATATGACAGTCGGTGGTAACCAGGGACACGCATCTCTGACAGTCAGTGGTAACCAGGGAAACCCACCTGCGACCATGGTAACCAAGGACACCCTTCCTGTGACAGTCAGTGGTAACCAGGGACACACCTCCTGTGCCAGTGGTAACCAAGGACACCCCTCCTGTCACAATGGTACCAGGGACAGCCCTCCTGTGACAGTCGGTGGTAACCAGGGAAACCCACCTGTGACCATGGTAACCAAGGACACCCCTCCTGTGACAATGGTACCCCGGGACAGCCCTCCTGTGACAGTCGGTGGTAACCAGGGAAACCCACCTGTGACCATGGTAACCAAGGACACCCCTCCTGTGACAATGGTACCCAGGGACAGCCATCCTGTGACAGTTGGTGGTAACCAGGGAAACCCACCTGTGACCATGGTAACCAAGGACACCCCTCCTGTGACAATGGTACCCAGGGACAGCCCTCCTGTGACAGTTGGTGGTAACCAGGGAAACCCACCTGTGACATTCACAGTGCCCAGGGACACCGGCCTGTGACAGTCGGTGGTAACCAGGGACACGCATCTCTGACAGTCGGTGGTAACCAGGGAAACCCACCTGTGACCATGGTAACCAAGGACACACCTACTGTGACAGTCACTGGTAACCACGGACACCTCTCCTGTGACCGTGGCTACCAGGGACACGCACATATGACAGTCGGTGGTAACCAGGGACACGCATCTCTGACAGTCAGTGGTAACCAGGGAAACCCACCTGTCGCCATGGTAACCAAGGACTCACCTACTGTGACAGTCACTGGTAACCACGGACACCTCTCCTGTGACCGTGGTTACCAGGGACACGCATATATGACAGTCGGTGGTAACCAGGGACACGCATCTCTGACAGTCAGTGGTAACCAGGGAAACCCACCTGCGACCATGGTAACCAAGGACACCCTTCCTGTGACAGTCAGTGGTAACCAGGGACACACCTCCTGTGCCAGTGGTAACCAAGGACACCCCTCCTGTCACAATGGTACCAGGGACAGCCCTCCTGTGACAGTCGGTGGTAACCAGGGAAACCCACCTGTGACCATGGTAACCAAGGACACCCCTCCTGTGACAATGGTACCCCGGGACAGCCCTCCTGTGACAGTCGGTGGTAACCAGGGAAACCCACCTGTGACCATGGTAACCAAGGACACCCCTCCTGTGACAATGGTACCCAGGGACAGCCATCCTGTGACAGTTGGTGGTAACCAGGGAAACCCACCTGTGACATTCACAGTGCCCAGGGACACCGGCCTGTGACAGTCGGTGGTAACCAGGGACACGCATCTCTGACAGTCGGTGGTAACCAGGGAAACCCACCTGTGACCATGGTAACCAAGGACACACCTACTGTGACAGTCACTGGTAACCACGGACACCTCTCCTGTGACCGTGGCTACCACGGACACGCACATATGACAGTCGGTGGTAACCAGGGACACGCATCTCTGACAGTCGGTGGTAACAAGGGAAACCCACCTGTCGCCATGGTAACCAAGGACCCACCTACTGTGACAGTCACTGGTAACCACGGACACCTCTCCTGTGACCGTGGTTACCAGGGACACGCATATATGACAGTCGGTGGTAAACAGGGACACGCATCTATGACAGTCAGTGGTAACCAGGGAAACCCACCTGTGACCATGGTAACCAAGGACACCCCTCCTGTGACAATGGTACCCAGGGACAGCCATCCTGTGACAGTCGGTGGTAACCAGGGAAACCCACCTGTGACATTCACAGTGCCCAGGGACACGTGCCTGTGACAGTCGGTGGTAACCAGGGACACATATTTCTGACAGTCGGTGGTAACCAGGGAAACCCACCTGTGACCATGGTAACCAAGGACACCCCTCCTGTGACAATGGTATCCATGGACAGCCCTCCTGTGACAGTCGGTGGTAACAAGGGAAACCCACCTGTGACCATGGTAACCAAGGACACCCCTACCCACAGTCACTGGTAACCAAGGACACCTCTCCTGTGACCATGGTTACCAGGGACACGCATCTCTGACAGTCGGTGGTAACCAGGGAAACCCACCTGTGACCACGGTAACCAAGGACACCCCTCCTGTGACAATAGTACCCACAGACAGCCCTCCTGTGACAGTCGGTGGTAACCAGGGAAACCCACCTGTGACCATGGTAACCAAGGACACCCCAACCCACAGTCACTGGTAACCAAGGACACCTCTCCTGTGACTGTGGTTACCAGGACACGCACATATGACAGTCGGTGGTAACCAGGGAGAGGCATTTCAGACAGTCAGTGGTAACCAGGGAAACCCACCTGCAATCATGGTAACCAAGGACACCCCTCCTGTGACAGTCAGTGGTAACCAGCCAAACACCTCCTGTGCCAGTGGCAACCAAGGACACCCCTCCTGTCACAATGGTACCCAGGGACAGCCCTCCTGTGACAGTCAGTGGTAACCATGTACACTCACCTGTGACAGTCGGTGGTAACCAGGGAAACCCACCTGTGACATTCACAGTGCCCAGGGACACCGGCCTGTGACAGTCGGTGGTAACCAGGGAGACGCATCTCTGACAGTCGGTGGTAACCAGGGAAACACACCTGTGACCATGGTAACCAAGGACACCCCTACCCACAGTCACTGGTAACCAAGGACACCTCTCCTGTGACCGTGGTTACCAGGACACGCACATATGACAGTCGGTGGTAACCAGGGACACGCATTTCTGACAGTCGCTGGTAACCAGGGAAACCCACCAGTGACCATGGTAACCAAGGACACCCCTCTGTGACAATGGTACCCAGGGACAGCCCTCCTGTGACAGTCGGTGGTAACCAGGGAAACACACTTGTGACCATGGTAACCAAGGACACCCCTACCCACTGTCACTGGTAACCAAGGACACCTCTCCTGTGACCGTGGTTATCAGGGAGACGCATCTCTGACAGTCGGTGGTAACCAGGGAAACCCACCTGTGACATTCACAGTGCCCAGGGACACCGGCCTGTGACAGTCGGTGGTAACCAGGGAGACGCATCTCTGACAGTCGGTGGTAACCAGGGAAACCCACCTGTGACCATGGTAACCAAGGACACCCCTCTGTGACAATGGTACCCAGGGACAGCCCTCCTGTGACAGTCGGTGGTAACCAGGGAAACACACCTGTGACCATGGTAACCAAGGACACCCCTCCTGTGACAATGGTACCCAGGGACAGCCGTCCTGTGACAGTCGGTGGTAACCAGGGAAACCCACCTGTGACATTCACAGTGCCCAGGGACACCGGCCTGTGACAGTCGGTGGTAATCAGGGACACGCATCTCTGACAGTCGGTGGTAACCAGGGAAACCCACCTGTGACCATGGTAACCAAGGACACACCTACTGTGACAGTCACTGGTAACCACGGACACCTCTCCTGTGACCGTGGCTACCAGGGACACGCACATATGACAGTCGGTGGTAACCAGGGACACGCATCTCTGACAGTCAGTGGTAACCAGGGAAACCCACCTGTCGCCATGGTAACCAAGGACTCACCTACTGTGACAGTCACTGGTAACCACGGACACCTCTCCTGTGACCGTGGTTACCAGGGACACGCATATATGACAGTCGGTGGTAACCAGGGACACGCATCTCTGACAGTCAGTGGTAACCAGGGAAACCCACCTGCGACCATGGTAACCAAGGACACCCTTCCTGTGACAGTCAGTGGTAACCAGGGACACACCTCCTGTGCCAGTGGTAACCAAGGACACCCCTCCTGTCACAATGGTACCAGGGACAGCCCTCCTGTGACAGTCGGTGGTAACCAGGGAAACCCACCTGTGACCATGGTAACCAAGGACACCCCTCCTGTGACAATGGTACCCCGGGACAGCCCTCCTGTGACAGTCGGTGGTAACCAGGGAAACCCACCTGTGACCATGGTAACCAAGGACACCCCTCCTGTGACAATGGTACCCAGGGACAGCCATCCTGTGACAGTTGGTGGTAACCAGGGAAACCCACCTGTGACATTCACAGTGCCCAGGGACACCGGCCTGTGACAGTCGGTGGTAACCAGGGACACGCAACTCTGACAGTCGGTGGTAACCAGGGAAACCCACCTGTGACCATGGTAACCAAGGACACACCTACTGTGACAGTCACTGGTAACCACGGACACCTCTCCTGTGACCGTGGCTACCACGGACACGCACATATGACAGTCGGTGGTAACCAGGGACACGCATCTCTGACAGTCGGTGGTAACAAGGGAAACCCACCTGTCGCCATGGTAACCAAGGACCCACCTACTGTGACAGTCACTGGTAACCACGGACACCTCTCCTGTGACCGTGGTTACCAGGGACACGCATATATGACAGTCGGTGGTAAACAGGGACACGCATCTATGACAGTCAGTGGTAACCAGGGAAACCCACCTGCGACCATGGTAACCAAGGACACCCTTCATGTGACAGTCAGTGGTAACCAGGGACACACCTCCTGTGCCAGTGGTAACCAAGGACACCCCTCCTGTCACAATGGTACCAGGGACAGCCCTCCTGTGACAGTCGGTGGTAACCAGGGAAACCCACCTGTGACCATGGTAACCAAGGACACCCCTCTGTGACAATGGTACCCAGGGACAGCCCTCCTGTGACAGTCGGTGGTAACCAGGGAAACACACCTGTGACCATGGTAACCAAGGACACCCCTACCCACAGTCACTGGTAACCAAGGACACCTCTCCTGTGACCGTGGTTATCAGGGAGACGCATCTCTGACAGTCGGTGGTAACCAGGGAAACCCACCTGTGACATTCACAGTGCCCAGGGACACCGGCCTGTGACAGTCGGTGGTAACCAGGGAGACGCATCTCTGACAGTCGGTGGTAACCAGGGAAACCCACCTGTGACCATGGTAACCAAGGACACCCCTCTGTGACAATGGTACCCAGGGACAGCCCTCCTGTGACAGTCGGTGGTAACCAGGGAAACACACCTGTGACCATGGTAACCAAGGACACACCTACTGTGCCAGTCACTGGTAACCACGGACACCTCTCCTGTGACCGTGTTTACCACGGACACGCACATATGACAGTCGGTGGTAACCAGGGACACGCATCTCTGACAGTCAGTGGTAACCAGGGAAACCCACCTGCGACCATGGTAACCAAGGACACCCTTCCTGTGACAGTCAGTGGTAACCAGGGACACACCTCCTGTGCCAGTGGTAACCAAGGACACCCCTCCTGTCACAATGGTACCAGGGACAGCCCTCCTGTGACAGTCGGTGGTAACCAGGGAAACCCACCTGTGACCATGGTAACCAAGGACACCCCTCCTGTGACAATGGTACCCCGGGACAGCCCTCCTGTGACAGTCGGTGGTAACCAGGGAAACCCACCTGTGACCATGGTAACCAAGGACACCCCTCCTGTGACAATGGTACCCAGGGACAGCCATCCTGTGACAGTTGGTGGTAACCAGGGAAACCCACCTGTGACATTCACAGTGCCCAGGGACACCGGCCTGTGACAGTCGGTGGTAACCAGGGACACGCATCTCTGACAGTCGGTGGTAACCAGGGAAACCCACCTGTGACCATGGTAACCAAGGACACACCTACTGTGACAGTCACTGGTAACCACGGACACCTCTCCTGTGACCGTGGCTACCACGGACACGCACATATGACAGTCGGTGGTAACCAGGGACACGCATCTCTGACAGTCGGTGGTAACAAGGGAAACCCACCTGTCGCCATGGTAACCAAGGACCCACCTACTGTGACAGTCACTGGTAACCACGGACACCTCTCCTGTGACCGTGGTTACCAGGGACACGCATATATGACAGTCGGTGGTAAACAGGGACACGCATCTATGACAGTCAGTGGTAACCAGGGAAACCCACCTGTGACCATGGTAACCAAGGACACCCCTCCTGTGACAATGGTACCCAGGGACAGCCATCCTGTGACAGTCGGTGGTAACCAGGGAAACCCACCTGTGACATTCACAGTGCCCAGGGACACGTGCCTGTGACAGTCGGTGGTAACCAGGGACACATATTTCTGACAGTCGGTGGTAACCAGGGAAACCCACCTGTGACCATGGTAACCAAGGACACCCCTCCTGTGACAATGGTATCCATGGACAGCCCTCCTGTGACAGTCGGTGGTAACAAGGGAAACCCACCTGTGACCATGGTAACCAAGGACACCCCTACCCACAGTCACTGGTAACCAAGGACACCTCTCCTGTGACCATGGTTACCAGGGACACGCATCTCTGACAGTCGGTGGTAACCAGGGAAACCCACCTGTGACCACGGTAACCAAGGACACCCCTCCTGTGACAATAGTACCCACAGACAGCCCTCCTGTGACAGTCGGTGGTAACCAGGGAAACCCACCTGTGACCATGGTAACCAAGGACACCCCAACCCACAGTCACTGGTAACCAAGGACACCTCTCCTGTGACTGTGGTTACCAGGACACGCACATATGACAGTCGGTGGTAACCAGGGAGAGGCATTTCAGACAGTCAGTGGTAACCAGGGAAACCCACCTGCAATCATGGTAACCAAGGACACCCCTCCTGTGACAGTCAGTGGTAACCAGCCAAACACCTCCTGTGCCAGTGGCAACCAAGGACACCCCTCCTGTCACAATGGTACCCAGGGACAGCCCTCCTGTGACAGTCAGTGGTAACCATGTACACTCACCTGTGACAGTCGGTGGTAACCAGGGAAACCCACCTGTGACATTCACAGTGCCCAGGGACACCGGCCTGTGACAGTCGGTGGTAACCAGGGAGACGCATCTCTGACAGTCGGTGGTAACCAGGGAAACACACCTGTGACCATGGTAACCAAGGACACCCCTACCCACAGTCACTGGTAACCAAGGACACCTCTCCTGTGACCGTGGTTACCAGGACACGCACATATGACAGTCGGTGGTAACCAGGGACACGCATTTCTGACAGTCGCTGGTAACCAGGGAAACCCACCAGTGACCATGGTAACCAAGGACACCCCTCTGTGACAATGGTACCCAGGGACAGCCCTCCTGTGACAGTCGGTGGTAACCAGGGAAACACACTTGTGACCATGGTAACCAAGGACACCCCTACCCACTGTCACTGGTAACCAAGGACACCTCTCCTGTGACCGTGGTTATCAGGGAGACGCATCTCTGACAGTCGGTGGTAACCAGGGAAACCCACCTGTGACATTCACAGTGCCCAGGGACACCGGCCTGTGACAGTCGGTGGTAACCAGGGAGACGCATCTCTGACAGTCGGTGGTAACCAGGGAAACCCACCTGTGACCATGGTAACCAAGGACACCCCTCTGTGACAATGGTACCCAGGGACAGCCCTCCTGTGACAGTCGGTGGTAACCAGGGAAACACACCTGTGACCATGGTAACCAAGGACACCCCTCCTGTGACAATGGTACCCAGGGACAGCCGTCCTGTGACAGTCGGTGGTAACCAGGGAAACCCACCTGTGACATTCACAGTGCCCAGGGACACCGGCCTGTGACAGTCGGTGGTAATCAGGGACACGCATCTCTGACAGTCGGTGGTAACCAGGGAAACCCACCTGTGACCATGGTAACCAAGGACACACCTACTGTGACAGTCACTGGTAACCACGGACACCTCTCCTGTGACCGTGGCTACCAGGGACACGCACATATGACAGTCGGTGGTAACCAGGGACACGCATCTCTGACAGTCAGTGGTAACCAGGGAAACCCACCTGTCGCCATGGTAACCAAGGACTCACCTACTGTGACAGTCACTGGTAACCACGGACACCTCTCCTGTGACCGTGGTTACCAGGGACACGCATATATGACAGTCGGTGGTAACCAGGGACACGCATCTCTGACAGTCAGTGGTAACCAGGGAAACCCACCTGCGACCATGGTAACCAAGGACACCCTTCCTGTGACAGTCAGTGGTAACCAGGGACACACCTCCTGTGCCAGTGGTAACCAAGGACACCCCTCCTGTCACAATGGTACCAGGGACAGCCCTCCTGTGACAGTCGGTGGTAACCAGGGAAACCCACCTGTGACCATGGTAACCAAGGACACCCCTCCTGTGACAATGGTACCCCGGGACAGCCCTCCTGTGACAGTCGGTGGTAACCAGGGAAACCCACCTGTGACCATGGTAACCAAGGACACCCCTCCTGTGACAATGGTACCCAGGGACAGCCATCCTGTGACAGTTGGTGGTAACCAGGGAAACCCACCTGTGACATTCACAGTGCCCAGGGACACCGGCCTGTGACAGTCGGTGGTAACCAGGGACACGCAACTCTGACAGTCGGTGGTAACCAGGGAAACCCACCTGTGACCATGGTAACCAAGGACACACCTACTGTGACAGTCACTGGTAACCACGGACACCTCTCCTGTGACCGTGGCTACCACGGACACGCACATATGACAGTCGGTGGTAACCAGGGACACGCATCTCTGACAGTCGGTGGTAACAAGGGAAACCCACCTGTCGCCATGGTAACCAAGGACCCACCTACTGTGACAGTCACTGGTAACCACGGACACCTCTCCTGTGACCGTGGTTACCAGGGACACGCATATATGACAGTCGGTGGTAAACAGGGACACGCATCTATGACAGTCAGTGGTAACCAGGGAAACCCACCTGCGACCATGGTAACCAAGGACACCCTTCATGTGACAGTCAGTGGTAACCAGGGACACACCTCCTGTGCCAGTGGTAACCAAGGACACCCCTCCTGTCACAATGGTACCAGGGACAGCCCTCCTGTGACAGTCGGTGGTAACCAGGGAAACCCACCTGTGACCATGGTAACCAAGGACACCCCTCTGTGACAATGGTACCCAGGGACAGCCCTCCTGTGACAGTCGGTGGTAACCAGGGAAACACACCTGTGACCATGGTAACCAAGGACACCCCTACCCACAGTCACTGGTAACCAAGGACACCTCTCCTGTGACCGTGGTTATCAGGGAGACGCATCTCTGACAGTCGGTGGTAACCAGGGAAACCCACCTGTGACATTCACAGTGCCCAGGGACACCGGCCTGTGACAGTCGGTGGTAACCAGGGAGACGCATCTCTGACAGTCGGTGGTAACCAGGGAAACCCACCTGTGACCATGGTAACCAAGGACACCCCTCTGTGACAATGGTACCCAGGGACAGCCCTCCTGTGACAGTCGGTGGTAACCAGGGAAACACACCTGTGACCATGGTAACCAAGGACACCCCTCCTGTGACAATGGTACCCAGGGACAGCCGTCCTGTGACAGTCGGTGGTAACCAGGGAAACCCACCTGTGACATTCACAGTGCCCAGGGACACCGGCCTGTGACAGTCGGTGGTAATCAGGGACACGCATCTCTGACAGTCGGTGGTAACCAGGGAAACCCACCTGTGACCATGGTAACCAAGGACACACCTACTGTGACAGTCACTGGTAACCACGGACACCTCTCCTGTGACCGTGGCTACCAGGGACACGCACATATGACAGTCGGTGGTAACCAGGGACACGCATCTCTGACAGTCAGTGGTAACCAGGGAAACCCACCTGCGACCATGTTAACCAAGGACACCCCTCCGGTGACAGTCAGTGGTAACCAGGGACACACCTCCTGTGCCAGTGGTAACCAAGGACACCCCTCCTGTGACAATGGTACCCAGGGACAGCCCTCCTGTGACAGTCGGTGGTAACCAGGGAAACACACCTGTGACCATGGTAACCAAGGACACCCCTACCCACTGTCACTGGTAACCAAGGACACCTCTCCTGTGACCGTGGTTATCAGGGAGACGCATCTCTGACAGTCGGTGGTAACCAGGGAAACCCACCTGTGACATTCACAGTGCCCAGGGACACCGGCCTGTGACAGTCGGTGGTAACCAGGGACACGCATCTCTGACAGTCAGTGGTAACCAGGGAAACCCACCTGCGACCATGTTAAACAAGGACACCCCTCCTGTGACAGTCAGTGGTAACCAGGGACACACCTCCTGTGCCAGTGGTAACCAAGGACACCCCTCCTGTGACAACGGTACCCAGGGACAGCCCTCCTGTGACAGTCGGTGGTAACCAGGGAAAACCACCTGTGAACATGGTAACCAAGGACACCCCTACCCACAGTCACTGGTAACCAAGGACACCTCTCCTGTGACCGTGGTTACCAGGACACGCACATATGACAGTCGGTGGTAACCAGGGACACGCATTTCTGACAGTCAGTGGTAACCAGGGAAACCCACCTGCGACCATGGTAACCAAGGACACCCCTCCTGTGACAGTCAGTGGTAACCAGGGACACACCTCCTGTGCTAGTGGTAACCAAGCACACCCCTCCTGTCACAATGGTACCCAGGGACAGCCCTCCTGTGACAGTCAGTGGTAACCATGTACACTCACCTGTGACAGTTGGTGGTAACCAGGGAAACACACCTGTGACATTCACAGTGCCCAGGGACACCGGACTGGGACAGTCGGTGGTAACCAGGAAGACGCATCTCTGACAGTCGGTGGTAACCAGGGAAACCCACCTGTGACCATGGTAACCAAGGACACCCCTCTGTGACAATGGTACCCAGGGACAGCCCTCCTGTGACAGTCAGTGGTAACCAGGGAAACCCACCTGTGACCATGGTAACCAAGGACACCCCTCCTGTGACAATGGTACCCAGGGACAGCCCTCCTGTGACAGTCGGTGGTAATCAGGGAAAATCACCTGTGACATTCACAGTGCCCAGGGACACCGGCCTGTGACAGTCGGTGGTAACCAGGGACACGCATCTCTGACAGTCGGTGGTAACCAGGGAAACCCACCTGTGACCATGGTAACCAAGGACACACCTACTGTGCCAGTCACTGGTAACCACGGACACCTCTCCTGTGACTGTGGTTACCAGGGACACGCACATATGACAGTCGGTGGTAACCAGGGACACGCATCTCTGACAGTCAGTGGTAACCAGGGAAACCCACCTGTGAACAAGTTAACCAAGGACACCCCTACCCACAGTCACTGGTAACCAAGGACACCTCTCCTGTGACCGTGGTTACCAGGACACGCACATATGACAGTCGGTGGTAACCAGGGACACGCATCTCTGACAGTCAGTGGTAACCAGGGAAACCCACCTGCGACCATGGTAACCAAGGACACCCCTCCTGTGACAGTCAGTGGTAACCAGGGACACACCTCCTGTGCCAGTGGTAACCAAGGACACCCCTACCCACAGTCACTGGTAACCAAGGACACCTCTCCTGTGACCGTGGTTATCAGGGAGACGCATCTCTGACAGTCGGTGGTAACCAGGGAAAACCACCTGTGACATTCACAGTGCCCAGGGACACCAGCCTGTGACAGTCGGTGGTAACCAGGGAGACGCATCTCTGACAGTCGGTGGTAACCAGGGAAACCAACCTGTGACCATGGTAAGCAAGGACACCCCTCTGTGACAATGGTACCCCGGGACAGCCCTCCTGTGACAGTCGGTGGTAACCAGGGAAACACACCTGTGACCATGGTAACCAAGGACACCCCTACCCACTGTCACTGGTAACCAAGGACACCTCTCCTGTGACCGTGGTTATCAGGGAGACGCATCTCTGACAGTCGGTGGTAACCAGGGAAACCCACCTGTGACCATGGTAACCAAGGACACCACTCCTGTGACAATGGTACCCAGGGACAGCCCTCCTGTGACAGTCGGTGGTAACCAGGGAAACCCACCTGTGACCATGGTAACCAAGGACACCCCTCCTGTGACAATGGTACCCAGGGACAGCCATCCTGTGACAGTCGGTGGTAACCAGGGAAACCCACCTGTGACATTCACAGTGCCCAGGGACACCGGCCTGTGACAGTCGGTGGTAACCAGGGACACGCATCTCTGACAGTCGGTGGTAACCAGGGAAACCCACCTGTGACCATGGTAACCAAGGACACCCCTCTGTGACAATGGTACCCAGGGACAGCCCTCCTGTGACAGTCGGTGGTAACCAGGGAAACACACCTGTGACCATGGTAACCAAGGACACCCCTACCCACTGTCACTGGTAACCAAGGACACCTCTCCTGTGACCGTGGTTATCAGGGAGACGCATCTCTGACAGTCGGTGGTAACCAGGGCAACCCACCTGTGACATTCACAGTGCCCAGGGACACCGGCCTGTGACAGTCGGTGGTAACAAGGGAGACGCATCTC
Organism: Rangifer tarandus platyrhynchus; assembly: GCA_949782905.1. Lineage (NCBI taxonomy): Eukaryota > Metazoa > Chordata > Mammalia > Artiodactyla > Cervidae > Rangifer > Rangifer tarandus. The sequence continues at coordinate 45,114,460 of OX460344.1, forward strand.
TGACAGTCGGTGGTAACCAGGGAAACCCACGTGTGACCATGGTAACCAAGGACACCCCTCTGTGACAATGGTACCCAGGGACAGCCCTCCTGTGACAGTCGGTGGTAACCAGGGAAACACACCTGTGACCATGGTAACCAAGGACACCCCTACCCACTGTCACTGGTAACCAAGGACACCTCTCCTGTGACCGTGGTTATCAGGGAGACGCATCTCTGACAGTCGGTGATAACCAGGGAATCCCACCTGTGACCATGGTAACCAAGGACACCCCTCCTGTGAAAATGGTACCCAGGGAGAGCCCTCCTGTGACAGTCGATGGTAACCAGGGAAACCCACCTGTGACCATGGTAACCAAGGACACCCCTCCTGTGACAATGGTACCCAGGGACAGCCGTCCTGTGACAGTCGGTGGTAACCAGGGAAACCCACCTGTGACATTCACAGTGCCCAGGGACACCGGCCTGTGACAGTCGGTGGTAATCAGGGACACGCATCTCTGACAGTCGGTGGTAACCAGGGAAACCCACCTGTGACCATGGTAACCAAGGACACACCTACTGTGACAGTCACTGGTAACCACGGACACCTCTCCTGTGACCGTGGCTACCAGGGACACGCACATATGACAGTCGGTGGTAACCAGGGACACGCATCTCTGACAGTCAGTGGTAACCAGGGAAACCCACCTGTCGCCATGGTAACCAAGGACCCACCTACTGTGACAGTCACTGGTAACCACGGACACCTCTCCTGTGACCGTGGTTACCAGGGACACGCATATATGTCAGTCGGTGGTAACCAGGGACACGCATCTCTGACAGTCAGTGGTAACCAGGGAAACCCACCTGCGACCATGGTAACCAAGGACACCCTTCCTGTGACAGTCAGTGGTAACCAGGGACACACCTCCTGTGCCAGTGGTAACCAAGGACACCCCTCCTGTCACAATGGTACCAGGGACAGCCCTCCTGTGACAGTCGGTGGTAACCAGGGAAACCCACCTGTGACCATGGTAACCAAGGACACCCCTCCTGTGACAATGGTACCCCAGGACAGCCCTCCTGTGACAGTCGGTGGTAACCAGGGAAACCCACCTGTGACATTCACAGTGCCCAGGGACACCGGCCTGTGACAGTCGGTGGTAATCAGGGACACGCATCTCTGACAGTCGGTGGTAACCAGGGAAACCCACCTGTGACCATGGTAACCAAGGACACCCCTCCTGTGACAATGGTACCCAGGGACAGCCATCCTGTGACAGTTGGTGGTAACCAGGGAAACCCACCTGTGACATTCACAGTGCCCAGGGACACCGGCCTGTGACAGTCGGTGGTAACCAGGGACACGCATCTCTGACAGTCGGTGGTAACCAGGGAAACCCACCTGTGACCATGGTAACCAAGGACACACCTACTGTGACAGTCACTGGTAACCACGGACACCTCTCCTGTGACCGTGGCTACCACGGACACGCACATATGACAGTCGGTGGTAACCAGGGACACGCATCTCTGACAGTCGGTGGTAACAAGGGAAACCCAACTGTCGCCATGGTAACCAAGGACCCACCTACTGTGACAGTCACTGGTAACCACGGACACCTCTCCTGTGACCGTGGTTACCAGGGACACGCATATATGACAGTCGGTGGTAAACAGGGACACGCATCTATGACAGTCAGTGGTAACCAGGGAAACCCACCTGCGACCATGGTAACCAAGGACACCCTTCCTGTGACAGTCAGTGGTAACCAGGGACACACCTCCTGTGCCAGTGGTAACCAAGGACACCCCTCCTGTCACAATGGTACCAGGGACAGCCCTCCTGTGACAGTCGGTGGTAACCAGGGAAACCCACCTGTGACCATGGTAACCAAGGACACCCCTCTGTGACAATGGTACCCAGGGACAGCCCTCCTGTGACAGTCGGTGGTAACCAGGGAAACACACCTGTGACCATGGTAACCAAGGACACCCCTACCCACAGTCACTGGTAACCAAGGACACCTCTCCTGTGACCGTGGTTATCAGGGAGACGCATCTCTGACAGTCGGTGGTAACCAGGGAAACCCACCTGTGACATTCACAGTGCCCAGGGACACCGGCCTGTGACAGTCGGTGGTAACCAGGGAGACGCATCTCTGACAGTCGGTGGTAACCAGGGAAACCCACCTGTGACCATGGTAACCAAGGACACCCCTCTGTGACAATGGTACCCAGGGACAGCCCTCCTGTGACAGTCGGTGGTAACCAGGGAAACACACCTGTGACCATGGTAACCAAGGACACCCCTCCTGTGACAATGGTACCCAGGGACAGCCGTCCTGTGACAGTCGGTGGTAACCAGGGAAACCCACCTGTGACATTCACAGTGCCCAGGGACACCGGCCTGTGACAGTCGGTGGTAATCAGGGACACGCATCTCTGACAGTCGGTGGTAACCAGGGAAACCCACCTGTGACCATGGTAACCAAGGACACACCTACTGTGACAGTCACTGGTAACCACGGACACCTCTCCTGTGACCGTGGCTACCAGGGACACGCACATATGACAGTCGGTGGTAACCAGGGACACGCATCTCTGACAGTCAGTGGTAACCAGGGAAACCCACCTGCGACCATGTTAACCAAGGACACCCCTCCGGTGACAGTCAGTGGTAACCAGGGACACACCTCCTGTGCCAGTGGTAACCAAGGACACCCCTCCTGTGACAATGGTACCCAGGGACAGCCCTCCTGTGACAGTCGGTGGTAACCAGGGAAACACACCTGTGACCATGGTAACCAAGGACACCCCTACCCACTGTCACTGGTAACCAAGGACACCTCTCCTGTGACCGTGGTTATCAGGGAGACGCATCTCTGACAGTCGGTGGTAACCAGGGAAACCCACCTGTGACATTCACAGTGCCCAGGGACACCGGCCTGTGACAGTCGGTGGTAACCAGGGACACGCATCTCTGACAGTCAGTGGTAACCAGGGAAACCCACCTGCGACCATGTTAAACAAGGACACCCCTCCTGTGACAGTCAGTGGTAACCAGGGACACACCTCCTGTGCCAGTGGTAACCAAGGACACCCCTCCTGTGACAACGGTACCCAGGGACAGCCCTCCTGTGACAGTCGGTGGTAACCAGGGAAAACCACCTGTGAACATGGTAACCAAGGACACCCCTACCCACAGTCACTGGTAACCAAGGACACCTCTCCTGTGACCGTGGTTACCAGGACACGCACATATGACAGTCGGTGGTAACCAGGGACACGCATTTCTGACAGTCAGTGGTAACCAGGGAAACCCACCTGCGACCATGGTAACCAAGGACACCCCTCCTGTGACAGTCAGTGGTAACCAGGGACACACCTCCTGTGCTAGTGGTAACCAAGCACACCCCTCCTGTCACAATGGTACCCAGGGACAGCCCTCCTGTGACAGTCAGTGGTAACCATGTACACTCACCTGTGACAGTTGGTGGTAACCAGGGAAACACACCTGTGACATTCACAGTGCCCAGGGACACCGGACTGGGACAGTCGGTGGTAACCAGGAAGACGCATCTCTGACAGTCGGTGGTAACCAGGGAAACCCACCTGTGACCATGGTAACCAAGGACACCCCTCTGTGACAATGGTACCCAGGGACAGCCCTCCTGTGACAGTCAGTGGTAACCAGGGAAACCCACCTGTGACCATGGTAACCAAGGACACCCCTCCTGTGACAATGGTACCCAGGGACAGCCCTCCTGTGACAGTCGGTGGTAATCAGGGAAAATCACCTGTGACATTCACAGTGCCCAGGGACACCGGCCTGTGACAGTCGGTGGTAACCAGGGACACGCATCTCTGACAGTCGGTGGTAACCAGGGAAACCCACCTGTGACCATGGTAACCAAGGACACACCTACTGTGCCAGTCACTGGTAACCACGGACACCTCTCCTGTGACTGTGGTTACCAGGGACACGCACATATGACAGTCGGTGGTAACCAGGGACACGCATCTCTGACAGTCAGTGGTAACCAGGGAAACCCACCTGTGAACAAGTTAACCAAGGACACCCCTACCCACAGTCACTGGTAACCAAGGACACCTCTCCTGTGACCGTGGTTACCAGGACACGCACATATGACAGTCGGTGGTAACCAGGGACACGCATCTCTGACAGTCAGTGGTAACCAGGGAAACCCACCTGCGACCATGGTAACCAAGGACACCCCTCCTGTGACAGTCAGTGGTAACCAGGGACACACCTCCTGTGCCAGTGGTAACCAAGGACACCCCTACCCACAGTCACTGGTAACCAAGGACACCTCTCCTGTGACCGTGGTTATCAGGGAGACGCATCTCTGACAGTCGGTGGTAACCAGGGAAAACCACCTGTGACATTCACAGTGCCCAGGGACACCAGCCTGTGACAGTCGGTGGTAACCAGGGAGACGCATCTCTGACAGTCGGTGGTAACCAGGGAAACCAACCTGTGACCATGGTAAGCAAGGACACCCCTCTGTGACAATGGTACCCACGGACAGCCCTCCTGTGACAGTCGGTGGTAACCAGGGAAACACACCTGTGACCATGGTAACCAAGGACACCCCTACCCACTGTCACTGGTAACCAAGGACACCTCTCCTGTGACCGTGGTTATCAGGGAGACGCATCTCTGACAGTCGGTGGTAACCAGGGAAACCCACCTGTGACCATGGTAACCAAGGACACCACTCCTGTGACAATGGTACCCAGGGACAGCCCTCCTGTGACAGTCGGTGGTAACCAGGGAAACCCACCTGTGACCATGGTAACCAAGGACACCCCTCCTGTGACAATGGTACCCAGGGACAGCCATCCTGTGACAGTCGGTGGTAACCAGGGAAACCCACCTGTGACATTCACAGTGCCCAGGGACACCGGCCTGTGACAGTCGGTGGTAACCAGGGACACGCATCTCTGACAGTCGGTGGTAACCAGGGAAACCCACCTGTGACCATGGTAACCAAGGACACCCCTCTGTGACAATGGTACCCAGGGACAGCCCTCCTGTGACAGTCGGTGGTAACCAGGGAAACACACCTGTGACCATGGTAACCAAGGACACCCCTACCCACTGTCACTGGTAACCAAGGACACCTCTCCTGTGACCGTGGTTATCAGGGAGACGCATCTCTGACAGTCGGTGATAACCAGGGAATCCCACCTGTGACCATGGTAACCAAGGACACCCCTCCTGTGACAATGGTACCCAGGGAGAGCCCTCCTGTGACAGTCGATGGTAACCAGGGAAACCCACCTGTGACCATGGTAACCAAGGACACCCCTCCTGTGACAATGGTACCCAGGGACAGCCGTCCTGTGACAGTCGGTGGTAACCAGGGAAACCCACCTGTGACATTCACAGTGCCCAGGGACACCGGCCTGTGACAGTCGGTGGTAATCAGGGACACGCATCTCTGACAGTCGGTGGTAACCAGGGAAACCCACCTGTGACCATGGTAACCAAGGACACACCTACTGTGACAGTCACTGGTAACCACGGACACCTCTCCTGTGACCGTGGCTACCAGGGACACGCACATATGACAGTCGGTGGTAACCAGGGACACGCATCTCTGACAGTCAGTGGTAACCAGGGAAACCCACCTGTCGCCATGGTAACCAAGGACCCACCTACTGTGACAGTCACTGGTAACCACGGACACCTCTCCTGTGACCGTGGTTACCAGGGACACGCATATATGACAGTCGGTGGTAACCAGGGACACGCATCTCTGACAGTCAGTGGTAACCAGGGAAACCCACCTGCGACCATGGTAACCAAGGACACCCTTCCTGTGACAGTCAGTGGTAACCAGGGACACACCTCCTGTGCCAGTGGTAACCAAGGACACCCCTCCTGTCACAATGGTACCAGGGACAGCCCTCCTGTGACAGTCGGTGGTAACCAGGGAAACCCACCTGTGACCATGGTAACCAAGGACACCCCTCCTGTGACAATGGTACCCCGGGACAGCCCTCCTGTGACAGTCGGTGGTAACCAGGGAAACCCACCTGTGACCATGGTAACCAATGACACCCCTCCTGTGACAATGGTACCCAGGGACAGCCATCCTGTGACAGTCGGTGGTAACCAGGGAAACCCACCTGTGACATTCACAGTGCCCAGGGACACCGGCCTGTGACAGTCGGTGGTAACCAGGGAGACGCATCTCTGACAGTCGGTGGTAACCAGGGAAACCAACCTGTGACCATGGTAACCAAGGACCCCCTCAGTGACAATGGTACCCAGGGACAGCCCTCCTGTGACAGTCGGTGGTAACCAGGGAAACACACCTGTGACCATGGTAACCAAGGACACCCCTACCCACTGTCACTGGTAACCAAGGACACCTCTCCTGTGACCGTGGTTACCAGGGACACGCATATATGACAGTCGGTGGTAACCAGGGACAGGCATTTCTGACAGTCAGTGGTAACCAGGGAAACCCACCTGCAATCATGGTAACCAAGGACACCCCTCCTGTGACAGTCAGTGGTAACCAGGCAAACACCTCCTGTGCCAGTGGCAACCAAGGACACCCCTCCTGTGACAATGGTACCCAGGGACAGCCGTCCTGTGACAGTCGGTGGTAACCAGGGAAACCCACCTGTGACATTCACAGTGCCCAGGGACACCGGCCTGTGACAGTCGGTGGTAATCAGGGACACGCATCTCTGACAGTCGGTGGTAACCAGGGAAACCCACCTGTGACCATGGTAACCAAGGACACACCTACTGTGACAGTCACTGGTAACCACGGACACCTCTCCTGTGACCGTGGCTACCAGGGACACGCACATATGACAGTCGGTGGTAACCAGGGACACGCATCTCTGACAGTCAGTGGTAACCAGGGAAACCCACCTGTCGCCATGGTAACCAAGGACCCACCTACTGTGACAGTCACTGGTAACCACGGACACCTCTCCTGTGACCGTGGTTACCAGGGACACGCATATATGACAGTCGGTGGTAACCAGGGACACGCATCTCTGACAGTCAGTGGTAACCAGGGAAACCCACCTGCGACCATGGTAACCAAGGACACCCCTCCTGTGACAACGGTACCCAGGGACAGCCCTCCTGTGACAGTCGGTGGTAACCAGGGAAAACCACCTGTGAACATGGTAACCAAGGACACCCCTACCCACAGTCACTGGTAACCAAGGACACCTCTCCTGTGACCGTGGTTACCAGGACACGCACATATGACAGTCGGTGGTAACCAGGGACACGCATTTCTGACAGTCAGTGGTAACCAGGGAAACCCACCTGCGACCATGGTAACCAAGGACACCCCTCCTGTGACAGTCAGTGGTAACCAGGGACACACCTCCTGTGCTAGTGGTAACCAAGCACACCCCTCCTGTCACAATGGTACCCAGGGACAGCCCTCCTGTGACAGTCAGTGGTAACCATGTACACTCACCTGTGACAGTTGGTGGTAACCAGGGAAACACACCTGTGACATTCACAGTGCCCAGGGACACCGGACTGGGACAGTCGGTGGTAACCAGGAAGACGCATCTCTGACAGTCGGTGGTAACCAGGGAAACCCACCTGTGACCATGGTAACCAAGGACACCCCTCCTGTGACAATGGTACCCAGGGACAGCCCTCCTGTGACAGTCGGTGGTAACCAGGGAAACCCACCTGTGACCATGGTAACCAAGGACACCCCTCCTGTGACAATGGAACCCAGGGACAGCCGTCCTGTGACAGTCGGTGGTAACCAGGGAAACCCACCTGTGACATTTACAGTGCCCAGGGACACCGGCCTGTGACAGTCGGTGGTAACCAGGGACACGCATCTCTGACAGTCGGTGGTAACCAGGGAAACCCACCTGTGACCATGGTAACCAAGGACACCCCTCCTGTGACAACGGTACCCAGGGACAGCCCTCCTGTGACAGTCGGTGGTAACCAGGGAAACCCACCTGTGACCATGGTAACCAAGGACACCCCTCCTGTGACAATGGAACCCAGGGACAGCCGTCCTGTGACAGTCGGTGGTAACCAGGGAAACCCACCTGTGACATTTACAGTGCCCAGGGACACCGGCCTGTGACAGTCGGTGGTAACCAGGGACACGCATCTCTGACAGTCGGTGGTAACCAGGGAAACCCACCTGTGACCATGGTAACCAAGGATACCCCTCCTGTGACAATGGTACCCAGGGACAGCCCTCCTGTGACAGTCGGTGGTAACCAGGGAAACCCACCTGTGACCATGGTAACCAAGGACACCCCTCCTGTGACAATGGTACCCAGGGACAGCCCTCCTGTGACAGTCGGTGGTAACCAGGGAAACCCACCTGTGACCATGGTAACCAAGGACACCCCTCCTGTGACAATGGAACCCAGGGACAGCCGTCCTGTGACAGTCGGTGGTAACCAGGGAAACCCACCTGTGACATTTACAGTGCCCAGGGACACCGGCCTGTGACAGTCGGTGGTAACCAGGGACACGCATCTCTGACAGTCGGTGGTAACCAGGGAAACCCACCTGTGACCATGGTAACCAAGGACACCCCTCTGTGACAATGGTACCCAGGGACAGCCCTCCTGTGACAGTCGGTGGTAACCAGGGAAACACACCTGTGACCATGGTAACCAAGGACACCCCTACCCACTGTCACTGGTAACCAAGGACACCTCTCCTGTGACCGTGGTTATCAGGGAGACGCATATCTGACAGTCGGTGGTAACCAGGGAAACCCACCTGTGACATTCACAGTGCCCAGGGACACCGGCCTGTGACAGTCGGTGGTAACCAGGGACACGCATCACTGACAGTCGGTGGTAACCAGGGAAACCCACCTGTTACCATGGTAACCAAGGACACACCTACTGTGACAGTCACTCGTAACCACGGACACCTCTCCTGTGACCGTGGCTACCAGGGACACGCACATATGACAGTCGGTGGTAACCAGGGACACGCATCTCTGACAGTCAGTGGTAACCAGGGAAACCCACCTGCGACCATGTTAACCAAGGACACCCCTCCTGTGACAGTCAGTGTTAACCAGGGACACACTTCCTGTGCCAGTGGTAACCAAGGACACCCCTCCTGTGACAATGGTACCCAGGGACAGCCCTCCTGTGACAGTCGGTGGTAACCAGGGAAAACAACCTGTGAACATGGTAACCAAGGACACCCCTACCCACAGTCACTCGTAACCAAGGACACCTCTCCTGTGACCGTGGTTACCAGGACACGCACATATGACAGTCGGTGGTAACCAGGGACACGCAACTCTGACAGTCAGTGGTAACCAGGGAAACCCACCTGTGCCATTGGTAACCAAGGACACCCCTCCTGTCACAATGGTACCCAGGGACAGCCCTCCTGTGACAGTCAGTGGTAACCATGTTCACTCACCTGTGACAGTCGGTATTAACCAGGGAAACCCACCTGTGACATTCACAGTGCCCAGGGACACCGCCTGTGACAGTCGGTGGTAACCAGGGAGACGCATCTCTGACAGTCGGTGGTAACCAGGGAAACCCACCTGTGACCATGGTAACCAAGGACACCCCTCCTGTGACAATGGTACCCAGGGACAGCCCTCCTGTGACAGTCAGTGGTAACCAGGGAAACCCACCTGTGACCATGGTAACCAAGGACACCCCTCCTGTGACAATGGTACCCAGGGACAGCCCTCCTGTGACAGTCGGTGGTAATCAGGGAAAATCACCTGTGACATTCACAGTGCCCAGGGACACCGGCCTGTGACAGTCGGTGGTAACCAGGGACACGCATCTCTGACAGTCGGTGGTAACCAGGGAAACCCACCTGTGACCATGGTAACCAAGGACACACCTACTGTGCCAGTCACTGGTAACCACGGACACCTCTCCTGTGACTGTGGTTACCAGGGACACGCACATATGACAGTCGGTGGTAACCAGGGACACGCATCTCTGACAGTCAGTGGTAACCAGGGAAACCCACCTGTGAACAAGTTAACCAAGGACACCCCTACCCACAGTCACTGGTAACCAAGGACACCTCTCCTGTGACCGTGGTTACCAGGACACGCACATATGACAGTCGGTGGTAACCAGGGACACGCATCTCTGACAGTCAGTGGTAACCAGGGAAACCCACCTGCGACCATGGTAACCAAGGACACCCCTCCTGTGACAGTCAGTGGTAACCAGGGACACACCTCCTGTGCCAGTGGTAACCAAGGACACCCCTACCCACAGTCACTGGTAACCAAGGACACCTCTCCTGTGACCGTGGTTATCAGGGAGACGCATCTCTGACAGTCGGTGGTAACCAGGGAAAACCACCTGTGACATTCACAGTGCCCAGGGACACCAGCCTGTGACAGTCGGTGGTAACCAGGGAGACGCATCTCTGACAGTCGGTGGTAACCAGGGAAACCAACCTGTGACCATGGTAAGCAAGGACACCCCTCTGTGACAATGGTACCCACGGACAGCCCTCCTGTGACAGTCGGTGGTAACCAGGGAAACACACCTGTGACCATGGTAACCAAGGACACCCCTACCCACTGTCACTGGTAACCAAGGACACCTCTCCTGTGACCGTGGTTATCAGGGAGACGCATCTCTGACAGTCGGTGGTAACCAGGGAAACCCACCTGTGACCATGGTAACCAAGGACACCACTCCTGTGACAATGGTACCCAGGGACAGCCCTCCTGTGACAGTCGGTGTTAACCAGGGAAACCCACCTGTGACCATGGTAACCAAGGACACCCCTCCTGTGACAATGGTACCCAGGGACAGCCATCCTGTGACAGTCGGTGGTAACCAGGGAAACCCACCTGTGACATTCACAGTGCCCAGGGACACCGGCCTGTGACAGTCGGTGGTAACCAGGGACACGCATCTCTGACAGTCGGTGGTAACCAGGGAAACCCACCTGTGACCATGGTAACCAAGGACACCCCTCTGTGACAATGGTACCCAGGGACAGCCCTCCTGTGACAGTCGGTGGTAACCAGGGAAACACACCTGTGACCATGGTAACCAAGGACACCCCTACCCACTGTCACTGGTAACCAAGGACACCTCTCCTGTGACCGTGGTTATCAGGGAGACGCATCTCTGACAGTCGGTGGTAACCAGGGCAACCCACCTGTGACATTCACAGTGCCCAGGGACACCGGCCTGTGACAGTCGGTGGTAACAAGGGAGACGCATCTCTGACAGTCGGTGGTAACCAGGGAAACCCACCTGTGACCATGGTAACCAAGGACACCCCTCTGTGACAATGGTACCCAGGGAGAGCCCTCCTGTGACAGTCGGTGGTAACCAGGGAAACACACCTGTGACCATGGTAACCAAGGACACCCCTACCCACTGTCACTGGTAACCAAGGACACCTCTCCTGTGACCGTGGTTATCAGGGAGACGCATCTCTGACAGTCGGTGATAACCAGGGAAACCCACCTGTGACCATGGTAACCAAGGACACCCCTCCTGTGACAATGGTACCCCGGGAGAGCCCTCCTGTGACAGTCGGTGGTAACCAGGGAAACCCACCTGTGACCATGGTAACCAATGACACCCCTCCTGTGACAATGGTACCCAGGGACAGCCATCCTGTGACAGTCGGTGGTAACCAGGGAAACCCACCTGTGACATTCACAGTGCCCAGGGACACCGGCCTGTGACAGTCGGTGGTAACCAGGGAGACGCATCTCTGACAGTCGGTGGTAACCAGGGAAACCAACCTGTGACCATGGTAACCAAGGACCCCCTCAGTGACAATGGTACCCAGGGACAGCCCTCCTGTGACAGTCGGTGGTAACCAGGGAAACACACCTGTGACCATGGTAACCAAGGACACCCCTACCCACTGTCACTGGTAACCAAGGACACCTCTCCTGTGACCGTGGTTACCAGGGACACGCATATATGACAGTCGGTGGTAACCAGGGACAGGCATTTCTGACAGTCAGTGGTAACCAGGGAAACCCACCTGCAATCATGGTAACCAAGGACACCCCTCCTGTGACAGTCAGTGGTAACCAGGCAAACACCTCCTGTGCCAGTGGCAACCAAGGACACCCCTCCTGTGACAATGGTACCCAGGGACAGCCGTCCTGTGACAGTCGGTGGTAACCAGGGAAACCCACCTGTGACATTCACAGTGCCCAGGGACACCGGCCTGTGACAGTCGGTGGTAATCAGGGACACGCATCTCTGACAGTCGGTGGTAACCAGGGAAACCCACCTGTGACCATGGTAACCAAGGACACACCTACTGTGACAGTCACTGGTAACCACGGACACCTCTCCTGTGACCGTGGCTACCAGGGACACGCACATATGACAGTCGGTGGTAACCAGGGACACGCATCTCTGACAGTCAGTGGTAACCAGGGAAACCCACCTGTCGCCATGGTAACCAAGGACCCACCTACTGTGACAGTCACTGGTAACCACGGACACCTCTCCTGTGACCGTGGTTACCAGGGACACGCATATATGACAGTCGGTGGTAACCAGGGACACGCATCTCTGACAGTCAGTGGTAACCAGGGAAACCCACCTGCGACCATGGTAACCAAGGACACCCTTCCTGTGACAGTCAGTGGTAACCAGGGACACACCTCCTGTGCCAGTGGTAACCAAGGACACCCCTCCTGTCACAATGGTACCAGGGACAGCCCTCCTGTGACAGTCGGTGGTAACCAGGGAAACCCACCTGTGACCATGGTAACCAAGGACACCCCTCCTGTGACAATGGTACCCCGGGACAGCCCTCCTGTGACAGTCGGTGGTAACCAGGGAAACCCACCTGTGACCATGGTAACCAATGACACCCCTCCTGTGACAATGGTACCCAGGGACAGCCATCCTGTGACAGTCGGTGGTAACCAGGGAAACCCACCTGTGACATTCACAGTGCCCAGGGACACCGGCCTGTGACAGTCGGTGGTAACCAGGGAGACGCATCTCTGACAGTCGGTGGTAACCAGGGAAACCAACCTGTGACCATGGTAACCAAGGACACCCCTCAGTGACAATGGTACCCAGGGACAGCCCTCCTGTGACAGTCGGTGGTAACCAGGGAAACACACCTGTGACCATGGTAACCAAGGACACCCCTACCCACTGTCACTGGTAACCAAGGACACCTCTCCTGTGACCGTGGTTACCAGGGACACGCATATATGACAGTCGGTGGTAACCAGGGACAGGCATTTCTGACAGTCAGTGGTAACCAGGGAAACCCACCTGCAATCATGGTAACCAAGGACACCCCTCCTGTGACAGTCAGTGGTAACCAGGCAAACACCTCCTGTGCCAGTGGCAACCAAGGACACCCCTCCTGTGACAATGGTACCCAGGGACAGCCGTCCTGTGACAGTCGGTGGTAACCAGGGAAACCCACCTGTGACATTCACAGTGCCCAGGGACACCGGCCTGTGACAGTCGGTGGTAATCAGGGACACGCATCTCTGACAGTCGGTGGTAACCAGGGAAACCCACCTGTGACCATGGTAACCAAGGACACACCTACTGTGACAGTCACTGGTAACCACGGACACCTCTCCTGTGACCGTGGCTACCAGGGACACGCACATATGACAGTCGGTGGTAACCAGGGACACGCATCTCTGACAGTCAGTGGTAACCAGGGAAACCCACCTGTCGCCATGGTAACCAAGGACCCACCTACTGTGACAGTCACTGGTAACCACGGACACCTCTCCTGTGACCGTGGTTACCAGGGACACGCATATATGACAGTCGGTGGTAACCAGGGACACGCATCTCTGACAGTCAGTGGTAACCAGGGAAACCCACCTGCGACCATGGTAACCAAGGACACCCTTCCTGTGACAGTCAGTGGTAACCAGGGACACACCTCCTGTGCCAGTGGTAACCAAGGACACCCCTCCTGTCACAATGGTACCAGGGACAGCCCTCCTGTGACAGTCGGTGGTAACCAGGGAAACCCACCTGTGACCATGGTAACCAAGGACACCCCTCCTGTGACAATGGTACCCCGGGACAGCCCTCCTGTGACAGTCGGTGGTAACCAGGGAAACCCATCTGTGACCATGGTAACCAATGACACCCCTCCTGTGACAATGGTACCCAGGGACAGCCATCCTGTGACAGTCGGTGGTAACCAGGGAAACCCACCTGTGACATTCACAGTGCCCAGGGACACCGGCCTGTGACAGTCGGTGGTAACCAGGGAGACGCATCTCTGACAGTCGGTGGTAACCAGGGAAACCAACCTGTGACCATGGTAACCAAGGACACCCCTCAGTGACAATGGTACCCAGGGACAGCCCTCCTGTGACAGTCGGTGGTAACCAGGGAAACACACCTGTGACCATGGTAACCAAGGACACCCCTACCCACTGTCACTGGTAACCAAGGACACGTCTCCTGTGACCGTGGTTATCAGGGAGACGCATCTCTGACAGTCGGTGGTAACCAGGGAAACCCACCTGTGACCATGGTAACCAAGGACACCCCTCCTGTGACAATGGTACCCAGGGACAGCCCTCCTGTGACAGTCGGTGGTAACCAGGGAAACCCACCTGTGACCATGGTAACCAAGGACACCCCTCCTGTGACAATGGTACCCAGGGACAGCCCTCCTGTGACAGTCGGTGGTAACCAGGGAAACCCACCTGTGACCATGGTAACCAAGGACACACCTACTGTGACAGTCAATGGTAACCACGGACACCTCTCCTGTGACCGTGGCTACCAGGGACACGCACATATGACAGTCGGTGGTAACCAGGGACACGCATCTCTGACAGTCAGTGGTAACCAGGGAAACCCACCTGCGACCATGTTAACCAAGGACACCCCTCCTGTGACAGTCAGTGGTAACCAGGGACACAGTTCCTGTGCCAGTGGTAACCAAGGACACCCCTCCTGTGACAATGGTACCCAGGGACAGCCCTCCTGTGACAGTCGGTGGTAACCAGGGAAAACCACCTGCAACCATGGTAACCAAGGACACCCCTACCACAGTCACTCGTAACCAAGGACACCTCTCCTGTGACCGTGGCTACCAGGGACACGCATCTCTGACAGTCGGTGGTAACCAGGGAAACCCACCTGTGACATTCACAGTGCCCAGGGACACCTGCCTGTGACAGTCGGTGGTAACCAAGGACACGCATTTCTGACAGTCGGTGGTAACCAGGGAAACCCATCTGTGACCATGGTAACCAAGGACACCCCTCCTGTGACAATGGTATCCATGGACAGCCCTACTGTGACAGTCGGTGGTAACGAGGGAAACACACCTGTGACCATGGTAACCAAGGACACCCCTACCCACAGTCACTGGTAACCAAGGACACCTCTCCTGTGACCGTGGTTACCAGGGACACGCATCTCTGACAGTCGGTGGTAACCAGGGAAACCCACCTGTGACCACGGTAACCAAGGACACCCCTCCTGTGACAATAGTACCCAGGGACAGCCCTCCTGTGACAGTCGGTAGTAACCAGGGAAACCCACTTGTGACCATGGTAACCAAGGACACCCCTACTCACAGTCACTCGTAACCAAGGACACCTCTCCTGTGACCGTGGTTACCAGGACACGCACATATGACAGTCGGTGGTAACCAGGGACAGGCATTTCTGACAGTCAGTGGTAACCAGGGAAACCCACCTGCAACCATGGTAACCAAGGACACCCCTCCTGTGACAGTCAGTGGTAACCAGGCAAACACCTCCTGTGCCAGTGGTAACCAAGGACACCCCTCCTGTCACAATGGTACCCAGGGACAGCCCTCCTGTGACAGTCAGTGGTAACCATGTACACTCACCTGTGACAGTCGGTGGTAACCAGGGAAACCCACCTGTGACATTCACAGTGCCCAGGGACACCGGCCTGTGACAGTCGGTGGTAACCAGGGAGACGCATCTCTGACAGTCGGTGGTAACCAGGGAAACCCACCTGTGACCATGGTAACCAAGGACACCCCTCCTGTGACAATGGTACCAAGGGACAGCCCTCCTGTGACAGTCGGTGGTAACCAGGGAAAACCACCTGTGACCATGGTAACCAAGGACACCCCTACCCACAGTCACTGGTAAGCAAGGACACCTCTCCTGTGACTGTGGTTATCAGGGAGACGCATCTCTGACAGTCGGTGGTAACCAGGGAAACCCACCTGTGACCATGGTAACCAAGGACACCCCTCCTGTGACAATGGTACCCAGGGACAGCCCTCCTGTGACAGTCGGTGGTAACCAGGGAAACCCACCTGTGACCATGGTAACCAAGGACACCCCTCCTGTGACAATGGTACCCAGGGACAGCCATCCTGTGACAGTCGGTGGTAACCAGGGAAACCCACCTGTGACATTCACAGTGCCCAGGGACACCTGCCTGTGACAGTCGGTGGTAACCAGGGACACATATTTCTGACAGTCGGTGGTAACCAGGGAAACCCACCTGTGACCATGGTAACCAAGGACACCCCTCCTGTGACAATGGTATCCATGGACAGCCCTCCTGTGACAGTCGGTGGTAACAAGGGAAACACACCTGTGACCAGGGTAACCAAGGACACCCCTACCCACAGTCACTGGTAACCAAGGACACCTCTCCTGTGACCATGGTTACCAGGGACACGCATCTCTGACAGTCGGTGGTAACCAGGGAAACCCACCTGTGACGACGGTAACCAAGGACACCCCTCCTGTGACAATAGTACCCACAGACAGCCCTCCTGTGACAGTCGGTGGTAACCAGGGAAACCCACCTGTGACATTCACAGTGCCCAGGGACACCGGCCTGTGACAGTCGGTGGTAACCAGGGAGACGCATCTCTGACAGTCGGTGGTAACCAGGGAAACCCACCTGTCGCCATGGTAACCAAGGACCCACCTACTGTGACAGTCACTGGTAACCACGGACACCTCTCCTGTGACCGTGGTTACCAGGGACACGCATATATGACAGTCGGTGGTAACCAGGGTCACGCATCTCTGACAGTCAGTGGTAACCAGGGAAACCCACCTGCGACCATGGTAACCAAGGACACCCTTCCTGTGACAGTCAGTGGTAACCAGGGACACACCTCCTGTGCCAGTGGTAACCAAGGACACCCCTCCTGTCACAATGGTACCAGGGACAGCCCTCCTGTGACAGTCGGTGGTAACCAGGGAAACCCACCTGTGACCATGGTAACCAAGGACACCCCTCCTGTGACAATGGTACCCCGGGACAGCCCTCCTGTGACAGTCGGTGGTAACCAGGGAAACCCACCTGTGACCATGGTAACCAAGGACACCCCTCCTGTGACAATGGTACCCAGGGACAGCCATCCTGTGACAGTTGGTGGTAACCAGGGAAACCCACCTGTGACATTCACAGTGCCCAGGGACACCGGCCTGTGACAGTCGGTGGTAACCAGGGACACGCATCTCTGACTGTCGGTGGTAACCAGGGAAACCCACCTGTGACCATGGTAACCAAGGACACACCTACTGTGACAGTCACTGGTAACCACGGACACTTCTCCTGTGACCGTGGCTACCAGGGACACGCACATATGACAGTCGGTGGTAACCAGGGACATGCATCTCTGACAGTCAGTGG
Source organism: Rangifer tarandus platyrhynchus (assembly GCA_949782905.1). Taxonomy (NCBI): domain Eukaryota; kingdom Metazoa; phylum Chordata; class Mammalia; order Artiodactyla; family Cervidae; genus Rangifer; species Rangifer tarandus. Next base: position 45,132,075 of record OX460344.1, read on the forward strand.
TAACCAGGGAAACCCACCTGTCGCCATGGTAACCAAGGACCCACCTACTGTGACAGTCACTGGTAACCACGGACACCTCTCCTGTGACCGTGGTTACCAGGGACACGCATATATGACAGTCGGTGGTAACCAGGGACACGCATCTCTGACAGTCAGTGGTAACCAGGGAAACCCACCTGCGACCATGGTAACCAAGGACACCCTTCCTGTGACAGTCAGTGGTAACCAGGGACACACCTCCTGTGCCAGTGGTAACCAAGGACACCCCTCCTGTCACAATGGTACCAGGGACAGCCCTCCTGTGACAGTCGGTGGTAACCAGGGAAACCCACCTGTGACCATGGTAACAAAGGACACCCCTCCTGTGACAATGGTACCCCGGGACAGCCCTCCTGTGACAGTCGGTGGTAACCAGGGAAACCCACCTGTGACCATGGTAACCAAGGACACCCCTCCTGTGACAATGGTACCCAGGGACAGCCATCCTGTGACAGTTGGTGGTAACCAGGGAAACCCACCTGTGACATTCACAGTGCCCAGGGACACCGGCCTGTGACAGTCGGTGGTAACCAGGGACACGCATCTCTGACAGTCGGTGGTAACCAGGGAAACCCACCTGTGACCATGGTAACCAAGGACACACCTACTGTGACAGTCACTGGTAACCACGGACACCTCTCCTGTGACCGTGGCTACCACGGACACGCACATATGACAGTCGGTGGTAACCAGGGACACGCATCTCTGACAGTCGGTGGTAACAAGGGAAACCCACCTGTCGCCATGGTAACCAAGGACCCACCTACTGTGACAGTCACTGGTAACCACGGACACCTCTCCTGTGACCGTGGTTACCAGGGACACGCATATATGACAGTCGGTGGTAAACAGGGACACGCATCTATGACAGTCAGTGGTAACCAGGGAAACCCACCTGTGACCATGGTAACCAAGGACACCCCTCCTGTGACAATGGTACCCAGGGACAGCCATCCTGTGACAGTCGGTGGTAACCAGGGAAACCCACCTGTGACATTCACAGTGCCCAGGGACACGTGCCTGTGACAGTCGGTGGTAACCAGGGACACATATTTCTGACAGTCGGTGGTAACCAGGGAAACCCACCTGTGACCATGGTAACCAAGGACACCCCTCCTGTGACAATGGTATCCATGGACAGCCCTCCTGTGACAGTCGGTGGTAACAAGGGAAACCCACCTGTGACCATGGTAACCAAGGACACCCCTACCCACAGTCACTGGTAACCAAGGACACCTCTCCTGTGACCATGGTTACCAGGGACACGCATCTCTGACAGTCGGTGGTAACCAGGGAAACCCACCTGTGACCACGGTAACCAAGGACACCCCTCCTGTGACAATAGTACCCACAGACAGCCCTCCTGTGACAGTCGGTGGTAACCAGGGAAACCCACCTGTGACATTCACAGTGCCCAGGGACACCGGCCTGTGACAGTCGGTGGTAACCAGGGAGACGCATCTCTGACAGTCGGTGGTAACCAGGGAAACCAACCTGTGACCATGGTAACCAAGGACACCCCTCAGTGACAATGGTACCCAGGGACAGCCCTCCTGTGACAGTCGGTGGTAACCAGGGAAACACACCTGTGACCATGGTAACCAAGGACACCCCTACCCACTGTCACTGGTAACCAAGGACACCTCTCCTGTGACCGTGGTTACCAGGGACACGCATATATGACAGTCGGTGGTAACCAGGGACAGGCATTTCTGACAGTCAGTGGTAACCAGGGAAACCCACCTGCAATCATGGTAACCAAGGACACCCCTCCTGTGACAGTCAGTGGTAACCAGGCAAACACCTCCTGTGCCAGTGGCAACCAAGGACACCCCTCCTGTGACAATGGTACCCAGGGACAGCCGTCCTGTGACAGTCGGTGGTAACCAGGGAAACCCACCTGTGACATTCACAGTGCCCAGGGACACCGGCCTGTGACAGTCGGTGGTAATCAGGGACACGCATCTCTGACAGTCGGTGGTAACCAGGGAAACCCACCTGTGACCATGGTAACCAAGGACACACCTACTGTGACAGTCACTGGTAACCACGGACACCTCTCCTGTGACCGTGGCTACCAGGGACACGCACATATGACAGTCGGTGGTAACCAGGGACACGCATCTCTGACAGTCAGTGGTAACCAGGGAAACCCACCTGTCGCCATGGTAACCAAGGACCCACCTACTGTGACAGTCACTGGTAACCACGGACACCTCTCCTGTGACCGTGGTTACCAGGGACACGCATATATGACAGTCGGTGGTAACCAGGGACACGCATCTCTGACAGTCAGTGGTAACCAGGGAAACCCACCTGCGACCATGTTAACCAAGGACACCCTTCCTGTGACAGTCAGTGGTAACCAGGGACACACCTCCTGTGCCAGTGGTAACCAAGGACACCCCTCCTGTCACAATGGTACCAGGGACAGCCCTCCTGTGACAGTCGGTGGTAACCAGGGAAACCCACCTGTGACCATGGTAACCAAGGACACCCCTCCTGTGACAATGGTACCCCGGGACAGCCCTCCTGTGACAGTCGGTGGTAACCAGGGAAACCCATCTGTGACCATGGTAACCAATGACACCCCTCCTGTGACAATGGTACCCAGGGACAGCCATCCTGTGACAGTCGGTGGTAACCAGGGAAACCCACCTGTGACATTCACAGTGCCCAGGGACACCGGCCTGTGACAGTCGGTGGTAACCAGGGAGACGCATCTCTGACAGTCGGTGGTAACCAGGGAAACCAACCTGTGACCATGGTAACCAAGGACACCCCTCAGTGACAATGGTACCCAGGGACAGCCCTCCTGTGACAGTCGGTGGTAACCAGGGAAACACACCTGTGACCATGGTAACCAAGGACACCCCTACCCACTGTCACTGGTAACCAAGGACACGTCTCCTGTGACCGTGGTTATCAGGGAGACGCATCTCTGACAGTCGGTGGTAACCAGGGAAACCCACCTGTGACCATGGTAACCAAGGACACCCCTCCTGTGACAATGGTACCCAGGGACAGCCCTCCTGTGACAGTCGGTGGTAACCAGGGAAACCCACCTGTGACCATGGTAACCAAGGACACCCCTCCTGTGACAATGGTACCCAGGGACAGCCCTCCTGTGACAGTCGGTGGTAACCAGGGAAACCCACCTGTGACCATGGTAACCAAGGACACACCTACTGTGACAGTCAATGGTAACCACGGACACCTCTCCTGTGACCGTGGCTACCAGGGACACGCACATATGACAGTCGGTGGTAACCAGGGACACGCATCTCTGACAGTCAGTGGTAACCAGGGAAACCCACCTGCGACCATGTTAACCAAGGACACCCCTCCTGTGACAGTCAGTGGTAACCAGGGACACAGTTCCTGTGCCAGTGGTAACCAAGGACACCCCTCCTGTGACAATGGTACCCAGGGACAGCCCTCCTGTGACAGTCGGTGGTAACCAGGGAAAACCACCTGCAACCATGGTAACCAAGGACACCCCTACCACAGTCACTCGTAACCAAGGACACCTCTCCTGTGACCGTGGTTACCAGGACACGCACATATGACAGTCGGTGGTAACCAGGGACACGCATCTCTGACAGTCAGTGGTAACCAGGGAAACCCACCTGCGACCATGGTAACCAAGGACACCCCTCCTGTCACAGTCAGTGGTAACCAGGGACACATCTCCTGTGCCAGTTGTAACCAAGGACACCCCTCCTGTGACAATGGTACCCAGGGACAGCCCTCCTGTGACAGTCAGTGGTAACCATGTACACTCAACTGTGACAGTCGGTGGTAACCAGGGAAACCCACCTGTGACATTCACAGTGCCCAGGGACACCTGCCTGTGACAGTCGGTGGTAACCAAGGACACGCATTTCTGACAGTCGGTGGTAACCAGGGAAACCCACCTGTGACCATGGTAACCAAGGACACCCCTCCTGTGACAATGGTATCCATGGACAGCCCTACTGTGACAGTCGGTGGTAACGAGGGAAACACACCTGTGACCATGGTAACCAAGGACACCCCTACCCACAGTCACTGGTAACCAAGGACACCTCTCCTGTGACCGTGGTTACCAGGGACACGCATCTCTGACAGTCGGTGGTAACCAGGGAAACCCACCTGTGACCACGGTAACCAAGGACACCCCTCCTGTGACAATAGTACCCAGGGACAGCCCTCCTGTGACAGTCGGTAGTAACCAGGGAAACCCACTTGTGACCATGGTAACCAAGGACACCCCTACCCACAGTCACTCGTAACCAAGGACACCTCTCCTGTGACCGTGGTTACCAGGACACGCACATATGACAGTCGGTGGTAACCAGGGACAGGCATTTCTGACAGTCAGTGGTAACCAGGGAAACCCACCTGCAACCATGGTAACCAAGGACACCCCTCCTGTGACAGTCAGTGGTAACCAGGCAAACACCTCCTGTGCCAGTGGTAACCAAGGACACCCCTCCTGTCACAATGGTACCCAGGGACAGCCCTCCTGTGACAGTCAGTGGTAACCATGTACACTCACCTGTGACAGTCGGTGGTAACCAGGGAAACCCACCTGTGACATTCACAGTGCCCAGGGACACCGGCCTGTGACAGTCGGTGGTAACCAGGGAGACGCATCTCTGACAGTCGGTGGTAACCAGGGAAACCCACCTGTGACCATGGTAACCAAGGACACCCCTCCTGTGACAATGGTACCAAGGGACAGCCCTCCTGTGACAGTCGGTGGTAACCAGGGAAAACCACCTGTGACCATGGTAACCAAGGACACCCCTACCCACAGTCACTGGTAAGCAAGGACACCTCTCCTGTGACTGTGGTTATCAGGGAGACGCATCTCTGACAGTCGGTGGTAACCAGGGAAACCCACCTGTGACCATGGTAACCAAGGACACCCCTCCTGTGACAATGGTACCCAGGGACAGCCCTCCTGTGACAGTCGGTGGTAACCAGGGAAACCCACCTGTGACCATGGTAACCAAGGACACCCCTCCTGTGACAATGGTACCCAGGGACAGCCATCCTGTGACAGTCGGTGGTAACCAGGGAAACCCACCTGTGACATTCACAGTGCCCAGGGACACCTGCCTGTGACAGTCGGTGGTAACCAGGGACACATATTTCTGACAGTCGGTGGTAACCAGGGAAACCCACCTGTGACCATGGTAACCAAGGACACACCTACTGTGACAGTCACTGGTAACCACGGACACCTCTCCTGTGACCGTGGCTACCACGGACACGCACATATGACAGTCGGTGGTAACCAGGGACACGCATCTCTGACAGTCGGTGGTAACAAGGGAAACCCACCTGTCGCCATGGTAACCAAGGACCCACCTACTGTGACAGTCACTGGTAACCACGGACACCTCTCCTGTGACCGTGGTTACCAGGGACACGCATATATGACAGTCGGTGGTAAACAGGGACACGCATCTATGACAGTCAGTGGTAACCAGGGAAACCCACCTGTGACCATGGTAACCAAGGACACCCCTCCTGTGACAATGGTACCCAGGGACAGCCATCCTGTGACAGTCGGTGGTAACCAGGGAAACCCACCTGTGACATTCACAGTGCCCAGGGACACGTGCCTGTGACAGTCGGTGGTAACCAGGGACACATATTTCTGACAGTCGGTGGTAACCAGGGAAACCCACCTGTGACCATGGTAACCAAGGACACCCCTCCTGTGACAATGGTATCCATGGACAGCCCTCCTGTGACAGTCGGTGGTAACAAGGGAAACCCACCTGTGACCATGGTAACCAAGGACACCCCTACCCACAGTCACTGGTAACCAAGGACACCTCTCCTGTGACCATGGTTACCAGGGACACGCATTTCTGACAGTCGGTGGTAACCAGGGAAACCCACCTGTGACCACGGTAACCAAGGACACCCCTCCTGTGACAATAGTACCCACAGACAGCCCTCCTGTGACAGTCGGTGGTAACCAGGGAAACCCACCTGTGACATTCACAGTGCCCAGGGACACCGGCCTGTGACAGTCGGTGGTAACCAGGGAGACGCATCTCTGACAGTCGGTGGTAACCAGGGAAACCAACCTGTGACCATGGTAACCAAGGACACCCCTCAGTGACAATGGTACCCAGGGACAGCCCTCCTGTGACAGTCGGTGGTAACCAGGGAAACACACCTGTGACCATGGTAACCAAGGACACCCCTACCCACTGTCACTGGTAACCAAGGACACCTCTCCTGTGACCGTGGTTACCAGGGACACGCATATATGACAGTCGGTGGTAACCAGGGACAGGCATTTCTGACAGTCAGTGGTAACCAGGGAAACCCACCTGCAATCATGGTAACCAAGGACACCCCTCCTGTGACAGTCAGTGGTAACCAGGCACATTCCTCCTGTGCCAGTGGCAACCAAGGACACCCCTCCTGTGACAATGGTACCCAGGGACAGCCGTCCTGTGACAGTCGGTGGTAACCAGGGAAACCCACCTGTGACATTCACAGTGCCCAGGGACACCGGCCTGTGACAGTCGGTGGTAATCAGGGACACGCATCTCTGACAGTCGGTGGTAACCAGGGAAACCCACCTGTGACCATGGTAACCAAGGACACCCCTACCCACAGTCACTGGTAAGCAAGGACACCTCTCCTGTGACTGTGGTTATCAGGGAGACGCATCTCTGACAGTCGGTGGTAACCAGGGAAACCCACCTGTGACCATGGTAACCAAGGACACCCCTCCTGTGACAATGGTACCCAGGGACAGCCCTCCTGTGACAGTCGGTGGTAACCAGGGAAACCCACCTGTGACCATGGTAACCAAGGACACCCCTCCTGTGACAATGGTACCCAGGGACAGCCCTCCTGTGACAGTCGGTGGTAACCAGGGAAACCCACCTGTGACCATGGTAACCAAGGACACCCCTCCTGTGACAATGGTACCCAGGGACAGCCCTCCTGTGACAGTCGGTGGTAACCAGGGAAACCCACCTGTGACCATGGTAACCAAGGACACCCCTCCTGTGACAATGGTACCCAGGGACAGCCCTCCTGTGACAGTCGGTGGTAACCAGGGAAAACCACCTGTGACCATGGTAACCAAGGACACACCTACCCACAGTCACTGGTAAGCAAGGACACCTCTCCTGTGACTGTGGTTATCAGGGAGACGCATCTCTGACAGTCGGTGGTAACCAGGGAAACCCACCTGTGACCATGGTAAACAAGGACACCCCTCCTGTGACAATGGTACCCAGGGACAGCCCTCCTGTGACAGTCGGTGGTAACCAGGGAAACCCACCTGTGACCATGGTAACCAAGGACACCCCTCCTGTGACAATGGTACCCAGGGACAGCCATCCTGTGACAGTCGGTGGTAACCAGGGAAACCCACCTGTGACATTCACAGTGCCCAGGGACACCTGCCTGTGACAGTCAGTGGTAACCAGGGACACATATTTCTGACAGTCGGTGGTAACCAGGGAAACCCACCTGTGACCATGGTAACCAAGGTCACACCTACTGTGACAGTCACTGGTAACCACGGACACCTCTCCTGTGACCGTGGCTACCACGGACACGCACATATGACAGTCGGTGGTAACCAGGGACACGCATCTCTGACAGTCGGTGGTAACAAGGGAAACCCACCTGTCGCCATGGTAACCAAGGACCCACCTACTGTGACAGTCACTGGTAACCACGGACACCTCTCCTGTGACCGTGGTTACCAGGGACACGCATATATGACAGTCGGTGGTAAACAGGGACACGCATCTATGACAGTCAGTGGTAACCAGGGAAACCCACCTGTGACCATGGTAACCATGGACACCCCTCCTGTGACAATGGTACCCAGGGACAGCCATCCTGTGACAGTCGGTGGTAACCAGGGAAACCCACCTGTGACATTCACAGTGCCCAGGGACACGTGCCTGTGACAGTCGGTGGTAACCAGGGACACATATTTCTGACAGTCGGTGGTAACCAGGGAAACCCACCTGTGACCATGGTAACCAAGGACACCCCTCCTGTGACAATGGTATCCATGGACAGCCCTCCTGTGACAGTCGGTGGTAACAAGGGAAACCCACCTGTGACCATGGTAACCAAGGACACCCCTACCCACAGTCACTGGTAACCAAGGACACCTCTCCTGTGACCATGGTTACCAGGGACACGCATCTCTGACAGTCGGTGGTAACCAGGGAAACCCACCTGTGACCACGGTAACCAAGGACACCCCTCCTGTGACAATAGTACCCACAGACAGCCCTCCTGTGACAGTCGGTGGTAACCAGGGAAACCCACCTGTGACATTCACAGTGCCCAGGGACACCGGCCTGTGACAGTCGGTGGTAACCAGGGAGACGCATCTCTGACAGTCGGTGGTAACCAGGGAAACCAACCTGTGACCATGGTAACCAAGGACACCCCTCAGTGACAATGGTACCCAGGGACAGCCCTCCTGTGACAGTCGGTGGTAACCAGGGAAACACACCTGTGACCATGGTAACCAAGGACACCCCTACCCACTGTCACTGGTAACCAAGGACACCTCTCCTGTGACCGTGGTTACCAGGGACACGCATATATGACAGTCGGTGGTAACCAGGGACAGGCATTTCTGACAGTCAGTGGTAACCAGGGAAACCCACCTGCAATCATGGTAACCAAGGACACCCCTCCTGTGACAGTCAGTGGTAACCAGGCAAACACCTCCTGTGCCAGTGGCAACCAAGGACACCCCTCCTGTGACAATGGTACCCAGGGACAGCCGTCCTGTGACAGTCGGTGGTAACCAGGGAAACCCACCTGTGACATTCACAGTGCCCAGGGACACCGGCCTGTGACAGTCGGTGGTAATCAGGGACACGCATCTCTGACAGTCGGTGGTAACCAGGGAAACCCACCTGTGACCATGGTAACCAAGGACACACCTACTGTGACAGTCACTGGTAACCACGGACACCTCTCCTGTGACCGTGGCTACCAGGGACACGCACATATGACAGTCGGTGGTAACCAGGGACACGCATCTCTGACAGTCAGTGGTAACCAGGGAAACCCACCTGTCGCCATGGTAACCAAGGACCCACCTACTGTGACAGTCACTGGTAACCACGGACACCTCTCCTGTGACCGTGGTTACCAGGGACACGCATATATGACAGTCGGTGGTAACCAGGGACACGCATCTCTGACAGTCAGTGGTAACCAGGGAAACCCACCTGCGACCATGGTAACCAAGGACACCCTTCCTGTGACAGTCAGTGGTAACCAGGGACACACCTCCTGTGCCAGTGGTAACCAAGGACACCCCTCCTGTCACAATGGTACCAGGGACAGCCCTCCTGTGACAGTCGGTGGTAACCAGGGAAACCCACCTGTGACCATGGTAACCAAGGACACCCCTCCTGTGACAATGGTACCCCGGGACAGCCCTCCTGTGACAGTCGGTGGTAACCAGGGAAACCCATCTGTGACCATGGTAACCAATGACACCCCTCCTGTGACAATGGTACCCAGGGACAGCCATCCTGTGACAGTCGGTGGTAACCAGGGAAACCCACCTGTGACATTCACAGTGCCCAGGGACACCGGCCTGTGACAGTCGGTGGTAACCAGGGAGACGCATCTCTGACAGTCGGTGGTAACCAGGGAAACCAACCTGTGACCATGGTAACCAAGGACACCCCTCAGTGACAATGGTACCCAGGGACAGCCCTCCTGTGACAGTCGGTGGTAACCAGGGAAACACACCTGTGACCATGGTAACCAAGGACACCCCTACCCACTGTCACTGGTAACCAAGGACACGTCTCCTGTGACCGTGGTTATCAGGGAGACGCATCTCTGACAGTCGGTGGTAACCAGGGAAACCCACCTGTGACCATGGTAACCAAGGACACCCCTCCTGTGACAATGGTACCCAGGGACAGCCCTCCTGTGACAGTCGGTGGTAACCAGGGAAACCCACCTGTGACCATGGTAACCAAGGACACCCCTCCTGTGACAATGGTACCCAGGGACAGCCCTCCTGTGACAGTCGGTGGTAACCAGGGAAACCCACCTGTGACCATGGTAACCAAGGACACACCTACTGTGACAGTCAATGGTAACCACGGACACCTCTCCTGTGACCGTGGCTACCAGGGACACGCACATATGACAGTCGGTGGTAACCAGGGACACGCATCTCTGACAGTCAGTGGTAACCAGGGAAACCCACCTGCGACCATGTTAACCAAGGACACCCCTCCTGTGACAGTCAGTGGTAACCAGGGACACAGTTCCTGTGCCAGTGGTAACCAAGGACACCCCTCCTGTGACAATGGTACCCAGGGACAGCCCTCCTGTGACAGTCGGTGGTAACCAGGGAAAACCACCTGCAACCATGGTAACCAAGGACACCCCTACCACAGTCACTCGTAACCAAGGACACCTCTCCTGTGACCGTGGTTACCAGGACACGCACATATGACAGTCGGTGGTAACCAGGGACACGCATCTCTGACAGTCAGTGGTAACCAGGGAAACCCACCTGCGACCATGGTAACCAAGGACACCCCTCCTGTCACAGTCAGTGGTAACCAGGGACACATCTCCTGTGCCAGTTGTAACCAAGGACACCCCTCCTGTGACAATGGTACCCAGGGACAGCCCTCCTGTGACAGTCAGTGGTAACCATGTACACTCAACTGTGACAGTCGGTGGTAACCAGGGAAACCCACCTGTGACATTCACAGTGCCCAGGGACACCTGCCTGTGACAGTCGGTGGTAACCAAGGACACGCATTTCTGACAGTCGGTGGTAACCAGGGAAACCCACCTGTGACCATGGTAACCAAGGACACCCCTCCTGTGACAATGGTATCCATGGACAGCCCTACTGTGACAGTCGGTGGTAACGAGGGAAACACACCTGTGACCATGGTAACCAAGGACACCCCTACCCACAGTCACTGGTAACCAAGGACACCTCTCCTGTGACCGTGGTTACCAGGGACACGCATCTCTGACAGTCGGTGGTAACCAGGGAAACCCACCTGTGACCACGGTAACCAAGGACACCCCTCCTGTGACAATAGTACCCAGGGACAGCCCTCCTGTGACAGTCGGTAGTAACCAGGGAAACCCACTTGTGACCATGGTAACCAAGGACACCCCTACCCACAGTCACTCGTAACCAAGGACACCTCTCCTGTGACCGTGGTTACCAGGACACGCACATATGACAGTCGGTGGTAACCAGGGACAGGCATTTCTGACAGTCAGTGGTAACCAGGGAAACCCACCTGCAACCATGGTAACCAAGGACACCCCTCCTGTGACAGTCAGTGGTAACCAGGCAAACACCTCCTGTGCCAGTGGTAACCAAGGACACCCCTCCTGTCACAATGGTACCCAGGGACAGCCCTCCTGTGACAGTCAGTGGTAACCATGTACACTCACCTGTCAGTCGGTGGTAACCAGGGAAACCCACCTGTGACATTCACAGTGCCCAGGGACACCGGCCTGTGACAGTCGGTGGTAACCAGGGAGACGCATCTCTGACAGTCGGTGGTAACCAGGGAAACCCACCTGTGACCATGGTAACCAAGGACACCCCTCCTGTGACAATGGTACCAAGGGACAGCCCTCCTGTGACAGTCGGTGGTAACCAGGGAAAACCACCTGTGACCATGGTAACCAAGGACACCCCTACCCACAGTCACTGGTAAGCAAGGACACCTCTCTTGTGACTGTGGTTATCAGGGAGACGCATCTCTGACAGTCGGTGGTAACCAGGGAAACCCACCTGTGACCATGGTAACCAAGGACACCCCTCCTGTGACAATGGTACCCAGGGACAGCCCTCCTGTGACAGTCGGTGGTAACCAGGGAAACCCACCTGTGACCATGGTAACCAAGGACACCCCTCCTGTGACAATGGTACCCAGGGACAGCCATCCTGTGACAGTCGGTGGTAACCAGGGAAACCCACCTGTGACATTCACAGTGCCCAGGGACACCTGCCTGTGACAGTCGGTGGTAACCAGGGACACATATTTCTGACAGTCGGTGGTAACCAGGGAAACCCACCTGTGACCATGGTAACCAAGGACACCCCTCCTGTGACAATGGTATCCATGGACAGCCCTCCTGTGACAGTCGGTGGTAACAAGGGAAACACACCTGTGACCAGGGTAACCAAGGACACCCCTACCCACAGTCACTGGTAACCAAGGACACCTCTCCTGTGACCATGGTTACCAGGGACACGCATCTCTGACAGTCGGTGGTAACCAGGGAAACCCACCTGTGACGACGGTAACCAAGGACACCCCTCCTGTGACAATAGTACCCACAGACAGCCCTCCTGTGACAGTCGGTGGTAACCAGGGAAACCCACCTGTGACCATGGTAACCAAGGACACCCCAACCCACAGTCACTGGTAACCAAGGACACCTCTCCTGTGACTGTGGTTACCAGGACACGCACATATGACAGTCGGTGGTAACCAGGGAGAGGCATTTCAGACAGTCAGTGGTAACCAGGGAAACCCACCTGCAATCATGGTAACCAAGGACACCCCTCCTGTGACAGTCAGTGGTAACCAGCCAAACACCTCCTGTGCCAGTGGCAACCAAGGACACCCCTCCTGTCACAATGGTACCCAGGGACAGCCCTCCTGTGACAGTCAGTGGTAACCATGTACACTCACCTGTGACAGTCGGTGGTAACCAGGGAAACCCACCTGTGACATTCACAGTGCACAGGGACACCGGCCTGTGACAGTCGGTGGTAACCAGGGAGACGCATCTCTGACAGTCGCTGGTAACCAGGGAAACACACCTGTGACCATGGTAACCAAGGACACCCCTACCCACAGTCACTGGTAACCAAGGACACCTCTCCTGTGACCGTGGTTACCAGGACACGCACATATGACAGTCGGTGGTAACCAGGGACACGCATTTCTGACAGTCGGTGGTAACCAGGGAAACCCACCTGTGACCATGGTAACCAAGGACACCCCTCTGTGACAATGGTACCCAGGGACAGCCTTCCTGTGACAGTCGGTGGTAACCAGGGAAACACACCTGTGACCATGGTAACCAAGGACACCCCTACCCACTGTCACTGGTAACCAAGGACACCTCTCCTGTGACCGTGGTTATCAGGGAGACGCATCTCTGACAGTCGGTGGTAACCAGGGAAACCCACCTGTGACATTCACAGTGCCCAGGGACACCGGCCTGTGACAGTCGTTGGTAACCAGGGAGACGCATCTCTGACAGTCGGTGGTAACCAGGGAAACCCACCTGTCGCCATGGTAACCAAGGACCCACCTACTGTGACAGTCACTGGTAACCACGGACACCTCTCCTGTGACCGTGGTTACCAGGGACACGCATATATGACAGTCGGTGGTAACCAGGGTCACGCATCTCTGACAGTCAGTGGTAACCAGGGAAACCCACCTGCGACCATGGTAACCAAGGACACCCTTCCTGTGACAGTCAGTGGTAACCAGGGACACACCTCCTGTGCCAGTGGTAACCAAGGACACCCCTCCTGTCACAATGGTACCAGGGACAGCCCTCCTGTGACAGTCGGTGGTAACCAGGGAAACCCACCTGTGACCATGGTAACCAAGGACACCCCTCCTGTGACAATGGTACCCCGGGACAGCCCTCCTGTGACAGTCGGTGGTAACCAGGGAAACCCACCTGTGACCATGGTAACCAAGGACACCCCTCCTGTGACAATGGTACCCAGGGACAGCCATCCTGTGACAGTCGGTGGTAACCAGGGAAACCCACCTGTGACATTCACAGTGCCCAGGGACACCGGCCTGTGACAGTCGGTGGTAACCAGGGACACGCATCTCTGACAGTCGGTGGTAACCAGGGAAACCCACCTGTGACCATGGTAACCAAGGACACACCTACTGTGACAGTCACTGGTAACCACGGACACTTCTCCTGTGACCGTGGCTACCAGGGACACGCACATATGACAGTCGGTGGTAACCAGGGACATGCATCTCTGACAGTCAGTGGTAACCAGGGAAACCCACCTGTCGCCATGGTAACCAAGGACCCACCTACTGTGACAGTCACTGGTAACCACGGACACCTCTCCTGTGACCGTGGTTACCAGGGACACGCATATATGACAGTCGGTGGTAACCAGGGACACGCATCTCTGACAGTCAGTGGTAACCAGGGAAACCCACCTGCGACCATGGTAACCAAGGACACCCTTCCTGTGACAGTCAGTGGTAACCAGGGACACACCTCCTGTGCCAGTGGTAACCAAGGACACCCCTCCTGTCACAATGGTACCAGGGACAGCCCTCCTGTGACAGTCGGTGGTAACCAGGGAAACCCACCTGTGACCATGGTAACAAAGGACACCCCTCCTGTGACAATGGTACCCCGGGACAGCCCTCCTGTGACAGTCGGTGGTAACCAGGGAAACCCACCTGTGACCATGGTAACCAAGGACACCCCTCCTGTGACAATGGTACCCAGGGACAGCCATCCTGTGACAGTCGGTGGTAACCAGGGAAACCCACCTGTGACATTCACAGTGCCCAGGGACACCGGCCTGTGACAGTCGGTGGTAACCAGGGACACGCATCTCTGACAGTCGGTGGTAACCAGGGAAACCCACCTGTGACCATGGTAACCAAGGACACACCTACTGTGACAGTCACTGCTAACCACGGACACCTCTCCTGTGACCGTGGCTACCACGGACACGCACATATGACAGTCGGTGGTAACCAGGGACACGCATCTCTGACAGTCGGTGGTAACAAGGGAAACCCACCTGTCGCCATGGTAACCAAGGACCCACCTACTGTGACAGTCACTGGTAACCACGGACACCTCTCCTGTGACCGTGGTTACCAGGGACACGCATATACGACAGTCGGTGGTAAACAGGGACACGCATCTATGACAGTCAGTGGTAACCAGGGAAACCCACCTGTGACCATGGTAACCAAGGACACCCCTCCTGTGACAATGGTACCCAGGGACAGCCATCCTGTGACAGTCGGTGGTAACCAGCGAAACCCACCTGTGACATTCACAGTGCCCAGGGACACGTGCCTGTGACAGTCGGTGGTAACCAGGGACACATATTTCTGACAGTCGGTGGTAACCAGGGAAACCCACCTGTGACCATGGTAACCAAGGACACCCCTCCTGTGACAATGGTATCCATGGACAGCCCTCCTGTGACAGTCGGTGGTAACAAGGGAAACCCACCTGTGACCATGGTAACCAAGGACACCCCTACCCACAGTCACTGGTAACCAAGGACACCTCTCCTGTGACCATGGTTACCAGGGACACGCATCTCTGACAGTCGGTGGTAACCAGGGAAACCCACCTGTGACCACGGTAACCAAGGACACCCCTCCTGTGACAATAGTACCCACAGACAGCCCTCCTGTGACAGTCGGTGGTAACCAGGGAAACCCACCTGTGACCATGGTAACCAAGGACACCCCAACCCACAGTCACTGGTAACCAAGGACACCTCTCCTGTGACTGTGGTTACCAGGACACGCACATATGACAGTCGGTGGTAACCAGGGAGAGGCATTTCAGACAGTCAGTGGTAACCAGGGAAACCCACCTGCAATCATGGTAACCAAGGACACCCCTCCTGTGACAGTCAGTGGTAACCAGCCAAACACCTCCTGTGCCAGTGGCAACCAAGGACACCCCTACTGTCACAATGGTACCCAGGGACAGCCCTCCTGTGACAGTCAGTGGTAACCAGGGAAACACACTTGTGACCATGGTAACCAAGGACACCCCTACCCACTGTCACTGGTAACCAAGGACACCTCTCCTGTGACCGTGGTTATCAGGGAGACGCATCTCTGACAGTCGGTGGTAACCAGGGAAACCCACCTGTGACATTCACAGTGCCCAGGGACACCGGCCTGTGACAGTCGGTGGTAACCAGGAAGACGCATCTCTGACAGTCGGTGGTAACCAGGGAAACACACCTGTGACCATGGTAACCAAGGACACCCCTACCCACAGTCACTGGTAACCAAGGACACCTCTCCTGTGACCGTGGTTACCAGGACACGCACATATGACAGTCGGTGGTAACCAGGGACACGCATTTCTGACAGTCGCTGTTAACCAGGGAAACCCACCTGTGACCATGGTAACCAAGGACACCCCTCTGTGACAATGGTACCCAGGGACAGCCCTCCTGTGACAGTCGGTGGTAACCAGGGAAACACACTTGTGACCATGGTAACCAAGGACACCCCTACCCACTGTCACTGGTAACCAAGGACACCTCTCCTGTGACCGTGGTTATCAGGGAGACGCATCTCTGACAGTCGGTGGTAACCAGGGAAACCCACCTGTGACATTCACAGTGCCCAGGGACACCGGCCTGTGACAGTCGGTGGTAACCAGGGAGACGCATCTCTGACAGTCGGTGGTAACCAGGGAAACCCACCTGTGACCATGGTAACCAAGGACACCCCTCTGTGACAATGGTACCCAGGGACAGCCCTCCTGTGACAGTCGGTGGTAACCAGGGAAACACACCTGTGACCATGGTAACCAAGGACACCCCTCCTGTGACAATGGTACCCAGGGACAGCCGTCCTGTGACAGTCGGTGGTAACCAGGGAAACCCACCTGTGACATTCACAGTGCCCAGGGACACCGGCCTGTGACAGTCGGTGGTAATCAGGGACACGCATCTCTGACAGTCGGTGGTAACCAGGGAAACCCACCTGTGACCATGGTAACCAAGGACACACCTACTGTGACAGTCACTGGTAACCACGGACACCTCTCCTGTGACCGTGGCTACCAGGGACACGCACATATGACAGTCGGTGGTAACCAGGGACACGCATCTCTGACAGTCAGTGGTAACCAGGGAAACCCACCTGTCGCCATGGTAACCAAGGACCCACCTACTGTGACAGTCACTGGTAACCACGGACACCTCTCCTGTGACCGTGGTTACCAGGGACACGCATATATGACAGTCGGTGGTAACCAGGGACACGCATCTCTGACAGTCAGTGGTAACCAGGGAAACCCACCTGCGACCATGGTAACCACGGACACCCTTCCTGTGACAGTCAGTGGTAACCAGGGACACACCTCCTGTGCCAGTGGTAACCAAGGACACCCCTCCTGTCACAATGGTACCAGGGACAGCCCTCCTGTGACAGTCGGTGGTAACCAGGGAAACCCACCTGTGACCATGGTAACCAAGGACACCCCTCCTGTGACAATGGTACCCAGGGACAGCCCTCCTGTGACAGTCGGTGGTAACCAGGGAAACCCACCTGTGACCATGGTAACCAAGGACTCCCCTCCTGTGACAATGGTACCCAGGGACAGCCATCCTGTGAAAGTTGGTGGTAACCAGGGAAACCCACCTGTGACATTCACAGTGCCCAGGGACACCGGCCTGTGACAGTCGGTGGTAACCAGGGACACGCATCTCTGACAGTCGGTGGTAACCAGGGAAACCCACCTGTGACCATGGTAACCAAGGACACACCTACTGTGACAGTCACTGGTAACCACGGACACCTCTCCTGTGACCGTGGCTACCACGGACACGCACATATGACAGTCGGTGGTAACCAGGGACACGCATCTCTGACAGTCGGTGGTAACAAGGGAAACCCACCTGTCGCCATGGTAACCAAGGACCCACCTACTGTGACAGTCACTGGTAACCACGGACACCTCTCCTGTGACCGTGGTTACCAGGGACACGCATATATGACAGTCGGTGGTAAACAGGGACACGCATCTATGACAGTCAGTGGTAACCAGGGAAACCCACCTGCGACCATGGTAACCAAGGACACCCTTCCTGTGACAGTCAGTGGTAACCAGGGACACACCTCCTGTGCCAGTGGTAACCAAGGACACCCCTCCTGTCACAATGGTACCAGGGACAGCCCTCCTGTGACAGTCGGTGGTAACCAGGGAAACCCACCTGTGACCATGGTAACCAAGGACACCCCTCTGTGACAATGGTACCCAGGGACAGCCCTCCTGTGACAGTCGGTGGTAACCAGGGAAACACACCTGTGACCATGGTAACCAAGGACACCCCTACCCACAGTCACTGGTAACCAAGGACACCTCTCCTGTGACCGTGGTTATCAGGGAGACGCATCTCTGACAGTCGGTGGTAACCAGGGAAACCCACCTGTGACATTCACAGTGCCCAGGGACACCGGCCTGTGACAGTCGGTGGTAACCAGGGAGACGCATCTCTGACAGTCGGTGGTAACCAGGGAAACCCACCTGTGACCATGGTAACCAAGGACACCCCTCTGTGACAATGGTACCCAGGGACAGCCCTCCTGTGACAGTCGGCGGTAACCAGGGAAACACACCTGTGACCATGGTAACCAAGGACACCCCTCCTGTGACAATGGTACCCAGGGACAGCCGTCCTGTGACAGTCGGTGGTAACCAGGGAAACCCACCTGTGACATTCACAGTGCCCAGGGACACCGGCCTGTGACAGTCGGTGGTAATCAGGGACACGCATCTCTGACAGTCGGTGGTAACCAGGGAAACCCACCTGTGACCATGGTAACCAAGGACACACCTACTGTGACAGTCACTGGTAACCACGGACACCTCTCCTGTGACCGTGGCTACCAGGGACACGCACATATGACAGTCGGTGGTAACCAGGGACACGCATCTCTGACAGTCAGTGGTAACCAGGGAAACCCACCTGCGACCATGTTAACCAAGGACACCCCTCCAGTGACAGTCAGTGGTAACCAGGGACACACCTCCTGTGCCAGTGGTAACCAAGGACACCCCTCCTGTGACAATGGTACCCAGGGACAGCCCTCCTGTGACAGTCGGTGGTAACCAGGGAAACACACCTGTGACCATGGTAACCAAGGACACCCCTACCCACTGTCACTGGTAACCAAGGACACCTCTCCTGTGACCGTGGTTATCAGGGAGACGCATCTCTGACAGTCGGTGGTAACCAGGGAAACCCACCTGTGACATTCACAGTGCCCAGGGACACCGGCCTGTGACAGTCGGTGGTAACCAGGGACACGCATCTCTGACAGTCAGTGGTAACCAGGGAAACCCACCTGCGACCATGTTAAACAAGGACACCCCTACTGTGACAGTCAGTGGTAACCAGGGACACACCTCCTGTGCCAGTGGTAACCAAGGACACCCCTCCTGTGACAACGGTACCCAGGGACAGCCCTCCTGTGACAGTCGGTGGTAACCAGGGAAAACCACCTGTGAACATGGTAACCAAGGACACCCCTACCCACAGTCACTGGTAACCAAGGACACCTCTCCTGTGACCGTGGTTACCAGGACACGCACATATGACTGTCGGTGGTAACCAGGGACACGCATTTCTGACAGTCAGTGGTAACCAGGGAAACCCACCTGCGACCATGGTAACCAAGGACACCCCTCCTGTGACAGTCAGTGGTAACCAGGGACACACCTCCTGTGCTAGTGGTAACCAAGCACACCCCTCCTGTCACAATGGTACCCAGGGACAGCCCTCCTGTGACAGTCAGTGGTAACCATGTACACTCACCTGTGACAGTTGGTGGTAACCAGGGAAACACACCTGTGACATTCACAGTGCCCAGGGACACCGGACTGGGACAGTCGGTGGAAACCAGGAAGACGCATCTCTGACAGTCGGTGGTAACCAGGGAAACCCACCTGTGACCATGGTAACCAAGGACACCCCTCTGTGACAATGGTACCCAGGGACAGCCCTCCTGTGACAGTCAGTGGTAACCAGGGAAACCCACCTGTGACCATGGTAACCAAGGACACCCCTCCTGTGACAATGGTACCCAGGGACAGCCCTCCTGTGACAGTCGGTGGTAATCAGGGAAAATCACCTGTGACATTCACAGTGCCCAGGGACACCAGCCTGTGACAGTCGGTGGTAACCAGGGACACGCATCTCTGACAGTCGGTGGTAACCAGGGAAACCCACCTGTGACCATGGTAACCAAGGACACACCTACTGTGCCAGTCACTGGTAACCACGGACACCTCTCCTGTGACTGTGGTTACCAGGGACACGCACATATGACAGTCGGTGGTAACCAGGGACACGCATCTCTGACAGTCAGTGGTAACCAGGGAAACCCACCTGTGAACAAGTTAACCAAGGACACCCCTACCCACAGTCACTGGTAACCAAGGACACCTCTCCTGTGACCGTGGTTACCAGGACACGCACATATGACAGTCGGTGGTAACCAGGGACACGCATCTCTGACAGTCAGTGGTAACCAGGGAAACCCACCTGCGACCATGGTAACCAAGGACACCCCTCCTGTGACAGTCAGTGGTAACCAGGGACACACCTCCTGTGCCAGTGGTAACCAAGGACACCCCTACCCACAGTCACTGGTAACCAAGGACACCTCTCCTGTGACCGTGGTTATCAGGGAGACGCATCTCTGACAGTCGGTGGTAACCAGGGCAACCCACCTGTGACATTCACAGTGCCCAGGGACACCGGCCTGTGACAGTCGGTGGTAACCAGGGAGACGCATCTCTGACAGTCGGTGGTAACCAGGGAAACCCACCTGTGACCATGGTAACCAAGGACACCCCTCCTGTGACAATGGTACCAAGGGACAGCCCTCCTGTGACAGTCGGTGGTAACCAGGGAAAACCACCTGTGACCATGGTAACCAAGGACACCCCTACCCACAGTCACTGGTAAGCAAGGACACCTCTCCTGTGACTGTGGTTATCAGGGAGACGCATCTCTGACAGTCGGTGGTAACCAGGGAAACCCACCTGTGACCATGGTAACCAAGGACACCCCTCCTGTGACAATGGTACCCAGGGACAGCCCTCCTGTGACAGTCGGTGGTAACCAGGGAAACCCACCTGTGACCATGGTAACCAAGGACACCCCTCCTGTGACAATGGTACCCAGGGACAGCCATCCTGTGACAGTCGGTGGTAACCAGGGAAACCCACCTGTGACATTCACAGTGCCCAGGGACACGTGCCTGTGACAGTCGGTGGTAACCAGGGACACATATTTCTGACAGTCGGTGGTAACCAGGGAAACCCACCTGTGACCATGGTAACCAAGGACACCCCTCCTGTGACAATGGTATCCATGGACAGCCCTCCTGTGACAGTCGGTGGTAACAAGGGAAACCCACCTGTGACCATGGTAACCAAGGACACCCCTACCCACAGTCACTGGTAACCAAGGACACCTCTCCTGTGACCATGGTTACCAGGGACACGCATCTCTGACAGTCGGTGGTAACCAGGGAAACCCACCTGTGACCACGGTAACCAAGGACACCCCTCCTGTGACAATAGTACCCACAGACAGCCCTCCTGTGACAGTCGGTGGTAACCAGGGAAACCCACCTGTGACATTCACAGTGCCCAGGGACACCGGCCTGTGACAGTCGGTGGTAACCAGGGAGACGCATCTCTGACAGTCGGTGGTAACCAGGGAAACCAACCTGTGACCATGGTAACCAAGGACACCCCTCAGTGACAATGGTACCCAGGGACAGCCCTCCTGTGACAGTCGGTGGTAACCAGGGAAACACACCTGTGACCATGGTAACCAAGGACACCCCTACCCACTGTCACTGGTAACCAAGGACACCTCTCCTGTGACCGTGGTTACCAGGGACACGCATATATGACAGTCGGTGGTAACCAGGGACAGGCATTTCTGACAGTCAGTGGTAACCAGGGAAACCCACCTGCAATCATGGTAACCAAGGACACCCCTCCTGTGACAGTCAGTGGTAACCAGGCAAACACCTCCTGTGCCAGTGGCAACCAAGGACACCCCTCCTGTGACAATGGTACCCAGGGACAGCCGTCCTGTGACAGTCGGTGGTAACCAGGGAAACCCACCTGTGACATTCACAGTGCCCAGGGACACCGGCCTGTGACAGTCGGTGGTAATCAGGGACACGCATCTCTGACAGTCGGTGGTAACCAGGGATACCCACCTGTGACCATGGTAACCAAGGACACACCTACTGTGACAGTCACTGGTAACCACGGACACCTCTCCTGTGACCGTGGCTACCAGGGACACGCACATATGACAGTCGGTGGTAACCAGGGACACGCATCTCTGACAGTCAGTGGTAACCAGGGAAACCCACCTGTCGCCATGGTAACCAAGGACCCACCTACTGTGACAGTCACTGGTAACCACGGACACCTCTCCTGTGACCGTGGTTACCAGGGACACGCATATATGACAGTCGGTGGTAACCAGGGACACGCATCTCTGACAGTCAGTGGTAACCAGGGAAACCCACCTGCGACCATGTTAACCAAGGACACCCTTCCTGTGACAGTCAGTGGTAACCAGGGACACACCTCCTGTGCCAGTGGTAACCAAGGACACCCCTCCTGTCACAATGGTACCAGGGACAGCCCTCCTGTGACAGTCGGTGGTAACCAGGGAAACCCACCTGTGACCATGGTAACCAAGGACACCCCTCCTGTGACAATGGTACCCCGGGACAGCCCTCCTGTGACAGTCGGTGGTAACCAGGGAAACCCATCTGTGACCATGGTAACCAATGACACCCCTCCTGTGACAATGGTACCCAGGGACAGCCATCCTGTGACAGTCGGTGGTAACCAGGGAAACCCACCTGTGACATTCACAGTGCCCAGGGACACCGGCCTGTGACAGTCGGTGGTAACCAGGGAGACGCATCTCTGACAGTCGGTGGTAACCAGGGAAACCAACCTGTGACCATGGTAACCAAGGACACCCCTCAGTGACAATGGTACCCAGGGACAGCCCTCCTGTGACAGTCGGTGGTAACCAGGGAAACACACCTGTGACCATGGTAACCAAGGACACCCCTACCCACTGTCACTGGTAACCAAGGACACGTCTCCTGTGACCGTGGTTATCAGGGAGACGCATCTCTGACAGTCGGTGGTAACCAGGGAAACCCACCTGTGACCATGGTAACCAAGGACACCCCTCCTGTGACAATGGTACCCAGGGACAGCCCTCCTGTGACAGTCGGTGGTAACCAGGGAAACCCACCTGTGACCATGGTAACCAAGGACACCCCTCCTGTGACAATGGTACCCAGGGACAGCCCTCCTGTGACAGTCGGTGGTAACCAGGGAAACCCACCTGTGACCATGGTAACCAAGGACACACCTACTGTGACAGTCAATGGTAACCACGGACACCTCTCCTGTGACCGTGGCTACCAGGGACACGCACATATGACAGTCGGTGGTAACCAGGGACACGCATCTCTGACAGTCAGTGGTAACCAGGGAAACCCACCTGCGACCATGTTAACCAAGGACACCCCTCCTGTGACAGTCAGTGGTAACCAGGGACACAGTTCCTGTGCCAGTGGTAACCAAGGACACCCCTCCTGTGACAATGGTACCCAGGGACAGCCCTCCTGTGACAGTCGGTGGTAACCAGGGAAAACCACCTGCAACCATGGTAACCAAGGACACCCCTACCACAGTCACTCGTAACCAAGGACACCTCTCCTGTGACCGTGGTTACCAGGACACGCACATATGACAGTCGGTGGTAACCAGGGACACGCATCTCTGACAGTCAGTGGTAACCAGGGAAACCCACCTGCGACCATGGTAACCAAGGACACCCCTCCTGTCACAGTCAGTGGTAACCAGGGACACATCTCCTGTGCCAGTTGTAACCAAGGACACCCCTCCTGTGACAATGGTACCCAGGGACAGCCCTCCTGTGACAGTCAGTGGTAACCATGTACACTCAACTGTGACAGTCGGTGGTAACCAGGGAAACCCACCTGTGACATTCACAGTGCCCAGGGACACCTGCCTGTGACAGTCGGTGGTAACCAAGGACACGCATTTCTGACAGTCGGTGGTAACCAGGGAAACCCACCTGTGACCATGGTAACCAAGGACACCCCTCCTGTGACAATGGTATCCATGGACAGCCCTACTGTGACAGTCGGTGGTAACGAGGGAAACACACCTGTGACCATGGTAACCAAGGACACCCCTACCCACAGTCACTGGTAACCAAGGACACCTCTCCTGTGACCGTGGTTACCAGGGACACGCATCTCTAACAGTCGGTGGTAACCAGGGAAACCCACCTGTGACCACGGTAACCAAGGACACCCCTCCTGTGACAATAGTACCCAGGGACAGCCCTCCTGTGACAGTCGGTAGTAACCAGGGAAACCCACTTGTGACCATGGTAACCAAGGACACCCCTACCCACAGTCACTCGTAACCAAGGACACCTCTCCTGTGACCGTGGTTACCAGGACACGCACATATGACAGTCGGTGGTAACCAGGGACAGGCATTTCTGACAGTCAGTGGTAACCAGGGAAACCCACCTGCAACCATGGTAACCAAGGACACCCCTCCTGTGACAGTCAGTGGTAACCAGGCAAACACCTCCTGTGCCAGTGGTAACCAAGGACACCCCTCCTGTCACAATGGTACCCAGGGACAGCCCTCCTGTGACAGTCAGTGGTAACCATGTACACTCACCTGTGACAGTCGGTGGTAACCAGGGAAACCCACCTGTGACATTCACAGTGCCCAGGGACACCGGCCTGTGACAGTCGGTGGTAACCAGGGAGACGCATCTCTGACAGTCGGTGGTAACCAGGGAAACCCACCTGTGACCATGGTAACCAAGGACACCCCTCCTGTGACAATGGTACCAAGGGACAGCCCTCCTGTGACAGTCGGTGGTAACCAGGGAAAACCACCTGTGACCATGGTAACCAAGGACACCCCTACCCACAGTCACTGGTAAGCAAGGACACCTCTCCTGTGACTGTGGTTATCAGGGAGACGCATCTCTGACAGTCGGTGGTAACCAGGGAAACCCACCTGTGACCATGGTAACCAAGGACACCCCTCCTGTGACAATGGTACCCAGGGACAGCCCTCCTGTGACAGTCGGTGGTAACCAGGGAAACCCACCTGTGACCATGGTAACCAAGGACACCCCTCCTGTGACAATGGTACCCAGGGACAGCCATCCTGTGACAGTCGGTGGTAACCAGGGAAACCCACCTGTGACATTCACAGTGCCCAGGGACACCTGCCTGTGACAGTCGGTGGTAACCAGGGACACATATTTCTGACAGTCGGTGGTAACCAGGGAAACCCACCTGTGACCATGGTAACCAAGGACACCCCTCCTGTGACAATGGTATCCATGGACAGCCCTCCTGTGACAGTCGGTGGTAACAAGGGAAACACACCTGTGACCAGGGTAACCAAGGACACCCCTACCCACAGTCACTGGTAACCAAGGACACCTCTCCTGTGACCATGGTTACCAGGGACACGCATCTCTGACAGTCGGTGGTAACCAGGGAAACCCACCTGTGACGACGGTAACCAAGGACACCCCTCCTGTGACAATAGTACCCACAGACAGCCCTCCTGTGACAGTCGGTGGTAACCAGGGAAACCCACCTGTGACCATGGTAACCAAGGACACCCCAACCCACAGTCACTGGTAACCAAGGACACCTCTCCTGTGACTGTGGTTACCAGGACACGCACATATGACAGTCGGTGGTAACCAGGGAGAGGCATTTCAGACAGTCAGTGGTAACCAGGGAAACCCACCTGCAATCATGGTAACCAAGGACACCCCTCCTGTGACAGTCAGTGGTAACCAGCCAAACACCTCCTGTGCCAGTGGCAACCAAGGACACCCCTCCTGTCACAATGGTACCCAGGGACAGCCCTCCTGTGACAGTCAGTGGTAACCATGTACACTCACCTGTGACAGTCGGTGGTAACCAGGGAAACCCACCTGTGACATTCACAGTGCACAGGGACACCGGCCTGTGACAGTCGGTGGTAACCAGGGAGACGCATCTCTGACAGTCGGTGGTAACCAGGGAAACACACCTGTGACCATGGTAACCAAGGACACCCCTACCCACTGTCACTGGTAACCAAGGACACCTCTCCTGTGACCGTGGTTATCAGGGAGACGCATCTCTGACAGTCGGTGGTAACCAGGGAAACCCACCTGTGACATTCACAGTGCCCAGGGACACCGGCCTGTGACAGTCGGTGGTAACCAGGGAGACGCATCTCTGACAGTCGGTGGTAACCAGGGAAACCCACCTGTCGCCATGGTAACCAAGGACCCACCTACTGTGACAGTCACTGGTAACCACGGACACCTCTCCTGTGACCGTGGTTACCAGGGACACGCATATATGACAGTCGGTGGTAACCAGGGTCACGCATCTCTGACAGTCAGTGGTAACCAGGGAAACCCACCTGCGACCATGGTAACCAAGGACACCCTTCCTGTGACAGTCAGTGGTAACCAGGGACACACTTCCTGTGCCAGTGGTAACCAAGGACACCCCTCCTGTCACAATGGTACCAGGGACAGCCCTCCTGTGACAGTCGGTGGTAACCAGGGAAACCCACCTGTGACCATGGTAACCAAGGACACCCCTCCTGTGACAATGGTACCCCGGGACAGCCCTCCTGTGACAGTCGGTGGTAACCAGGGAAACCCACCTGTGACCATGGTAACCAAGGACACCCCTCCTGTGACAATGGTACCCAGGGACAGCCATCCTGTGACAGTCGGTGGTAACCAGGGAAACCCACCTGTGACATTCACAGTGCCCAGGGACACCGGCCTGTGACAGTCGGTGGTAACCAGGGACACGCATCTCTGACAGTCGGTGGTAACCAGGGAAACCCACCTGTGACCATGGTAACCAAGGACACACCTACTGTGACAGTCACTGGTAACCACGGACACTTCTCCTGTGACCGTGGCTACCAGGGACACGCACATATGACAGTCGGTGGTAACCAGGGACATGCATCTCTGACAGTCAGTGGTAACCAGGGAAACCCACCTGTCGCCATGGTAACCAAGGACCCACCTACTGTGACAGTCACTGGTAACCACGGACACCTCTCCTGTGACCGTGGTTACCAGGGACACGCATATATGACAGTCGGTGGTAACCAGGGACACGCATCTCTGACAGTCAGTGGTAACCAGGGAAACCCACCTGCGACCATGGTAACCAAGGACACCCTTCCTGTGACAGTCAGTGGTAACCAGGGACACACCTCCTGTGCCAGTGGTAACCAAGGACACCCCTCCTGTCACAATGGTACCAGGGACAGCCCTCCTGTGACAGTCGGTGGTAACCAGGGAAACCCACCTGTGACCATGGTAACAAAGGACACCCCTCCTGTGACAATGGTACCCCGGGACAGCCCTCCTGTGACAGTCGGTGGTAACCAGGGAAACCCACCTGTGACCATGGTAACCAAGGACACCCCTCCTGTGACAATGGTACCCAGGGACAGCCATCCTGTGACAGTCGGTGGTAACCAGGGAAACCCACCTGTGACATTCACAGTGCCCAGGGACACCGGCCTGTGACAGTCGGTGGTAACCAGGGACACATATTTCTGACAGTCGGTGGTAACCAGGGAAACCCACCTGTGACCATGGTAACCAAGGACACCCCTCCTGTGACAATGGTATCCATGGACAGCCCTCCTGTGACAGTCGGTGGTAACAAGGGAAACCCACCTGTGACCATGGTAACCAAGGACACCCCTACCCACAGTCACTGGTAACCAAGGACACCTCTCCTGTGACCATGGTTACCAGGGACACGCATCTCTGACAGTCGGTGGTAACCAGGGAAACCCACCTGTGACCACGGTAACCAAGGACACCCCTCCTGTGACAATAGTACCCACAGACAGCCCTCCTGTGACAGTCGGTGGTAACCAGGGAAACCCACCTGTGACCATGGTAACCAAGGACACCCCAACCCACAGTCACTGGTAACCAAGAACACCTCTCCTGTGACTGTGGTTACCAGGACACGCACATATGACAGTCGGTGGTAACCAGGGAGAGGCATTTCAGACAGTCAGTGGTAACCAGGGAAACCCACCTGCAATCATGGTAACCAAGGACACCCCTCCTGTGACAGTCAGTGGTAACCAGCCAAACACCTCCTGTGCCAGTGGCAACCAAGGACACCCCTACTGTCACAATGGTACCCAGGGACAGCCCTCCTGTGACAGTCAGTGGTAACCAGGGAAACACACTTGTGACCATGGTAACCAAGGACACCCCTACCCACTGTCACTGGTAACCAAGGACACCTCTCCTGTGACCGTGGTTATCAGGGAGACGCATCTCTGACAGTCGGTGGTAACCAGGGAAACCCACCTGTGACATTCACAGTGCCCAGGGACACCGGCCTGTGACAGTCGGTGGTAACCAGGGAGACGCATCTCTGACAGTCGGTGGTAACCAGGGAAACACACCTGTGACCATGGTAACCAAGGACACCCCTACCCACAGTCACTGGTAACCAAGGACACCTCTCCTGTGACCGTGGTTACCAGGACACGCACATATGACAGTCGGTGGTAACCAGGGACACGCATTTCTGACAGTCGCTGGTAACCAGGGAAACCCACCTGTGACCATGGTAACCAAGGACACCCCTCTGTGACAATGGTACCCAGGGACAGCCCTCCTGTGACAGTCGGTGGTAACCAGGGAAACACACTTGTGACCATGGTAACCAAGGACACCCCTACCCACTGTCACTGGTAACCAAGGACACCTCTCCTGTGACCGTGGTTATCAGGGAGACGCATCTCTGACAGTCGGTGGTAACCAGGGAAACCCACCTGTGACATTCACAGTGCCCAGGGACACCGGCCTGTGACAGTCGGTGGTAACCAGGGAGACGCATCTCTGACAGTCGGTGGTAACCAGGGAAACCCACCTGTGACCATGGTAAACAAGGACACCCCTCTGTGACAATGGTACCCAGGGACAGCCCTCCTGTGACAGTCGGTGGTAACCAGGGAAACACACCTGTGACCATGGTAACCAAGGACACCCCTCCTGTGACAATGGTACCCAGGGACAGCCGTCCTGTGACAGTCGGTGGTAACCAGGGAAACCCACCTGTGACATTCACAGTGCCCAGGGACACCGGCCTGTGACAGTCGGTGGTAATCAGGGACACGCATCTCTGACAGTCGGTGGTAACCAGGGAAACCCACCTGTGACCATGGTAACCAAGGACACACCTACTGTGACAGTCACTGGTAACCACGGACACCTCTCCTGTGACCGTGGCTACCAGGGACACGCACATATGACAGTCGGTGGTAACCAGGGACACGCATCTCTGACAGTCAGTGGTAACCAGGGAAACCCACCTGTCGCCATGGTAACCAAGGACCCACCTACTGTGACAGTCACTGGTAACCACGGACACCTCTCCTGTGACCGTGGTTACCAGGGACACGCATATATGACAGTCGGTGGTAACCAGGGACACGCATCTCTGACAGTCAGTGGTAACCAGGGAAACCCACCTGCGACCATGGTAACCAAGGACACCCTTCCTGTGACAGTCAGTGGTAACCAGGGACACACCTCCTGTGCCAGTGGTAACCAAGGACACCCCTCCTGTCACAATGGTACCAGGGACAGCCCTCCTGTGACAGTCGGTGGTAACCAGGGAAACCCACCTGTGACCATGGTAACAAAGGACACCCCTCCTGTGACAATGGTACCCCGGGACAGCCCTCCTGTGACAGTCGGTGGTAACCAGGGAAACCCACCTGTGACCATGGTAACCAAGGACACCCCTCCTGTGACAATGGTACCCAGGGACAGCCATCCTGTGACAGTCGGTGGTAACCAGGGAAACCCACCTGTGACATTCACAGTGCCCAGGGACACCGGCCTGTGACAGTCGGTGGTAACCAGGGACACATATTTCTGACAGTCGGTGGTAACCAGGGAAACCCACCTGTGACCATGGTAACCAAGGACACCCCTCCTGTGACAATGGTATCCATGGACAGCCCTCCTGTGACAGTCGGTGGTAACAAGGGAAACCCACCTGTGACCATGGTAACCAAGGACACCCCTACCCACAGTCACTGGTAACCAAGGACACCTCTCCTGTGACCATGGTTACCAGGGACACGCATCTCTGACAGTCGGTGGTAACCAGGGAAACCCACCTGTGACCACGGTAACCAAGGACACCCCTCCTGTGACAATAGTACCCACAGACAGCCCTCCTGTGACAGTCGGTGGTAACCAGGGAAACCCACCTGTGACCATGGTAACCAAGGACACCCCAACCCACAGTCACTGGTAACCAAGGACACCTCTCCTGTGACTGTGGTTACCAGGACACGCACATATGACAGTCGGTGGTAACCAGGGAGAGGCATTTCAGACAGTCAGTGGTAACCAGGGAAACCCACCTGCAATCATGGTAACCAAGGACACCCCTCCTGTGACAGTCAGTGGTAACCAGCCAAACACCTCCTGTGCCAGTGGCAACCAAGGACACCCCTACTGTCACAATGGTACCCAGGGACAGCCCTCCTGTGACAGTCAGTGGTAACCAGGGAAACACACTTGTGACCATGGTAACCAAGGACACCCCTACCCACTGTCACTGGTAACCAAGGACACCTCTCCTGTGACCGTGGTTATCAGGGAGACGCATCTCTGACAGTCGGTGGTAACCAGGGAAACCCACCTGTGACATTCACAGTGCCCAGGGACACCGGCCTGTGACAGTCGGTGGTAACCAGGGAGACGCATCTCTGACAGTCGGTGGTAACCAGGGAAACACACCTGTGACCATGGTAACCAAGGACACCCCTACCCACAGTCACTGGTAACCAAGGACACCTCTCCTGTGACCGTGGTTACCAGGACACGCACATATGACAGTCGGTGGTTACCAGGGACACGCATTTCTGACAGTCGCTGGTAACCAGGGAAACCCACCTGTGACCATGGTAACCAAGGACACCCCTCTGTGACAATGGTACCCAGGGACAGCCCTCCTGTGACAGTCGGTGGTAACCAGCGAAACACACTTGTGACCATGGTAACCAAGGACACCCCTACCCACTGTCACTGGTAACCAAGGACACCTCTCCTGTGACCGTGGTTATCAGGGAGACGCATCTCTGACAGTCGGTGGTAACCAGGGAAACCCACCTGTGACATTCACAGTGCCCAGGGACACCGGCCTGTGACAGTCGGTGGTAACCAGGGAGACGCATCTCTGACAGTCGGTGGTAACCAGGGAAACCCACCTGTGACCATGGTAAACAAGGACACCCCTCTGTGACAATGGTACCCAGGGACAGCCCTCCTGTGACAGTCGGTGGTAACCAGGGAAACACACCTGTGACCATGGTAACCAAGGACACCCCTCCTGTGACAATGGTACCCAGGGACAGCCGTCCTGTGACAGTCGGTGGTAACCAGGGAAACCCACCTGTGACATTCACAGTGCCCAGGGACACCGGCCTGTGACAGTCGGTGGTAATCAGGGACACGCATCTCTGACAGTCGGTGGTAACCAGGGAAACCCACCTGTGACCATGGTAACCAAGGACACACCTACTGTGACAGTCACTGGTAACCACGGACACCTCTCCTGTGACCGTGGCTACCAGGGACACGCACATATGACAGTCGGTGGTAACCAGGGACACGCATCTCTGACAGTCAGTGGTAACCAGGGAAACCCACCTGTCGCCATGGTAACCAAGGACCCACCTACTGTGACAGTCACTGGTAACCACGGACACCTCTCCTGTGACCGTGGTTACCAGGGACACGCATATATGACAGTCGGTGGTAACCAGGGACACGCATCTCTGACAGTCAGTGGTAACCAGGGAAACCCACCTGCGACCATGGTAACCACGGACACCCTTCCTGTGACAGTCAGTGGTAACCAGGGACACACCTCCTGTGCCAGTGGTAACCAAGGACACCCCTCCTGTCACAATGGTACCAGGGACAGCCCTCCTGTGACAGTCGGTGGTAACCAGGGAAACCCACCTGTGACCATGGTAACCAAGGACACCCCTCCTGTGACAATGGTACCCCGGGACAGCCCTCCTGTGACAGTCGGTGGTAACCAGGGAAACCCACCTGTGACCATGGTAACCAAGGACACCCCTCCTGTGACAATGGTACCCAGGGACAGCCATCCTGTGACAGTTGGTGGTAACCAGGGAAACCCACCTGTGACATTCACAGTGCCCAGGGACACCGGCCTGTGACAGTCGGTGGTAACCAGGGACACGCATCTCTGACAGTCGGTGGTAACCAGGGAAACCCACCTGTGACCATGGTAACCAAGGACACACCTACTGTGACAGTCACTGGTAACCACGGACACCTCTCCTGTGACCGTGGCTACCACGGACACGCACATATGACAGTCGGTGGTAACCAGGGACACGCATCTCTGACAGTCGGTGGTAACAAGGGAAACCCACCTGTCGCCATGGTAACCAAGGACCCACCTACTGTGACAGTCACTGGTAACCACGGACACCTCTCCTGTGACCGTGGTTACCAGGGACACGCATATATGACAGTCGGTGGTAAACAGGGACACGCATCTATGACAGTCAGTGGTAACCAGGGAAACCCACCTGCGACCATGGTAACCAAGGACACCCTTCCTGTGACAGTCAGTGGTAACCAGGGACACACCTCCTGTGCCAGTGGTAACCAAGGACACCCCTCCTGTCACAATGGTACCAGGGACAGCCCTCCTGTGACAGTCGGTGGTAACCAGGGAAACCCACCTGTGACCATGGTAACCAAGGACACCCCTCTGTGACAATGGTACCCAGGGACAGCCCTCCTGTGACAGTCGGTGGTAACCAGGGAAACACACCTGTGACCATGTTAACCAAGGACACCCCTACCCACAGTCACTGGTAACCAAGGACACCTCTCCTGTGACCGTGGTTATCAGGGAGACGCATCTCTGACAGTCGGTGGTAACCAGGGAAACCCACCTGTGACATTCACAGTGCCCAGGGACACCGGCCTGTGACAGTCGGTGGTAACCAGGGAGACGCATCTCTGACAGTCGGTGGTAACCAGGGAAACCCACCTGTGACCATGGTAACCAAGGACACCCCTCTGTGACAATGGTACCCAGGGACAGCCCTCCTGTGACAGTCGGCGGTAACCAGGGAAACACACCTGTGACCATGGTAACCAAGGACACCCCTCCTGTGACAATGGTACCCAGGGACAGCCGTCCTGTGACAGTCGGTGGTACCCAGGGAAACCCACCTGTGACATTCACAGTGCCCAGGGACACCGGCCTGTGACAGTCGGTGGTAATCAGGGACACGCATCTCTGACAGTCGGTGGTAACCAGGGAAACCCACCTGTGACCATGGTAACCAAGGACACACCTACTGTGACAGTCACTGGTAACCACGGACACCTCTCCTGTGACCGTGGCTACCAGGGACACGCACATATGACAGTCGGTGGTAACCAGGGACACGCATCTCTGACAGTCAGTGGTAACCAGGGAAACCCACCTGCGACCATGTTAACCAAGGACACCCCTCCAGTGACAGTCAGTGGTAACCAGGGACACACCTCCTGTGCCAGTGGTAACCAAGGACACCCCTCCTGTGACAATGGTACCCAGGGACAGCCCTCCTGTGACAGTCGGTGGTAACCAGGGAAACACACCTGTGACCATGGTAACCAAGGACACCCCTACCCACTGTCACTGGTAACCAAGGACACCTCTCCTGTGACCGTGGTTATCAGGGAGACACATCTCTGACAGTCGGTGGTAACCAGGGAAACCCACCTGTGACATTCACAGTGCCCAGGGACACCGGCCTGTGACAGTCGGTGGTAACCAGGGACACGCATCTCTGACAGTCAGTGGTAACCAGGGAAACCCACCTGCGACCATGTTAAACAAGGACACCCCTCCTGTGACAGTCAGTGGTAACCAGGGACACACCTCCTGTGCCAGTGGTAACCAAGGACACCCCTCCTGTGACAACGGTACCCAGGGACAGCCCTCCTGTGACAGTCGGTGGTAACCAGGGAAAACCACCTGTGAACATGGTAACCAAGGACACCCCTACCCACAGTCACTGGTAACCAAGGACACCTCTCCTGTGACCGTGGTTACCAGGACACGCACATATGACAGTCGGTGGTAACCAGGGACACGCATTTCTGACAGTCAGTGGTAACCAGGGAAACCCACCTGCGACCATGGTAACCAAGGACACCCCTCCTGTGACAGTCAGTGGTAACCAGGGACACACCTCCTGTGCTAGTGGTAACCAAGCACACCCCTCCTGTCACAATGGTACCCAGGGACAGCCCTCCTGTGACAGTCAGTGGTAACCATGTACACTCACCTGTGACAGTTGGTGGTAACCAGGGAAACACACCTGTGACATTCACAGTGCCCAGGGACACCGGACTGGGACAGTCGGTGGTAACCAGGAAGACGCATCTCTGACAGTCGGTGGTAACCAGGGAAACCCACCTGTGACCATGGTAACCAAGGACACCCCTCTGTGACAATGGTACCCAGGGACAGCCCTCCTGTGACAGTCAGTGGTAACCAGGGAAACCCACCTGTGACCATGGTAACCAAGGACACCCCTCCTGTGACAATGGTACCCAGGGACAGCCCTCCTGTGACAGTCGGTGGTAATCAGGGAAAATCACCTGTGACATTCACAGTGCCCAGGGACACCAGCCTGTGACAGTCGGTGGTAACCAGGGACACGCATCTCTGACAGTCGGTGGTAACCAGGGAAACCCACCTGTGACCATGGTAACCAAGGACACACCTACTGTGCCAGTCACTGGTAACCACGGACACCTCTCCTGTGACTGTGGTTACCAGGGACACGCACATATGACAGTCGGTGGTAACCAGGGACACGCATCTCTGACAGTCAGTGGTAACCAGGGAAACCCACCTGTGAACAAGTTAACCAAGGACACCCCTACCCACAGTCACTGGTAACCAAGGACACCTCTCCTGTGACCGTGGTTACCAGGACACGCACATATGACAGTCGGTGGTAACCAGGGACACGCATCTCTGACAGTCAGTGGTAACCAGGGAAACCCACCTGCGACCATGGTAACCAAGGACACCCCTCCTGTGACAGTCAGTGGTAACCAGGGACACACCTCCTGTGCCAGTGGTAACCAAGGACACCCCTACCCACAGTCACTGGTAACCAAGGACACCTCTCCTGTGACCGTGGTTATCAGGGAGACGCATCTCTGACAGTCGGTGGTAACCAGGGAAAACCACCTGTGACATTCACAGTGCCCAGGGACACCAGCCTGTGACAGTCGGTGGTAACCAGGGAGACGCATCTCTGACAGTCGGTGGTAACCAGGGAAACCAACCTGTGACCATGGTAAGCAAGGATACCCCTCTGTGACAATGGTACCCACGGACAGCCCTCCTGTGACAGTCGGTGGTAACCAGGGAAACACACCTGTGACCATGGTAACCAAGGACACCCCTACCCACAGTCACTGGTAACCAAGGACACCTCTCCTGTGACCGTGGTTACCAGGGACACGCATCTCTAACAGTCGGTGGTAACCAGGGAAACCCACCTGTGACCACGGTAACCAAGGACACCCCTCCTGTGACAATAGTACCCAGGGACAGCCCTCCTGTGACAGTCAGTGGTAACCATGTACACTCAACTGTGACAGTCGGTGGTAACCAGGGAAACCCACCTGTGACATTCACAGTGCCCAGGGACACCTGCCTGTGACAGTCGGTGGTAACCAAGGACACGCATTTCTGACAGTCGGTGGTAACCAGGGAAACCCACCTGTGACCATGGTAACCAAGGACACCCCTCCTGTGACAATGGTATCCATGGACAGCCCTACTGTGACAGTCGGTGGTAACGAGGGAAACACACCTGTGACCATGGTAACCAAGGACACCCCTACCCACAGTCACTGGTAACCAAGGACACCTCTCCTGTGACCGTGGTTACCAGGGACACGCATCTCTAACAGTCGGTGGTAACCAGGGAAACCCACCTGTGACCACGGTAACCAAGGACACCCCTCCTGTGACAATAGTACCCAGGGACAGCCCTCCTGTGACAGTCGGTAGTAACCAGGGAAACCCACTTGTGACCATGGTAACCAAGGACACCCCTACCCACAGTCACTCGTAACCAAGGACACCTCTCCTGTGACCGTGGTTACCAGGACACGCACATATGACAGTCGGTGGTAACCAGGGACAGGCATTTCTGACAGTCAGTGGTAACCAGGGAAACCCACCTGCAACCATGGTAACCAAGGACACCCCTCCTGTGACAGTCAGTGGTAACCAGGCAAACACCTCCTGTGCCAGTGGTAACCAAGGACACCCCTCCTGTCACAATGGTACCCAGGGACAGCCCTCCTGTGACAGTCAGTGGTAACCATGTACACTCACCTGTGACAGTCGGTGGTAACCAGGGAAACCCACCTGTGACATTCACAGTGCCCAGGGACACCGGCCTGTGACAGTCGGTGGTAACCAGGGAGACGCATCTCTGACAGTCGGTGGTAACCAGGGAAACCCACCTCTGAGCATGGTAACCAAGCACACCCCTACCCACAGTCACTGGTAACCAAGGACACCTCTCTTGTGACCGTGGTTACCAGGGACACGAATCTCTGACAGTTGGTGGTAACCAGGGAAACCCACCTGTGACCATGGTAACCAAGGACACCCCTCCTGTGACAATGGTAACCAGGGAGAGCTCTCCTGTGAGAGTCGGTGGTAACCAGGGAAACCCACCTGTGACCATCTTAACCAAGGACACCCCTACCCACAGTCACTGGTAACCAAGGACAACTCTCCTTTGACCATGGTTACCAGGACACGCACATATGACAGTCGGTGGTAACCAGGGACACGCATCTCTGACAGTCAGTTTTAACCAGGGAAACCCACCTGCGACCATGGTAACCAAGGACACCCCTCCTGTGACAGTCAGTGGTAACCAGGGACACACCTCCTGTGCCAGTGGTAACCAAGGACACCCCTACCCACAGTCACTGGTAACCAAGGACACCTCTCCTGTGACCGTGGTTATCAGGGAGACGCATCTCTGACAGTCGGTGGTAACCAGGGAAAACCACCTGTGACATTCACAGTGCCCAGGGACACCAGCCTGTGACAGTCGGTGGTAACCAGGGAGACGCATCTCTGACAGTCGGTGGTAACCAGGGAAACCAACCTGTGACCATGGTAAGCAAGGATACCCCTCTGTGACAATGGTACCCACGGACAGCCCTCCTGTGACAGTCGGTGGTAACCAGGGAAACACACCTGTGACCATGGTAACCAAGGACACCCCTACCCACAGTCACTGGTAACCAAGGACACCTCTCCTGTGACCGTGGTTACCAGGGACACGCATCTCTAACAGTCGGTGGTAACCAGGGAAACCCACCTGTGACCACGGTAACCAAGGACACCCCTCCTGTGACAATAGTACCCAGGGACAGCCCTCCTGTGACAGTCAGTGGTAACCATGTACACTCAACTGTGACAGTCGGTGGTAACCAGGGAAACCCACCTGTGACATTCACAGTGCCCAGGGACACCTGCCTGTGACAGTCGGTGGTAACCAAGGACACGCATTTCTGACAGTCGGTGGTAACCAGGGAAACCCACCTGTGACCATGGTAACCAAGGACACCCCTCCTGTGACAATGGTATCCATGGACAGCCCTACTGTGACAGTCGGTGGTAACGAGGGAAACACACCTGTGACCATGGTAACCAAGGACACCCCTACCCACAGTCACTGGTAACCAAGGACACCTCTCCTGTGACCGTGGTTACCAGGGACACGCATCTCTAACAGTCGGTGGTAACCAGGGAAACCCACCTGTGACCACGGTAACCAAGGACACCCCTCCTGTGACAATAGTACCCAGGGACAGCCCTCCTGTGACAGTCGGTAGTAACCAGGGA
This sequence comes from Rangifer tarandus platyrhynchus, assembly GCA_949782905.1. Lineage (NCBI taxonomy): Eukaryota > Metazoa > Chordata > Mammalia > Artiodactyla > Cervidae > Rangifer > Rangifer tarandus. Next base: position 45,170,066 of record OX460344.1, read on the forward strand.
AACCCACTTGTGACCATGGTAACCAAGGACACCCCTACCCACAGTCACTCGTAACCAAGGACACCTCTCCTGTGACCGTGGTTACCAGGACACGCACATATGACAGTCGGTGGTAACCAGGGACAGGCATTTCTGACAGTCAGTGGTAACCAGGGAAACCCACCTGCAACCATGGTAACCAAGGACACCCCTCCTGTGACAGTCAGTGGTAACCAGGCAAACACCTCCTGTGCCAGTGGTAACCAAGGACACCCCTCCTGTCACAATGGTACCCAGGGACAGCCCTCCTGTGACAGTCAGTGGTAACCATGTACACTCACCTGTGACAGTCGGTGGTAACCAGGGAAACCCACCTGTGACATTCACAGTGCCCAGGGACACCGGCCTGTGACAGTCGGTGGTAACCAGGGAGACGCATCTCTGACAGTCGGTGGTAACCAGGGAAACCCACCTCTGAGCATGGTAACCAAGCACACCCCTACCCACAGTCACTGGTAACCAAGGACACCTCTCTTGTGACCGTGGTTACCAGGGACACGAATCTCTGACAGTTGGTGGTAACCAGGGAAACCCACCTGTGACCATGGTAACCAAGGACACCCCTCCTGTGACAATGGTAACCAGGGAGAGCTCTCCTGTGAGAGTCGGTGGTAACCAGGGAAACCCACCTGTGACCATCTTAACCAAGGACACCCCTACCCACAGTCACTGGTAACCAAGGACAACTCTCCTTTGACCATGGTTACCAGGACACGCACATATGACAGTCGGTGGTAACCAGGGACACGCATCTCTGACAGTCAGTTTTAACCAGGGAAACCCACCTGCGACCATGGTAACCAAGGACACCCCTCCTGTGACAGTCAGTGGTAACCAGGGACACACCTCCTGTGCCAGTGGTAACCAAGGACACCCCTACCCACAGTCACTGGTAACCAAGGACACCTCTCCTGTGACCGTGGTTATCAGGGAGACGCATCTCTGACAGTCGGTGGTAACCAGGGAAAACCACCTGTGACATTCACAGTGCCCAGGGACACCAGCCTGTGACAGTCGGTGGTAACCAGGGAGACGCATCTCTGACAGTCGGTGGTAACCAGGGAAACCAACCTGTGACCATGGTAAGCAAGGATACCCCTCTGTGACAATGGTACCCACGGACAGCCCTCCTGTGACAGTCGGTGGTAACCAGGGAAACACACCTGTGACCATGGTAACCAAGGACACCCCTACCCACAGTCACTGGTAACCAAGGACACCTCTCCTGTGACCGTGGTTACCAGGGACACGCATCTCTAACAGTCGGTGGTAACCAGGGAAACCCACCTGTGACCACGGTAACCAAGGACACCCCTCCTGTGACAATAGTACCCAGGGACAGCCCTCCTGTGACAGTCAGTGGTAACCATGTACACTCAACTGTGACAGTCGGTGGTAACCAGGGAAACCCACCTGTGACATTCACAGTGCCCAGGGACACCTGCCTGTGACAGTCGGTGGTAACCAAGGACACGCATTTCTGACAGTCGGTGGTAACCAGGGAAACCCACCTGTGACCATGGTAACCAAGGACACCCCTCCTGTGACAATGGTATCCATGGACAGCCCTACTGTGACAGTCGGTGGTAACGAGGGAAACACACCTGTGACCATGGTAACCAAGGACACCCCTACCCACAGTCACTGGTAACCAAGGACACCTCTCCTGTGACCGTGGTTACCAGGGACACGCATCTCTAACAGTCGGTGGTAACCAGGGAAACCCACCTGTGACCACGGTAACCAAGGACACCCCTCCTGTGACAATAGTACCCAGGGACAGCCCTCCTGTGACAGTCGGTAGTAACCAGGGAAACCCACTTGTGACCATGGTAACCAAGGACACCCCTACCCACAGTCACTCGTAACCAAGGACACCTCTCCTGTGACCGTGGTTACCAGGACACGCACATATGACAGTCGGTGGTAACCAGGGACAGGCATTTCTGACAGTCAGTGGTAACCAGGGAAACCCACCTGCAACCATGGTAACCAAGGACACCCCTCCTGTGACAGTCAGTGGTAACCAGGCAAACACCTCCTGTGCCAGTGGTAACCAAGGACACCCCTCCTGTCACAATGGTACCCAGGGACAGCCCTCCTGTGACAGTCAGTGGTAACCATGTACACTCACCTGTGACAGTCGGTGGTAACCAGGGAAACCCACCTGTGACATTCACAGTGCCCAGGGACACCGGCCTGTGACAGTCGGTGGTAACCAGGGAGACGCATCTCTGACAGTCGGTGGTAACCAGGGAAACCCACCTGTGACCATGGTAACCAAGGACACCCCTCCTGTGACAATGGTACCAAGGGACAGCCCTCCTGTGACAGTCGGTGGTAACCAGGGAAAACCACCTGTGACCATGGTAACCAAGGACACCCCTACCCACAGTCACTGGTAAGCAAGGACACCTCTCCTGTGACTGTGGTTATCAGGGAGACGCATCTCTGACAGTCGGTGGTAACCAGGGAAACCCACCTGTGACCATGGTAACCAAGGACACCCCTCCTGTGACAATGGTACCCAGGGACAGCCCTCCTGTGACAGTCGGTGGTAACCAGGGAAACACACCTGTGACCATGGTAACCAAGGACACCCCTCCTGTGACAATGGTACCCAGGGACAGCCATCCTGTGACAGTCGGTGGTAACCAGGGAAACCCACCTGTGACATTCACAGTGCCCAGGGACACCTGCCTGTGACAGTCGGTGGTAACCAGGGACACATATTTCTGACAGTCGGTGGTAACCAGGGAAACCCACCTGTGACCATGGTAACCAAGGACACCCCTCCTGTGACAATGGTATCCATGGACAGCCCTCCTGTGACAGTCGGTGGTAACAAGGGAAACACACCTGTGACCAGGGTAACCAAGGACACCCCTACCCACAGTCACTGGTAACCAAGGACACCTCTCCTGTGACCATGGTTACCAGGGACACGCATCTCTGACAGTCGGTGGTAACCAGGGAAACCCACCTGTGACGACGGTAACCAAGGACACCCCTCCTGTGACAATAGTACCCACAGACAGCCCTCCTGTGACAGTCGGTGGTAACCAGGGAAACCCACCTGTGACCATGGTAACCAAGGACACCCCAACCCACAGTCACTGGTAACCAAGGACACCTCTCCTGTGACTGTGGTTACCAGGACACGCACATATGACAGTCGGTGGTAACCAGGGAGAGGCATTTCAGACAGTCAGTGGTAACCAGGGAAACCCACCTGCAATCATGGTAACCAAGGACACCCCTCCTGTGACAGTCAGTGGTAACCAGCCAAACACCTCCTGTGCCAGTGGCAACCAAGGACACCCCTCCTGTCACAATGGTACCCAGGGACAGCCCTCCTGTGACAGTCAGTGGTAACCATGTACACTCACCTGTGACAGTCGGTGGTAACCAGGGAAACCCACCTGTGACATTCACAGTGCACAGGGACACCGGCCTGTGACAGTCGGTGGTAACCAGGGAGACGCATCTCTGACAGTCGGTGGTAACCAGGGAAACACACCTGTGACCATGGTAACCAAGGACACCCCTACCCACTGTCACTGGTAACCAAGGACACCTCTCCTGTGACCGTGGTTATCAGGGAGACGCATCTCTGACAGTCGGTGGTAACCAGGGAAACCCACCTGTGACATTCACAGTGCCCAGGGACACCGGCCTGTGACAGTCGGTGGTAACCAGGGAGACGCATCTCTGACAGTCGGTGGTAACCAGGGAAACCCACCTGTCGCCATGGTAACCAAGGACCCACCTACTGTGACAGTCACTGGTAACCACGGACACCTCTCCTGTGACCGTGGTTACCAGGGACACGCATATATGACAGTCGGTGGTAACCAGGGTCACGCATCTCTGACAGTCAGTGGTAACCAGGGAAACCCACCTGCGACCATGGTAACCAAGGACACCCTTCCTGTGACAGTCAGTGGTAACCAGGGACACACTTCCTGTGCCAGTGGTAACCAAGGACACCCCTCCTGTCACAATGGTACCAGGGACAGCCCTCCTGTGACAGTCGGTGGTAACCAGGGAAACCCACCTGTGACCATGGTAACCAAGGACACCCCTCCTGTGACAATGGTACCCCGGGACAGCCCTCCTGTGACAGTCGGTGGTAACCAGGGAAACCCACCTGTGACCATGGTAACCAAGGACACCCCTCCTGTGACAATGGTACCCAGGGACAACCATCCTGTGACAGTCGGTGGTAACCAGGGAAACCCACCTGTGACATTCACAGTGCCCAGGGACACCGGCCTGTGACAGTCGGTGGTAACCAGGGACACGCATCTCTGACAGTCGGTGGTAACCAGGGAAACCCACCTGTGACCATGGTAACCAAGGACACACCTACTGTGACAGTCACTGGTAACCACGGACACTTCTCCTGTGACCGTGGCTACCAGGGACACGCACATATGACAGTCGGTGGTAACCAGGGACATGCATCTCTGACAGTCAGTGGTAACCAGGGAAACCCACCTGTCGCCATGGTAACCAAGGACCCACCTACTGTGACAGTCACTGGTAACCACGGACACCTCTCCTGTGACCGTGGTTACCAGGGACACGCATATATGACAGTCGGTGGTAACCAGGGACACGCATCTCTGACAGTCAGTGGTAACCAGGGAAACCCACCTGCGACCATGGTAACCAAGGACACCCTTCCTGTGACAGTCAGTGGTAACCAGGGACACACCTCCTGTGCCAGTGGTAACCAAGGACACCCCTCCTGTCACAATGGTACCAGGGACAGCCCTCCTGTGACAGTCGGTGGTAACCAGGGAAACCCACCTGTGACCATGGTAACAAAGGACACCCCTCCTGTGACAATGGTACCCCGGGACAGCCCTCCTGTGACAGTCGGTGGTAACCAGGGAAACCCACCTGTGACCATGGTAACCAAGGACACCCCTCCTGTGACAATGGTACCCAGGGACAGCCATCCTGTGACAGTCGGTGGTAACCAGGGAAACCCACCTGTGACATTCACAGTGCCCAGGGACACCGGCCTGTGACAGTCGGTGGTAACCAGGGACACATATTTCTGACAGTCGGTGGTAACCAGGGAAACCCACCTGTGACCATGGTAACCAAGGACACCCCTCCTGTGACAATGGTATCCATGGACAGCCCTCCTGTGACAGTCGGTGGTAACAAGGGAAACCCACCTGTGACCATGGTAACCAAGGACACCCCTACCCACAGTCACTGGTAACCAAGGACACCTCTCCTGTGACCATGGTTACCAGGGACACGCATCTCTGACAGTCGGTGGTAACCAGGGAAACCCACCTGTGACCACGGTAACCAAGGACACCCCTCCTGTGACAATAGTACCCACAGACAGCCCTCCTGTGACAGTCGGTGGTAACCAGGGAAACCCACCTGTGACCATGGTAACCAAGGACACCCCAACCCACAGTCACTGGTAACCAAGGACACCTCTCCTGTGACTGTGGTTACCAGGACACGCACATATGACAGTCGGTGGTAACCAGGGAGAGGCATTTCAGACAGTCAGTGGTAACCAGGGAAACCCACCTGCAATCATGGTAACCAAGGACACCCCTCCTGTGACAGTCAGTGGTAACCAGCCAAACACCTCCTGTGCCAGTGGCAACCAAGGACACCCCTACTGTCACAATGGTACCCAGGGACAGCCCTCCTGTGACAGTCAGTGGTAACCAGGGAAACACACTTGTGACCATGGTAACCAAGGACACCCCTACCCACTGTCACTGGTAACCAAGGACACCTCTCCTGTGACCGTGGTTATCAGGGAGACGCATCTCTGACAGTCGGTGGTAACCAGGGAAACCCACCTGTGACATTCACAGTGCCCAGGGACACCGGCCTGTGACAGTCGGTGGTAACCAGGGAGACGCATCTCTGACAGTCGGTGGTAACCAGGGAAACACACCTGTGACCATGGTAACCAAGGACACCCCTACCCACAGTCACTGGTAACCAAGGACACCTCTCCTGTGACCGTGGTTACCAGGACATGCACATATGACAGTCGGTGGTAACCAGGGACACGCATTTCTGACAGTCGCTGGTAACCAGGGAAACCCACCTGTGACCATGGTAACCAAGGACACCCCTCTGTGACAATGGTACCCAGGGACAGCCCTCCTGTGACAGTCGGTGGTAACCAGGGAAACACACTTGTGACCATGGTAACCAAGGACACCCCTACCCACTGTCACTGGTAACCAAGGACACCTCTCCTGTGACCGTGGTTATCAGGGAGACGCATCTCTGACAGTCGGTGGTAACCAGGGAAACCCACCTGTGACATTCACAGTGCCCAGGGACACCGGCCTGTGACAGTCGGTGGTAACCAGGGAGACGCATCTCTGACAGTCGGTGGTAACCAGGGAAACCCACCTGTGACCATGGTAACCAAGGACACCCCTCTGTGACAATGGTACCCAGGGACAGCCCTCCTGTGACAGTCGGTGGTAACCAGGGAAACACACCTGTGACCATGGTAACCAAGGACACCCCTCCTGTGACAATGGTACGCAGGGACAGCCGTCCTGTGACAGTCGGTGGTAACCAGGGAAACCCACCTGTGACATTCACAGTGCCCAGGGACACCGGCCTGTGACAGTCGGTGGTAATCAGGGACACGCATCTCTGACAGTCGGTGGTAACCAGGGAAACCCACCTGTGACCATGGTAACCAAGGACACACCTACTGTGACAGTCACTGGTAACCACGGACACCTCTCCTGTGACCGTGGCTACCAGGGACACGCACATATGACAGTCGGTGGTAACCAGGGACACGCATCTCTGACAGTCAGTGGTAACCAGGGAAACCCACCTGTCGCCATGGTAACCAAGGACCCACCTACTGTGACAGTCACTGGTAACCACGGACACCTCTCCTGTGACCGTGGTTACCAGGGACACGCATATATGACAGTCGGTGGTAACCAGGGACACGCATCTCTGACAGTCAGTGGTAACCAGGGAAACCCACCTGCGACCATGGTAACCACGGACACCCTTCCTGTGACAGTCAGTGGTAACCAGGGACACACCTCCTGTGCCAGTGGTAACCAAGGACACCCCTCCTGTCACAATGGTACCAGGGACAGCCCTCCTGTGACAGTCGGTGGTAACCAGGGAAACCCACCTGTGACCATGGTAACCAAGGACACCCCTCCTGTGACAATGGTACCCCGGGACAGCCCTCCTGTGACAGTCGGTGGTAACCAGGGAAACCCACCTGTGACCACGGTAACCAAGGACACCCCTCCTGTGACAATGGTACCCAGGGACAGCCATCCTGTGACAGTTGGTGGTAACCAGGGAAACCCACCTGTGACATTCACAGTGCCCAGGGACACCGGCCTGTGACAGTCGGTGGTAACCAGGGACACGCATCTCTGACAGTCGGTGGTAACCAGGGAAACCCACCTGTGACCATGGTAACCAAGGACACACCTACTGTGACAGTCACTGGTAACCACGGACACCTCTCCTGTGACCGTGGCTACCACGGACACGCACATATGACAGTCGGTGGTAACCAGGGACACGCATCTCTGACAGTCGGTGGTAACAAGGGAAACCCACCTGTCGCCATGGTAACCAAGGACCCACCTACTGTGACAGTCACTGGTAACCACGGACACCTCTCCTGTGACCGTGGTTACCAGGGACACGCATATATGACAGTCGGTGGTAAACAGGGACACGCATCTATGACAGTCAGTGGTAACCAGGGAAACCCACCTGCGACCATGGTAACCAAGGACACCCTTCCTGTGACAGTCAGTGGTAACCAGGGACACACCTCCTGTGCCAGTGGTAACCAAGGACACCCCTCCTGTCACAATGGTACCAGGGACAGCCCTCCTGTGACAGTCGGTGGTAACCAGGGAAACCCACCTGTGACCATGGTAACCAAGGACACCCCTCTGTGACAATGGTACCCAGGGACAGCCCTCCTGTGACAGTCGGTGGTAACCAGGGAAACACACCTGTGACCATGTTAACCAAGGACACCCCTACCCACAGTCACTGGTAACCAAGGACACCTCTCCTGTGACCGTGGTTATCAGGGAGACGCATCTCTGACAGTCGGTGGTAACCAGGGAAACCCACCTGTGACATTCACAGTGCCCAGGGACACCGGCCTGTGACAGTCGGTGGTAACCAGGGAGACGCATCTCTGACAGTCGGTGGTAACCAGGGAAACCCACCTGTGACCATGGTAACCAAGGACACCCCTCTGTGACAATGGTACCCAGGGACAGCCCTCCTGTGACAGTCGGCGGTAACCAGGGAAACACACCTGTGACCATGGTAACCAAGGACACCCCTCCTGTGACAATGGTACCCAGGGACAGCCGTCCTGTGACAGTCGGTGGTAACCAGGGAAACCCACCTGTGACATTCACAGTGCCCAGGGACACCGGCCTGTGACAGTCGGTGGTAATCAGGGACACGCATCTCTGACAGTCGGTGGTAACCAGGGAAACCCACCTGTGACCATGGTAACCAAGGACACACCTACTGTGACAGTCACTGGTAACCACGGACACCTCTCCTGTGACCGTGGCTACCAGGGACACGCACATATGACAGTCGGTGGTAACCAGGGACACGCATCTCTGACAGTCAGTGGTAACCAGGGAAACCCACCTGCGACCATGTTAACCAAGGACACCCCTCCAGTGACAGTCAGTGGTAACCAGGGACACACCTCCTGTGCCAGTGGTAACCAAGGACACCCCTCCTGTGACAATGGTACCCAGGGACAGCCCTCCTGTGACAGTCGGTGGTAACCAGGGAAACACACCTGTGACCATGGTAACCAAGGACACCCCTACCCACTGTCACTGGTAACCAAGGACACCTCTCCTGTGACCGTGGTTATCAGGGAGACACATCTCTGACAGTCGGTGGTAACCAGGGAAACCCACCTGTGACATTCACAGTGCCCAGGGACACCGGCCTGTGACAGTCGGTGGTAACCAGGGACACGCATCTCTGACAGTCAGTGGTAACCAGGGAAACCCACCTGCGACCATGTTAAACAAGGACACCCCTCCTGTGACAGTCAGTGGTAACCAGGGACACACCTCCTGTGCCAGTGGTAACCAAGGACACCCCTCCTGTGACAACGGTACCCAGGGACAGCCCTCCTGTGACAGTCGGTGGTAACCAGGGAAAACCACCTGTGAACATGGTAACCAAGGACACCCCTACCCACAGTCACTGGTAACCAAGGACACCTCTCCTGTGACCGTGGTTACCAGGACACGCACATATGACAGTCGGTGGTAACCAGGGACACGCATTTCTGACAGTCAGTGGTAACCAGGGAAACCCACCTGCGACCATGGTAACCAAGGACACCCCTCCTGTGACAGTCAGTGGTAACCAGGGACACACCTCCTGTGCTAGTGGTAACCAAGCACACCCCTCCTGTCACAATGGTACCCAGGGACAGCCCTCCTGTGACAGTCAGTGGTAACCATGTACACTCACCTGTGACAGTTGGTGGTAACCAGGGAAACACACCTGTGACATTCACAGTGCCCAGGGACACCGGACTGGGACAGTCGGTGGTAACCAGGAAGACGCATCTCTGACAGTCGGTGGTAACCAGGGAAACCCACCTGTGACCATGGTAACCAAGGACACCCCTCTGTGACAATGGTACCCAGGGACAGCCCTCCTGTGACAGTCAGTGGTAACCAGGGAAACCCACCTGTGACCATGGTAACCAAGGACACCCCTCCTGTGACAATGGTACCCAGGGACAGCCCTCCTGTGACAGTCGGTGGTAATCAGGGAAAATCACCTGTGACATTCACAGTGCCCAGGGACACCAGCCTGTGACAGTCGGTGGTAACCAGGGACACGCATCTCTGACAGTCGGTGGTAACCAGGGAAACCCACCTGTGACCATGGTAACCAAGGACACACCTACTGTGCCAGTCACTGGTAACCACGGACACCTCTCCTGTGACTGTGGTTACCAGGGACACGCACATATGACAGTCGGTGGTAACCAGGGACACGCATCTCTGACAGTCAGTGGTAACCAGGGAAACCCACCTGTGAACAAGTTAACCAAGGACACCCCTACCCACAGTCACTGGTAACCAAGGACACCTCTCCTGTGACCGTGGTTACCAGGACACGCACATATGACAGTCGGTGGTAACCAGGGACACGCATCTCTGACAGTCAGTGGTAACCAGGGAAACCCACCTGCGACCATGGTAACCAAGGACACCCCTCCTGTGACAGTCAGTGGTAACCAGGGACACACCTCCTGTGCCAGTGGTAACCAAGGACACCCCTACCCACAGTCACTGGTAACCAAGGACACCTCTCCTGTGACCGTGGTTATCAGGGAGACGCATCTCTGACAGTCGGTGGTAACCAGGGAAAACCACCTGTGACATTCACAGTGCCCAGGGACACCAGCCTGTGACAGTCGGTGGTAACCAGGGAGACGCATCTCTGACAGTCGGTGGTAACCAGGGAAACCAACCTGTGACCATGGTAAGCAAGGATACCCCTCTGTGACAATGGTACCCACGGACAGCCCTCCTGTGACAGTCGGTGGTAACCAGGGAAACACACCTGTGACCATGGTAACCAAGGACACCCCTACCCACAGTCACTGGTAACCAAGGACACCTCTCCTGTGACCGTGGTTACCAGGGACACGCATCTCTAACAGTCGGTGGTAACCAGGGAAACCCACCTGTGACCACGGTAACCAAGGACACCCCTCCTGTGACAATAGTACCCAGGGACAGCCCTCCTGTGACAGTCAGTGGTAACCATGTACACTCAACTGTGACAGTCGGTGGTAACCAGGGAAACCCACCTGTGACATTCACAGTGCCCAGGGACACCTGCCTGTGACAGTCGGTGGTAACCAAGGACACGCATTTCTGACAGTCGGTGGTAACCAGGGAAACCCACCTGTGACCATGGTAACCAAGGACACCCCTCCTGTGACAATGGTATCCATGGACAGCCCTACTGTGACAGTCGGTGGTAACGAGGGAAACACACCTGTGACCATGGTAACCAAGGACACCCCTACCCACAGTCACTGGTAACCAAGGACACCTCTCCTGTGACCGTGGTTACCAGGGACACGCATCTCTAACAGTCGGTGGTAACCAGGGAAACCCACCTGTGACCACGGTAACCAAGGACACCCCTCCTGTGACAATAGTACCCAGGGACAGCCCTCCTGTGACAGTCGGTAGTAACCAGGGAAACCCACTTGTGACCATGGTAACCAAGGACACCCCTACCCACAGTCACTCGTAACCAAGGACACCTCTCCTGTGACCGTGGTTACCAGGACACGCACATATGACAGTCGGTGGTAACCAGGGACAGGCATTTCTGACAGTCAGTGGTAACCAGGGAAACCCACCTGCAACCATGGTAACCAAGGACACCCCTCCTGTGACAGTCAGTGGTAACCAGGCAAACACCTCCTGTGCCAGTGGTAACCAAGGACACCCCTCCTGTCACAATGGTACCCAGGGACAGCCCTCCTGTGACAGTCAGTGGTAACCATGTACACTCACCTGTGACAGTCGGTGGTAACCAGGGAAACCCACCTGTGACATTCACAGTGCCCAGGGACACCGGCCTGTGACAGTCGGTGGTAACCAGGGAGACGCATCTCTGACAGTCGGTGGTAACCAGGGAAACCCACCTGTGACCATGGTAACCAAGGACACCCCTCCTGTGACAATGGTACAAAGGGACAGCCCTCCTGTGACAGTCGGTGGTAACCAGGGAAAACCACCTGTGACCATGGTAACCAAGGACACCCCTACCCACAGTCACTGGTAAGCAAGGACACCTCTCCTGTGACTGTGGTTATCAGGGAGACGCATCTCTGACAGTCGGTGGTAACCAGGGAAACCCACCTGTGACCATGGTAACCAAGGACACCCCTCCTGTGACAATGGTACCCAGGGACAGCCCTCCTGTGACAGTCGGTGGTAACCAGGGAAACCCACCTGTGACCATGGTAACCAAGGACACCCCTCCTGTGACAATGGTACCCAGGGACAGCCATCCTGTGACAGTCGGTGGTAACCAGGGAAACCCACCTGTGACATTCACAGTGCCCAGGGACACCTGCCTGTGACAGTCGGTGGTAACCAGGGACACATATTTCTGACAGTCGGTGGTAACCAGGGAAACCCACCTGTGACCATGGTAACCAAGGACACCCCTCCTGTGACAATGGTATCCATGGACAGCCCTCCTGTGACAGTCGGTGGTAACAAGGGAAACACACCTGTGACCAGGGTAACCAAGGACACCCCTACCCACAGTCACTGGTAACCAAGGACACCTCTCCTGTGACCATGGTTACCAGGGACACGCATCTCTGACAGTCGGTGGTAACCAGGGAAACCCACCTGTGACCACGGTAACCAAGGACACCCCTCCTGTGACAATAGTACCCACAGACAGCCCTCCTGTGACAGTCGGTGGTAACCAGGGAAACCCACCTGTGACCATGGTAACCAAGGACACCCCAACCCACAGTCACTGGTAACCAAGGACACCTCTCCTGTGACTGTGGTTACCAGGACACGCACATATGACAGTCGGTGGTAACCAGGGAGAGGCATTTCAGACAGTCAGTGGTAACCAGGGAAACCCACCTGCAATCATGGTAACCAAGGACACCCCTCCTGTGACAGTCAGTGGTAACCAGCCAAACACCTCCTGTGCCAGTGGCAACCAAGGACACCCCTCCTGTCACAATGGTACCCAGGGACAGCCCTCCTGTGACAGTCAGTGGTAACCATGTACACTCACCTGTGACAGTCGGTGGTAACCAGGGAAACCCACCTGTGACATTCACAGTGCACAGGGACACCGGCCTGTGACAGTCGGTGGTAACCAGGGAGACGCATCTCTGACAGTCGGTGGTAACCAGGGAAACACACCTGTGACCATGGTAACCAAGGACACCCCTACCCACTGTCACTGGTAACCAAGGACACCTCTCCTGTGACCGTGGTTATCAGGGAGACGCATCTCTGACAGTCGGTGGTAACCAGGGAAACCCACCTGTGACATTCACAGTGCCCAGGGACACCGGCCTGTGACAGTCGGTGGTAACCAGGGAGACGCATCTCTGACAGTCGGTGGTAACCAGGGAAACCCACCTGTCGCCATGGTAACCAAGGACCCACCTACTGTGACAGTCACTGGTAACCACGGACACCTCTCCTGTGACCGTGGTTACCAGGGACACGCATATATGACAGTCGGTGGTAACCAGGGTCACGCATCTCTGACAGTCAGTGGTAACCAGGGAAACCCACCTGCGACCATGGTAACCAAGGACACCCTTCCTGTGACAGTCAGTGGTAACCAGGGACACACTTCCTGTGCCAGTGGTAACCAAGGACACCCCTCCTGTCACAATGGTACCAGGGACAGCCCTCCTGTGACAGTCGGTGGTAACCAGGGAAACCCACCTGTGACCATGGTAACCAAGGACACCCCTCCTGTGACAATGGTACCCCGGGACAGCCCTCCTGTGACAGTCGGTGGTAACCAGGGAAACCCACCTTTGACCATGGTAACCAAGGACACCCCTCCTGTGACAATGGTACCCAGGGACAACCATCCTGTGACAGTCGGTGGTAACCAGGGAAACCCACCTGTGACATTCACAGTGCCCAGGGACACCGGCCTGTGACAGTCGGTGGTAACCAGGGACACGCATCTCTGACAGTCGGTGGTAACCAGGGAAACCCACCTGTGACCATGGTAACCAAGGACACACCTACTGTGACAGTCACTGGTAACCACGGACACTTCTCCTGTGACCGTGGCTACCAGGGACACGCACATATGACAGTCGGTGGTAACCAGGGACATGCATCTCTGACAGTCAGTGGTAACCAGGGAAACCCACCTGTCGCCATGGTAACCAAGGACCCACCTACTGTGACAGTCACTGGTAACCACGGACACCTCTCCTGTGACCGTGGTTACCAGGGACACGCATATATGACAGTCGGTGGTAACCAGGGACACGCATCTCTGACAGTCAGTGGTAACCAGGGAAACCCACCTGCGACCATGGTAACCAAGGACACCCTTCCTGTGACAGTCAGTGGTAACCAGGGACACACCTCCTGTGCCAGTGGTAACCAAGGACACCCCTCCTGTCACAATGGTACCAGGGACAGCCCTCCTGTGACAGTCGGTGGTAACCAGGGAAACCCACCTGTGACCATGGTAACAAAGGACACCCCTCCTGTGACAATGGTACCCCGGGACAGCCCTCCTGTGACAGTCGGTGGTAACCAGGGAAACCCACCTGTGACCATGGTAACCAAGGACACCCCTCCTGTGACAATGGTACCCAGGGACAGCCATCCTGTGACAGTCGGTGGTAACCAGGGAAACCCACCTGTGACATTCACAGTGCCCAGGGACACCGGCCTGTGACAGTCGGTGGTAACCAGGGACACATATTTCTGACAGTCGGTGGTAACCAGGGAAACCCACCTGTGACCATGGTAACCAAGGACACCCCTCCTGTGACAATGGTATCCATGGACAGCCCTCCTGTGACAGTCGGTGGTAACAAGGGAAACCCACCTGTGACCATGGTAACCAAGGACACCCCTACCCACAGTCACTGGTAACCAAGGACACCTCTCCTGTGACCATGGTTACCAGGGACACGCATCTCTGACAGTCGGTGGTAACCAGGGAAACCCACCTGTGACCACGGTAACCAAGGACACCCCTCCTGTGACAATAGTACCCACAGACAGCCCTCCTGTGACAGTCGGTGGTAACCAGGGAAACCCACCTGTGACCATGGTAACCAAGGACACCCCAACCCACAGTCACTGGTAACCAAGGACACCTCTCCTGTGACTGTGGTTACCAGGACACGCACATATGACAGTCGGTGGTAACCAGGGAGAGGCATTTCAGACAGTCAGTGGTAACCAGGGAAACCCACCTGCAATCATGGTAACCAAGGACACCCCTCCTGTGACAGTCAGTGGTAACCAGCCAAACACCTCCTGTGCCAGTGGCAACCAAGGACACCCCTACTGTCACAATGGTACCCAGGGACAGCCCTCCTGTGACAGTCAGTGGTAACCAGGGAAACACACTTGTGACCATGGTAACCAAGGACACCCCTACCCACTGTCACTGGTAACCAAGGACACCTCTCCTGTGACCGTGGTTATCAGGGAGACGCATCTCTGACAGTCGGTGGTAACCAGGGAAACCCACCTGTGACATTCACAGTGCCCAGGGACACCGGCCTGTGACAGTCGGTGGTAACCAGGGAGACGCATCTCTGACAGTCGGTGGTAACCAGGGAAACACACCTGTGACCATGGTAACCAAGGACACCCCTACCCACAGTCACTGGTAACCAAGGACACCTCTCCTGTGACCGTGGTTACCAGGACACGCACATATGACAGTCGGTGGTAACCAGGGACACGCATTTCTGACAGTCGCTGGTAACCAGGGAAACCCACCTGTGACCATGGTAACCAAGGACACCCCTCTGTGACAATGGTACCCAGGGACAGCCCTCCTGTGACAGTCGGTGGTAACAAGGGAAACACACTTGTGACCATGGTAACCAAGGACACCCCTACCCACTGTCACTGGTAACCAAGGACACCTCTCCTGTGACCGTGGTTATCAGGGAGACGCATCTCTGACAGTCGGTGGTAACCAGGGAAACCCACCTGTGACATTCACAGTGCCCAGGGACACCGGCCTGTGACAGTCGGTGGTAACCAGGGAGACGCATCTCTGACAGTCGGTGGTAACCAGGGAAACCCACCTGTGACCATGGTAACCAAGGACACCCCTCTGTGACAATGGTACCCAGGGACAGCCCTCCTGTGACAGTCGGTGGTAACCAGGGAAACACACCTGTGACCATGGTAACCAAGGACACCCCTCCTGTGACAATGGTACCCAGGGACAGCCGTCCTGTGACAGTCGGTGGTAACCAGGGAAACCCACCTGTGACATTCACAGTGCCCAGGGACACCGGCCTGTGACAGTCGGTGGTAATCAGGGACACGCATCTCTGACAGTCGGTGGTAACCAGGGAAACCCACCTGTGACCATGGTAACCAAGGACACACCTACTGTGACAGTCACTGGTAACCACGGACACCTCTCCTGTGACCGTGGCTACCAGGGACACGCACATATGACAGTCGGTGGTAACCAGGGACACGCATCTCTGACAGTCAGTGGTAACCAGGGAAACCCACCTGTCGCCATGGTAACCAAGGACCCACCTACTGTGACAGTCACTGGTAACCACGGACACCTCTCCTGTGACCGTGGTTACCAGGGACACGCATATATGACAGTCGGTGGTAACCAGGGACACGCATCTCTGACAGTCAGTGGTAACCAGGGAAACCCACCTGCGACCATGGTAACCACGGACACCCTTCCTGTGACAGTCAGTGGTAACCAGGGACACACCTCCTGTGCCAGTGGTAACCAAGGACACCCCTCCTGTCACAATGGTACCAGGGACAGCCCTCCTGTGACAGTCGGTGGTAACCAGGGAAACCCACCTGTGACCATGGTAACCAAGGACACCCCTCCTGTGACAATGGTACCCCGGGACAGCCCTCCTGTGACAGTCGGTGGTAACCAGGGAAACCCACCTGTGACCATGGTAACCAAGGACACCCCTCCTGTGACAATGGTACCCAGGGACAGCCATCCTGTGACAGTTGGTGGTAACCAGGGAAACCCACCTGTGACATTCACAGTGCCCAGGGACACCGGCCTGTGACAGTCGGTGGTAACCAGGGACACGCATCTCTGACAGTCGGTGGTAACCAGGGAAACCCACCTGTGACCATGGTAACCAAGGACACACCTACTGTGACAGTCACTGGTAACCACGGACACCTCTCCTGTGACCGTGGCTACCACGGACACGCACATATGACAGTCGGTGGTAACCAGGGACACGCATCTCTGACAGTCGGTGGTAACAAGGGAAACCCACCTGTCGCCATGGTAACCAAGGACCCACCTACTGTGACAGTCACTGGTAACCACGGACACCTCTCCTGTGACCGTGGTTACCAGGGACACGCATATATGACAGTCGGTGGTAAACAGGGACACGCATCTATGACAGTCAGTGGTAACCAGGGAAACCCACCTGCGACCATGGTAACCAAGGACACCCTTCCTGTGACAGTCAGTGGTAACCAGGGACACACCTCCTGTGCCAGTGGTAACCAAGGACACCCCTCCTGTCACAATGGTACCAGGGACAGCCCTCCTGTGACAGTCGGTGGTAACCAGGGAAACCCACCTGTGACCATG
Organism: Rangifer tarandus platyrhynchus; assembly: GCA_949782905.1. Lineage (NCBI taxonomy): Eukaryota > Metazoa > Chordata > Mammalia > Artiodactyla > Cervidae > Rangifer > Rangifer tarandus. The sequence goes on from OX460344.1 coordinate 45,187,523, forward strand.
GTAACCAAGGACACCCCTCTGTGACAATGGTACCCAGGGACAGCCCTCCTGTGACAGTCGGTGGTAACCAGGGAAACACACCTGTGACCATGTTAACCAAGGACACCCCTACCCACAGTCACTGGTAACCAAGGACACCTCTCCTGTGACCGTGGTTATCAGGGAGACGCATCTCTGACAGTCGGTGGTAACCAGGGAAACCCACCTGTGACATTCACAGTGCCCAGGGACACCGGCCTGTGACAGTCGGTGGTAACCAGGGAGACGCATCTCTGACAGTCGGTGGTAACCAGGGAAACCCACCTGTGACCATGGTAACCAAGGACACCCCTCTGTGACAATGGTACCCAGGGACAGCCCTCCTGTGACAGTCGGCGGTAACCAGGGAAACACACCTGTGACCATGGTAACCAAGGACACCCCTCCTGTGACAATGGTACCCAGGGACAGCCGTCCTGTGACAGTCGGTGGTAACCAGGGAAACCCACCTGTGACATTCACAGTGCCCAGGGACACCGGCCTGTGACAGTCGGTGGTAATCAGGGACACGCATCTCTGACAGTCGGTGGTAACCAGGGAAACCCACCTGTGACCATGGTAACCAAGGACACACCTACTGTGACAGTCACTGGTAACCACGGACACCTCTCCTGTGACCGTGGCTACCAGGGACACGCACATATGACAGTCGGTGGTAACCAGGGACACGCATCTCTGACAGTCAGTGGTAACCAGGGAAACCCACCTGCGACCATGTTAACCAAGGACACCCCTCCAGTGACAGTCAGTGGTAACCAGGGACACACCTCCTGTGCCAGTGGTAACCAAGGACACCCCTCCTGTGACAATGGTACCCAGGGACAGCCCTCCTGTGACAGTCGGTGGTAACCAGGGAAACACACCTGTGACCATGGTAACCAAGGACACCCCTACCCACTGTCACTGGTAACCAAGGACACCTCTCCTGTGACCGTGGTTATCAGGGAGACACATCTCTGACAGTCGGTGGTAACCAGGGAAACCCACCTGTGACATTCACAGTGCCCAGGGACACCGGCCTGTGACAGTCGGTGGTAACCAGGGACACGCATCTCTGACAGTCAGTGGTAACCAGGGAAACCCACCTGCGACCATGTTAAACAAGGACACCCCTCCTGTGACAGTCAGTGGTAACCAGGGACACACCTCCTGTGCCAGTGGTAACCAAGGACACCCCTCCTGTGACAACGGTACCCAGGGACAGCCCTCCTGTGACAGTCGGTGGTAACCAGGGAAAACCACCTGTGAACATGGTAACCAAGGACACCCCTACCCACAGTCACTGGTAACCAAGGACACCTCTCCTGTGACCGTGGTTACCAGGACACGCACATATGACAGTCGGTGGTAACCAGGGACACGCATTTCTGACAGTCAGTGGTAACCAGGGAAACCCACCTGCGACCATGGTAACCAAGGACACCCCTCCTGTGACAGTCAGTGGTAACCAGGGACACACCTCCTGTGCTAGTGGTAACCAAGCACACCCCTCCTGTCACAATGGTACCCAGGGACAGCACTCCTGTGACAGTCAGTGGTAACCATGTACACTCACCTGTGACAGTTGGTGGTAACCAGGGAAACCCACCTGTGACATTCACAGTGCCCAGGGACACCGGCCTGTGACAGTCGGTGGTAACCAGGAAGACGCATCTCTGACAGTCGGTGGTAACCAGGGAAACCCACCTGTGACCATGGTAACCAAGGACACCCCTCTGTGACAATGGTACCCAGGGACAGCCCTCCTGTGACAGTCAGTGGTAACCAGGGAAACCCACCTGTGACCATGGTAACCAAGGACACCCCTCCTGTGACAATGGTACCCAGGGACAGCCCTCCTGTGACAGTCGGTGGTAATCAGGGAAAATCACCTGTGACATTCACAGTGCCCAGGGACACCAGCCTGTGACAGTCGGTGGTAACCAGGGACACGCATCTCTGACAGTCGGTGGTAACCAGGGAAACCCACCTGTGACCATGGTAACCAAGGACACACCTACTGTGCCAGTCACTGGTAACCACGGACACCTCTCCTGTGACTGTGGTTACCAGGGACACGCACATATGACAGTCGGTGGTAACCAGGGACACGCATCTCTGACAGTCAGTGGTAACCAGGGAAACCCACCTGTGAACAAGTTAACCAAGGACACCCCTACCCACAGTCACTGGTAACCAAGGACACCTCTCCTGTGACCGTGGTTACCAGGACACGCACATATGACAGTCGGTGGTAACCAGGGACACGCATCTCTGACAGTCAGTGGTAACCAGGGAAACCCACCTGCGACCATGGTAACCAAGGACACCCCTCCTGTGACAGTCAGTGGTAACCAGGGACACACCTCCTGTGCCAGTGGTAACCAAGGACACCCCTACCCACAGTCACTGGTAACCAAGGACACCTCTCATGTGACCGTGGTTATCAGGGAGACGCATCTCTGACAGTCGGTGGTAACCAGGGAAAACCACCTGTGACATTCACAGTGCCCAGGGACACCAGCCTGTGACAGTCGGTGGTAACCAGGGAGACGCATCTCTGACAGTCGGTGGTAACCAGGGAAACCAACCTGTGACCATGGTAAGCAAGGATACCCCTCTGTGACAATGGTACCCACGGACAGCCCTCCTGTGACAGTCGGTGGTAACCAGGGAAACACACCTGTGACCATGGTAACCAAGGACACCCCTACCCACTGTCACTGGTAACCAAGGACACCTCTCCTGTGACCGTGGTTATCAGGGAGACGCATCTCTGACAGTCGGTGGTAACCAGGGAAACCCACCTGTGACCATGGTAACCAAGGACACCACTCCTGTGACAATGGTACCCAGGGACAGCCCTCCTGTGACAGTCGGTGGTAACCAGGGAAACCCACCTGTGACCATGGTAACCAAGGACACCCCTCCTGTGACAATGGTACCCAGGGACAGCCATCCTGTGACAGTCGGTGGTAACCAGGGAAACCCACCTGTGACATTCACAGTGCCCAGGGACACCGGCCTGTGACAGTCGGTGGTAACCAGGGACACGCATCTCTGACAGTCGGTGGTAACCAGGGAAACCCACCTGTGACCATGGTAACCAAGGACACCCCTCTGTGACAATGGTACCCAGGGACAGCCCTCCTGTGACAGTCGGTGGTAACCAGGGAAACACACCTGTGACCATGGTAACCAAGGACACCCCTACCCACTGTCACTGGTAACCAAGGACACCTCTCCTGTGACCGTGGTTATCAGGGAGACGCATCTCTGACAGTCGGTGGTAACCAGGGCAACCCACCTGTGACATTCACAGTGCCCAGGGACACCGGCCTGTGACAGTCGGTGGTAACAAGGGAGACGCATCTCTGACAGTCGGTGGTAACCAGGGAAACCCACCTGTGACCATGGTAACCAAGGACACCCCTCTGTGACAATGGTACCCAGGGAGAGCCCTCCTGTGACAGTCGGTGGTAACCAGGGAAACACACCTGTGACCATGGTAACCAAGGACACCCCTACCCACTGTCACTGGTAACCAAGGACACCTCTCCTGTGACCGTGGTTATCAGGGAGACGCATCTCTGACAGTCGGTGATAACCAGGGAATCCCACCTGTGACCATGGTAACCAAGGACACCCCTCCTGTGACAATGGTACCCAGGGAGAGCCCTTCTGTGACAGTCGGTGGTAACCAGGGAAACCCACCTGTGACCATGGTAACCAAGGACACCCCTCCTGTGACAATGGTACCCAGGGACAGCCGTCCTGTGACAGTCGGTGGTAACCAGGGAAACCCACCTGTGACATTCACAGTGCCCAGGGACACCGGCCTGTGACAGTCGGTGGTAATCAGGGACACGCATCTCTGACAGTCGGTGGTAACCAGGGAAACCCACCTGTGACCATGGTAACCAAGGACACACCTACTGTGACAGTCACTGGTAACCACGGACACCTCTCCTGTGACCGCGGCTACCAGGGACACGCACATATGACAGTCGGTGGTAACCAGGGACACGCATCTCTGACAGTCAGTGGTAACCAGGGAAACCCACCTGCGACCATGGTAACCAAGGACACCCCTCCTGTGACAGTCAGTGGTAACCAGGGACACACCTCCTGTGCCAGTGGTAACCAAGGACACCCCTCCTGTGACAATGGTACCCAGGGACAGCCCTCCTGTGACAGTCGGTGGTAACCAGGGAAACCCACCTGTGACATTCACAGTGCCCAGGGACACCGGCCTGTGACAGTCGGTGGTAACAAGGGAGACGCATCTCTGACAGTCGGTGGTAACCAGGGAAACCCACCTGTGACCATGGTAACTAAGGACACCCCTCTGTGACAATGGTACCCAGGGACAGCCCTCCTGTGACAGTCGGTGGTAACCAGGGAAACACACCTGTGACCATGGTAACCAAGGACACCCCTCCTGTGACAATGGTACCCAGGGACAGCCGTCCTGTGACAGTCGGTGGTAACCAGGGAAACCCACCTGTGACATTCACAGTGCCCAGGGACACCGGCCTGTGACAGTCGGTGGTAATCAGGGACACGCCTCTCTGACAGTCGGTGGTAACCAGGGAAACCCACCTGTGACCATGGTAACCAAGGACACACCTACTGTGACAGTCACTGGTAACCACGGACACCTCTCCTGTGACCGTGGCTACCAGGGACACGCACATATGACAGTCGGTGGTAACCAGGGACACGCATCTCTGACAGTCAGTGGTAACCAGGGAAACCCACCTGTCGCCATGGTAACCAAGGACCCACCTACTGTGACAGTCACTGGTAACCACGGACACCTCTCCTGTGACCGTGGTTACCAGGGACACGCATATATGACAGTCGGTGGTAACCAGGGACACGCATCTCTGACAGTCAGTGGTAACCAGGGAAACCCACCTGCGACCATGGTAACCAAGGACACCCTTCCTGTGACAGTCAGTGGTAACCAGGGACACACCTCCTGTGCCAGTGGTAACCAAGGACACCCCTCCTGTCACAATGGTACCAGGGACAGCCCTCCTGTGACCATGGTAACCAAGGACACCCCTCCTGTGACAATGGTACCCCGGGACAGCCCTCCTGTGACAGTCGGTGGTAACCAGGGAAACCCACCTGTGACCATGGTAACCAATGACACCCCTCCTGTGACAATGGTACCCAGGGACAGCCATCCTGTGACAGTCGGTGGTAACCAGGGAAACCCACCTGTGACATTCACAGTGCCCAGGGACACCGGCCTGTGACAGTCGGTGGTAACCAGGGAGACGCATCTCTGACAGTCGGTGGTAACCAGGGAAACCAACCTGTGACCATGGTAACCAAGGACACCCCTCAGTGACAATGGTACCCAGGGACAGCCCTCCTGTGACAGTCGGTGGTAACCAGGGAAACACACCTGTGACCATGGTAACCAAGGACACCCCTACCCACTGTCACTGGTAACCAAGGACACCTCTCCTGTGACCGTGGTTACCAGGGACACGCATATATGACAGTCGGTGGTAACCAGGGACAGGCATTTCTGACAGTCAGTGGTAACCAGGGAAACCCACCTGTGACCATGGTAACCAAGGACACCCCTCCTGTGACAATGGTACCCCGGGACAGCCCTCCTGTGACAGTCGGTGGTAACCAGGGAAACCCACCTGTGACCATGGTAACCAATGACACCCCTCCTGTGACAATGGTACCCAGGGACAGCCATCCTGTGACAGTCGGTGGTAACCAGGGAAACCCACCTGTGACATTCACAGTGCCCAGGGACACCGGCCTGTGACAGTCGGTGGTAACCAGGGAGACGCATCTCTGACAGTCGGTGGTAACCAGGGAAACCAACCTGTGACCATGGTAACCAAGGACACCCCTCAGTGACAATGGTACCCAGGGACAGCCCTTCTGTGACAGTCGGTGGTAACCAGGGAAACACACCTGTGACCATGGTAACCAAGGACACCCCTACCCACTGTCACTGGTAACCAAGGACACCTCTCCTGTGACCGTGGTTACCAGGGACACGCATATATGACAGTCGGTGGTAACCAGGGACAGGCATTTCTGACAGTCAGTGGTAACCAGGGAAACCCACCTGCAATCATGGTAACCAAGGACACCCCTCCTGTGACAGTCAGTGGTAACCAGGCAAACACCTCCTGTGCCAGTGGCAACCAAGGACACCCCTCCTGTGACAATGGTACCCAGGGACAGCCGTCCTGTGACAGTCGGTGGTAACCAGGGAAACCCACCTGTGACATTCACAGTGCCCAGGGACACCGGCCTGTGACAGTCGGTGGTAATCAGGGACACGCATCTCTGACAGTCGGTGGTAACCAGGGAAACCCACCTGTGACCATGGTAACCAAGGACACACCTACTGTGACAGTCACTGGTAACCACGGACACCTCTCCTGTGACCGTGGCTACCAGGGACACGCACATATGACAGTCGGTGGTAACCAGGGACACGCATCTCTGACAGTCAGTGGTAACCAGGGAAACCCACCTGCGACCATGTTAACCAAGGACACCCCTCCGGTGACAGTCAGTGGTAACCAGGGACACACCTCCTGTGCCAGTGGTAACCAAGGACACCCCTCCTGTGACAATGGTACCCAGGGACAGCCCTCCTGTGACAGTCGGTGGTAACCAGGGAAACCCACCTGTGACCATGGTAACCAAGGACACCCCTACCCACAGTCACTGGTAACCAAGGACACCTCTCCTGTGACTGTGGTTACCAGGACACGCACATATGACAGTCGGTGGTAACCAGGGACAGGCATTTCTGACAGTCAGTGGTAACCAGGGAAACCCACCTGCAATCATGGTAACCAAGGACACCCCTCCTGTGACAGTCAGTGGTAACCAGGCAAACACCTCCTGTGCCAGTGGCAACCAAGGAAACCCCTCCTGTCACAATGGTACCCAGGGACAGCCCTCCTGTGACAGTCAGTGGTAACCATGTACACTCACCTGTGACAGTCGGTGGTAACCAGGGAAACCCACCTGTGACATTCACAGTGCCCAGGGACACCGGCCTGTGACAGTCGGTGGTAACCAGGGAGACGCATCTCTGACAGTCGGTGGTAACCAGGGAAACACACCTGTGACCATGGTAACCAAGGACACCCCTACCCACAGTCACTGGTAACCAAGGACACCTCTCCTGTGACCGTGGTTACCAGGACACGCACATATGACAGTCGGTGGTAACCAGGGACACGCATCTCTGACAGTCAGTGATAACCAGGGAAACCCACCTGCGACCATGGTACCCAAGGACACCCCTCCTGTGACAGTCAGTGGTAACCAGGGACACACCTTCTGTGCCAGTGGTAACCAAGGACACCCCTCCTGTCACAATGGTACCCAGGGACAGCCCTCCTGTGACAGTCAGTGGTAACCATGTACACTCACCTGTGACAGTCGGTGGTAACCAGGGAAACCCACTTGTGACATTCCCATTTCCCAGGGACACCGGCCTGTGACAGTCGGTGGTAACCAGGGACACGCATCTCTGACAGTCGGTGGTAACCAGGGAAACCCACCTGTCGCCATGTTAACCAAGGACCCACCTACTGTGACAGTCACTGGTAACCACGGACACCTCTCCTGTGACCGTGGTTACCAGGGACACGCATATATGACAGTCGGTGGTAACCAGGGACACGCATCTCTGACAGTCAGTGGTAACCAGGGAAACCCACCTGCGACCATGGTAACCAAGGACACCCCTCCTGTGACACTCAGTGGTAACCAGGGACACACCTCCTGTGCCAGTGGTAACCAAGGACACCCCTCCTGTGACAATGGTACCCAGGGACAGCCCTCCTGTGACAGTCGGTGGTAATCAGAGAAACTCACCTGTGACATTCACAGTGCCCAGGGACACCGGCCTGTGACAGTCGGTGGTAACCAGGGACACGCATTTCTGACAGTCGGTGGTAACCAGGGAAACACAACTGTGACCATGGTAACCAAGGACACACCTACTGTGCCAGTCACTGGTAACCATGGACACCTCTCCTGTGACCGTGGTTACCAGGGACACGCACATATGACAGTCAGTGTTAACCAGGGACACGCATCTCTGACAGTCGGTGGGAACCAGGGAAACCCACCTGTGACATTCACAGTGCCCAGGGACACCGGCCTGTGACAGTCGGTGGTAACCAGGGACACGCATCTCTGACAGTCAGTGGTAACCAGGGAAACCCACCTGCGACCATGTTAAACAAGGACACCCCTCCTGTGACAGTCAGTGGTAACCAGGGACACACCTCCTGTGCCAGTGGTAACCAAGGACACCCCTCCTGTGACAACGGTACCCAGGGACAGCCCTCCTGTGACAGTCGGTGGTAACCAGGGAAAACCACCTGTGAACATGGTAACCAAGGACACCCCTACCCACAGTCACTGGTAACCAAGGACACCTCTCCTGTGACCGTGGTTACCAGGACACGCACATATGACAGTCGGTGGTAACCAGGGACACGCATTTCTGACAGTCAGTGGTAACCATGGAAACCCACCTGCGACCATGGTAACCAAGGACACCCCTCCTGTGACAGTCAGTGGTAACCAGGGACACACCTCCTGTGCTAGTGGTAACCAAGCACACCCCTCCTGTCACAATGGTACCCAGGGACAGCCCTCCTGTGACAGTCAGTGGTAACCATGTACACTCACCTGTGACAGTTGGTGGTAACCAGGGAAACACACCTGTGACATTCACAGTGCCCAGGGACACCGGACTGGGACAGTCGGCGGTAACCAGGAAGACGCATCTCTGACAGTCGGTGGTAACCAGGGAAACCCACCTGTGACCATGGTAACCAAGGACACCCCTCTGTGACAATGGTACCCAGGGACAGCCCTCCTGTGACAGTCAGTGGTAACCAGGGAAACCCACCTGTGACCATGGTAACCAAGGACACCCCTCCTGTGACAATGGTACCCAGGGACAGCCCTCCTGTGACAGTCGGTGGTAATCAGGGAAACTCACCTGTGACATTCACAGTGCCCAGGGACACCGGCCTGTGACAGTCGGTGGTAACCAGGGACACGCAACTCTGACAGTCGGTGGTAACCAGGGAAACCCACCTGTGACCATGGTAACCAAGGACACACCTACTGTGCCAGTCACTGGTAACCACGGACACCTCTCCTGTGACTGTGGTTACCAGGGACACGCACATATGACAGTCGGTGGTAACCAGGGACACGCATCTCTGACAGTCAGTGGTAACCAGGGAAACCCACCTGTGAACAAGTTAACCAAGGACACCCCTACCCACAGTCACTGGTAACCAAGGACACCTCTCCTGTGACCGTGGTTACCAGGACACGCACATATGACAGTCGGTGGTAACCAGGGACACGCATCTCTGACAGTCAGTGGTAACCAGGGAAACCCACCTGCGACCATGGTAACCAAGGACACCCCTCCTGTGACAGTCAGTGGTAACCAGGGACACACCTCCTGTGCCAGTGGTAACCAAGGACACCCCTACCCACAGTCACTGGTAACCAAGGACACCTCTCCTGTGACCGTGGTTATCCGGGAGACGCATCTCTGACAGTCGGTGGTAACCAGGGAAAACCACCTGTGACATTCACAGTGCCCAGGGACACCGGCCTGTGACAGTCGGTGGTAACCAGGGAGACGCATCTCTGACAGTCGGTGGTAACCAGGGAAACCAACCTGTGACCATGGTAACCAAGGACACCCCTCTGTGACAATGGTACCCACGGACAGCCCTCCTGTGACAGTCGGTGGTAACCAGGGAAACACACCTGTGACCATGGTAACCAAGGACACCCCTACCCACTGTCACTGGTAACCAAGGACACCTCTCCTGTGACCGTGGTTATCAGGGAGACGCATCTCTGACAGTCGGTGGTAACCAGGGAAACCCACCTGTGACCATGGTAACAAAGGACACCCCTCCTGTGACAATGGTACCCAGGGACAGCCCTCCTGTGACAGTCGGTGGTAACCAGGGAAACCCACCTGTGACCATGGTAACCAAGGACACCCCTCCTGTGACAATGGTACCCAGGGACAGCCATCCTGTGACAGTCGGTGGTAACCAGGGAAACCCACCTGTGACATTCACAGTGCCCAGGGACACCGGCCTGTGACAGTCGGTGGTAACCAGGGACACGCATCTCTGACAGTTGGTGGTAACCAGGGAAACCCACCTGTGACCATGGTAACCAAGGACACCCCTCTGTGACAATGGTACCCAGGGACAGCCCTCCTGTGACAGTCGGTGGTAACCAGGGAAACACACCTGTGACCATGGTAACAAAGGACACCCCTACCCACTGTCACTGGTAACCAAGGACACCTCTCCTGTGACCGTGGTTATCAGGGAGACGCATCTCTGACAGTCGGTGGTAACCAGGGCAACCCACCTGTGACATTCACAGTGCCCAGGGACACCGGCCTGTGACAGTCGGTGGTAACAAGGGAGACGCATCTCTGACAGTCGGTGGTAACCAGGGAAACCCACCTGTGACCATGGTAACCAAGGACACCCCTCTGTGACAATGGTACCCAGGGAGAGCCCTCCTGTGACAGTCGGTGGTAACCAGGGAAACACACCTGTGACCATGGTAAACAAGGACACCCCTACCCACTGTCACTGGTAACCAAGGACACCTCTCCTGTGACCGTGGTTATCAGGGAGACGCATCTCTGACAGTCGGTGATAACCAGGGAATCCCACCTGTGACCATGGTAACCAAGGACACCCCTCCTGTGACAATGGTACCCAGGTAGAGCCCTCCTGTGACAGTCGGTGGTAACCAGGGAAACCCACCTGTGACCATGGTAACCAAGGACACCCCTCCTGTGACAATGGTACCCAGGGACAGCCGTCCTGTGACAGTCGGTGGTAACCAGGGAAACCCACCTGTGACATTCACAGTGCCCAGGGACAACGGCCTGTGACAGTCGGTGGTAATCAGGGACACGCATCTCTGACAGTCGGTGGTAACCAGGGAAACCCACCTGTGACCATGGTAACCAAGGACACACCTACTGTGACAGTCACTGGTAACCACGGACACCTCTCCTGTGACCGTGGCTACCAGGGACACGCACATATGACAGTCGGTGGTAACCAGGGACACGCATCTCTGACAGTCAGTGGTAACCAGGGAAACCCACCTGCGACCATGTTAACCAAGGACACCCCTCCGGTGACAGTCAGTGGTAACCAGGGACACACCTCCTGTGCCAGTGGTAACCAAGGACACCCCTCCTGTGACAATGGTACCCAGGGACAGCCCTCCTGTGACAGTCGGTGGTAACCAGGGAAACCCACCTGTGACCATGGTAACCAAGGACACCCCTACCCACAGTCACTGGTAACCAAGGACACCTCTCCTGTGACCGTGGTTACCAGGACACGCACATATGACAGTCGGTGGTAACCAGGGACACGCATCTCTGACAGTCATTGGTAACCAGGGAAACCCACCTGCGACCATGGTAACCAAGGACACCCCTCCTGTGACAGTCAGTGGTAACCAGGGACACATCTCCTGTGCCAGTGGTAACCAAGGACACCCCTCCTGTGACAATGGTACCCAGGGACAGCCCTCCTGTGACAGTCGGTGGTAACCAGGGAAAACCACCTGTGACCATGGTAACCAAGGACACCCCTACCCACAGTCACTGGTAAGCAAGGACACCTCTCCTGTGACCGTGGTTATCAGGGAGACGCATCTCTGACAGTCGGTGGTAACCAGGGAAACCCACCTGTGACCATGGTAACCAAGGACACCCCTCCTTTGACAATGGTACCCAGGGACAGCCCTCCTGTGACAGTCGGTGGTAACCAGGGAAACCCACCTGTGACCATGGTAACCAAGGACACCCCTCCTGTGACAATGGTACCCAGGGACAGCCATCCTGTGACAGTCGGTGGTAACCAGGGAAACCCACCTGTGACATTCACAGTGCCCAGGGACACCTGCCTGTGACAGTCGGTGGTAACCAGGGACACATATTTCTGACAGTCGGTGGTAAGCAGGGAAACCCACCTGTGACCATGGTAACCAAGGACACCCCTCCTGTGACAATGGTATCCATGGACAGCCCTCCTGTGACAGTCGGTGGTAACAAGGGAAACCCACCTGTGACCATGGTAACCAAGGACACCCCTACCCACAGTCACTGGTAACCAAGGACACCTCTCCTGTGACCATGGTTACCAGGGACACGCATCTCTGACAGTCGGTGGTAACCAGGGAAACACACCTGTGACCACGGTAACCAAGGACACCCCTCCTGTGACAATAGTACCCACGGACAGCCCTCCTGTGACAGTCGGTGGTAACCAGGGAAACCCACCTGTGACCATGGTAACCAAGGACACCCGTCCTGTGACAATGGTACCAAGGGACAGCCCTCCTGTGACAGTCGGTGGTAACCAGGGAAACCCACCTGTGACCATGGTAACCAAGGACACCCCTCCTGTGACAATGGAACCCAGGGACAGCCGTCCTGTGACAGTCGGTGGTAAACAGGGAGACGCATCTCTGACAGTCGGTGGTAACCAGGGAAACCCACCTGTGACCATGGTAACCAAGGACACCCCTCTGTGACAATGGTACCCAGGGACAGCCCTCCTGTGACAGTCGGTGGTAACCAGGGAAACACACCTGTGACCATGGTAACCAAGGACACCCCTACCCACAGTCACTGGTAACCAAGGACACCTCTCCTGTGACCGTGGTTATCAGGGAGACGCATCTCTGACAGTCGGTGGTAACCAGGGAAACCCACCTGTGACATTCACAGTGCCCAGGGACACCGGCCTGTGACAGTCGGTGGTAACCAGGGACACGCATCTCTGACAGTCAGTGGTAACCAGGGAAACCCACCTGCGACCATGTTAAACAAGGACACCCCTCCTGTGACAGTCAGTGGTAACCAGGGACACACCTCCTGTGCCAGTGGTAACCAAGGACACCCCTACCCACAGTCACTGGTAACCAAGGACACCTCTCCTGTGACCGTGGTTATCAGGGAGACGCATCTCTGACAGTCGGTGGTAACCAGGGAAAACCACCTGTGACATTCACAGTGCCCAGGGACACCGGCCTGTGACAGTCGGTGGTAACCAGGGAGACGCATCTCTGACAGTCAGTGGTAACCAGGGAAACCAACCTGTGACCATGGTAACCAAGGACACCCCTCTGTGACAATGGTACCCACGGACAGCCCTCCTGTGACAGTCGGTGGTAACCAGGGAAACACACCTGTGACCATGGTAACCAAGGACACCCCTACCCACTGTCACTGGTAACCAAGGACACCTCTCCTGTGACCGTGGTTATCAGGGAGACGCATCTCTGACAGTCGTTGGTAACCAGGGAAACCCACCTGTGACCATGGTAACCAAGGACACCCCTCCTGTGACAATGGTACCCAGGGACAGCCCTCCTGTGACAGTCGGTGGTAACCAGGGAAACCCACCTGTGACCATGGTAACCAAGGACACCCCTCCTGTGACAATGGTACCCAGGGACAGCCATCCTGTGACAGTCGGTGGTAACCAGGGAAACCCACCTGTGACATTCACAGTGCCCAGGGACACCGGCCTGTGACAGTCGGTGGTAACCAGGGACACGCATCTCTGACAGTCGGTGGTAACCAGGGAAACCCACCTGTGACCATGGTAACCAAGGATACCCCTCTGTGACAATGGTACCCAGGGACAGCCCTCCTGTGACAGTCGGTGGTAACCAGGGAAACACACCTGTGACCATGGTAACCAAGGACACCCCTACCCACTGTCACTGGTAACCAAGGACACCTCTCCTGTGACCGTGGTTATCAGGGAGACGCATCTCTGACAGTCGGTGGTAACCAGGGCAACCCACCTGTGACATTCACAGTGCCCAGGGACACCGGCCTGTGACAGTCGGTGGTAACCAGGGAGACGCATTTCTGACAGTCGGTGGTAACCAGGGAAACCCACCTGTGACCATGGTAACCAAGGACACCCCTCTGTGACAATGGTACCCAGGGACAGCCCTCCTGTGACAGTCGGTGGTAACCAGGGAAACACACCTGTGACCATGGTAACCAAGGACACCCTTACCCACTGTCACTGGTAACCAAGGACACCTCTCCTGTGACCGTGGTTATCAGGGAGACGCATCTCTGACAGTCGGTGATAACCAGGGAATCCCACCTGTGACCATGTTAACCAAGGACACCCCTCCTGTGACAATGGTACCCAGGGAGAGCCCTCCTGTGACAGTCGGTGGTAACCAGGGAAACCCACCTGTGACCATGGTAACCAAGGACACCCCTCCTGTGACAATGGTACCCAGGGACAGCCGTCCTGTGACAGTCGGTGGTAACCAGGGAAACCCACCTGTGACATTCACAGTGCCCAGGGACACCGGCCTGTGACAGTCGGTGGTAATCAGGGACACGCATCTCTGACAGTCGGTGGTAACCAGGGAAACCCACCTGTGACCATGGTAACCAAGGACACACCTACTGTGACAGTCACTGGTAACCACGGACACCTCTCCTGTGACCGTGGCTACCAGGGACACGCACATATGACAGTCGGTGGTAACCAGGGACACGCATCTCTGACAGTCAGTGGTAACCAGGGAAACCCACCTGCGACCATGGTAACCAAGGACACCCCTCCTGTGACAGTCAGTGGTAACCAGGGACACACCTCCTGTGCCAGTGGTAACCAAGGACACCCCTACCCACATTCACTGGTAACCAAGGACACCTCTCCTGTGACCGTGGTTATCAGGGAGACGCATCTCTGACAGTCGGTGGTAACCAGGGCAACCCACCTGTGACATTCACAGTGCCCAGGGACACCGGCCTGTGACAGTCGGTGGTAACCAGGGAGACGCATCTCTGACAGTCGGTGGTAACCAGGGAAACCCACCTGTGACCATGGTAACCAAGGACACCCCTCTGTGACAATGGTACCCAGGGACAGCCCTCCTGTGACAGTCGGTGGTAACCAGGGAAACACACCTGTGACCATGGTAACCAAGGACACCCCTACCCACTGTCACTGGTAACCAAGGACACTTCTCCTGTGACCGTGGTTATCAGGGAGACGCATCTCTGACAGTCGGTGATAACCAGGGAATCCCACCTGTGACCATGGTAACCAAGGACACCCCTCCTGTGACAATGGTACCCAGGGAGAGCCCTCCTGTGACAGTCGGTGGTAACCAGGGAAACCCACCTGTGACCATGGTAACCAAGGACACCCCTCCTGTGACAATGGTACCCAGGGACAGCCGTCCTGTGACAGTCGGTGGTAACCAGGGAAACCCACCTGTGACATTCACAGTGCCCAGGGACACCGGCCTGTGACAGTCGGTGGTAATCAGGGACACGCATCTCTGACAATCGGTGGTAACCAGGGAAACCCACCTGTGACCATGGTAACCAAGGACACACCTACTGTGACAGTCACTGGTAACCACGGACACCTCTCCTGTGACCGTGGCTACCAGGGACACGCACATATGACAGTCGGTGGTAACCAGGGACACGCATCTCTGACAGTCAGTGGTAACCAGGGAAACCCACCTGCGACCATGGTAACCAAGGACACCCCTCCTGTGAGAGTCAGTGGTAACCAGGGACACACCTCCTGTGCCAGTGGTAACCAAGGACACCCCTACCCACATTCACTGGTAACCAAGGACACCTCTCCTGTGAAAGTGGTTATCAGGGAGACGCATCTCTGACAGTCGGTGGTAACCAGGGAAACCCACCTGTGACATTCACAGTGCCCAGGGACACCGGCCTGTGACAGTCGGTGGTAACCAGGGAAACCCACCTGTGACCATGGTAACCAAGGACACCCCTCTGTGACAATGGTACCCAGGGACAGCCCTCCTGTGACAGTCGGTGGTAACCAGGGAAACACACCTGTGACCATGGTAACCAAGGACACCCCTACCCACTGTCACTGGTAACCAAGGACACCTCTCCTGTGACCGTGGTTATCAGGGAGACGCATCTCTGACAGTCGGTGGTAACCAGGGAAACCCACCTGTGACCATGGTAACCAAGGACACCCCTCCTGTGACAATGGTACCCAGGGACAGCCCTCCTGTGACAGTCGGTGGTAACCAGGGAAACCCACCTGTGACCATGGTAACCAAGGACACCCCTCCTGTGACAATGGTACCCAGGGACAGCCATCCTGTGACAGTCGGTGGTAACCAGGGAAACCCACCTGTGACATTCACAGTGCCCAGGGACACCGGCCTGTGACAGTCGGTGGTAACCAGGGACACGCATCTCTGACAGTCGGTGGTAACCAGGGAAACCCACCTGTGACCATGGTAACCAAGGACACACCTACTGTGACAGTCACTGGTAACCACGGACACCTCTCCTGTGACCGTGGCTACCACGGACACGCACATATGACAGTCGGTGGTAACCA
This sequence comes from Rangifer tarandus platyrhynchus, assembly GCA_949782905.1. Taxonomy (NCBI): domain Eukaryota; kingdom Metazoa; phylum Chordata; class Mammalia; order Artiodactyla; family Cervidae; genus Rangifer; species Rangifer tarandus. Next base: position 45,204,031 of record OX460344.1, read on the forward strand.
GGGACACGCATCTCTGACAGTCGGTGGTAACAAGGGAAACCCACCTGTCGCCATGGTAACCAAGGACCCACCTACTGTGACAGTCACTGGTAACCACGGACACCTCTCCTGTGACCGTGGTTACCAGGGACACGCATATATGACAGTCGGTGGTAAACAGGGACACGCATCTATGACAGTCAGTGGTAACCAGGGAAACCCACCTGCGACCATGGTAACCAAGGACACCCTTCCTGTGACAGTCAGTGGTAACCAGGGACACACCTCCTGTGCCAGTGGTAACCATGGACACCCCTCCTGTCACAATGGTACCAGGGACAGCCCTCCTGTGACAGTCGGTGGTAACCAGGGAAATCCACCTGTGACCATGGTAACCAAGGACACCCCTCCTGTGACAATGGTACCCAGGGACAGCCCTCCTGTGACAGTCGGTGGTAACCAGGGAAACACACCTGTGACCATGGTAACCAAGGACACCCCTACCCACAGTCACTGGTAACCAAGGACACCTCTCCTGTGACCGTGGTTATCAGGGAGACGCATCTCTGACAGTCGGTGGTAACCAGGGAAACCCACCTGTGACATTCACAGTGCCCAGGGACACCGGCCTGTGACAGTCGGTGGTAAACAGGGAGACGAATCTCTGACAGTCGGTGGTAACCAGGGAAACCCACCTGTGACCATGGTAACCAAGGACACCCCTCTGTGACAACGGTACCCAGGGACAGCCCTCCTGTGACAGTCGGTGGTAACCAGGGAAACACACCTGTGACCATGGTAACCAAGGACACCCCTACCCACTGTCACTGGTAACCAAGGACACCTCTCCTGTGACCATGGTTATCAGGGAGACGCATCTCTGACATTCGGTGGTAACCAGGGAAACCCACCTGTGACCATGGTAACCAAGGACACCCGTCCTGTGACAATGGTACCAAGGGACAGCCCTCCTGTGACAGTCGGTGGTAACCAGGGAAACCCACCTGTGACCATGGTAACCAAGGACACCCCTCCTGTGACAATGGAACCCAGGGACAGCCGTCCTGTGACAGTCGGTGGTAACCAGGGAGACGCATCTCTGACAGTCGGTGGTAACCAGGGAAACCCACCTGTGACCATGGTAACCAAGGACACCCCTCTGTGACAATGGTACCCAGGGACAGCCCTCCTGTGACAGTCGGTGGTAACCAGGGAAACACACCTGTGACCATGGTAACCAAGGACACCCCTACCCACAGTCACTGGTAACCAAGGACACCTCTCCTGTGACCGTGGTTATCAGGGAGACGCATCTCTGACAGTCGGTGGTAACCAGGGAAACCCACCTGTGACATTCACAGTGCCCAGGGACACCGGCCTGTGACAGTCGGTGGTAACCAGGGACACGCATCTCTGACAGTCAGTGGTAACCAGGGAAACCCACCTGCGACCATGTTAAACAAGGACACCCCTCCTGTGACAGTCAGTGGTAACCAGGGACACACCTCCTGTGCCAGTGGTAACCAAGGACACCCCTCCTGTGACAACGGTACCCAGGGACAGCCCTCCTGTGACAGTCGGTGGTAACCAGGGAAAACCACCTGTGAACATGGTAACCAAGGACACCCCTACCCACAGTCACTGGTAAACAAGGACACCTCTCCTGTGACCGTGGTTACCAGGACACGCACATATGACAGTCGGTGGTAACCAGGGACACGCATTTCTGACAGTCAGTGGTAACCAGGGAAACCCACCTGCGACCATGGTAACCAAGGACACCCCTCCTGTGACAGTCAGTGGTAACCAGGGACACACCTCCTGTGCTAGTGGTAACCAAGCACACCCCTCCTGTCACAATGGTACCCAGGGACAGCCCTCCTGTGACAGTCAGTGGTAACCATGTACACTCACCTGTGACAGTTGGTGGTAACCAGGGAAACCCACCTGTGACATTCACAGTGCCCAGGGACACCGGACTGGGACAGTCGGTGGTAACCAGGAAGACTCATCTCTGACAGTCGGTGGTAACCAGGGAAACCCACCTGTGACCATGGTAACCAAGGACACCCCTCTGTGACAATGGTACCCAGGGACAGCCCTCCTGTGACAGTCAGTGGTAACCAGGGAAACCCACCTGTGACCATGGTAACCAAGGACACCCCTCCTGTGACAATGGTACCCAGGGACAGGCCTCCTGTGACAGTCGGTGGTAATCAGGGAAACTCACCTTTGACATTCACAGTGCCCAGGGACACAGGCCTGTGACAGTCGGTGGTAACCAGGGACACGCATCTCTGACAGTCGGTGGTAACCAGGGAAACCCAACTGTGACCATGGTAACCAAGGACACACCTACTGTGCCAGTCACTGGTAACCACGGACACCTCTCCTGTGACTGTGGTTACCAGGGACACGCACATATGACAGTCGGTGGTAACCAGGGACACGCATCTCTGACAGTCAGTGGTAACCAGGGAAACCCACCTGTGAACAAGTTAACCAAGGACACCCCTACCCACAGTCACTGGTAACCAAGGACACCTCTCCTGTGACCGTGGTTACCACGACACGCACATATGACAGTCGGTGGTAACCAGGGACACGCATCTCTGACAGTCGGTGGTAACCAGGGAAACCCACCTGTGACATTCACAGTGCCCAGGGACACCGGCCTGTGACAGTCGGTGGTAACCAGGGAGACGCATCTCTGACAGTCGGTGGTAACCAGGGAAACCAACCTGTGACCATGGTAACCAAGGACACCCCTCAGTGACAATGGTACCCAGGGACAGCCCTCCTGTGACAGTCGGTGGTAACCAGGGAAACACACCTGTGACCATGGTAACCAAGGACACCCCTACCCACTGTCACTGGTAACCAAGGACACCTCTCCTGTGACCGTGGTTACCAGGGACACGCATATATGACAGTCGGTGGTAACCAGGGACAGGCATTTCTGACAGTCAGTGGTAACCAGGGAAACCCACCTGCAATCATGGTAACCAAGGACACCCCTCCTGTGACAGTCAGTGGTAACCAGGCAAACACCTCCTGTGCCAGTGGCAACCAAGGACACCCCTCCTGTGACAATGGTACCCAGGGACAGCCGTCCTGTGACAGTCGGTGGTAACCAGGGAAACCCACCTGTGACATTCACAGTGCCCAGGGACACCGGCCTGTGACAGTCGGTGGTAATCAGGGACACGCATCTCTGACAGTCGGTGGTAACCAGGGAAACCCACCTGTGACCATGGTAACCAAGGACACACCTACTGTGACAGTCACTGGTAACCACGGACACCTCTCCTGTGACCGTGGCTACCAGGGACACGCACATATGACAGTCGGTGGTAACCAGGGACACGCATCTCTGACAGTCAGTGGTAACCAGGGAAACCCACCTGTCGCCATGGTAACCAAGGACCCACCTACTGTGACAGTCACTGGTAACCACGGACACCTCTCCTGTGACCGTGGTTACCAGGGACACGCATATATGACAGTCGGTGGTAACCAGGGACACGCATCTCTGACAGTCAGTGGTAACCAGGGAAACCCACCTGCGACCATGTTAACCAAGGACACCCTTCCTGTGACAGTCAGTGGTAACCAGGGACACACCTCCTGTGCCAGTGGTAACCAAGGACACCCCTCCTGTCACAATGGTACCAGGGACAGCCCTCCTGTGACAGTCGGTGGTAACCAGGGAAACCCACCTGTGACCATGGTAACCAAGGACACCCCTCCTGTGACAATGGTACCCCGGGACAGCCCTCCTGTGACAGTCGGTGGTAACCAGGGAAACCCATCTGTGACCATGGTAACCAATGACACCCCTCCTGTGACAATGGTACCCAGGGACAGCCATCCTGTGACAGTCGGTGGTAACCAGGGAAACCCACCTGTGACATTCACAGTGCCCAGGGACACCGGCCTGTGACAGTCGGTGGTAACCAGGGAGACGCATCTCTGACAGTCGGTGGTAACCAGGGAAACCAACCTGTGACCATGGTAACCAAGGACACCCCTCAGTGACAATGGTACCCAGGGACAGCCCTCCTGTGACAGTCGGTGGTAACCAGGGAAACACACCTGTGACCATGGTAACCAAGGACACCCCTACCCACTGTCACTGGTAACCAAGGACACGTCTCCTGTGACCGTGGTTATCAGGGAGACGCATCTCTGACAGTCGGTGGTAACCAGGGAAACCCACCTGTGACCATGGTAACCAAGGACACCCCTCCTGTGACAATGGTACCCAGGGACAGCCCTCCTGTGACAGTCGGTGGTAACCAGGGAAACCCACCTGTGACCACGGTAACCAAGGACACCCCTCCTGTGACAATGGTACCCAGGGACAGCCCTCCTGTGACAGTCGGTGGTAACCAGGGAAACCCACCTGTGACCATGGTAACCAAGGACACACCTACTGTGACAGTCAATGGTAACCACGGACACCTCTCCTGTGACCGTGGCTACCAGGGACACGCACATATGACAGTCGGTGGTAACCAGGGACACGCATCTCTGACAGTCAGTGGTAACCAGGGAAACCCACCTGCGACCATGTTAACCAAGGACACCCCTCCTGTGACAGTCAGTGGTAACCAGGGACACAGTTCCTGTGCCAGTGGTAACCAAGGACACCCCTCCTGTGACAATGGTACCCAGGGACAGCCCTCCTGTGACAGTCGGTGGTAACCAGGGAAAACCACCTGCAACCATGGTAACCAAGGACACCCCTACCACAGTCACTCGTAACCAAGGACACCTCTCCTGTGACCGTGGTTACCAGGACACGCACATATGACAGTCGGTGGTAACCAGGGACACGCATCTCTGACAGTCAGTGGTAACCAGGGAAACCCACCTGCGACCATGGTAACCAAGGACACCCCTCCTGTCACAGTCAGTGGTAACCAGGGACACATCTCCTGTGCCAGTTGTAACCAAGGACACCCCTCCTGTGACAATGGTACCCAGGGACAGCCCTCCTGTGACAGTCAGTGGTAACCATGTACACTCAACTGTGACAGTCGGTGGTAACCAGGGAAACCCACCTGTGACATTCACAGTGCCCAGGGACACCTGCCTGTGACAGTCGGTGGTAACCAAGGACACGCATTTCTGACAGTCGGTGGTAACCAGGGAAACCCACCTGTGACCATGGTAACCAAGGACACCCCTCCTGTGACAATGGTATCCATGGACAGCCCTACTGTGACAGTCGGTGGTAACGAGGGAAACACACCTGTGACCATGGTAACCAAGGACACCCCTACCCACAGTCACTGGTAACCAAGGACACCTCTCCTGTGACCGTGGTTACCAGGGACACGCATCTCTGACAGTCGGTGGTAACCAGGGAAACCCACCTGTGACCACGGTAACCAAGGACACCCCTCCTGTGACAATAGTACCCAGGGACAGCCCTCCTGTGACAGTCGGTAGTAACCAGGGAAACCCACTTGTGACCATGGTAACCAAGGACACCCCTACCCACAGTCACTGGTAAACAAGGACACCTCTCCTGTGACCGTGGTTACCAGGACACGCACATATGACAGTCGGTGGTAACCAGGGACACGCATTTCTGACAGTCAGTGGTAACCAGGGAAACCCACCTGCGACCATGGTAACCAAGGACACCCCTCCTGTGACAGTCAGTGGTAACCAGGGACACACCTCCTGTGCTAGTGGTAACCAAGCACACCCCTCCTGTCACAATGGTACCCAGGGACAGCCCTCCTGTGACAGTCAGTGGTAACCATGTACACTCACCTGTGACAGTTGGTGGTAACCAGGGAAACCCACCTGTGACATTCACAGTGCCCAGGGACACCGGACTGGGACAGTCGGTGGTAACCAGGAAGACTCATCTCTGACAGTCGGTGGTAACCAGGGAAACCCACCTGTGACCATGGTAACCAAGGACACCCCTCTGTGACAATGGTACCCAGGGACAGCCCTCCTGTGACAGTCAGTGGTAACCAGGGAAACCCACCTGTGACCATGGTAACCAAGGACACCCCTCCTGTGACAATGGTACCCAGGGACAGGCCTCCTGTGACAGTCGGTGGTAATCAGGGAAACTCACCTTTGACATTCACAGTGCCCAGGGACACAGGCCTGTGACAGTCGGTGGTAACCAGGGACACGCATCTCTGACAGTCGGTGGTAACCAGGGAAACCCAACTGTGACCATGGTAACCAAGGACACACCTACTGTGCCAGTCACTGGTAACCACGGACACCTCTCCTGTGACTGTGGTTACCAGGGACACGCACATATGACAGTCGGTGGTAACCAGGGACACGCATCTCTGACAGTCAGTGGTAACCAGGGAAACCCACCTGTGAACAAGTTAACCAAGGACACCCCTACCCACAGTCACTGGTAACCAAGGACACCTCTCCTGTGACCGTGGTTACCACGACACGCACATATGACAGTCGGTGGTAACCAGGGACACGCATCTCTGACAGTCGGTGGTAACCAGGGAAACCCACCTGTGACATTCACAGTGCCCAGGGACACCGGCCTGTGACAGTCGGTGGTAACCAGGGAGACGCATCTCTGACAGTCGGTGGTAACCAGGGAAACCAACCTGTGACCATGGTAACCAAGGACACCCCTCAGTGACAATGGTACCCAGGGACAGCCCTCCTGTGACAGTCGGTGGTAACCAGGGAAACACACCTGTGACCATGGTAACCAAGGACACCCCTACCCACTGTCACTGGTAACCAAGGACACCTCTCCTGTGACCGTGGTTACCAGGGACACGCATATATGACAGTCGGTGGTAACCAGGGACAGGCATTTCTGACAGTCAGTGGTAACCAGGGAAACCCACCTGCAATCATGGTAACCAAGGACACCCCTCCTGTGACAGTCAGTGGTAACCAGGCAAACACCTCCTGTGCCAGTGGCAACCAAGGACACCCCTCCTGTGACAATGGTACCCAGGGACAGCCGTCCTGTGACAGTCGGTGGTAACCAGGGAAACCCACCTGTGACATTCACAGTGCCCAGGGACACCGGCCTGTGACAGTCGGTGGTAATCAGGGACACGCATCTCTGACAGTCGGTGGTAACCAGGGAAACCCACCTGTGACCATGGTAACCAAGGACACACCTACTGTGACAGTCACTGGTAACCACGGACACCTCTCCTGTGACCGTGGCTACCAGGGACACGCACATATGACAGTCGGTGGTAACCAGGGACACGCATCTCTGACAGTCAGTGGTAACCAGGGAAACCCACCTGTCGCCATGGTAACCAAGGACCCACCTACTGTGACAGTCACTGGTAACCACGGACACCTCTCCTGTGACCGTGGTTACCAGGGACACGCATATATGACAGTCGGTGGTAACCAGGGACACGCATCTCTGACAGTCAGTGGTAACCAGGGAAACCCACCTGCGACCATGTTAACCAAGGACACCCTTCCTGTGACAGTCAGTGGTAACCAGGGACACACCTCCTGTGCCAGTGGTAACCAAGGACACCCCTCCTGTCACAATGGTACCAGGGACAGCCCTCCTGTGACAGTCGGTGGTAACCAGGGAAACCCACCTGTGACCATGGTAACCAAGGACACCCCTCCTGTGACAATGGTACCCCGGGACAGCCCTCCTGTGACAGTCGGTGGTAACCAGGGAAACCCATCTGTGACCATGGTAACCAATGACACCCCTCCTGTGACAATGGTACCCAGGGACAGCCATCCTGTGACAGTCGGTGGTAACCAGGGAAACCCACCTGTGACATTCACAGTGCCCAGGGACACCGGCCTGTGACAGTCGGTGGTAACCAGGGAGACGCATCTCTGACAGTCGGTGGTAACCAGGGAAACCAACCTGTGACCATGGTAACCAAGGACACCCCTCAGTGACAATGGTACCCAGGGACAGCCCTCCTGTGACAGTCGGTGGTAACCAGGGAAACACACCTGTGACCATGGTAACCAAGGACACCCCTACCCACTGTCACTGGTAACCAAGGACACGTCTCCTGTGACCGTGGTTATCAGGGAGACGCATCTCTGACAGTCGGTGGTAACCAGGGAAACCCACCTGTGACCATGGTAACCAAGGACACCCCTCCTGTGACAATGGTACCCAGGGACAGCCCTCCTGTGACAGTCGGTGGTAACCAGGGAAACCCACCTGTGACCACGGTAACCAAGGACACCCCTCCTGTGACAATGGTACCCAGGGACAGCCCTCCTGTGACAGTCGGTGGTAACCAGGGAAACCCACCTGTGACCATGGTAACCAAGGACACACCTACTGTGACAGTCAATGGTAACCACGGACACCTCTCCTGTGACCGTGGCTACCAGGGACACGCACATATGACAGTCGGTGGTAACCAGGGACACGCATCTCTGACAGTCAGTGGTAACCAGGGAAACCCACCTGCGACCATGTTAACCAAGGACACCCCTCCTGTGACAGTCAGTGGTAACCAGGGACACAGTTCCTGTGCCAGTGGTAACCAAGGACACCCCTCCTGTGACAATGGTACCCAGGGACAGCCCTCCTGTGACAGTCGGTGGTAACCAGGGAAAACCACCTGCAACCATGGTAACCAAGGACACCCCTACCACAGTCACTCGTAACCAAGGACACCTCTCCTGTGACCGTGGTTACCAGGACACGCACATATGACAGTCGGTGGTAACCAGGGACACGCATCTCTGACAGTCAGTGGTAACCAGGGAAACCCACCTGCGACCATGGTAACCAAGGACACCCCTCCTGTCACAGTCAGTGGTAACCAGGGACACATCTCCTGTGCCAGTTGTAACCAAGGACACCCCTCCTGTGACAATGGTACCCAGGGACAGCCCTCCTGTGACAGTCAGTGGTAACCATGTACACTCAACTGTGACAGTCGGTGGTAACCAGGGAAACCCACCTGTGACATTCACAGTGCCCAGGGACACCTGCCTGTGACAGTCGGTGGTAACCAAGGACACGCATTTCTGACAGTCGGTGGTAACCAGGGAAACCCACCTGTGACCATGGTAACCAAGGACACCCCTCCTGTGACAATGGTATCCATGGACAGCCCTACTGTGACAGTCGGTGGTAACGAGGGAAACACACCTGTGACCATGGTAACCAAGGACACCCCTACCCACAGTCACTGGTAACCAAGGACACCTCTCCTGTGACCGTGGTTACCAGGGACACGCATCTCTGACAGTCGGTGGTAACCAGGGAAACCCACCTGTGACCACGGTAACCAAGGACACCCCTCCTGTGACAATAGTACCCAGGGACAGCCCTCCTGTGACAGTCGGTAGTAACCAGGGAAACCCACTTGTGACCATGGTAACCAAGGACACCCCTACCCACAGTCACTCGTAACCAAGGACACCTCTCCTGTGACCGTGGTTACCAGGACACGCACATATGACAGTCGGTGGTAACCAGGGACAGGCATTTCTGACAGTCAGTGGTAACCAGGGAAACCCACCTGCAACCATGGTAACCAAGGACACCCCTCCTGTGACAGTCAGTGGTAACCAGGCAAACACCTCCTGTGCCAGTGGTAACCAAGGACACCCCTCCTGTCACAATGGTACCCAGGGACAGCCCTCCTGTGACAGTCAGTGGTAACCATGTACACTCACCTGTGACAGTCGGTGGTAACCAGGGAAACCCACCTGTGACATTCACAGTGCCCAGGGACACCGGCCTGTGACAGTCGGTGGTAACCAGGGAGACGCATCTCTGACAGTCGGTGGTAACCAGGGAAACCCACCTGTGACCATGGTAACCAAGGACACCCCTCCTGTGACAATGGTACCAAGGGACAGCCCTCCTGTGACAGTCGGTGGTAACCAGGGAAAACCACCTGTGACCATGGTAACCAAGGACACCCCTACCCACAGTCACTGGTAAGCAAGGACACCTCTCCTGTGACTGTGGTTATCAGGGAGACGCATCTCTGACAGTCGGTGGTAACCAGGGAAACCCACCTGTGACCATGGTAACCAAGGACACCCCTCCTGTGACAATGGTACCCAGGGACAGCCCTCCTGTGACAGTCGGTGGTAACCAGGGAAACCCACCTGTGACCATGGTAACCAAGGACACCCCTCCTGTGACAATGGTACCCAGGGACAGCCATCCTGTGACAGTCGGTGGTAACCAGGGAAACCCACCTGTGACATTCACAGTGCCCAGGGACACCTGCCTGTGACAGTCGGTGGTAACCAGGGACACATATTTCTGACAGTCGGTGGTAACCAGGGAAACCCACCTGTGACCATGGTAACCAAGGACACCCCTCCTGTGACAATGGTATCCATGGACAGCCCTCCTGTGACAGTCGGTTGTAACAAGGGAAACACACCTGTGACCAGGGTAACCAAGGACACCCCTACCCAGAGTCACTGGTAACCAAGGACACCTCTCCTGTGACCATGGTTACCAGGGACACGCATCTCTGACAGTCGGTGGTAACCAGGGAAACCCACCTGTGACGACGGTAACCAAGGACACCCCTCCTGTGACAATAGTACCCACAGACAGCCCTCCTGTGACAGTCGGTGGTAACCAGGGAAACCCACCTGTGACCATGGTAACCAAGGACACCCCAACCCACAGTCACTGGTAACCAAGGACACCTCTCCTGTGACTGTGGTTACCAGGACACGCACATATGACAGTCGGTGGTAACCAGGGAGAGGCATTTCAGACAGTCAGTGGTAACCAGGGAAACCCACCTGCAATCATGGTAACCAAGGACACCCCTCCTGTGACAGTCAGTGGTAACCAGCCAAACACCTCCTGTGCCAGTGGCAACCAAGGACACCCCTCCTGTCACAATGGTACCCAGGGACAGCCCTCCTGTGACAGTCAGTGGTAACCATGTACACTCACCTGTGACAGTCGGTGGTAACCAGGGAAACCCACCTGTGACATTCACAGTGCACAGGGACACCGGCCTGTGACAGTCGGTGGTAACCAGGGAGACGCATCTCTGACAGTCGGTGGTAACCAGGGAAACACACCTGTGACCATGGTAACCAAGGACACCCCTACCCACAGTCACTGGTAACCAAGGACACCTCTCCTGTGACCGTGGTTACCAGGACACGCACATATGACAGTCGGTGGTAACCAGGGACACGCATTTCTGACAGTCGGTGGTAACCAGGGAAACCCACCTGTGACCATGGTAACCAAGGACACCCCTCTGTGACAATGGTACCCAGGGACAGCCTTCCTGTGACAGTCGGTGGTAACCAGGGAAACACACCTGTGACCATGGTAACCAAGGACACCCCTACCCACTGTCACTGGTAACCAAGGACACCTCTCCTGTGACCGTGGTTATCAGGGAGACGCATCTCTGACAGTCGGTGGTAACCAGGGAAACCCACCTGTGACATTCACAGTGCCCAGGGACACCGGCCTGTGACAGTCGGTGGTAACCAGGGAGACGCATCTCTGACAGTCGGTGGTAACCAGGGAAACCCACCTGTCGCCATGGTAACCAAGGACCCACCTACTGTGACAGTCACTGGTAACCACGGACACCTCTCCTGTGACAGTGGTTACCAGGGACACGCATATATGACAGTCGGTGGTAACCAGGGTCACGCATCTCTGACAGTCAGTGGTAACCAGGGAAACCCACCTGCGACCATGGTAACCAAGGACACCCTTCCTGTGACAGTCAGTGGTAACCAGGGACACACCTCCTGTGCCAGTGGTAACCAAGGACACCCCTCCTGTCACAATGGTACCAGGGACAGCCCTCCTGTGACAGTCGGTGGTAACCAGGGAAACCCACCTGTGACCATGGTAACCAAGGACACCCCTCCTGTGACAATGGTACCCCGGGACAGCCCTCCTGTGACAGTCGGTGGTAACCAGGGAAACCCACCTGTGACCATGGTAACCAAGGACACCCCTCCTGTGACAATGGTACCCAGGGACAGCCATCCTGTGACAGTCGGTGGTAACCAGGGAAACCCACCTGTGACATTCACAGTGCCCAGGGACACCGGCCTGTGACAGTCGGTGGTAACCAGGGACACGCATCTCTGACAGTCGGTGGTAACCAGGGAAACCCACCTGTGACCATGGTTACCAAGGACACACCTACTGTGACAGTCACTGGTAACCACGGACACTTCTCCTGTGACCGTGGCTACCAGGGACACGCACATATGACAGTCGGTGGTAACCAGGGACATGCATCTCTGACAGTCAGTGGTAACCAGGGAAACCCACCTGTCGCCATGGTAACCAAGGACCCACCTACTGTGACAGTCACTGGTAACCACGGACACCTCTCCTGTGACCGTGGTTACCAGGGACACGCATATATGACAGTCGGTGGTAACCAGGGACACGCATCTCTGACAGTCAGTGGTAACCAGGGAAACCCACCTGCGACCATGGTAACCAAGGACACCCTTCCTGTGACAGTCAGTGGTAACCAGGGACACACCTCCTGTGCCAGTGGTAACCAAGGACACCCCTCCTGTCACAATGGTACCAGGGACAGCCCTCCTGTGACAGTCGGTGGTAACCAGGGAAACCCACCTGTGACCATGGTAACAAAGGACACCCCTCCTGTGACAATGGTACCCCGGGACAGCCCTCCTGTGACAGTCGGTGGTAACCAGGGAAACCCACCTGTGACCATGGTAACCAAGGACACACCTCCTGTGACAATGGTACCCAGGGACAGCCATCCTGTGACAGTCGGTGGTAACCAGGGAAACCCACCTGTGACATTCACAGTGCCCAGGGACACCGGCCTGTGACAGTCGGTGGTAACCAGGGACACGCATCTCTGACAGTCGGTGGTAACCAGGGAAACCCACCTGTGACCATGGTAACCAAGGACACACCTACTGTGACAGTCACTGGTAACCACGGACACCTCTCCTGTGACCGTGGCTACCACGGACACGCACATATGACAGTCGGTGGTAACCAGGGACACGCATCTCTGACAGTCGGTGGTAACAAGGGAAACCCACCTGTCGCCATGGTAACCAAGGACCCACCTACTGTGACAGTCACTGGTAACCACGGACACCTCTCCTGTGACCGTGGTTACCAGGGACACGCATATATGACAGTCGGTGGTAAACAGGGACACGCATCTATGACAGTCAGTGGTAACCAGGGAAACCCACCTGTGACCATGGTAACCAAGGACACCCCTCCTGTGACAATGGTACCCAGGGACAGCCATCCTGTGACAGTCGGTGGTAACCAGGGAAACCCACCTGTGACATTCACAGTGCCCAGGGACACGTGCCTGTGACAGTCGGTGGTAACCAGGGACACATATTTCTGACAGTCGGTGGTAACCAGGGAAACCCACCTGTGACCATGGTAACCAAGGACACCCCTCCTGTGACAATGGTATCCATGGACAGCCCTCCTGTGACAGTCGGTGGTAACAAGGGAAACCCACCTGTGACCATGGTAACCAAGGACACCCCTACCCACAGTCACTGGTAACCAAGGACACCTCTCCTGTGACCATGGTTACCAGGGACACGCATCTCTGACAGTCGGTGGTAACCAGGGAAACCCACCTGTGACCACGGTAACCAAGGACACCCCTCCTGTGACAATAGTACCCACAGACAGCCCTCCTGTGACAGTCGGTGGTAACCAGGGAAACCCACCTGTGACCATGGTAACCAAGGACACCCCAACCCACAGTCACTGGTAACCAAGGACACCTCTCCTGTGACTGTGGTTACCAGGACACGCACATATGACAGTCGGTGGTAACCAGGGAGAGGCATTTCAGACAGTCAGTGGTAACCAGGGAAACCCACCTGCAATCATGGTAACCAAGGACACCCCTCCTGTGACAGTCAGTGGTAACCAGCCAAACACCTCCTGTGCCAGTGGCAACCAAGGACACCCCTACTGTCACAATGGTACCCAGGGACAGCCCTCCTGTGACAGTCAGTGGTAACCAGGGAAACACACTTGTGACCATGGTAACCAAGGACACCCCTACCCACTGTCACTGGTAACCAAGGACACCTCTCCTGTGACCGTGGTTATCAGGGAGACGCATCTCTGACAGTCGGTGGTAACCAGGGAAACCCACCTGTGACATTCACAGTGCCCAGGGACACCGGCCTGTGACAGTCGGTGGTAACCAGGGAGACGCATCTCTGACAGTCGGTGGTAACCAGGGAAACACACCTGTGACCATGGTAACCAAGGACACCCCTACCCACAGTCACTGGTAACCAAGGACACCTCTCCTGTGACCGTGGTTACCAGGACACGCACATATGACAGTCGGTGGTAACCAGGGACACGCATTTCTGACAGTCGCTGGTAACCAGGGAAACCCACCTGTGACCATGGTAACCAAGGACACCCCTCTGTGACAATGGTACCCAGGGACAGCCCTCCTGTGACAGTCGGTGGTAACCAGGGAAACACACTTGTGCCCATGGTAACCAAGGACACCCCTACCCACTGTCACTGGTAACCAAGGACACCTCTCCTGTGACCGTGGTTATCAGGGAGACGCATCTCTGACAGTCGGTGGTAACCAGGGAAACCCACCTGTGACATTCACAGTGCCCAGGGACACCGGCCTGTGACAGTCGGTGGTAACCAGGGAGACGCATCTCTGACAGTCGGTGGTAACCAGGGAAACCCACCTGTGACCATGGTAACCAAGGACACCCCTCTGTGACAATGGTACCCAGGGACAGCCCTCCTGTGACAGTCGGTGGTAACCAGGGAAACACACCTGTGACCATGGTAACCAAGGACACCCCTCCTGTGACAATGGTACCCAGGGACAGCCGTCCTGTGACAGTCGGTGGTAACCAGGGAAACCCACCTGTGACATTCACAGTGCCCAGGGACACCGGCCTGTGACAGTCGGTGGTAATCAGGGACACGCATCTCTGACAGTCGGTGGTAACCAGGGAAACCCACCTGTGACCATGGTAACCAAGGACACACCTACTGTGACAGTCACTGGTAACCACGGACACCTCTCCTGTGACCGTGGCTACCAGGGACACGCACATATGACAGTCGGTGGTAACCAGGGACACGCATCTCTGACAGTCAGTGGTAACCAGGGAAACCCACCTGTCGCCATGGTAACCAAGGACCCACCTACTGTGACAGTCACTGGTAACCACGGACACCTCTCCTGTGACCGTGGTTACCAGGGACACGCATATATGACAGTCGGTGGTAACCAGGGACACGCATCTCTGACAGTCAGTGGTAACCAGGGAAACCCACCTGCGACCATGGTAACCACGGACACCCTTCCTGTGACAGTCAGTGGTAACCAGGGACACACCTCCTGTGCCAGTGGTAACCAAGGACACCCCTCCTGTCACAATGGTACCAGGGACAGCCCTCCTGTGACAGTCGGTGGTAACCAGGGAAACCCACCTGTGACCATGGTAACCAAGGACACCCCTCCTGTGACAATGGTACCCCGGGACAGCCCTCCTGTGACAGTCGGTGGTAACCAGGGAAACCCACCTGTGACCATGGTAACCAAGGACTCCCCTCCTGTGACAATGGTACCCAGGGACAGCCATCCTGTGACAGTTGGTGGTAACCAGGGAAACCCACCTGTGACATTCACAGTGCCCAGGGACACCGGCCTGTGACAGTCGGTGGTAACCAGGGACACGCATCTCTGACAGTCGGTGGTAACCAGGGAAACCCACCTGTGACCATGGTAACCAAGGACACACCTACTGTGACAGTCACTGGTAACCACGGACACCTCTCCTGTGACCGTGGCTACCACGGACACGCACATATGACAGTCGGTGGTAACCAGGGACACGCATCTCTGACAGTCGGTGGTAACAAGGGAAACCCACCTGTCGCCATGGTAACCAAGGACCCACCTACTGTGACAGTCACTGGTAACCACGGACACCTCTCCTGTGACCGTGGTTACCAGGGACACGCATATATGACAGTCGGTGGTAAACAGGGACACGCATCTATGACAGTCAGTGGTAACCAGGGAAACCCACCTGCGACCATGGTAACCAAGGACACCCTTCCTGTGACAGTCAGTGGTAACCAGGGACACACCTCCTGTGCCAGTGGTAACCAAGGACACCCCTCCTGTCACAATGGTACCAGGGACAGCCCTCCTGTGACAGTCGGTGGTAACCAGGGAAACCCACCTGTGACCATGGTAACCAAGGACACCCCTCTGTGACAATGGTACCCAGGGACAGCCCTCCTGTGACAGTCGGTGGTAACCAGGGAAACACACCTGTGACCATGGTAACCAAGGACACCCCTACCCACAGTCACTGGTAACCAAGGACACCTCTCCTGTGACCGTGGTTATCAGGGAGACGCATCTCTGACAGTCGGTGGTAACCAGGGAAACCCACCTGTGACATTCACAGTGCCCAGGGACACCGGCCTGTGACAGTCGGTGGTAACCAGGGAGACGCATCTCTGACAGTCGGTGGTAACCAGGGAAACCCACCTGTGACCATGGTAACCAAGGACACCCCTCTGTGACAATGGTACCCAGGGACAGCCCTCCTGTGACAGTCGGCGGTAACCAGGGAAACACACCTGTGACCATGGTAACCAAGGACACCCCTCCTGTGACAATGGTACCCAGGGACAGCCGTCCTGTGACAGTCGGTGGTAACCAGGGAAACCCACCTGTGACATTCACAGTGCCCAGGGACACCGGCCTGTGACAGTCGGTGGTAATCAGGGACACGCATCTCTGACAGTCGGTGGTAACCAGGGAAACCCACCTGTGACCATGGTAACCAAGGACACACCTACTGTGACAGTCACTGGTAACCACGGACACCTCTCCTGTGACCGTGGCTACCAGGGACACGCACATATGACAGTCGGTGGTAACCAGGGACACGCATCTCTGACAGTCAGTGGTAACCAGGGAAACCCACCTGCGACCATGTTAACCAAGGACACCCCTCCAGTGACAGTCAGTGGTAACCAGGGACACACCTCCTGTGCCAGTGGTAACCAAGGACACCCCTCCTGTGACAATGGTACCCAGGGACAGCCCTCCTGTGACAGTCGGTGGTAACCAGGGAAACACACCTGTGACCATGGTAACCAAGGACACCCCTACCCACTGTCACTGGTAACCAAGGACACCTCTCCTGTGACCGTGGTTATCAGGGAGACACATCTCTGACAGTCGGTGGTAACCAGGGAAACCCACCTGTGACATTCACAGTGCCCAGGGACACCGGCCTGTGACAGTCGGTGGTAACCAGGGACACGCATCTCTGACAGTCAGTGGTAACCAGGGAAACCCACCTGCGACCATGTTAAACAAGGACACCCCTCCTGTGACAGTCAGTGGTAACCAGGGACACACCTCCTGTGCCAGTGGTAACCAAGGACACCCCTCCTGTGACAACGGTACCCAGGGACAGCCCTCCTGTGACAGTCGGTGGTAACCAGGGAAAACCACCTGTGAACATGGTAACCAAGGACACCCCTACCCACAGTCACTGGTAACCAAGGACACCTCTCCTGTGACCGTGGTTACCAGGACACGCACATATGACAGTCGGTGGTAACCAGGGACACGCATTTCTGACAGTCAGTGGTAACCAGGGAAACCCACCTGCGACCATGGTAACCAAGGACACCCCTCCTGTGACAGTCAGTGGTAACCAGGGACACACCTCCTGTGCTAGTGGTAACCAAGCACACCCCTCCTGTCACAATGGTACCCAGGGACAGCACTCCTGTGACAGTCAGTGGTAACCATGTACACTCACCTGTGACAGTTGGTGGTAACCAGGGAAACCCACCTGTGACATTCACAGTGCCCAGGGACACCGGCCTGTGACAGTCGGTGGTAACCAGGAAGACGCATCTCTGACAGTCGGTGGTAACCAGGGAAACCCACCTGTGACCATGGTAACCAAGGACACCCCTCTGTGACAATGGTACCCAGGGACAGCCCTCCTGTGACAGTCAGTGGTAACCAGGGAAACCCACCTGTGACCATGGTAACCAAGGACACCCCTCCTGTGACAATGGTACCCAGGGACAGCCCTCCTGTGACAGTCGGTGGTAATCAGGGAAAATCACCTGTGACATTCACAGTGCCCAGGGACACCAGCCTGTGACAGTCGGTGGTAACCAGGGACACGCATCTCTGACAGTCGGTGGTAACCAGGGAAACCCACCTGTGACCATGGTAACCAAGGACACACCTACTGTGCCAGTCACTGGTAACCACGGACACCTCTCCTGTGACTGTGGTTACCAGGGACACGCACATATGACAGTCGGTGGTAACCAGGGACACGCATCTCTGACAGTCAGTGGTAACCAGGGAAACCCACCTGTGAACAAGTTAACCAAGGACACCCCTACCCACAGTCACTGGTAACCAAGGACACCTCTCCTGTGACCGTGGTTACCAGGACACGCACATATGACAGTCGGTGGTAACCAGGGACACGCATCTCTGACAGTCAGTGGTAACCAGGGAAACCCACCTGCGACCATGGTAACCAAGGACACCCCTCCTGTGACAGTCAGTGGTAACCAGGGACACACCTCCTGTGCCAGTGGTAACCAAGGACACCCCTACCCACAGTCACTGGTAACCAAGGACACCTCTCCTGTGACCGTGGTTATCAGGGAGACGCATCTCTGACAGTCGGTGGTAACCAGGGAAAACCACCTGTGACATTCACAGTGCCCAGGGACACCAGCCTGTGACAGTCGGTGGTAACCAGGGAGACGCATCTCTGACAGTCGGTGGTAACCAGGGAAACCAACCTGTGACCATGGTAAGCAAGGATACCCCTCTGTGACAATGGTACCCACGGACAGCCCTCCTGTGACAGTCGGTGGTAACCAGGGAAACACACCTGTGACCATGGTAACCAAGGACACCCCTACCCACTGTCACTGGTAACCAAGGACACCTCTCCTGTGACCGTGGTTATCAGGGAGACGCATCTCTGACAGTCGGTGGTAACCAGGGAAACCCACCTGTGACCATGGTAACCAAGGACACCACTCCTGTGACAATGGTACCCAGGGACAGCCCTCCTGTGACAGTCGGTGGTAACCAGGGAAACCCACCTGTGACCATGGTAACCAAGGACACCCCTCCTGTGACAATGGTACCCAGGGACAGCCATCCTGTGACAGTCGGTGGTAACCAGGGAAACCCACCTGTGACATTCACAGTGCCCAGGGACACCGGCCTGTGACAGTCGGTGGTAACCAGGGACACGCATCTCTGACAGTCGGTGGTAACCAGGGAAACCCACCTGTGACCATGGTAACCAAGGACACCCCTCTGTGACAATGGTACCCAGGGACAGCCCTCCTGTGACAGTCGGTGGTAACCAGGGAAACACACCTGTGACCATGGTAACCAAGGACACCCCTACCCACTGTCACTGGTAACCAAGGACACCTCTCCTGTGACCGTGGTTATCAGGGAGACGCATCTCTGACAGTCGGTGGTAACCAGGGCAACCCACCTGTGACATTCACAGTGCCCAGGGACACCGGCCTGTGACAGTCGGTGGTAACAAGGGAGACGCATCTCTGACAGTCGGTGGTAACCAGGGAAACCCACCTGTGACCATGGTAACCAAGGACACCCCTCTGTGACAATGGTACCCAGGGAGAGCCCTCCTGTGACAGTCGGTGGTAACCAGGGAAACACACCTGTGACCATGGTAACCAAGGACACCCCTACCCACTGTCACTGGTAACCAAGGACACCTCTCCTGTGACCGTGGTTATCAGGGAGACGCATCTCTGACAGTCGGTGATAACCAGGGAATCCCACCTGTGACCATGGTAACCAAGGACACCCCTCCTGTGACAATGGTACCCAGGGAGAGCCCTTCTGTGACAGTCGGTGGTAACCAGGGAAACCCACCTGTGACCATGGTAACCAAGGACACCCCTCCTGTGACAATGGTACCCAGGGACAGCCGTCCTGTGACAGTCGGTGGTAACCAGGGAAACCCACCTGTGACATTCACAGTGCCCAGGGACACCGGCCTGTGACAGTCGGTGGTAATCAGGGACACGCATCTCTGACAGTCGGTGGTAACCAGGGAAACCCACCTGTGACCATGGTAACCAAGGACACACCTACTGTGACAGTCACTGGTAACCACGGACACCTCTCCTGTGACCGCGGCTACCAGGGACACGCACATATGACAGTCGGTGGTAACCAGGGACACGCATCTCTGACAGTCAGTGGTAACCAGGGAAACCCACCTGCGACCATGGTAACCAAGGACACCCCTCCTGTGACAGTCAGTGGTAACCAGGGACACACCTCCTGTGCCAGTGGTAACCAAGGACACCCCTCCTGTGACAATGGTACCCAGGGACAGCCCTCCTGTGACAGTCGGTGGTAACCAGGGAAACCCACCTGTGACATTCACAGTGCCCAGGGACACCGGCCTGTGACAGTCGGTGGTAACAAGGGAGACGCATCTCTGACAGTCGGTGGTAACCAGGGAAACCCACCTGTGACCATGGTAACTAAGGACACCCCTCTGTGACAATGGTACCCAGGGACAGCCCTCCTGTGACAGTCGGTGGTAACCAGGGAAACACACCTGTGACCATGGTAACCAAGGACACCCCTCCTGTGACAATGGTACCCAGGGACAGCCGTCCTGTGACAGTCGGTGGTAACCAGGGAAACCCACCTGTGACATTCACAGTGCCCAGGGACACCGGCCTGTGACAGTCGGTGGTAATCAGGGACACGCCTCTCTGACAGTCGGTGGTAACCAGGGAAACCCACCTGTGACCATGGTAACCAAGGACACACCTACTGTGACAGTCACTGGTAACCACGGACACCTCTCCTGTGACCGTGGCTACCAGGGACACGCACATATGACAGTCGGTGGTAACCAGGGACACGCATCTCTGACAGTCAGTGGTAACCAGGGAAACCCACCTGTCGCCATGGTAACCAAGGACCCACCTACTGTGACAGTCACTGGTAACCACGGACACCTCTCCTGTGACCGTGGTTACCAGGCACACGCATATATGACAGTCGGTGGTAACCAGGGACACGCATCTCTGACAGTCAGTGGTAACCAGGGAAACCCACCTGCGACCATGGTAACCAAGGACACCCTTCCTGTGACAGTCAGTGGTAACCAGGGACACACCTCCTGTGCCAGTGGTAACCAAGGACACCCCTCCTGTCACAATGGTACCAGGGACAGCCCTCCTGTGACCATGGTAACCAAGGACACCCCTCCTGTGACAATGGTACCCCGGGACAGCCCTCCTGTGACAGTCGGTGGTAACCAGGGAAACCCACCTGTGACCATGGTAACCAATGACACCCCTCCTGTGACAATGGTACCCAGGGACAGCCATCCTGTGACAGTCGGTGGTAACCAGGGAAACCCACCTGTGACATTCACAGTGCCCAGGGACACCGGCCTGTGACAGTCGGTGGTAACCAGGGAGACGCATCTCTGACAGTCGGTGGTAACCAGGGAAACCAACCTGTGACCATGGTAACCAAGGACACCCCTCAGTGACAATGGTACCCAGGGACAGCCCTCCTGTGACAGTCGGTGGTAACCAGGGAAACACACCTGTGACCATGGTAACCAAGGACACCCCTACCCACTGTCACTGGTAACCAAGGACACCTCTCCTGTGACCGTGGTTACCAGGGACACGCATATATGACAGTCGGTGGTAACCAGGGACAGGCATTTCTGACAGTCAGTGGTAACCAGGGAAACCCACCTGTGACCATGGTAACCAAGGACACCCCTCCTGTGACAATGGTACCCCGGGACAGCCCTCCTGTGACAGTCGGTGGTAACCAGGGAAACCCACCTGTGACCATGGTAACCAATGACACCCCTCCTGTGACAATGGTACCCAGGGACAGCCATCCTGTGACAGTCGGTGGTAACCAGGGAAACCCACCTGTGACATTCACAGTGCCCAGGGACACCGGCCTGTGACAGTCGGTGGTAACCAGGGAGACGCATCTCTGACAGTCGGTGGTAACCAGGGAAACCAACCTGTGACCATGGTAACCAAGGACACCCCTCAGTGACAATGGTACCCAGGGACAGCCCTTCTGTGACAGTCGGTGGTAACCAGGGAAACACACCTGTGACCATGGTAACCAAGGACACCCCTACCCACTGTCACTGGTAACCAAGGACACCTCTCCTGTGACCGTGGTTACCAGGGACACGCATATATGACAGTCGGTGGTAACCAGGGACAGGCATTTCTGACAGTCAGTGGTAACCAGGGAAACCCACCTGCAATCATGGTAACCAAGGACACCCCTCCTGTGACAGTCAGTGGTAACCAGGCAAACACCTCCTGTGCCAGTGGCAACCAAGGACACCCCTCCTGTGACAATGGTACCCAGGGACAGCCGTCCTGTGACAGTCGGTGGTAACCAGGGAAACCCACCTGTGACATTCACAGTGCCCAGGGACACCGGCCTGTGACAGTCGGTGGTAATCAGGGACACGCATCTCTGACAGTCGGTGGTAACCAGGGAAACCCACCTGTGACCATGGTAACCAAGGACACACCTACTGTGACAGTCACTGGTAACCACGGACACCTCTCCTGTGACCGTGGCTACCAGGGACACGCACATATGACAGTCGGTGGTAACCAGGGACACGCATCTCTGACAGTCAGTGGTAACCAGGGAAACCCACCTGCGACCATGTTAACCAAGGACACCCCTCCGGTGACAGTCAGTGGTAACCAGGGACACACCTCCTGTGCCAGTGGTAACCAAGGACACCCCTCCTGTGACAATGGTACCCAGGGACAGCCCTCCTGTGACAGTCGGTGGTAACCAGGGAAACCCACCTGTGACCATGGTAACCAAGGACACCCCTACCCACAGTCACTGGTAACCAAGGACACCTCTCCTGTGACTGTGGTTACCAGGACACGCACATATGACAGTCGGTGGTAACCAGGGACAGGCATTTCTGACAGTCAGTGGTAACCAGGGAAACCCACCTGCAATCATGGTAACCAAGGACACCCCTCCTGTGACAGTCAGTGGTAACCAGGCAAACACCTCCTGTGCCAGTGGCAACCAAGGAAACCCCTCCTGTCACAATGGTACCCAGGGACAGCCCTCCTGTGACAGTCAGTGGTAACCATGTACACTCACCTGTGACAGTCGGTGGTAACCAGGGAAACCCACCTGTGACATTCACAGTGCCCAGGGACACCGGCCTGTGACAGTCGGTGGTAACCAGGGAGACGCATCTCTGACAGTCGGTGGTAACCAGGGAAACACACCTGTGACCATGGTAACCAAGGACACCCCTACCCACAGTCACTGGTAACCAAGGACACCTCTCCTGTGACCGTGGTTACCAGGACACGCACATATGACAGTCGGTGGTAACCAGGGACACGCATCTCTGACAGTCAGTGATAACCAGGGAAACCCACCTGCGACCATGGTACCCAAGGACACCCCTCCTGTGACAGTCAGTGGTAACCAGGGACACACCTTCTGTGCCAGTGGTAACCAAGGACACCCCTCCTGTCACAATGGTACCCAGGGACAGCCCTCCTGTGACAGTCAGTGGTAACCATGTACACTCACCTGTGACAGTCGGTGGTAACCAGGGAAACCCACTTGTGACATTCCCATTTCCCAGGGACACCGGCCTGTGACAGTCGGTGGTAACCAGGGACACGCATCTCTGACAGTCGGTGGTAACCAGGGAAACCCACCTGTCGCCATGTTAACCAAGGACCCACCTACTGTGACAGTCACTGGTAACCACGGACACCTCTCCTGTGACCGTGGTTACCAGGGACACGCATATATGACAGTCGGTGGTAACCAGGGACACGCATCTCTGACAGTCAGTGGTAACCAGGGAAACCCACCTGCGACCATGGTAACCAAGGACACCCCTCCTGTGACACTCAGTGGTAACCAGGGACACACCTCCTGTGCCAGTGGTAACCAAGGACACCCCTCCTGTGACAATGGTACCCAGGGACAGCCCTCCTGTGACAGTCGGTGGTAATCAGAGAAACTCACCTGTGACATTCACAGTGCCCAGGGACACCGGCCTGTGACAGTCGGTGGTAACCAGGGACACGCATTTCTGACAGTCGGTGGTAACCAGGGAAACACACCTGTGACCATGGTAACCAAGGACACACCTACTGTGCCAGTCACTGGTAACCATGGACACCTCTCCTGTGACCGTGGTTACCAGGGACACGCACATATGACAGTCAGTGTTAACCAGGGACACGCATCTCTGACAGTCGGTGGGAACCAGGGAAACCCACCTGTGACATTCACAGTGCCCAGGGACACCGGCCTGTGACAGTCGGTGGTAACCAGGGACACGCATCTCTGACAGTCAGTGGTAACCAGGGAAACCCACCTGCGACCATGTTAAACAAGGACACCCCTCCTGTGACAGTCAGTGGTAACCAGGGACACACCTCCTGTGCCAGTGGTAACCAAGGACACCCCTCCTGTGACAACGGTACCCAGGGACAGCCCTCCTGTGACAGTCGGTGGTAACCAGGGAAAACCACCTGTGAACATGGTAACCAAGGACACCCCTACCCACAGTCACTGGTAACCAAGGACACCTCTCCTGTGACCGTGGTTACCAGGACACGCACATATGACAGTCGGTGGTAACCAGGGACACGCATTTCTGACAGTCAGTGGTAACCATGGAAACCCACCTGCGACCATGGTAACCAAGGACACCCCTCCTGTGACAGTCAGTGGTAACCAGGGACACACCTCCTGTGCTAGTGGTAACCAAGCACACCCCTCCTGTCACAATGGTACCCAGGGACAGCCCTCCTGTGACAGTCAGTGGTAACCATGTACACTCACCTGTGACAGTTGGTGGTAACCAGGGAAACACACCTGTGACATTCACAGTGCCCAGGGACACCGGACTGGGACAGTCGGTGGTAACCAGGAAGACGCATCTCTGACAGTCGGTGGTAACCAGGGAAACCCACCTGTGACCATGGTAACCAAGGACACCCCTCTGTGACAATGGTACCCAGGGACAGCCCTCCTGTGACAGTCAGTGGTAACCAGGGAAACCCACCTGTGACCATGGTAACCAAGGACACCCCTCCTGTGACAATGGTACCCAGGGACAGCCCTCCTGTGACAGTCGGTGGTAATCAGGGAAACTCACCTGTGACATTCACAGTGCCCAGGGACACCGGCCTGTGACAGTCGGTGGTAACCAGGGACACGCAACTCTGACAGTCGGTGGTAACCAGGGAAACCCACCTGTGACCATGGTAACCAAGGACACACCTACTGTGCCAGTCACTGGTAACCACGGACACCTCTCCTGTGACTGTGGTTACCAGGGACACGCACATATGACAGTCGGTGGTAACCAGGGACACGCATCTCTGACAGTCAGTGGTAACCAGGGAAACCCACCTGTGAACAAGTTAACCAAGGACACCCCTACCCACAGTCACTGGTAACCAAGGACACCTCTCCTGTGACCGTGGTTACCAGGACACGCACATATGACAGTCGGTGGTAACCAGGGACACGCATCTCTGACAGTCAGTGGTAACCAGGGAAACCCACCTGCGACCATGGTAACCAAGGACACCCCTCCTGTGACAGTCAGTGGTAACCAGGGACACACCTCCTGTGCCAGTGGTAACCAAGGACACCCCTACCCACAGTCACTGGTAACCAAGGACACCTCTCCTGTGACCGTGGTTATCCGGGAGACGCATCTCTGACAGTCGGTGGTAACCAGGGAAAACCACCTGTGACATTCACAGTGCCCAGGGACACCGGCCTGTGACAGTCGGTGGTAACCAGGGAGACGCATCTCTGACAGTCGGTGGTAACCAGGGAAACCAACCTGTGACCATGGTAACCAAGGACACCCCTCTGTGACAATGGTACCCACGGACAGCCCTCCTGTGACAGTCGGTGGTAACCAGGGAAACACACCTGTGACCATGGTAACCAAGGACACCCCTACCCACTGTCACTGGTAACCAAGGACACCTCTCCTGTGACCGTGGTTATCAGGGAGACGCATCTCTGACAGTCGGTGGTAACCAGGGAAACCCACCTGTGACCATGGTAACAAAGGACACCCCTCCTGTGACAATGGTACCCAGGGACAGCCCTCCTGTGACAGTCGGTGGTAACCAGGGAAACCCACCTGTGACCATGGTAACCAAGGACACCCCTCCTGTGACAATGGTACCCAGGGACAGCCATCCTGTGACAGTCGGTGGTAACCAGGGAAACCCACCTGTGACATTCACAGTGCCCAGGGACACCGGCCTGTGACAGTCGGTGGTAACCAGGGACACGCATCTCTGACAGTTGGTGGTAACCAGGGAAACCCACCTGTGACCATGGTAACCAAGGACACCCCTCTGTGACAATGGTACCCAGGGACAGCCCTCCTGTGACAGTCGGTGGTAACCAGGGAAACACACCTGTGACCATGGTAACAAAGGACACCCCTACCCACTGTCACTGGTAACCAAGGACACCTCTCCTGTGACCGTGGTTATCAGGGAGACGCATCTCTGACAGTCGGTGGTAACCAGGGCAACCCACCTGTGACATTCACAGTGCCCAGGGACACCGGCCTGTGACAGTCGGTGGTAACAAGGGAGACGCATCTCTGACAGTCGGTGGTAACCAGGGAAACCCACCTGTGACCATGGTAACCAAGGACACCCCTCTGTGACAATGGTACCCAGGGACAGCCCTCCTGTGACAGTCGGTGGTAACCAGGGAAACACACCTGTGACCATGGTAAACAAGGACACCCCTACCCACTGTCACTGGTAACCAAGGACACCTCTCCTGTGACCGTGGTTATCAGGGAGACGCATCTCTGACAGTCGGTGATAACCAGGGAATCCCACCTGTGACCATGGTAACCAAGGACACCCCTCCTGTGACAATGGTACCCAGGTAGAGCCCTCCTGTGACAGTCGGTGGTAACCAGGGAAACCCACCTGTGACCATGGTAACCAAGGACACCCCTCCTGTGACAATGGTACCCAGGGACAGCCGTCCTGTGACAGTCGGTGGTAACCAGGGAAACCCACCTGTGACATTCACAGTGCCCAGGGACAACGGCCTGTGACAGTCGGTGGTAATCAGGGACACGCATCTCTGACAGTCGGTGGTAACCAGGGAAACCCACCTGTGACCATGGTAACCAAGGACACACCTACTGTGACAGTCACTGGTAACCACGGACACCTCTCCTGTGACCGTGGCTACCAGGGACACGCACATATGACAGTCGGTGGTAACCAGGGACACGCATCTCTGACAGTCAGTGGTAACCAGGGAAACCCACCTGCGACCATGTTAACCAAGGACACCCCTCCGGTGACAGTCAGTGGTAACCAGGGACACACCTCCTGTGCCAGTGGTAACCAAGGACACCCCTCCTGTGACAATGGTACCCAGGGACAGCCCTCCTGTGACAGTCGGTGGTAACCAGGGAAACCCACCTGTGACCATGGTAACCAAGGACACCCCTACCCACAGTCACTGGTAACCAAGGACACCTCTCCTGTGACCGTGGTTACCAGGACACGCACATATGACAGTCGGTGGTAACCAGGGACACGCATCTCTGACAGTCATTGGTAACCAGGGAAACCCACCTGCGACCATGGTAACCAAGGACACCCCTCCTGTGACAGTCAGTGGTAACCAGGGACACATCTCCTGTGCCAGTGGTAACCAAGGACACCCCTCCTGTGACAATGGTACCCAGGGACAGCCCTCCTGTGACAGTCGGTGGTAACCAGGGAAAACCACCTGTGACCATGGTAACCAAGGACACCCCTACCCACAGTCACTGGTAAGCAAGGACACCTCTCCTGTGACCGTGGTTATCAGGGAGACGCATCTCTGACAGTCGGTGGTAACCAGGGAAACCCACCTGTGACCATGGTAACCAAGGACACCCCTCCTTTGACAATGGTACCCAGGGACAGCCCTCCTGTGACAGTCGGTGGTAACCAGGGAAACCCACCTGTGACCATGGTAACCAAGGACACCCCTCCTGTGACAATGGTACCCAGGGACAGCCATCCTGTGACAGTCGGTGGTAACCAGGGAAACCCACCTGTGACATTCACAGTGCCCAGGGACACCTGCCTGTGACAGTCGGTGGTAACCAGGGACACATATTTCTGACAGTCGGTGGTAAGCAGGGAAACCCACCTGTGACCATGGTAACCAAGGACACCCCTCCTGTGACAATGGTATCCATGGACAGCCCTCCTGTGACAGTCGGTGGTAACAAGGGAAACCCACCTGTGACCATGGTAACCAAGGACACCCCTACCCACAGTCACTGGTAACCAAGGACACCTCTCCTGTGACCATGGTTACCAGGGACACGCATCTCTGACAGTCGGTGGTAACCAGGGAAACACACCTGTGACCACGGTAACCAAGGACACCCCTCCTGTGACAATAGTACCCACGGACAGCCCTCCTGTGACAGTCGGTGGTAACCAGGGAAACCCACCTGTGACCATGGTAACCAAGGACACCCGTCCTGTGACAATGGTACCAAGGGACAGCCCTCCTGTGACAGTCGGTGGTAACCAGGGAAACCCACCTGTGACCATGGTAACCAAGGACACCCCTCCTGTGACAATGGAACCCAGGGACAGCCGTCCTGTGACAGTCGGTGGTAAACAGGGAGACGCATCTCTGACAGTCGGTGGTAACCAGGGAAACCCACCTGTGACCATGGTAACCAAGGACACCCCTCTGTGACAATGGTACCCAGGGACAGCCCTCCTGTGACAGTCGGTGGTAACCAGGGAAACACACCTGTGACCATGGTAACCAAGGACACCCCTACCCACAGTCACTGGTAACCAAGGACACCTCTCCTGTGACCGTGGTTATCAGGGAGACGCATCTCTGACAGTCGGTGGTAACCAGGGAAACCCACCTGTGACATTCACAGTGCCCAGGGACACCGGCCTGTGACAGTCGGTGGTAACCAGGGACACGCATCTCTGACAGTCAGTGGTAACCAGGGAAACCCACCTGCGACCATGTTAAACAAGGACACCCCTCCTGTGACAGTCAGTGGTAACCAGGGACACACCTCCTGTGCCAGTGGTAACCAAGGACACCCCTACCCACAGTCACTGGTAACCAAGGACACCTCTCCTGTGACCGTGGTTATCAGGGAGACGCATCTCTGACAGTCGGTGGTAACCAGGGAAAACCACCTGTGACATTCACAGTGCCCAGGGACACCGGCCTGTGACAGTCGGTGGTAACCAGGGAGACGCATCTCTGACAGTCAGTGGTAACCAGGGAAACCAACCTGTGACCATGGTAACCAAGGACACCCCTCTGTGACAATGGTACCCACGGACAGCCCTCCTGTGACAGTCGGTGGTAACCAGGGAAACACACCTGTGACCATGGTAACCAAGGACACCCCTACCCACTGTCACTGGTAACCAAGGACACCTCTCCTGTGACCGTGGTTATCAGGGAGACGCATCTCTGACAGTCGTTGGTAACCAGGGAAACCCACCTGTGACCATGGTAACCAAGGACACCCCTCCTGTGACAATGGTACCCAGGGACAGCCCTCCTGTGACAGTCGGTGGTAACCAGGGAAACCCACCTGTGACCATGGTAACCAAGGACACCCCTCCTGTGACAATGGTACCCAGGGACAGCCATCCTGTGACAGTCGGTGGTAACCAGGGAAACCCACCTGTGACATTCACAGTGCCCAGGGACACCGGCCTGTGACAGTCGGTGGTAACCAGGGACACGCATCTCTGACAGTCGGTGGTAACCAGGGAAACCCACCTGTGACCATGGTAACCAAGGATACCCCTCTGTGACAATGGTACCCAGGGACAGCCCTCCTGTGACAGTCGGTGGTAACCAGGGAAACACACCTGTGACCATGGTAACCAAGGACACCCCTACCCACTGTCACTGGTAACCAAGGACACCTCTCCTGTGACCGTGGTTATCAGGGAGACGCATCTCTGACAGTCGGTGGTAACCAGGGCAACCCACCTGTGACATTCACAGTGCCCAGGGACACCGGCCTGTGACAGTCGGTGGTAACCAGGGAGACGCATTTCTGACAGTCGGTGGTAACCAGGGAAACCCACCTGTGACCATGGTAACCAAGGACACCCCTCTGTGACAATGGTACCCAGGGACAGCCCTCCTGTGACAGTCGGTGGTAACCAGGGAAACACACCTGTGACCATGGTAACCAAGGACACCCTTACCCACTGTCACTGGTAACCAAGGACACCTCTCCTGTGACCGTGGTTATCAGGGAGACGCATCTCTGACAGTCGGTGATAACCAGGGAATCCCACCTGTGACCATGTTAACCAAGGACACCCCTCCTGTGACAATGGTACCCAGGGAGAGCCCTCCTGTGACAGTCGGTGGTAACCAGGGAAACCCACCTGTGACCATGGTAACCAAGGACACCCCTCCTGTGACAATGGTACCCAGGGACAGCCGTCCTGTGACAGTCGGTGGTAACCAGGGAAACCCACCTGTGACATTCACAGTGCCCAGGGACACCGGCCTGTGACAGTCGGTGGTAATCAGGGACACGCATCTCTGACAGTCGGTGGTAACCAGGGAAACCCACCTGTGACCATGGTAACCAAGGACACACCTACTGTGACAGTCACTGGTAACCACGGACACCTCTCCTGTGACCGTGGCTACCAGGGACACGCACATATGACAGTCGGTGGTAACCAGGGACACGCATCTCTGACAGTCAGTGGTAACCAGGGAAACCCACCTGCGACCATGGTAACCAAGGACACCCCTCCTGTGACAGTCAGTGGTAACCAGGGACACACCTCCTGTGCCAGTGGTAACCAAGGACACCCCTACCCACATTCACTGGTAACCAAGGACACCTCTCCTGTGACCGTGGTTATCAGGGAGACGCATCTCTGACAGTCGGTGGTAACCAGGGCAACCCACCTGTGACATTCACAGTGCCCAGGGACACCGGCCTGTGACAGTCGGTGGTAACCAGGGAGACGCATCTCTGACAGTCGGTGGTAACCAGGGAAACCCACCTGTGACCATGGTAACCAAGGACACCCCTCTGTGACAATGGTACCCAGGGACAGCCCTCCTGTGACAGTCGGTGGTAACCAGGGAAACACACCTGTGACCATGGTAACCAAGGACACCCCTACCCACTGTCACTGGTAACCAAGGACACTTCTCCTGTGACCGTGGTTATCAGGGAGACGCATCTCTGACAGTCGGTGATAACCAGGGAATCCCACCTGTGACCATGGTAACCAAGGACACCCCTCCTGTGACAATGGTACCCAGGGAGAGCCCTCCTGTGACAGTCGGTGGTAACCAGGGAAACCCACCTGTGACCATGGTAACCAAGGACACCCCTCCTGTGACAATGGTACCCAGGGACAGCCGTCCTGTGACAGTCGGTGGTAACCAGGGAAACCCACCTGTGACATTCACAGTGCCCAGGGACACCGGCCTGTGACAGTCGGTGGTAATCAGGGACACGCATCTCTGACAATCGGTGGTAACCAGGGAAACCCACCTGTGACCATGGTAACCAAGGACACACCTACTGTGACAGTCACTGGTAACCACGGACACCTCTCCTGTGACCGTGGCTACCAGGGACACGCACATATGACAGTCGGTGGTAACCAGGGACACGCATCTCTGACAGTCAGTGGTAACCAGGGAAACCCACCTGCGACCATGGTAACCAAGGACACCCCTCCTGTGAGAGTCAGTGGTAACCAGGGACACACCTCCTGTGCCAGTGGTAACCAAGGACACCCCTACCCACATTCACTGGTAACCAAGGACACCTCTCCTGTGAAAGTGGTTATCAGGGAGACGCATCTCTGACAGTCGGTGGTAACCAGGGAAACCCACCTGTGACATTCACAGTGCCCAGGGACACCGGCCTGTGACAGTCGGTGGTAACCAGGGAAACCCACCTGTGACCATGGTAACCAAGGACACCCCTCTGTGACAATGGTACCCAGGGACAGCCCTCCTGTGACAGTCGGTGGTAACCAGGGAAACACACCTGTGACCATGGTAACCAAGGACACCCCTACCCACTGTCACTGGTAACCAAGGACACCTCTCCTGTGACCGTGGTTATCAGGGAGACGCATCTCTGACAGTCGGTGGTAACCAGGGAAACCCACCTGTGACCATGGTAACCAAGGACACCCCTCCTGTGACAATGGTACCCAGGGACAGCCCTCCTGTGACAGTCGGTGGTAACCAGGGAAACCCACCTGTGACCATGGTAACCAAGGACACCCCTCCTGTGACAATGGTACCCAGGGACAGCCATCCTGTGACAGTCGGTGGTAACCAGGGAAACCCACCTGTGACATTCACAGTGCCCAGGGACACCGGCCTGTGACAGTCGGTGGTAACCAGGGACACGCATCTCTGACAGTCGGTGGTAACCAGGGAAACCCACCTGTGACCATGGTAACCAAGGACACACCTACTGTGACAGTCACTGGTAACCACGGACACCTCTCCTGTGACCGTGGCTACCACGGACACGCACATATGACAGTCGGTGGTAACCAGGGACACGCATCTCTGACAGTCGGTGGTAACAAGGGAAACCCACCTGTCGCCATGGTAACCAAGGACCCACCTACTGTGACAGTCACTGGTAACCACGGACACCTCTCCTGTGACCGTGGTTACCAGGGACACGCATATATGACAGTCGGTGGTAAACAGGGACACGCATCTATGACAGTCAGTGGTAACCAGGGAAACCCACCTGCGACCATGGTAACCAAGGACACCCTTCCTGTGACAGTCAGTGGTAACCAGGGACACACCTCCTGTGCCAGTGGTAACCATGGACACCCCTCCTGTCACAATGGTACCAGGGACAGCCCTCCTGTGACAGTCGGTGGTAACCAGGGAAATCCACCTGTGACCATGGTAACCAAGGACACCCCTCCTGTGACAATGGTACCCAGGGACAGCCCTCCTGT
Source organism: Rangifer tarandus platyrhynchus (assembly GCA_949782905.1). Classification (NCBI taxonomy): domain Eukaryota; kingdom Metazoa; phylum Chordata; class Mammalia; order Artiodactyla; family Cervidae; genus Rangifer; species Rangifer tarandus. Next base: position 45,237,164 of record OX460344.1, read on the forward strand.
GACAGTCGGTGGTAACCAGGGAAACACACCTGTGACCATGGTAACCAAGGACACCCCTACCCACAGTCACTGGTAACCAAGGACACCTCTCCTGTGACCGTGGTTATCAGGGAGACGCATCTCTGACAGTCGGTGGTAACCAGGGAAACCCACCTGTGACATTCACAGTGCCCAGGGACACCGGCCTGTGACAGTCGGTGGTAAACAGGGAGACGAATCTCTGACAGTCGGTGGTAACCAGGGAAACCCACCTGTGACCATGGTAACCAAGGACACCCCTCTGTGACAACGGTACCCAGGGACAGCCCTCCTGTGACAGTCGGTGGTAACCAGGGAAACACACCTGTGACCATGGTAACCAAGGACACCCCTACCCACTGTCACTGGTAACCAAGGACACCTCTCCTGTGACCATGGTTATCAGGGAGACGCATCTCTGACATTCGGTGGTAACCAGGGAAACCCACCTGTGACCATGGTAACCAAGGACACCCGTCCTGTGACAATGGTACCAAGGGACAGCCCTCCTGTGACAGTCGGTGGTAACCAGGGAAACCCACCTGTGACCATGGTAACCAAGGACACCCCTCCTGTGACAATGGAACCCAGGGACAGCCGTCCTGTGACAGTCGGTGGTAACCAGGGAGACGCATCTCTGACAGTCGGTGGTAACCAGGGAAACCCACCTGTGACCATGGTAACCAAGGACACCCCTCTGTGACAATGGTACCCAGGGACAGCCCTCCTGTGACAGTCGGTGGTAACCAGGGAAACACACCTGTGACCATGGTAACCAAGGACACCCCTACCCACAGTCACTGGTAACCAAGGACACCTCTCCTGTGACCGTGGTTATCAGGGAGACGCATCTCTGACAGTCGGTGGTAACCAGGGAAACCCACCTGTGACATTCACAGTGCCCAGGGACACCGGCCTGTGACAGTCGGTGGTAACCAGGGACACGCATCTCTGACAGTCAGTGGTAACCAGGGACACACCTCCTGTGCCAGTGGTAACCAAGGACACCCCTCCTGTCACAATGGTACCAGGGACAGCCCTCCTGTGACAGTCGGTGGTAACCAGGGAAACCCACCTGTGACCATGGTAACCAAGGACACCCCTCCTGTGACAATGGTACCCAGGGACAGCCCTCCTGTGACAGTCGGTGGTAACCAGGGAAACACACCTGTGACCATGGTAACCAAGGACACCCCTACCCACTGTCACTGGTAACCAAGGACACGTCTCCTGTGACCGTGGTTATCAGGGAGACGCATCTCTGACAGTCGGTGGTAACCAGGGAAACCCACCTGTGACCATGGTAACCAAGGACACCCCTCCTGTGACAATGGTACCCAGGGACAGCCCTCCTGTGACAGTCGGTGGTAACCAGGGAAACCCACCTGTGACCACGGTAACCAAGGACACCCCTCCTGTGACAATGGTACCCAGGGACAGCCCTCCTGTGACAGTCGGTGGTAACCAGGGAAACCCACCTGTGACCATGGTAACCAAGGACACACCTACTGTGACAGTCAATGGTAACCACGGACACCTCTCCTGTGACCGTGGCTACCAGGGACACGCACATATGACAGTCGGTGGTAACCAGGGACACGCATCTCTGACAGTCAGTGGTAACCAGGGAAACCCACCTGCGACCATGTTAACCAAGGACACCCCTCCTGTGACAGTCAGTGGTAACCAGGGACACAGTTCCTGTGCCAGTGGTAACCAAGGACACCCCTCCTGTGACAATGGTACCCAGGGACAGCCCTCCTGTGACAGTCGGTGGTAACCAGGGAAAACCACCTGCAACCATGGTAACCAAGGACACCCCTACCACAGTCACTCGTAACCAAGGACACCTCTCCTGTGACCGTGGTTACCAGGACACGCACATATGACAGTCGGTGGTAACCAGGGACACGCATCTCTGACAGTCAGTGGTAACCAGGGAAACCCACCTGCGACCATGGTAACCAAGGACACCCCTCCTGTCACAGTCAGTGGTAACCAGGGACACATCTCCTGTGCCAGTTGTAACCAAGGACACCCCTCCTGTGACAATGGTACCCAGGGACAGCCCTCCTGTGACAGTCAGTGGTAACCATGTACACTCAACTGTGACAGTCGGTGGTAACCAGGGAAACCCACCTGTGACATTCACAGTGCCCAGGGACACCTGCCTGTGACAGTCGGTGGTAACCAAGGACACGCATTTCTGACAGTCGGTGGTAACCAGGGAAACCCACCTGTGACCATGGTAACCAAGGACACCCCTCCTGTGACAATGGTATCCATGGACAGCCCTACTGTGACAGTCGGTGGTAACGAGGGAAACACACCTGTGACCATGGTAACCAAGGACACCCCTACCCACAGTCACTGGTAACCAAGGACACCTCTCCTGTGACCGTGGTTACCAGGGACACGCATCTCTGACAGTCGGTGGTAACCAGGGAAACCCACCTGTGACCACGGTAACCAAGGACACCCCTCCTGTGACAATAGTACCCAGGGACAGCCCTCCTGTGACAGTCGGTAGTAACCAGGGAAACCCACTTGTGACCATGGTAACCAAGGACACCCCTACCCACAGTCACTCGTAACCAAGGACACCTCTCCTGTGACCGTGGTTACCAGGACACGCACATATGACAGTCGGTGGTAACCAGGGACAGGCATTTCTGACAGTCAGTGGTAACCAGGGAAACCCACCTGCAACCATGGTAACCAAGGACACCCCTCCTGTGACAGTCAGTGGTAACCAGGCAAACACCTCCTGTGCCAGTGGTAACCAAGGACACCCCTCCTGTCACAATGGTACCCAGGGACAGCCCTCCTGTGACAGTCAGTGGTAACCATGTACACTCACCTGTGACAGTCGGTGGTAACCAGGGAAACCCACCTGTGACATTCACAGTGCCCAGGGACACCGGCCTGTGACAGTCGGTGGTAACCAGGGAGACGCATCTCTGACAGTCGGTGGTAACCAGGGAAACCCACCTGTGACCATGGTAACCAAGGACACCCCTCCTGTGACAATGGTACCAAGGGACAGCCCTCCTGTGACAGTCGGTGGTAACCAGGGAAAACCACCTGTGACCATGGTAACCAAGGACACCCCTACCCACAGTCACTGGTAAGCAAGGACACCTCTCCTGTGACTGTGGTTATCAGGGAGACGCATCTCTGACAGTCGGTGGTAACCAGGGAAACCCACCTGTGACCATGGTAACCAAGGACACCCCTCCTGTGACAATGGTACCCAGGGACAGCCCTCCTGTGACAGTCGGTGGTAACCAGGGAAACCCACCTGTGACCATGGTAACCAAGGACACCCCTCCTGTGACAATGGTACCCAGGGACAGCCATCCTGTGACAGTCGGTGGTAACCAGGGAAACCCACCTGTGACATTCACAGTGCCCAGGGACACCTGCCTGTGACAGTCGGTGGTAACCAGGGACACATATTTCTGACAGTCGGTGGTAACCAGGGAAACCCACCTGTGACCATGGTAACCAAGGACACCCCTCCTGTGACAATGGTATCCATGGACAGCCCTCCTGTGACAGTCGGTTGTAACAAGGGAAACACACCTGTGACCAGGGTAACCAAGGACACCCCTACCCAGAGTCACTGGTAACCAAGGACACCTCTCCTGTGACCATGGTTACCAGGGACACGCATCTCTGACAGTCGGTGGTAACCAGGGAAACCCACCTGTGACGACGGTAACCAAGGACACCCCTCCTGTGACAATAGTACCCACAGACAGCCCTCCTGTGACAGTCGGTGGTAACCAGGGAAACCCACCTGTGACCATGGTAACCAAGGACACCCCAACCCACAGTCACTGGTAACCAAGGACACCTCTCCTGTGACTGTGGTTACCAGGACACGCACATATGACAGTCGGTGGTAACCAGGGAGAGGCATTTCAGACAGTCAGTGGTAACCAGGGAAACCCACCTGCAATCATGGTAACCAAGGACACCCCTCCTGTGACAGTCAGTGGTAACCAGCCAAACACCTCCTGTGCCAGTGGCAACCAAGGACACCCCTCCTGTCACAATGGTACCCAGGGACAGCCCTCCTGTGACAGTCAGTGGTAACCATGTACACTCACCTGTGACAGTCGGTGGTAACCAGGGAAACCCACCTGTGACATTCACAGTGCACAGGGACACCGGCCTGTGACAGTCGGTGGTAACCAGGGAGACGCATCTCTGACAGTCGGTGGTAACCAGGGAAACACACCTGTGACCATGGTAACCAAGGACACCCCTACCCACAGTCACTGGTAACCAAGGACACCTCTCCTGTGACCGTGGTTACCAGGACACGCACATATGACAGTCGGTGGTAACCAGGGACACGCATTTCTGACAGTCGGTGGTAACCAGGGAAACCCACCTGTGACCATGGTAACCAAGGACACCCCTCTGTGACAATGGTACCCAGGGACAGCCTTCCTGTGACAGTCGGTGGTAACCAGGGAAACACACCTGTGACCATGGTAACCAAGGACACCCCTACCCACTGTCACTGGTAACCAAGGACACCTCTCCTGTGACCGTGGTTATCAGGGAGACGCATCTCTGACAGTCGGTGGTAACCAGGGAAACCCACCTGTGACATTCACAGTGCCCAGGGACACCGGCCTGTGACAGTCGGTGGTAACCAGGGAGACGCATCTCTGACAGTCGGTGGTAACCAGGGAAACCCACCTGTCGCCATGGTAACCAAGGACCCACCTACTGTGACAGTCACTGGTAACCACGGACACCTCTCCTGTGACCGTGGTTACCAGGGACACGCATATATGACAGTCGGTGGTAACCAGGGTCACGCATCTCTGACAGTCAGTGGTAACCAGGGAAACCCACCTGCGACCATGGTAACCAAGGACACCCTTCCTGTGACAGTCAGTGGTAACCAGGGACACACCTCCTGTGCCAGTGGTAACCAAGGACACCCCTCCTGTCACAATGGTACCAGGGACAGCCCTCCTGTGACAGTCGGTGGTAACCAGGGAAACCCACCTGTGACCATGGTAACCAAGGACACCCCTCCTGTGACAATGGTACCCCGGGACAGCCCTCCTGTGACAGTCGGTGGTAACCAGGGAAACCCACCTGTGACCATGGTAACCAAGGACACCCCTCCTGTGACAATGGTACCCAGGGACAGCCATCCTGTGACAGTCGGTGGTAACCAGGGAAACCCACCTGTGACATTCACAGTGCCCAGGGACACCGGCCTGTGACAGTCGGTGGTAACCAGGGACACGCATCTCTGACAGTCGGTGGTAACCAGGGAAACCCACCTGTGACCATGGTTACCAAGGACACACCTACTGTGACAGTCACTGGTAACCACGGACACTTCTCCTGTGACCGTGGCTACCAGGGACACGCACATATGACAGTCGGTGGTAACCAGGGACATGCATCTCTGACAGTCAGTGGTAACCAGGGAAACCCACCTGTCGCCATGGTAACCAAGGACCCACCTACTGTGACAGTCACTGGTAACCACGGACACCTCTCCTGTGACCGTGGTTACCAGGGACACGCATATATGACAGTCGGTGGTAACCAGGGACACGCATCTCTGACAGTCAGTGGTAACCAGGGAAACCCACCTGCGACCATGGTAACCAAGGACACCCTTCCTGTGACAGTCAGTGGTAACCAGGGACACACCTCCTGTGCCAGTGGTAACCAAGGACACCCCTCCTGTCACAATGGTACCAGGGACAGCCCTCCTGTGACAGTCGGTGGTAACCAGGGAAACCCACCTGTGACCATGGTAACAAAGGACACCCCTCCTGTGACAATGGTACCCCGGGACAGCCCTCCTGTGACAGTCGGTGGTAACCAGGGAAACCCACCTGTGACCATGGTAACCAAGGACACACCTCCTGTGACAATGGTACCCAGGGACAGCCATCCTGTGACAGTCGGTGGTAACCAGGGAAACCCACCTGTGACATTCACAGTGCCCAGGGACACCGGCCTGTGACAGTCGGTGGTAACCAGGGACACGCATCTCTGACAGTCGGTGGTAACCAGGGAAACCCACCTGTGACCATGGTAACCAAGGACACACCTACTGTGACAGTCACTGGTAACCACGGACACCTCTCCTGTGACCGTGGCTACCACGGACACGCACATATGACAGTCGGTGGTAACCAGGGACACGCATCTCTGACAGTCGGTGGTAACAAGGGAAACCCACCTGTCGCCATGGTAACCAAGGACCCACCTACTGTGACAGTCACTGGTAACCACGGACACCTCTCCTGTGACCGTGGTTACCAGGGACACGCATATATGACAGTCGGTGGTAAACAGGGACACGCATCTATGACAGTCAGTGGTAACCAGGGAAACCCACCTGTGACCATGGTAACCAAGGACACCCCTCCTGTGACAATGGTACCCAGGGACAGCCATCCTGTGACAGTCGGTGGTAACCAGGGAAACCCACCTGTGACATTCACAGTGCCCAGGGACACGTGCCTGTGACAGTCGGTGGTAACCAGGGACACATATTTCTGACAGTCGGTGGTAACCAGGGAAACCCACCTGTGACCATGGTAACCAAGGACACCCCTCCTGTGACAATGGTATCCATGGACAGCCCTCCTGTGACAGTCGGTGGTAACAAGGGAAACCCACCTGTGACCATGGTAACCAAGGACACCCCTACCCACAGTCACTGGTAACCAAGGACACCTCTCCTGTGACCATGGTTACCAGGGACACGCATCTCTGACAGTCGGTGGTAACCAGGGAAACCCACCTGTGACCACGGTAACCAAGGACACCCCTCCTGTGACAATAGTACCCACAGACAGCCCTCCTGTGACAGTCGGTGGTAACCAGGGAAACCCACCTGTGACCATGGTAACCAAGGACACCCCAACCCACAGTCACTGGTAACCAAGGACACCTCTCCTGTGACTGTGGTTACCAGGACACGCACATATGACAGTCGGTGGTAACCAGGGAGAGGCATTTCAGACAGTCAGTGGTAACCAGGGAAACCCACCTGCAATCATGGTAACCAAGGACACCCCTCCTGTGACAGTCAGTGGTAACCAGCCAAACACCTCCTGTGCCAGTGGCAACCAAGGACACCCCTACTGTCACAATGGTACCCAGGGACAGCCCTCCTGTGACAGTCAGTGGTAACCAGGGAAACACACTTGTGACCATGGTAACCAAGGACACCCCTACCCACTGTCACTGGTAACCAAGGACACCTCTCCTGTGACCGTGGTTATCAGGGAGACGCATCTCTGACAGTCGGTGGTAACCAGGGAAACCCACCTGTGACATTCACAGTGCCCAGGGACACCGGCCTGTGACAGTCGGTGGTAACCAGGGAGACGCATCTCTGACAGTCGGTGGTAACCAGGGAAACACACCTGTGACCATGGTAACCAAGGACACCCCTACCCACAGTCACTGGTAACCAAGGACACCTCTCCTGTGACCGTGGTTACCAGGACACGCACATATGACAGTCGGTGGTAACCAGGGACACGCATTTCTGACAGTCGCTGGTAACCAGGGAAACCCACCTGTGACCATGGTAACCAAGGACACCCCTCTGTGACAATGGTACCCAGGGACAGCCCTCCTGTGACAGTCGGTGGTAACCAGGGAAACACACTTGTGCCCATGGTAACCAAGGACACCCCTACCCACTGTCACTGGTAACCAAGGACACCTCTCCTGTGACCGTGGTTATCAGGGAGACGCATCTCTGACAGTCGGTGGTAACCAGGGAAACCCACCTGTGACATTCACAGTGCCCAGGGACACCGGCCTGTGACAGTCGGTGGTAACCAGGGAGACGCATCTCTGACAGTCGGTGGTAACCAGGGAAACCCACCTGTGACCATGGTAACCAAGGACACCCCTCTGTGACAATGGTACCCAGGGACAGCCCTCCTGTGACAGTCGGTGGTAACCAGGGAAACACACCTGTGACCATGGTAACCAAGGACACCCCTCCTGTGACAATGGTACCCAGGGACAGCCGTCCTGTGACAGTCGGTGGTAACCAGGGAAACCCACCTGTGACATTCACAGTGCCCAGGGACACCGGCCTGTGACAGTCGGTGGTAATCAGGGACACGCATCTCTGACAGTCGGTGGTAACCAGGGAAACCCACCTGTGACCATGGTAACCAAGGACACACCTACTGTGACAGTCACTGGTAACCACGGACACCTCTCCTGTGACCGTGGCTACCAGGGACACGCACATATGACAGTCGGTGGTAACCAGGGACACGCATCTCTGACAGTCAGTGGTAACCAGGGAAACCCACCTGTCGCCATGGTAACCAAGGACCCACCTACTGTGACAGTCACTGGTAACCACGGACACCTCTCCTGTGACCGTGGTTACCAGGGACACGCATATATGACAGTCGGTGGTAACCAGGGACACGCATCTCTGACAGTCAGTGGTAACCAGGGAAACCCACCTGCGACCATGGTAACCACGGACACCCTTCCTGTGACAGTCAGTGGTAACCAGGGACACACCTCCTGTGCCAGTGGTAACCAAGGACACCCCTCCTGTCACAATGGTACCAGGGACAGCCCTCTTGTGACAGTCGGTGGTAACCAGGGAAACCCACCTGTGACCATGGTAACCAAGGACACCCCTCCTGTGACAATGGTACCCCGGGACAGCCCTCCTGTGACAGTCGGTGGTAACCAGGGAAACCCACCTGTGACCATGGTAACCAAGGACTCCCCTCCTGTGACAATGGTACCCAGGGACAGCCATCCTGTGACAGTTGGTGGTAACCAGGGAAACCCACCTGTGACATTCACAGTGCCCAGGGACACCGGCCTGTGACAGTCGGTGGTAACCAGGGACACGCATCTCTGACAGTCGGTGGTAACCAGGGAAACCCACCTGTGACCATGGTAACCAAGGACACACCTACTGTGACAGTCACTGGTAACCACGGACACCTCTCCTGTGACCGTGGCTACCACGGACACGCACATATGACAGTCGGTGGTAACCAGGGACACGCATCTCTGACAGTCGGTGGTAACAAGGGAAACCCACCTGTCGCCATGGTAACCAAGGACCCACCTACTGTGACAGTCACTGGTAACCACGGACACCTCTCCTGTGACCGTGGTTACCAGGGACACGCATATATGACAGTCGGTGGTAAACAGGGACACGCATCTATGACAGTCAGTGGTAACCAGGGAAACCCACCTGCGACCATGGTAACCAAGGACACCCTTCCTGTGACAGTCAGTGGTAACCAGGGACACACCTCCTGTGCCAGTGGTAACCAAGGACACCCCTCCTGTCACAATGGTACCAGGGACAGCCCTCCTGTGACAGTCGGTGGTAACCAGGGAAACCCACCTGTGACCATGGTAACCAAGGACACCCCTCTGTGACAATGGTACCCAGGGACAGCCCTCCTGTGACAGTCGGTGGTAACCAGGGAAACACACCTGTGACCATGGTAACCAAGGACACCCCTACCCACAGTCACTGGTAACCAAGGACACCTCTCCTGTGACCGTGGTTATCAGGGAGACGCATCTCTGACAGTCGGTGGTAACCAGGGAAACCCACCTGTGACATTCACAGTGCCCAGGGACACCGGCCTGTGACAGTCGGTGGTAACCAGGGAGACGCATCTCTGACAGTCGGTGGTAACCAGGGAAACCCACCTGTGACCATGGTAACCAAGGACACCCCTCTGTGACAATGGTACCCAGGGACAGCCCTCCTGTGACAGTCGGCGGTAACCAGGGAAACACACCTGTGACCATGGTAACCAAGGACACCCCTCCTGTGACAATGGTACCCAGGGACAGCCGTCCTGTGACAGTCGGTGGTAACCAGGGAAACCCACCTGTGACATTCACAGTGCCCAGGGACACCGGCCTGTGACAGTCGGTGGTAATCAGGGACACGCATCTCTGACAGTCGGTGGTAACCAGGGAAACCCACCTGTGACCATGGTAACCAAGGACACACCTACTGTGACAGTCACTGGTAACCACGGACACCTCTCCTGTGACCGTGGCTACCAGGGACACGCACATATGACAGTCGGTGGTAACCAGGGACACGCATCTCTGACAGTCAGTGGTAACCAGGGAAACCCACCTGCGACCATGTTAACCAAGGACACCCCTCCAGTGACAGTCAGTGGTAACCAGGGACACACCTCCTGTGCCAGTGGTAACCAAGGACACCCCTCCTGTGACAATGGTACCCAGGGACAGCCCTCCTGTGACAGTCGGTGGTAACCAGGGAAACACACCTGTGACCATGGTAACCAAGGACACCCCTACCCACTGTCACTGGTAACCAAGGACACCTCTCCTGTGACCGTGGTTATCAGGGAGACGCATCTCTGACAGTCGGTGGTAACCAGGGAAACCCACCTGTGACATTCACAGTGCCCAGGGACACAGGCCTGTGACAGTCGGTGGTAACCAGGGACACGCATCTCTGACAGTCAGTGGTAACCAGGGAAACCCACCTGCGACCATGTTAAACAAGGACACCCCTCCTGTGACAGTCAGTGGTAACCAGGGACACACCTCCTGTGCCAGTGGTAACCAAGGACACCCCTCCTGTGACAACGGTACCCAGGGACAGCCCTCCTGTGACAGTCGGTGGTAACCAGGGAAAACCACCTGTGAACATGGTAACCAAGGACACCCCTACCCACAGTCACTGGTAACCAAGGACACCTCTCCTGTGACCGTGGTTATCAGGGAGACGCATCTCTGACAGTCGGTGGTAACCAGGGAAACCCACCTGTGACATTCACAGTGCCCAGGGACACCGGCCTGTGACAGTCGGTGGTAACCAGGGACACGCATTTCTGACAGTCAGTGGTAACCAGGGAAACCCACCTGCGACCATGGTAACCAAGGACACCCCTCCTGTGACAGTCAGTGGTAACCAGGGACACACCTCCTGTGCTAGTGGTAACCAAGCACACCCCTCCTGTCACAATGGTACCCAGGGACAGCCCTCCTGTGACAGTCAGTGGTAACCATGTACACTCACCTGTGACAGTTGGTGGTAACCAGGGAAACACACCTGTGACATTCACAGTGCCCAGGGACACCGGACTGGGACAGTCGGTGGAAACCAGGAAGACGCATCTCTGACAGTCGGTGGTAACCAGGGAAACCCACCTGTGACCATGGTAACCAAGGACACCCCTCTGTGACAATGGTACCCAGGGACAGCCCTCCTGTGACAGTCAGTGGTAACCAGGGAAACCCACCTGTGACCATGGTAACCAAGGACACCCCTCCTGTGACAATGGTACCCAGGGACAGCCCTCCTGTGACAGTCGGTGGTAATCAGGGAAAATCACCTGTGACATTCACAGTGCCCAGGGACACCAGCCTGTGACAGTCGGTGGTAACCAGGGACACGCATCTCTGACAGTCGGTGGTAACCAGGGAAACCCACCTGTGACCATGGTAACCAAGGACACACCTACTGTGCCAGTCACTGGTAACCACGGACACCTCTCCTGTGACTGTGGTTACCAGGGACACGCACATATGACAGTCGGTGGTAACCAGGGACACGCATCTCTGACAGTCAGTGGTAACCAGGGAAACCCACCTGTGAACAAGTTAACCAAGGACACCCCTACCCACAGTCACTGGTAACCAAGGACACCTCTCCTGTGACCGTGGTTAGCAGGACACGCACATATGACAGTCGGTGGTAACCAGGGACACGCATCTCTGACAGTCAGTCGTAACCAGGGAAACCCACCTGCGACCATGGTAACCAAGGACACCCCTCCTGTTACAGTCAGTGGTAACCAGGGACACACCTCCTGTGCCAGTGGTAACCAAGGACACCCCTACCCACAGTCACTGGTAACCAAGGACACCTCTCCTGTGACCGTGGTTATCAGGGAGACGCATCTCTGACAGTCGGTGGTAACCAGGGCAACCCACCTGTGACATTCACAGTGCCCAGGGACACCGGCCTGTGACAGTCGGTGGTAACCAGGGAGACGCATCTCTGACAGTCGGTGGTAACCAGGGAAACCCACCTGTGACCATGGTAACCAAGGACACCCCTCCTGTGACAATGGTACCAAGGGACAGCCCTCCTGTGACAGTCGGTGGTAACCAGGGAAAACCACCTGTGACCATGGTAACCAAGGACACCCCTACCCACAGTCACTGGTAAGCAAGGACACCTCGCCTGTGACTGTGGTTATCAGGGAGACGCATCTCTGACAGTCGGTGGTAACCAGGGAAACCCACCTGTGACCATGGTAACCAAGGACACCCCTCCTGTGACAATGGTACCCAGGGACAGCCCTCCTGTGACAGTCGGTGGTAACCAGGGAAACCCACCTGTGACCATGGTAACCAAGGACACCCCTCCTGTGACAATGGTACCCAGGGACAGCCATCCTGTGACAGTCGGTGGTAACCAGGGAAACCCACCTGTGACATTCACAGTGCCCAGGGACACGTGCCTGTGACAGTCGGTGGTAACCAGGGACACATATTTCTGACAGTCGGTGGTAACCAGGGAAACCCACCTGTGACCATGGTAACCAAGGACACCCCTCCTGTGACAATGGTATCCATGGACAGCCCTCCTGTGACAGTCGGTGGTAACAAGGGAAACCCACCTGTGACCATGGTAACCAAGGACACCCCTACCCACAGTCACTGGTAACCAAGGACACCTCTCCTGTGACCATGGTTACCAGGGACACGCATCTCTGACAGTCGGTGGTAACCAGGGAAACCCACCTGTGACCACGGTAACCAAGGACACCCCTCCTGTGACAATAGTACCCACAGACAGCCCTCCTGTGACAGTCGGTGGTAACCAGGGAAACCCACCTGTGACATTCACAGTGCCCAGGGACACCGGCCTGTGACAGTCGGTGGTAACCAGGGAGACGCATCTCTGACAGTCGGTGGTAACCAGGGAAACCAACCTGTGACCATGGTAACCAAGGACACCCCTCAGTGACAATGGTACCCAGGGACAGCCCTCCTGTGACAGTCGGTGGTAACCAGGGAAACACACCTGTGACCATGGTAACCAAGGACACCCCTACCCACTGTCACTGGTAACCAAGGACACCTCTCCTGTGACCGTGGTTACCAGGGACACGCATATATGACAGTCGGTGGTAACCAGGGACAGGCATTTCTGACAGTCAGTGGTAACCAGGGAAACCCACCTGCAATCATGGTAACCAAGGACACCCCTCCTGTGACAGTCAGTGGTAACCAGGCAAACACCTCCTGTGCCAGTGGCAACCAAGGACACCCCTCCTGTGACAATGGTACCCAGGGACAGCCGTCCTGTGACAGTCGGTGGTAACCAGGGAAACCCACCTGTGACATTCACAGTGCCCAGGGACACCGGCCTGTGACAGTCGGTGGTAATCAGGGACACGCATCTCTGACAGTCGGTGGTAACCAGGGAAACCCACCTGTGACCATGGTAACCAAGGACACCCCTACCCACAGTCACTGGTAACCAAGGACACCTCTCCTGTGACCGTGGTTACCAGGACACGCACATATGACAGTCGGTGGTAACCAGGGACACGCATTTCTGACAGTCGCTGGTAACCAGGGAAACCCACCTGTGACCATGGTAACCAAGGACACCCCTCTGTGACAATGGTACCCAGGGACAGCCCTCCTGTGACAGTCGGTGGTAACCAGGGAAACACACTTGTGACCATGGTAACCAAGGACACCCCTACCCACTGTCACTGGTAACCAAGGACACCTCTCCTGTGACCGTGGTTATCAGGGAGACGCATCTCTGACAGTCGGTGGTAACCAGGGAAACCCACCTGTGACATTCACAGTGCCCAGGGACACCGGCCTGTGACAGTCGGTGGTAACCAGGGAGACGCATCTCTGACAGTCGGTGGTAACCAGGGAAACCCACCTGTGACCATGGTAACCAAGGACACCCCTCTGTGACAATGGTACCCAGGGACAGCCCTCCTGTAACAGTCGGTGGTAACCAGGGAAACACACCTGTGACCATGGTAACCAAGGACACCCCTCCTGTGACAATGGTACCCAGGGACAGCCGTCCTGTGACAGTCGGTGGTAACCAGGGAAACCCACCTGTGACATTCACAGTGCCCAGGGACACCGGCCTGTGACAGTCGGTGGTAATCAGGGACACGCATCTCTGACAGTCGGTGGTAACCAGGGAAACCCACCTGTGACCATGGTAACCAAGGACACACCTACTGTGACAGTCACTGGTAACCACGGACACCTCTCCTGTGACCGTGGCTACCAGGGACACGCACATATGACAGTCGGTGGTAACCAGGGACACGCATCTCTGACAGTCAGTGGTAACCAGGGAAACCCACCTGTCGCCATGGTAACCAAGGACCCACCTACTGTGACAGTCACTGGTAACCACGGACACCTCTCCTGTGACCGTGGTTACCAGGGACACGCATATATGACAGTCGGTGGTAACCAGGGACACGCATCTCTGACAGTCAGTGGTAACCAGGGAAACCCACCTGCGACCATGGTAACCACGGACACCCTTCCTGTGACAGTCAGTGGTAACCAGGGACACACCTCCTGTGCCAGTGGTAACCAAGGACACCCCTCCTGTCACAATGGTACCAGGGACAGCCCTCCTGTGACAGTCGGTGGTAACCAGGGAAACCCACCTGTGACCATGGTAACCAAGGACACCCCTCCTGTGACAATGGTACCCCGGGACAGCCCTCCTGTGACAGTCGGTGGTAACCAGGGAAACCCACCTGTGACCATGGTAACCAAGGACACCCCTCCTGTGACAATGGTACCCAGGGACAGCCATCCTGTGACAGTTGGTGGTAACCAGGGAAACCCACCTGTGACATTCACAGTGCCCAGGGACACCGGCCTGTGACAGTCGGTGGTAACCAGGGACACGCATCTCTGACAGTCGGTGGTAACCAGGGAAACCCACCTGTGACCATGGTAACCAAGGACACACCTACTGTGACAGTCACTGGTAACCACGGACACCTCTCCTGTGACCGTGGCTACCACGGACACGCACATATGACAGTCGGTGGTAACCAGGGACACGCATCTCTGACAGTCGGTGGTAACAAGGGAAACCCACCTGTCGCCATGGTAACCAAGGACCCACCTACTGTGACAGTCACTGGTAACCACGGACACCTCTCCTGTGACCGTGGTTACCAGGGACATGCATATATGACAGTCGGTGGTAAACAGGGACACGCATCTATGACAGTCAGTGGTAACCAGGGAAACCCACCTGCGACCATGGTAACCAAGGACACCCTTCCTGTGACAGTCAGTGGTAACCAGGGACACACCTCCTGTGCCAGTGGTAACCAAGGACACCCCTCCTGTCACAATGGTACCAGGGACAGCCCTCCTGTGACAGTCGGTGGTAACCAGGGAAACCCACCTGTGACCATGGTAACCAAGGACACCCCTCTGTGACAATGGTACCCAGGGACAGCCCTCCTGTGACAGTCGGTGGTAACCAGGGAAACACACCTGTGACCATGGTAACCAAGGACACCCCTACCCACAGTCACTGGTAACCAAGGACACCTCTCCTGTGACCGTGGTTATCAGGGAGACGCATCTCTGACAGTCGGTGGTAACCAGGGAAACCCACCTGTGACATTCACAGTGCCCAGGGACACCGGCCTGTGACAGTCGGTGGTAACCAGGGAGACGCATCTCTGACAGTCGGTGGTAACCAGGGAAACCCACCTGTGACCATGGTAACCAAGGACACCCCTCTGTGACAATGGTACGAAGGGACAGCCCTCCTGTGACAGTCGGCGGTAACCAGGGAAACACACCTGTGACCATGGTAACCAAGGACACCCCTCCTGTGACAATGGTACCCAGGGACAGCCGTCCTGTGACAGTCGGTGGTAACCAGGGAAACCCACCTGTGACATTCACAGTGCCCAGGGACACCGGCCTGTGACAGTCGGTGGTAATCAGGGACACGCATCTCTGACAGTCGGTGGTAACCAGGGAAACCCACCTGTGACCATGGTAACCAAGGACACACCTACTGTGACAGTCACTGGTAACCACGGACACCTCTCCTGTGACCGTGGCTACCAGGGACACGCACATATGACAGTCGGTGGTAACCAGGGACACGCATCTCTGACAGTCAGTGGTAACCAGGGAAACCCACCTGCGACCATGTTAACCAAGGACACCCCTCCAGTGACAGTCAGTGGTAACCAGGGACAAACCTCCTGTGCCAGTGGTAACCAAGGACACCCCTCCTGTGACAATGGTACCCAGGGACAGCCCTCCTGTGACAGTCGGTGGTAACCAGGGAAACACACCTGTGACCATGGTAACCAAGGACACCCCTACCCACTGTCACTGGTAACCAAGGACACCTCTCCTGTGACCGTGGTTATCAGGGAGACGCATCTCTGACAGTCGGTGGTAACCAGGGAAACCCACCTGTGACATTCACAGTGCCCAGGGACACCGGCCTGTGACAGTCGGTGGTAACCAGGGACACGCATCTCTGACAGTCAGTGGTAACCAGGGAAACCCACCTGCGACCATGTTAAACAAGGACACCCCTCCTGTGACAGTCAGTGGTAACCAGGGACACACCTCCTCTGCCAGTGGTAACCAAGGACACCCCTCCTGTGACAACGGTACCCAGGGACAGCCCTCCTGTGACAGTCGGTGGTAACCAGGGAAAACCACCTGTGAACATGGTAACCAAGGACACCCCTACCCACAGTCACTGGTAACCAAGGACACCTCTCCTGTGACCGTGGTTACCAGGACACGCACATATGACAGTCGGTGGTAACCAGGGACACGCATTTCTGACAGTCAGTGGTAACCAGGGAAACCCACCTGCGACCATGGTAACCAAGGACACCCCTCCTGTGACAGTCAGTGGTAACCAGGGACACACCTCCTGTGCTAGTGGTAACCAAGCACACCCCTCCTGTCACAATGGTACCCAGGGACAGCCCTCCTGTGACAGTCAGTGGTAACCATGTACACTCACCTGTGACAGTTGGTGGTAACCAGGGAAACACACCTGTGACATTCACAGTGCCCAGGGACACCGGACTGGGACAGTCGGTGGTAACCAGGAAGACGCATCTCTGACAGTCGGTGGTAACCAGGGAAACCCACCTGTGACCATGGTAACCAAGGACACCCCTCTGTGACAATGGTACCCAGGGACAGCCCTCCTGTGACAGTCAGTGGTAACCAGGGAAACCCACCTGTGACCATGGTAACCAAGGACACCCCTCCTGTGACAATGGTACCCAGGGACAGCCCTCCTGTGACAGTCGGTGGTAATCAGGGAAAATCACCTGTGACATTCACAGTGCCCAGGGACACCAGCCTGTGACAGTCGGTGGTAACCAGGGACACGCATCTCTGACAGTCGGTGGTAACCAGGGAAACCCACCTGTGACCATGGTAACCAAGGACACACCTACTGTGCCAGTCACTGGTAACCACGGACACCTCTCCTGTGACTGTGGTTACCAGGGACACGCACATATGACAGTCGGTGGTAACCAGGGACACGCATCTCTGACAGTCAGTGGTAACCAGGGAAACCCACCTGTGAACAAGTTAACCAAGGACACCCCTACCCACAGTCACTGGTAACCAAGGACACCTCTCCTGTGACCGTGGTTACCAGGATACGCACATATGACAGTCGGTGGTAACCAGGGACACGCATCTCTGACAGTCAGTGGTAACCAGGGAAACCCACCTGCGACCATGGTAACCAAGGACACCCCTCCTGTGACAGTCAGTGGTAACCAGGGACACACCTCCTGTGCCAGTGGTAACCAAGGACACCCCTACCCACAGTCACTGGTAACCAAGGACACCTCTCCTGTGACCGTGGTTATCAGGGAGACGCATCTCTGACAGTCGGTGGTAACCAGGGAAAACCACCTGTGACATTCACAGTGCCCAGGGACACCAGCCTGTGACAGTCGGTGGTAACCAGGGAGACGCATCTCTGACAGTCGGTGGTAACCAGGGAAACCAACCTGTGACCATGGTAAGCAAGGATACCCCTCTGTGACAATGGTACCCACGGACAGCCCTCCTGTGACAGTCGGTGGTAACCAGGGAAACACACCTGTGACCATGGTAACCAAGGACACCCCTACCCACTGTCACTGGTAACCAAGGACACCTCTCCTGTGACCGTGGTTATCAGGGAGACGCATCTCTGACAGTCGGTGGTAACCAGGGAAACCCACCTGTGACCATGGTAACCAAGGACACCACTCCTGTGACAATGGTACCCAGGGACAGCCCTCCTGTGACAGTCGGTGGTAACCAGGGAAACCCACCTGTGACCATGGTAACCAAGGACACCCCTCCTGTGACAATGGTACCCAGGGACAGCCATCCTGTGACAGTCGGTGGTAACCAGGGAAACCCACCTGTGACATTCACAGTGCCCAGGGGCACCGGCCTGTGACAGTCGGTGGTAACCAGGGACACGCATCTCTGACAGTCGATGGTAACCAGGGAAACCCACCTGTGACCATGGTAACCAAGGACACCCCTCTGTGACAATGGTACCCAGGGACAGCCCTCCTGTGACAGTCGGTGGTAACCAGGGAAACACACCTGTGACCATGGTAACCAAGGACACCCCTACCCACTGTCACTGGTAACCAAGGACACCTCTCCTGTGACCGTGGTTATCAGGGAGACGCATCTCTGACAGTCGGTGGTAACCAGGGCAACCCACCTGTGACATTCACAGTGCCCAGGGACACCGGCCTGTGACAGTCGGTGGTAACAAGGGAGACGCATCTCTGACAGTCGGTGGTAACCAGGGAAACCCACCTGTGACCATGGTAACCAAGGACACCCCTCTGTGACAATGGTACCCAGGGAGAGCCCTCCTGTGACAGTCGGTGGTAACCAGGGAAACACACCTGTGACCATGGTAACCAAGGACACCCCTACCCACTGTCACTGGTAACCAAGGACACCTCTCCTGTGACCGTGGTTATCAGGGAGACGCATCTCTGACAGTCGGTGATAACCAGGGAATCCCACCTGTGACCATGGTAACCAAGGACACCCCTCCTGTGACAATGGTACCCAGGGAGAGCCCTTCTGTGACAGTCGGTGGTAACCAGGGAAACCCACCTGTGACCATGGTAACCAAGGACACCCCTCCTGTGACAATGGTACCCAGGGACAGCCGTCCTGTGACAGTCGGTGGTAACCAGGGAAACCCACCTGTGACATTCACAGTGCCCAGGGACACCGGCCTGTGACAGTCGGTGGTAATCAGGGACACGCATCTCTGACAGTCGGTGGTAACCAGGGAAACCCACCTGTGACCATGGTAACCAAGGACACACCTACTGTGACAGTCACTGGTAACCACGGACACCTCTCCTGTGACCGTGGCTACCAGGGACACGCACATATGACAGTCGGTGGTAACCAGGGACACGCATCTCTGACAGTCAGTGGTAACCAGGGAAACCCACCTGCGACCATGGTAACCAAGGACACCCCTCCTGTGACAGTCAGTGGTAACCAGGGACACACCTCCTGTGCCAGTGGTAACCAAGGACACCCCTCCTGTGACAATGGTACCCAGGGACAGCCCTCCTGTGACAGTCGGTGGTAACCAGGGAAACCCACCTGTGACATTCACAGTGCCCAGGGACACCGGCCTGTGACAGTCGGTGGTAACAAGGGAGACGCATCTCTGACAGTCGGTGGTAACCAGGGAAACCCACCTGTGACCATGGTAACCAAGGACACCCCTCTGTGACAATGGTACCCAGGGACAGCCCTCCTGTGACAGTCGGTGGTAACCAGGGAAACACACCTGTGACCATGGTAACCAAGGACACCCCTCCTGTGACAATGGTACCCAGGGACAGCCGTCCTGTGACAGTCGGTGGTAACCAGGGAAACCCACCTGTGACATTCACAGTGCCCAGGGACACCGGCCTGTGACAGTCGGTGGTAATCAGGGACACGCATCTCTGACAGTCGGTGGTAACCAGGGAAACCCACCTGTGACCATGGTAACCAAGGACACACCTACTGTGACAGTCACTGGTAACCACGGACACCTCTCCTGTGACCGTGGCTACCAGGGACACGCACATATGACAGTCGGTGGTAACCAGGGACACGCATCTCTGACAGTCAGTGGTAACCAGGGAAACCCACCTGTCGCCATGGTAACCAAGGACCCACCTACTGTGACAGTCACTGGTAACCACGGACACCTCTCCTGTGACCGTGGTTACCAGGGACACGCATATATGACAGTCGGTGGTAACCAGGGACACGCATCTCTGACAGTCAGTGGTAACCAGGGAAACCCACCTGCGACCATGGTAACCAAGGACACCCTTCCTGTGACAGTCAGTGGTAACCAGGGACACACCTCCTGTGCCAGTGGTAACCAAGGACACCCCTCCTGTCACAATGGTACCAGGGACAGCCCTCCTGTGACAGTCGGTGGTAACCAGGGAAACCAACCTGTGACCATGGTAACCAAGGACACCCCTCCTGTGACAATGGTACCCCGGGACAGCCCTCCTGTGACAGTCGGTGGTAACCAGGGAAACCCACCTGTGACCATGGTAACCAATGACACCCCTCCTGTGACAATGGTACCCAGGGACAGCCATCCTGTGACAGTCGGTGGTAACCAGGGAAACCCACCTGTGACATTCACAGTGCCCAGGGACACCGGCCTGTGACAGTCGGTGGTAACCAGGGAGACGCATCTCTGACAGTCGGTGGTAACCAGGGAAACCAACCTGTGACCATGGTAACCAAGGACACCCCTCAGTGACAATGGTACCCAGGGACAGCCCTCCTGTGACAGTCGGTGGTAACCAGGGAAACACACCTGTGACCATGGTAACCAAGGACACCCCTACCCACTGTCACTGGTAACCAAGGACACCTCTCCTGTGACCGTGGTTACCAGGGACACGCATATATGACAGTCGGTGGTAACCAGGGACATGCATTTCTGACAGTCAGTGGTAACCAGGGAAACCCACCTGCAATCATGGTAACCAAGGACACCCCTCCTGTGACAGTCAGTGGTAACCAGGCAAACACCTCCTGTGCCAGTGGCAACCAAGGACACCCCTCCTGTGACAATGGTACCCAGGGACAGCCGTCCTGTGACAGTCGGTGGTAACCAGGGAAACCCACCTGTGACATTCACAGTGCCCAGGGACACCGGCCTGTGACAGTCGGTGGTAATCAGGGACACGCATCTCTGACAGTCGGTGGTAACCAGGGAAACCCACCTGTGACCATGGTAACCAAGGACACACCTACTGTGACAGTCACTGGTAACCACGGACACCTCTCCTGTGACCGTGGCTACCAGGGACACGCACATATGACAGTCGGTGGTAACCAGGGACACGCATCTCTGACAGTCAGTGGTAACCAGGGAAACCCACCTGCGACCATGTTAACCAAGGACACCCCTCCGGTGACAGTCAGTGGTAACCAGGGACACACCTCCTGTGCCAGTGGTAACCAAGGACACCCCTCCTGTGACAATGGTACCCAGGGACAGCCCTCCTGTGACAGTCGGTGGTAACCAGGGAAACCCACCTGTGACCATGGTAACCAAGGACACCCCTACCCACAGTCACTGGTAACCAAGGACACCTCTCCTGTGACTGTGGTTACCAGGACACGCACATATGACAGTCGGTGGTAACCAGGGACAGGCATTTCTGACAGTCAGTGGTAACCAGGGAAACCCACCTGCAATCATGGTAACCAAGGACACCCCTCCTGTGACAGTCAGTGGTAACCAGGCAAACACCTCCTGTGCCAGTGGCAACCAAGAACACCCCTCCTGTCACAATGGTACCCAGGGACAGCCCTCCTGTGACAGTCAGTGGTAACCATGTACACTCACCTGTGACAGTCGGTGGTAACCAGGGAAACCCACCTGTGACATTCACAGTGCCCAGGGACACCGGCCTGTGACAGTCGGTGGTAACCAGGGAGACGCATCTCTGACAGTCGGTGGTAACCAGGGAAACACACCTGTGACCATGGTAACCAAGGACACCCCTACCCACAGTCACTGGTAACCAAGGACACCTCTCCTGTGACCGTGGTTACCAGGACACGCACATATGACAGTCGGTGGTAACCAGGGACACGCATCTCTGACAGTCAGTGATAACCAGGGAAACCCACCTGCGACCATGGTACCCAAGGACACCCCTCCTGTGACAGTCAGTGGTAACCAGGGACACACCTTCTGTGCCAGTGGTAACCAAGGACACCCCTCCTGTCACAATGGTACCCAGGGACAGCCCTCCTGTGACAGTCAGTGGTAACCATGTACACTCACCTGTGACAGTCGGTGGTAACCAGGGAAACCCACTTGTGACATTCCCATTTCCCAGGGACACCGGCCTGTGACAGTCGGTGGTAACCAGGGACACGCATCTCTGACAGTCGGTGGTAACCAGGGAAACCCACCTGTCGCCATTTTAACCAAGGACCCACCTACTGTGACAGTCACTGGTAACCACGGACACCTCTCCTGTGACCGTGGTTACCAGGGACACGCATATATGACAGTCGGTGGTAACCAGGGACACGCATCTCTGACAGTCAGTGGTAACCAGGGAAACCCACCTGCGACCATGGTAACCAAGGACACCCCTCCTGTGACACTCAGTGGTAACCAGGGACACACCTCCTGTGCCAGTGGTAACCAAGGACACCCCTCCTGTGACAATGGTACCCAGGGACAGCCCTCCTGTGACAGTCGGTGGTAATCAGAGAAACTCACCTGTGACATTCACAGTGCCCAGGGACACCGGCCTGTGACAGTCGGTGGTAACCAGGGACACGCATTTCTGACAGTCGGTGGTAACCAGGGAAACACACCTGTGACCATGGTAACCAAGGACACACCTACTGTGCCAGTCACTGGTAACCATGGACACCTCTCCTGTGACCGTGGTTACCAGGGACACGCACATATGACAGTCAGTGTTAACCAGGGACACGCATCTCTGACAGTCGGTGGGAACCAGGGAAACCCACCTGTGACATTCACAGTGCCCAGGGACACCGGCCTGTGACAGTCGGTGGTAACCAGGGACACGCATCTCTGACAGTCAGTGGTAACCAGGGAAACCCACCTGCGACCATGTTAAACAAGGACACCCCTCCTGTGACAGTCAGTGGTAACCAGGGACACACCTCCTGTGCCAGTGGTAACCAAGGACACCCCTCCTGTGACAACGGTACCCAGGGACAGCCCTCCTGTGACAGTCGGTGGTAACCAGGGAAAACCACCTGTGAACATGGTAACCAAGGACACCCCTACCCACAGTCACTGGTAACCAAGGACACCTCTCCTGTGACCGTGGTTACCAGGACACGCACATATGACAGTCGGTGGTAACCAGGGACACGCATTTCTGACAGTCAGTGGTAACCATGGAAACCCACCTGCGACCATGGTAACCAAGGACACCCCTCCTGTGACAGTCAGTGGTAACCAGGGACACACCTCCTGTGCTAGTGGTAACCAAGCACACCCCTCCTGTCACAATGGTACCCAGGGACAGCCCTCCTGTGACAGTCAGTGGTAACCATGTACACTCACCTGTGACAGTTGGTGGTAACCAGGGAAACACACCTGTGACATTCACAGTGCCCAGGGACACCGGACTGGGACAGTCGGTGGTAACCAGGAAGACGCATCTCTGACAGTCGGTGGTAACCAGGGAAACCCACCTGTGACCATGGTAACCAAGGACACCCCTCTGTGACAATGGTACCCAGGGACAGCCCTCCTGTGACAGTCAGTGGTAACCAGGGAAACCCACCTGTGACCATGGTAACCAAGGACACCCCTCCTGTGACAATGGTACCCAGGGACAGCCCTCCTGTGACAGTCGGTGGTAATCAGGGAAACTCACCTGTGACATTCACAGTGCCCAGGGACACCGGCCTGTGACAGTCGGCGGTAACCAGGGACACGCAACTCTGACAGTCGGTGGTAACCAGGGAAACCCACCTGTGACCATGGTAACCAAGGACACACCTACTGTGCCAGTCACTGGTAACCACGGACACCTCTCCTGTGACTGTGGTTACCAGGGACACGCACATATGACAGTCGGTGGTAACCAGGGACACGCATCTCTGACAGTCAGTGGTAACCAGGGAAACCCACCTGTGAACAAGTTAACCAAGGACACCCCTACCCACAGTCACTTGTAACCAAGGACACCTCTCCTGTGACCGTGGTTACCAGGACACGCACATATGACAGTCGGTGGTAACCAGGGACACGCATCTCTGACAGTCAGTGGTAACCAGGGAAACCCACCTGCGACCATGGTAACCAAGGACACCCCTCCTGTGACAGTCAGTGGTAACCAGGGACACACCTCCTGTGCCAGTGGTAACCAAGGACACCCCTACCCACAGTCACTGGTAACCAAGGACACCTCTCCTGTGACCGTGGTTATCCGGGAGACGCATCTCTGACAGTCGGTGGTAACCAGGGAAAACCACCTGTGACATTCACAGTGCCCAGGGACACCGGCCTGTGACAGTCGGTGGTAACCAGGGAGACGCATCTCTGACAGTCGGTGGTAACCAGGGAAACCCACCTGTGACCATGGTAACCAAGGACACCCCTCCTGTGACAATGGTATCCATGGACAGCCCTACTGTGACAGTCGGTGGTAACGAGGGAAACCCACCTGTGACCATGGTAACCAAGGACACCCCTACCCACAGTCACTGGTAACCAAGGACACCTCTCCTGTGACCGTGGTTACCAGGGACACGCATCTCTGACAGTCGGTGGTAACCAGGGAAACCCACCTGTGACCACGGTAACCAAGGACACCCCTCCTGTGACAATAGTACCCAGGGACAGCCCTCCTGTGACAGTCGGTGGTAATCAGGGAAACCCACTTGTGACCATGGTAACCAAGGACACCCCTACCCACAGTCACTCGTAACCAAGGACACCTCTCCTGTGACCGTGGTTACCAGGACACGCACATATGACAGTCGGTGGTAACCAGGGACAGGCATTTCTGACAGTCAGTGGTAACCAGGGAAACCCACCTGCAACCATGGTAACCAAGGACACCCCTCCTGTGACAGTCAGTGGTAACCAGGCAAACACCTCCTGTGCCAGTGGTAACCAAGGACACCCCTCCTGTCACAATGGTACCCAGGGACAGCCCTCCTGTGACAGTCAGTGGTAACCATGTACACTCACCTGTGACAGTCGGTGGTAACCAGGGAAACCCACCTGTGACATTCACAGTGCCCAGGGACACCGGCCTGTGACAGTCGGTGGTAACCAGGGAGACGCATCTCTGACAGTCGGTGGTAACCAGGGAAACCCACCTGTGACCATGGTAACCAAGGACACCCCTCCTGTGACAATGGTACCCAGGGACAGCCCTCCTGTGACAGTCGGTGGTAACCAGGGAAAACCACCTGTGACCATGGTAACCAAGGACACCCCTACCCACAGTCACTGGTAAGCAAGGACACCTCTCCTGTGACCGTGGTTATCAGGGAGACGCATCTCTGACAGTCGGTGGTAACCAGGGAAACCCACCTGTGACCATGGTAACCAAGGACACCCCTCCTTTGACAATGGTACCCAGGGACAGCCCTCCTGTGACAGTCGGTGGTAACCAGGGAAACCCACCTGTGACCATGGTAACCAAGGACACCCCTCCTGTGACAATGGTACCCAGGGACAGCCATCCTGTGACAGTCGGTGGTAACCAGGGAAACCCACCTGTGACATTCACAGTGCCCAGGGACACCTGCCTGTGACAGTCGGTGGTAACCAGGGACACATATTTCTGACAGTCGGTGGTAAGCAGGGAAACCCACCTGTGACCATGGTAACCAAGGACACCCCTCCTGTGACAATGGTATCCATGGACAGCCCTCCTGTGACAGTCGGTGGTAACAAGGGAAACCCACCTGTGACCATGGTAACCAAGGACACCCCTACCCACAGTCACTGGTAACCAAGGACACCTCTCCTGTGACCATGGTTACCAGGGACACGCATCTCTGACAGTCGGTGGTAACCAGGGAAACACACCTGTGACCACGGTAACCAAGGACACCCCTCCTGTGACAATAGTACCCACGGACAGCCCTCCTGTGACAGTCGGTGGTAACCAGGGAAACCCACCTGTGACCATGGTAACCAAGGACACCCGTCCTGTGACAATGGTACCAAGGGACAGCCCTCCTGTGACAGTCGGTGGTAACCAGGGAAACCCACCTGTGACCATGGTAACCAAGGACACCCCTCCTGTGACAATGGAACCCAGGGACAGCCGTCCTGTGACAGTCGGTGGTAAACAGGGAGACGCATCTCTGACAGTCGGTGGTAACCAGGGAAACCCACCTGTGACCATGGTAACCAAGGACACCCCTCTGTGACAATGGTACCCAGGGACAGCCCTCCTGTGACAGTCGGTGGTAACCAGGGAAACACACCTGTGACCATGGTAACCAAGGACACCCCTACCCACAGTCACTGGTAACCAAGGACACCTCTCCTGTGACCGTGGTTATCAGGGAGACGCATCTCTGACAGTCGGTGGTAACCAGGGAAACCCACCTGTGACATTCACAGTGCCCAGGGACACCGGCCTGTGACAGTCGGTGGTAACCAGGGACACGCATCTCTGACAGTCAGTGGTAACCAGGGAAACCCACCTGCGACCATGTTAAACAAGGACACCCCTCCTGTGACAGTCAGTGGTAACCAGGGACACACCTCCTGTGCCAGTGGTAACCAAGGACACCCCTACCCACAGTCACTGGTAACCAAGGACACCTCTCCTGTGACCGTGGTTATCAGGGAGACGCATCTCTGACAGTCGGTGGTAACCAGGGAAAACCACCTGTGACATTCACAGTGCCCAGGGACACCGGCCTGTGACAGTCGGTGGTAACCAGGGAGACGCATCTCTGACAGTCAGTGGTAACCAGGGAAACCAACCTGTGACCATGGTAACCAAGGACACCCCTCTGTGACAATGGTACCCACGGACAGCCCTCCTGTGACAGTCGGTGGTAACCAGGGAAACACACCTGTGACCATGGTAACCAAGGACACCCCTACCCACTGTCACTGGTAACCAAGGACACCTCTCCTGTGACCGTGGTTATCAGGGAGACGCATCTCTGACAGTCGGTGGTAACCAGGGAAGCCCACCTGTGACCATGGTAACCAAGGACACCCCTCCTGTGACAATGGTACCCAGGGACAGCCCTCCTGTGACAGTCGGTGGTAACCAGGGAAACCCACCTGTGACCATGGTAACCAAGGACACCCCTCCTGTGACAATGGTACCCAGGGACAGCCATCCTGTGACAGTCGGTGGTAACCAGGGAAACCCACCTGTGACATTCACAGTGCCCAGGGACACCGGCCTGTGACAGTCGGTGGTAACCAGGGACACGCATCTCTGACAGTCGGTGGTAACCAGGGAAACCCACCTGTGACCATGGTAACCAAGGATACCCCTCTGTGACAATGGTACCCAGGGACAGCCCTCCTGTGACAGTCGGTGGTAACCAGGGAAACACACCTGTGACCATGGTAACCAAGGACACCCCTACCCACTGTCACTGGTAACCAAGGACACCTCTCCTGTGACCGTGGTTATCAGGGAGACGCATCTCTGACAGTCGGTGGTAACCAGGGCAACCCACCTGTGACATTCACAGTGCCCAGGGACACCGGCCTGTGACAGTCGGTGGTAACCAGGGAGACGCATCTCTGACAGTCGGTGGTAACCAGGGAAACCCACCTGTGACCATGGTAACCAAGGACACCCCTCTGTGACAATGGTACCCAGGGACAGCCCTCCTGTGACAGTCGGTGGTAACCAGGGAAACACACCTGTGACCATGGTAACCAAGGACACCCTTACCCACTGTCACTGGTAACCAAGGACACCTCTCCTGTGACCGTGGTTATCAGGGAGACGCATCTCTGACAGTCGGTGATAACCAGGGAATCCCACCTGTGACCATGTTAACCAAGGACACCCCTCCTGTGACAATGGTACCCAGGGAGAGCCCTCCTGTGACAGTCGGTGGTACCAGGGAAACCCACCTGTGACCATGGTAACCAAGGACACCCCTCCTGTGACAATGGTACCCAGGGACAGCCGTCCTGTGACAGTCGGTGGTAACCAGGGAAACCCACCTGTGACATTCACAGTGCCCAGGGACACCGGCCTGTGACAGTCGGTGGTAATCAGGGACACGCATCTCTGACAGTCGGTGGTAACCAGGGAAACCCACCTGTGACCATGGTAACCAAGGACACACCTACTGTGACAGTCACTGGTAACCACGGACACCTCTCCTGTGACCGTGGCTACCAGGGACACGCACATATGACAGTCGGTGGTAACCAGGGACACGCATCTCTGACAGTCAGTGGTAACCAGGGAAACCCACCTGCGACCATGGTAACCAAGGACACCCCTCCTGTGACAGTCAGTGGTAACCAGGGACACACCTCCTGTGCCAGTGGTAACCAAGGACACCCCTACCCACATTCACTGGTAACCAAGGACACCTCTCCTGTGACCGTGGTTATCAGGGAGACGCATCTCTGACAGTCGGTGGTAACCAGGGCAACCCACCTGTGACATTCACAGTGCCCAGGGACACCGGCCTGTGACAGTCGGTGGTAACCAGGGAGACGCATCTCTGACAGTCGGTGGTAACCAGGGAAACCCACCTGTGACCATGGTAACCAAGGACACCCCTCTGTGACAATGGTACCCACGGACAGCCCTCCTGTGACAGTCGGTGGTAACCAGGGAAACACACCTGTGACCATGGTAACCAAGGACACCCCTACCCACTGTCACTGGTAACCAAGGACACCTCTCCTGTGACCGTGGTTATCAGGGAGACGCATCTCTGACAGTCGGTGATAACCAGGGAATCCCACCTGTGACCATGGTAACCAAGGACACCCCTCCTGTGACAATGGTACCCAGGGAGAGCCCTCCTGTGACAGTCGGTGGTAACCAGGGAAACCCACCTGTGACCATGGTAACCAAGGACACCCCTCCTGTGACAATGGTACCCAGGGACAGCCGTCCTGTGACAGTCGGTGGTAACCAGGGAAACCCACCTGTGACATTCACAGTGCCCAGGGACACCGGCCTGTGACAGTCGGTGGTAATCAGGGACACGCATCTCTGACAATCGGTGGTAACCAGGGAAACCCCCCTGTGACCATGGTAACCAAGGACACACCTACTGTGACAGTCACTGGTAACCACGGACACCTCTCCTGTGACCGTGGCTACCAGGGACACGCACATATGACAGTCGGTGGTAACCAGGGACACGCATCTCTGACAGTCAGTGGTAACCAGGGAAACCCACCTGCGACCATGGTAACCAAGGACACCCCTCCTGTGACAGTCAGTGGTAACCAGGGACACACCTCCTGTGCCAGTGGTAACCAATGACACCCCTACCCACATTCACTGGTAACCAAGGACACCTCTCCTGTGAAAGTGGTTATCAGGGAGACGCATCTCTGACAGTCGGTGGTAACCAGGGAAACCCACCTGTGACATTCACAGTGCCCAGGGACACCGGCCTGTGACAGTCGGTGGTAACCAGGGAAACCCACCTGTGACCATGGTAACCAAGGACACCCCTCTGTGACAATGGTACCCAGGGACAGCCCTCCTGTGACAGTCGGTGGTAACCAGGGAAACACACCTGTGACCATGGTAACCAAGGACACCCCTACCCACTGTCACTGGTAACCAAGGACACCTCTCCTGTGACCGTGGTTATCAGGGAGACGCATCTCTGACAGTCGGTGGTAACCAGGGAAACCCACCTGTGACCATGGTAACCAAGGACACCCCTCCTGTGACAATGGTACCCAGGGACAGCCCTCCTGTGACAGTCGGTGGTAACCAGGGAAACCCACCTGTGACCATGGTAACCAAGGACACCCCTCCTGTGACAATGGTACCCAGGGACAGCCATCCTGTGACAGTCGGTGGTAACCAGGGAAACCCACCTGTGACCATGGTAACCAAGGACACACCTACTGTGACAGTCAATGGTAACCACGGACACCTCTCCTGTGACCGTGGCTACCAGGGACACGCACATATGACAGTCGGTGGTAACCAGGGACACGCATCTCTGACAGTCAGTGGTAACCAGGAAAACCCACCTGCGACCATGTTAACCAAGGACACCCCTCCTGTGACAGTCAGTGGTAACCAGGGACACAGTTCCTGTGCCAGTGGTAACCAAGGACACCCCTCCTGTGACAATGGTACCCAGGGACAGCCCTCCTGTGACAGTCGGTGGTAACCAGGGAAAACCACCTGCAACCATGGTAACCAAGGACACCCCTACCACAGTCACTCGTAACCAAGGACACCTCTCCTGTGACCGTGGTTACCAGGACACGCACATATGACAGTCGGTGGTAACCAGGGACACGCATCTCTGACAGTCAGTGGTAACCAGGGAAACCCACCTGCGACCATGGTAACCAAGGACACCCCTCCTGTCACAGTCAGTGGTAACCAGGGACACATCTCCTGTGCCAGTTGTAACCAAGGACACCCCTCCTGTGACAATGGTACCCAGGGACAGCCCTCCTGTGACAGTCAGTGGTAACCATGTACACTCAACTGTGACAGTCGGTGGTAACCAGGGAAACCCACCTGTGACATTCACAGTGCCCAGGGACACCTGCCTGTGACAGTCGGTGGTAACCAAGGACACGCATTTCTGACAGTCGGTGGTAACCAGGGAAACCCACCTGTGACCATGGTAACCAAGGACACCCCTCCTGTGACAATGGTATCCATGGACAGCCCTACTGTGACAGTCGGTGGTAACGAGGGAAACACACCTGTGACCATGGTAACCAAGGACACCCCTACCCACAGTCACTGGTAACCAAGGACACCTCTCCTGTGACCGTGGTTACCAGGGACACGCATCTCTGACAGTCGGTGGTAACCAGGGAAACCCACCTGTGACCACGGTAACCAAGGACACCCCTCCTGTGACAATAGTACCCAGGGACAGCCCTCCTGTGACAGTCGGTAGTAACCAGGGAAACCCACTTGTGACCATGGTAACCAAGGACACCCCTACCCACAGTCACTCGTAACCAAGGACACCTCTCCTGTGACCGTGGTTACCAGGACACGCACATATGACAGTCGGTGGTAACCAGGGACAGGCATTTCTGACAGTCAGTGGTAACCAGGGAAACCCACCTGCAACCATGGTAACCAAGGACACCCCTCCTGTGACAGTCAGTGGTAACCAGGCAAACACCTCCTGTGCCAGTGGTAACCAAGGACACCCCTCCTGTCACAATGGTACCCAGGGACAGCCCTCCTGTGACAGTCAGTGGTAACCATGTACACTCACCTGTGACAGTCGGTGGTAACCAGGGAAACCCACCTGTGACATTCACAGTGCCCAGGGACACCGGCCTGTGACAGTCGGTGGTAACCAGGGAGACGCATCTCTGACAGTCGGTGGTAACCAGGGAAACCCACCTGTGACCATGGTAACCAAGGACACCCCTCCTGTGACAATGGTACCAAGGGACAGCCCTCCTGTGACAGTCGGTGGTAACCAGGGAAAACCACCTGTGACCATGGTAACCAAGGACACCCCTACCCACAGTCACTGGTAAGCAAGGACACCTCTCCTGTGACCATGGTTACCAGGGACACGCATCTCTGACAGTCGGTGGTAACCAGGGAAACCCACCTGTGACATTCACAGTGCCCAGGGACACCTGCCTGTGACAGTCGGTGGTAACCAGGGACACATATTTCTGACAGTCGGTGGTAACCAGGGAAACCCACCTGTGACCATGGTAACCAAGGACACCCCTCCTGTGACAATGGTATCCATGGACAGCCCTCCTGTGACAGTCGGTTGTAACAAGGGAAACACACCTGTGACCAGGGTAACCAAGGACACCCCTACCCACAGTCACTGGTAACCAAGGACACCTCTCCTGTGACCATGGTTACCAGGGACACGCATCTCTGACAGTCGGTGGTAACCAGGGAAACCCACCTGTGACGACGGTAACCAAGGACACCCCTCCTGTGACAATAGTACCCACAGACAGCCCTCCTGTGACAGTCGGTGGTAACCAGGGAAACCCACCTGTGACCATGGTAACCAAGGACACCCCAACCCACAGTCACTGGTAACCAAGGACACCTCTCCTGTGACTGTGGTTACCAGGACACGCACATATGACAGTCGGTGGTAACCAGGGAGAGGCATTTCAGACAGTCAGTGGTAACCAGGGAAACCCACCTGCAATCATGGTAACCAAGGACACCCCTCCTGTGACAGTCAGTGGTAACCAGCCAAACACCTCCTGTGCCAGTGGCAACCAAGGACACCCCTCCTGTCACAATGGTACCCAGGGACAGCCCTCCTGTGACAGTCAGTGGTAACCATGTACACTCACCTGTGACAGTCGGTGGTAACCAGGGAAACCCACCTGTGACATTCACAGTGCACAGGGACACCGGTCTGTGACAGTCGGTGGTAACCAGGGAGACGCATCTCTGACAGTCGGTGGTAACCAGGGAAACACACCTGTGACCATGGTAACCAAGGACACCCCTACCCACAGTCACTGGTAACCAAGGACACCTCTCCTGTGACCGTGGTTACCAGGACACGCACATATGACAGTCGGTGGTAACCAGGGACACGCATTTCTGACAGTCGGTGGTAACCAGGGAAACCCACCTGTGACCATGGTAACCAAGGACACCCCTCTGTGACAATGGTACCCAGGGACAGCCTTCCTGTGACAGTCGGTGGTAACCAGGGAAACACACCTGTGACCATGGTAACCAAGGACACCCCTACCCACTGTCACTGGTAACCAAGGACACCTCTCCTGTGACCGTGGTTATCAGGGAGACGCATCTCTGACAGTCGGTGGTAACCAGGGAAACCCACCTGTGACATTCACAGTGCCCAGGGACACCGGCCTGTGACAGTCGGTGGTAACCAGGGAGACGCATCTCTGACAGTCGGTGGTAACCAGGGAAACCCACCTGTCGCCATGGTAACCAAGGACCCACCTACTGTGACAGTCACTGGTAACCACGGACACCTCTCCTGTGACCGTGGTTACCAGGGACACGCATATATGACAGTCGGTGGTAACCAGGGTCACGCATCTCTGACATTCGGTGGTAACCAGGGAAACCCACCTGTGACCATGGTAACCAAGGACACCCGTCCTGTGACAATGGTACCAAGGGACAGCCCTCCTGTGACAGTCGGTGGTAACCAGGGAAACCCACCTGTGACCATGGTAACCAAGGACACCCCTCCTGTGACAATGGAACCCAGGGACAGCCGTCCTGTGACAGTCGGTGGTAACCAGGGAGACGCATCTCTGACAGTCGGTGGTAACCAGGGAAACCCACCTGTGACCATGGTAACCAAGGACACCCCTCTGTGACAATGGTACCCAGGGACAGCCCTCCTGTGACAGTCGGTGGTAACCAGGGAAACACACCTGTGACCATGGTAACCAAGGACACCCCTACCCACAGTCACTGGTAACCAAGGACACCTCTCCTGTGACCGTGGTTATCAGGGAGACGCATCTCTGACAGTCGGTGGTAACCAGGGAAAACCACCTGTGACATTCACAGTGCCCAGGGACACCGGCCTGTGACAGTCGGTGGTAACCAGGGAGACGCATCTCTGACAGTCAGTGGTAACCAGGGAAACCAACCTGTGACCATGGTAACCAAGGACACCCCTCTGTGACAATGGTACCCACGGACAGCCCTCCTGTGACAGTCGGTGGTAACCAGGGAAACACACCTGTGACCATGGTAACCAAGGACACCCCTACCCACTGTCACTGGTAACCAAGGACACCTCTCCTGTGACCGTGGTTATCAGGGAGACGCATCTCTGACAGTCGGTGGTAACCAGGGAAACCCACCTGTGACCATGGTAACCAAGGACACCCCTCCTGTGACAATGGTACCCAGGGACAGCCCTCCTGTGACAGTCGGTGGTAACCAGGGAAACCCACCTGTGACCATGGTAACCAAGGACACCCCTCCTGTGACAATGGTACCCAGGGACAGCCATCCTGTGACAGTCGGTGGTAACCAGGGAAACCCACCTGTGACATTCACAGTGCCCAGGGACACCGGCCTGTGACAGTCGGTGGTAACCAGGGACACGCATCTCTGACAGTCGGTGGTAACCAGGGAAACCCACCTGTGACCATGGTAACCAAGGATACCCCTCTGTGACAATGGTACCCAGGGACAGCCCTCCTGTGACAGTCGGTGGTAACCAGGGAAACACACCTGTGACCATGGTAACCAAGGACACCCCTACCCACTGTCACTGGTAACCAAGGACACCTCTCCTGTGACCGTGGTTATCAGGGAGACGCATCTCTGACAGTCGGTGGTAACCAGGGCAACCCACCTGTGACATTCACAGTGCCCAGGGACACCGGCCTGTGACAGTCGGTGGTAACCAGGGAGACGCATCTCTGACAGTCGGTGGTAACCAGGGAAACCCACCTGTGACCATGGTAACCAAGGACACCCCTCTGTGACAATGGTACCCAGGGACAGCCCTCCTGTGACAGTCGGTGGTAACCAGGGAAACACACCTGTGACCATGGTAACCAAGGACACCCTTACCCACTGTCACTGGTAACCAAGGACACCTCTCCTGTGACCGTGGTTATCAGGGAGACGCATCTCTGACAGTCGGTGATAACCAGGGAATCCCACCTGTGACCATGTTAACCAAGGACACCCCTCCTGTGACAATGGTACCCAGGGAGAGCCCTCCTGTGACAGTCGGTGGTACCAGGGAAACCCACCTGTGACCATGGTAACCAAGGACACCCCTCCTGTGACAATGGTACCCAGGGACAGCCGTCCTGTGACAGTCGGTGGTAACCAGGGAAACCCACCTGTGACATTCACAGTGCCCAGGGACACCGGCCTGTGACAGTCGGTGGTAATCAGGGACACGCATCTCTGACAGTCGGTGGTAACCAGGGAAACCCACCTGTGACCATGGTAACCAAGGACACACCTACTGTGACAGTCACTGGTAACCACGGACACCTCTCCTGTGACCGTGGCTACCAGGGACACGCACATATGACAGTCGGTGGTAACCAGGGACACGCATCTCTGACAGTCAGTGGTAACCAGGGAAACCCACCTGCGACCATGGTAACCAAGGACACCCCTCCTGTGACAGTCAGTGGTAACCAGGGACACACCTCCTGTGCCAGTGGTAACCAAGGACACCCCTACCCACATTCACTGGTAACCAAGGACACCTCTCCTGTGACCGTGGTTATCAGGGAGACGCATCTCTGACAGTCGGTGGTAACCAGGGCAACCCACCTGTGACATTCACAGTGCCCAGGGACACCGGCCTGTGACAGTCGGTGGTAACCAGGGAGACGCATCTCTGACAGTCGGTGGTAACCAGGGAAACCCACCTGTGACCATGGTAACCAAGGACACCCCTCTGTGACAATGGTACCCACGGACAGCCCTCCTGTGACAGTCGGTGGTAACCAGGGAAACACACCTGTGACCATGGTAACCAAGGACACCCCTACCCACTGTCACTGGTAACCAAGGACACCTCTCCTGTGACCGTGGTTATCAGGGAGACGCATCTCTGACAGTCGGTGATAACCAGGGAATCCCACCTGTGACCATGGTAACCAAGGACACCCCTCCTGTGACAATGGTACCCAGGGAGAGCCCTCCTGTGACAGTCGGTGGTAACCAGGGAAACCCACCTGTGACCATGGTAACCAAGGACACCCCTCCTGTGACAATGGTACCCAGGGACAGCCGTCCTGTGACAGTCGGTGGTAACCAGGGAAACCCACCTGTGACATTCACAGTGCCCAGGGACACCGGCCTGTGACAGTCGGTGGTAATCAGGGACACGCATCTCTGACAATCGGTGGTAACCAGGGAAACCCCCCTGTGACCATGGTAACCAAGGACACACCTACTGTGACAGTCACTGGTAACCACGGACACCTCTCCTGTGACCGTGGCTACCAGGGACACGCACATATGACAGTCGGTGGTAACCAGGGACACGCATCTCTGACAGTCAGTGGTAACCAGGGAAACCCACCTGCGACCATGGTAACCAAGGACACCCCTCCTGTGACAGTCAGTGGTAACCAGGGACACACCTCCTGTGCCAGTGGTAACCAATGACACCCCTACCCACATTCACTGGTAACCAAGGACACCTCTCCTGTGAAAGTGGTTATCAGGGAGACGCATCTCTGACAGTCGGTGGTAACCAGGGAAACCCACCTGTGACATTCACAGTGCCCAGGGACACCGGCCTGTGACAGTCGGTGGTAACCAGGGAAACCCACCTGTGACCATGGTAACCAAGGACACCCCTCTGTGACAATGGTACCCAGGGACAGCCCTCCTGTGACAGTCGGTGGTAACCAGGGAAACACACCTGTGACCATGGTAACCAAGGACACCCCTACCCACTGTCACTGGTAACCAAGGACACCTCTCCTGTGACCGTGGTTATCAGGGAGACGCATCTCTGACAGTCGGTGGTAACCAGGGAAACCCACCTGTGACCATGGTAACCAAGGACACCCCTCCTGTGACAATGGTACCCAGGGACAGCCCTCCTGTGACAGTCGGTGGTAACCAGGGAAACCCACCTGTGACCATGGTAACCAAGGACACCCCTCCTGTGACAATGGTACCCAGGGACAGCCATCCTGTGACAGTCGGTGGTAACCAGGGAAACCCACCTGTGACATTCACAGTGCCCAGGGACACCGGCCTGTGACAGTCGGTGGTAACCAGGGACACGCATCTCTGACAGTCGGTGGTAACCAGGGAAACCCACCTGTGACCATGGTAACCAAGGACACACCTACTGTGACAGTCACTGGTAACCACGGACACCTCTCCTGTGACCGTGGCTACCACGGACACGCACATATGACAGTCGGTGGTAACCAGGGACACGCATCTCTGACAGTCGGTGGTAACAAGGGAAACCCACCTGTCGCCATGGTAACCAAGGACCCACCTACTGTGACAGTCACTGGTAACCACGGACACCTCTCCTGTGACCGTGGTTACCAGGGACACGCATATATGACAGTCGGTGGTAAACAGGGACACGCATCTATGACAGTCAGTGGTAACCAGGGAAACCCACCTGCGACCATGGTAACCAAGGACACCCTTCCTGTGACAGTCAGTGGTAACCAGGGACACACCTCCTGTGCCAGTGGTAACCATGGACACCCCTCCTGTCACAATGGTACCAGGGACAGCCCTCCTGTGACAGTCGGTGGTAACCAGGGAAATCCACCTGTGACCATGGTAACCAAGGACACCCCTCCTGTGACAATGGTACCCAGGGACAGCCCTCCTGTGACAGTCGGTGGTAACCAGGGAAACACACCTGTGACCATGGTAACCAAGGACACCCCTACCCACAGTCACTGGTAACCAAGGACACCTCTCCTGTGACCGTGGTTATCAGGGAGACGCATCTCTGACAGTCGGTGGTAACCAGGGAAACCCACCTGTGACATTCACAGTGCCCAGGGACACCGGCCTGTGACAGTCGGTGGTAAACAGGGAGACGAATCTCTGACAGTCGGTGGTAACCAGGGAAACCCACCTGTGACCATGGTAACCAAGGACACCCCTCTGTGACAACGGTACCCAGGGACAGCCCTCCTGTGACAGTCGGTGGTAACCAGGGAAACACACCTGTGACCATGGTAACCAAGGACACCCCTACCCACTGTCACTGGTAACCAAGGACACCTCTCCTGTGACCATGGTTATCAGGGAGACGCATCTCTGACATTCGGTGGTAACCAGGGAAACCCACCTGTGACCATGGTAACCAAGGACACCCGTCCTGTGACAATGGTACCAAGGGACAGCCCTCCTGTGACAGTCGGTGGTAACCAGGGAAACCCACCTGTGACCATGGTAACCAAGGACACCCCTCCTGTGACAATGGAACCCAGGGACAGCCGTCCTGTGACAGTCGGTGGTAACCAGGGAGACGCATCTCTGACAGTCGGTGGTAACCAGGGAAACCCACCTGTGACCATGGTAACCAAGGACACCCCTCTGTGACAATGGTACCCAGGGACAGCCCTCCTGTGACAGTCGGTGGTAACCAGGGAAACACACCTGTGACCATGGTAACCAAGGACACCCCTACCCACAGTCACTGGTAACCAAGGACACCTCTCCTGTGACCGTGGTTATCAGGGAGACGCATCTCTGACAGTCGGTGGTAACCAGGGAAACCCACCTGTGACATTCACAGTGCCCAGGGACACCGGCCTGTGACAGTCGGTGGTAACCAGGGACACGCATCTCTGACAGTCAGTGGTAACCAGGGAAACCCACCTGCGACCATGTTAAACAAGGACACCCCTCCTGTGACAGTCAGTGGTAACCAGGGACACACCTCCTGTGCCAGTGGTAACCAAGGACACCCCTCCTGTGACAACGGTACCCAGGGACAGCCCTCCTGTGACAGTCGGTGGTAACCAGGGAAAACCACCTGTGAACATGGTAACCAAGGACACCCCTACCCACAGTCACTGGTAAACAAGGACACCTCTCCTGTGACCGTGGTTACCAGGACACGCACATATGACAGTCGGTGGTAACCAGGGACACGCATTTCTGACAGTCAGTGGTAACCAGGGAAACCCACCTGCGACCATGGTAACCAAGGACACCCCTCCTGTGACAGTCAGTGGTAACCAGGGACACACCTCCTGTGCTAGTGGTAACCAAGCACACCCCTCCTGTCACAATGGTACCCAGGGACAGCCCTCCTGTGACAGTCAGTGGTAACCATGTACACTCACCTGTGACAGTTGGTGGTAACCAGGGAAACCCACCTGTGACATTCACAGTGCCCAGGGACACCGGACTGGGACAGTCGGTGGTAACCAGGAAGACTCATCTCTGACAGTCGGTGGTAACCAGGGAAACCCACCTGTGACCATGGTAACCAAGGACACCCCTCTGTGACAATGGTACCCAGGGACAGCCCTCCTGTGACAGTCAGTGGTAACCAGGGAAACCCACCTGTGACCATGGTAACCAAGGACACCCCTCCTGTGACAATGGTACCCAGGGACAGGCCTCCTGTGACAGTCGGTGGTAATCAGGGAAACTCACCTTTGACATTCACAGTGCCCAGGGACACAGGCCTGTGACAGTCGGTGGTAACCAGGGACACGCATCTCTGACAGTCGGTGGTAACCAGGGAAACCCAACTGTGACCATGGTAACCAAGGACACACCTACTGTGCCAGTCACTGGTAACCACGGACACCTCTCCTGTGACTGTGGTTACCAGGGACACGCACATATGACAGTCGGTGGTAACCAGGGACACGCATCTCTGACAGTCAGTGGTAACCAGGGAAACCCACCTGTGAACAAGTTAACCAAGGACACCCCTACCCACAGTCACTGGTAACCAAGGACACCTCTCCTGTGACCGTGGTTACCAGGACACGCACATATGACAGTCGGTGGTAACCAGGGACACGCATCTCTGACAGTCAGTGGTAACCAGGGAAACCCACCTGCGACCATGGTAACCAAGGACACCCCTCCTGTGACAGTCAGTGGTAACCAGGGACACACCTCCTGTGCCAGTGGTAACCAAGGACACCCCTACCCACAGTCACTGGTAACCAAGGACACCTCTCCTGTGACCGTGGTTATCAGGGAGACGCATCTCTGACAGTCGGTGGTAACCAGGGAAAACCACCTGTGACATTCACAGTGCCCAGGGACACCGGCCTGTGACAGTCGGTGGTAACCAGGGAGACGCATCTCTGACAGTCGGTGGTAACCAGGGAAACCAACCTGTGACCATGGTAACCAAGGACACCCCTCTGTGACAATGGTACCCACGGACAGCCCTCCTGTGACAGTCGGTGGTAACCAGGGAAACACACCT
The DNA here is from genome assembly GCA_949782905.1 of Rangifer tarandus platyrhynchus. Taxonomy (NCBI): domain Eukaryota; kingdom Metazoa; phylum Chordata; class Mammalia; order Artiodactyla; family Cervidae; genus Rangifer; species Rangifer tarandus. The sequence continues at coordinate 45,277,418 of OX460344.1, forward strand.
GTGACCATGGTAACCAAGGACACCCCTACCCACTGTCACTGGTAACCAAGGACACCTCTCCTGTGACCGTGGTTATCAGGGAGACGCATCTCTGACAGTCGGTGGTAACCAGGGAAACCCACCTGTGACCATGGTAACCAAGGACACCCCTCCTGTGACAATGGTACCCAGGACAGCCCTCCTGTGACAGTCGGTGGTAACCAGGGAAACCCACCTGTGACCATGGTAACCAAGGACACCCCTCCTGTGACAATGGTACCCAGGGACAGCCGTCCTGTGACAGTCGGTGGTAACCAGGGAAACCCACCTGTGACATTCACAGTGCCCAGGGACACCTGCCTGTGACAGTCGGTGGTAACCAAGGACACGCATTTCTGACAGTCGGTGGTAACCAGGGAAACCCACCTGTGACCATGGTAACCAAGGACACCCCTCCTGTGACAATGGTATCCATGGACAGCCCTACTGTGACAGTCGGTGGTAACGAGGGAAACCCACCTGTGACCATGGTAACCAAGGACACCCCTACCCACAGTCACTGGTAACCAAGGACACCTCTCCTGTGACCGTGGTTACCAGGGACACGCATCTCTGACAGTCGGTGGTAACCAGGGAAACCCACCTGTGACCACGGTAACCAAGGACACCCCTCCTGTGACAATAGTACCCAGGGACAGCCCTCCTGTGACAGTCGGTGGTAACCAGGGAAACCCACTTGTGACCATGGTAACCAAGGACACCCCTAGCCACAGTCACTCGTAACCAAGGACACCTCTCCTGTGACCGTGGTTACCAGGACACGCACATATGACAGTCGGTGGTAACCAGGGACAGGCATTTCTGACAGTCAGTGGTAACCAGGGAAACCCACCTGCAACCATGGTAACCAAGGACACCCCTCCTGTGACAGTCAGTGGTAACCAGGCAAACACCTCCTGTGTCAGTGGTAACCAAGGACACCCCTCCTGTCACAATGGTACCCAGGGACAGCCCTCCTGTGACAGTCAGTGGTAACCATGTACACTCACCTGTGACAGTCGGTGGTAACCAGGGAAACCCACCTGTGACATTCACAGTGCCCAGGGACACCGGCCTGTGACAGTCGGTGGTAACCAGGGAGACGCATCTCTGACAGTCGGTGGTAACCAGGGAAACCCACCTGTGACCATGGTAACCAAGGACACCCCTCCTGTGACAATGGTACCAAGGGACAGCCCTCCTGTGACAGTCGGTGGTAACCAGGGAAAACCACCTGTGACCATGGTAACCAAGGACACCCCTACCCACAGTCACTGGTAAGCAAGGACACCTCTCCTGTGACCGTGGTTATCAGGGAGACGCATCTCTGACAGTCGGTGGTAACCAGGGAAACCCACCTGTGACCATGGTAACCAAGGACACCCCTCCTGTGACAATGGTACCCAGGGACAGCCCTCCTGTGACAGTCGGTGGTAACCAGGGAAACCCACCTGTGACCATGGTAACCAAGGACACCCCTCCTGTGACAATGGTAACCAGGGAAACCCACCTGTGACATTCACAGTGCCCAGGGACACCTGCCTGTGACAGTCGGTGGTAACCAGGGACACATATTTCTGACAGTCGGTGGTAACCAGGGAAACCCACCTGTGACCATGGTAACCAAGGACACCCCTCCTGTGACAATGGTATCCATGGACCGCCCTCCTGTGACAGTCGGTGGTAATAAGGGAAACCCACCTGTGACCATGGTAACCAAGGACACCCCTACCCACAGTCACTGGTAACCAAGGACACCTCTCCTGTGACCATGGTTACCAGGGACACGCATCTCTGACAGTCGGTGGTAACCAGGGAAACCCACCTGTGACCACGGTAACCAAGGACACCCCTCCTGTGACAATAGTACCCACAGACAGCCCTCCTGTGACAGTCGGTGGTAACCAGGGAAACCCACCTGTGACCATGGTAACCAAGGACACCCCAACCCACAGTCACTGGTAACCAAGGACACCTCTCCTGTGACTGTGGTTACCAGGACACGCACATATGACAGTCGGTGGTAACCAGGGAGAGGCATTTCTGACAGTCAGTGGTAACCAGGGAAACCCACCTGCAATCATGGTAACCAAGGACACCCCTCCTGTGACAGTCAGTGGTAACCAGCCAAACACCTCCTGTGCCAGTGGCAACCAAGGACACCCCTTCTGTCACAATGGTAACCAGGGACAGCCCTCCTGTGACAGTCAGTGGTAACCATGTACACTCACCTGTGACAGTCGGTGGTAACCAGGGAAACCCACCTGTGACATTCACAGTGCCCAGGGACACCGGCCTGTGACAGTCGGTGGTAACCAGGGAGACGCATCTCTGACAGTCGGTGGTAACCAGGGAAACACACCTGTGACCATGGTAACCAAGGACACCCCTACCCACAGTCACTGGTAACCAAGGACACCTCTCCTGTGACCGTGGTTACCAGGACACGCACATATGACAGTCGGTGGTAACCAGGGACACGCATCTCTGACAGTCAGTGGTAACCAGGGAAACCCACCTGCGACCATGGTAACCAAGGACACCCCTCCTGTGACAGTCAGTGGTAACCAGGGAAACCCACCTGTGACCATGGTAACCAAGGACACCCCTCTGTGACAATGGTACCCAGGGACAGCCCTCCTGTGACAGTCGGTGGTAACCAGGGAAACACACCTGTGACCATGGTAACCAAGGACACCCCTACCCACTGTCACTGGTAACCAAGGACACCTCTCCTGTGACCGTGGTTATCAGGGAGACGCATCTCTGACAGTCGGTGGTAACCAGGGAAACCCACCTGTGACATTCACAGTGCCCAGGGACACCGGCCTGTGACAGTCGGTGGTAACAAGGGAGACGCATCTCTGACAGTCGGTGGTAACCAGGGAAACCCACCTGTGACCATGGTAACCAAGGACACCCCTCTGTGACAATGGTACCCAGGGACAGCCCTCCTGTGACAGTCGGTGGTAACCAGGGAAACACACCTGTGACCATGGTAACCAAGGACACCCCTCCTGTGACAATGGTACCCAGGGACAGCCGTCCTGTGACAGTCGGTGGTAACCAGGGAAACCCACCTGTGACATTCACAGTGCCCAGGGACACCGGCCTGTGACAGTCGGTGGTAATCAGGGACACGCATCTCTGACAGTCGGTGGTAACCAGGGAAACCCACCTGTGACCATGGTAACCAAGGACACACCTACTGTGACAGTCACTGGTAACCACGGACACCTCTCCTGTGACCGTGGCTACCAGGGACACGCACATATGACAGTCGGTGGTAACCAGGGACACGCATCTCTGACAGTCAGTGGTAACCAGGGAAACCCACCTGTCGCCATGGTAACCAAGGACCCACCTACTGTGACAGTCACTGGTAACCACGGACACCTCTCCTGTGACCGTGGTTACCAGGGACACGCATATATGACAGTCGGTGGTAACCAGGGACACGCATCTCTGACAGTCAGTGGTAACCAGGGAAACCCACCTGCGACCATGGTAACCAAGGACACCCTTCCTGTGACAGTCAGTGGTAACCAGGGACACACCTCCTGTGCCAGTGGTAACCAAGGACACCCCTCCTGTCACAATGGTACCAGGGACAGCCCTCCTGTGACAGTCGGTGGTAACCAGGGAAACCCACCTGTGACCATGGTAACCAAGGACACCCCTCCTGTGACAATGGTACCCCGGGACAGCCCTCCTGTGACAGTCGGTGGTAACCAGGGAAACCCACCTGTGACCATGGTAACCAAGGACACCCCTCCTGTGACAATGGTACCCAGGGACAGCCATCCTGTGACAGTCGGTGGTAACCAGGGAAACCCACCTGTGACATTCACAGTGCCCAGGGACACCGGCCTGTGACAGTCGGTGGTAACCAGGGACACGCATCTCTGACAGTCGGTGGTAACCAGGGAAACCCACCTGTGACCATGGTAACCAAGGACACACCTACTGTGACAGTCACTGGTAACCAAGGACACCTCTCCTGTGACCGTGGCTACCACGGACACGCACATATGACAGTCGGTGGTAACCAGGGACACGCATCTCTGACAGTCGGTGGTAACAAGGGAAACCCACCTGTCGCCATGGTAACCAAGGACCCACCTACTGTGACAGTCACTGGTAACCACGGACACCTCTCCTGTGACCGTGGTTACCAGGGACACGCATATATGACAGTCGGTGGTAAACAGGGACACACATCTATGACAGTCAGTGGTAACCAGGGAAACCCACCTGCGACCATGGTAACCAAGGACACCCTTCCTGTGACAGTCAGTGGTAACCAGGGACACACCTCCTGTGCCAGTGGTAACCAAGGACACCCCTCCTGTCACAATGGTACCAGGGACAGCCCTCCTGTGACAGTCGGTGGTAACCAGGGAAACCCACCTGTGACCATGGTAACCAAGGACACCCCTCTGTGACAATGGTACCCAGGGACAGCCCTCCTGTGACAGTCGGTGGTAACCAGGGAAACACACCTGTGACCATGGTAACCAAGGACACCCCTACCCACAGTCACTGGTAACCAAGGACACCTCTCCTGTGACCGTGGTTATCAGGGAGACGCATCTCTGACAGTCGGTGGTAACCAGGGAAACCCACCTGTGACATTCACTGTGCCCAGGGACACCGGCCTGTGACAGTCGGTGGTAAACAGGGAGACGAATCTCTGACAGTCGGTGGTAACCAGGGAAACCCACCTGTGACCATGGTAAACAAGGACACCCCTCTGTGACAACGGTACCCAGGGACAGCCCTCCTGTGACAGTCGGTGGTAACCAGGGAAACACACCTGTGACCATGGTAACCAAGGACACCCATACCCACTGTCACTGGTAACCAAGGACACCTCTCCTGTGACCATGGTTATCAGGGAGACGCATCTCTGACATTCGGTGGTAACCAGGGAAACCCACCTGTGACCATGGTAACCAAGGACACCCCTCCTGTGACAATGGAACCCAGGGACAGCCGTCCTGTGACAGTCGGTGGTAACCAGGGAGACGCATCTCTGACAGTCGGTGGTAACCAGGGAAACCCACCTGTGACCATGGTAACCAAGGACACCCCTCTGTGACAATGGTACCCAGGGACAGCCCTCCTGTGACAGTCGGTGGTAACCAGGGAAACACACCTGTGACCATGGTAACCAAGGACACCCCTACCCACTCTCACTGGTAACCAAGGACACCTCTCCTGTGACCGTGGTTATCAGGGAGACGCATCTCTGACAGTCGGTGGTAACCAGGGAAACCCACCTGTGACATTCACAGTGCCCAGGGACACCGGCCTGTGACAGTCGGTGGTAACCAGGGACACGCATCTCTGACAGTCAGTGGTAACCAGGGAAACCCACCTGCGACCATGTTAAACAAGGACACCCCTCCTGTGACAGTCAGTGGTAACCAGGGACACACCTCCTGTGCCAGTCGTAACCAAGGACACCCCTCCTGTGACAACGGTACCCAGGGACAGCCCTCCTGTGACAGTCGGTGGTAACCAGGGAAAACCACCTGTGAACATGGTAACCAAGGACACCCCTACCCACAGTCACTGGTAACCAAGGACACCTCTCCTGTGACCGTGGTTACCAGGACACGCACATATGACAGTCGGTGGTAACCAGGGACACGCATTTCTGACAGTCAGTGGTAACCAGGGAAACCCACCTGCGACCATGGTAACCAAGGACACCCCTCCTGTGACAGTCAGTGGTAACCAGGGACACACCTCCTGTGCTAGTGGTAACCAAGCACACCCCTCCTGTCACAATGGTACCCAGGGACAGCCCTCCTGTGACAGTCAGTGGTAACCATGTACACTCACCTGTGACAGTTGGTGGTAACCAGGGAAACACACCTGTGACATTCACAGTGCCCAGGGACACCGGACTGGGACAGTCGGTGGTAACCAGGAAGACGCATCTCTGACAGTCGGTGGTAACCAGGGAAATCCACCTGTGACCATGGTAACCAAGGACACCCCTCTGTGACAATGGTACCCAGGGACAGCCCTCCTGTGACAGTCAGTGGTAACCAGGGAAACCCACCTGTGACCATGGTAACCAAGGACACCCCTCCTGTGACAATGGTACCTAGGGACAGCCCTCCTGTGATAGTCGGTGGTAATCAGGGAAACTCACCTGTGACATTCACAGTGCCCAGGGACACCGGCCTGTGACAGTCGGTGGTAACCAGGGACACGCATCTCTGACAGTCGGTGGTAACCAGGGAAACCCACCTGTGACCATGGTAACCAAGGACACACCTACTGTGCCAGTCACTGGTAACCACGGACACCTCTCCTGTGACTGTGGTTACCAGGGACACGCACATATGACAGTCGGTGGTAACCAGGGACACGCATCTCTGACAGTCAGTGGTAACCAGGGAAACCCACCTGTGAACAAGTTAACCAAGGACACCCCTACCCACAGTCACTGGTAACCAAGGACACCTCTCCTGTGACCGTGGTTACCAGGACACGCACATATGACAGTCGGTGGTAACCAGGGACACGCATCTCTGACAGTCAGTGGTAACCAGGGAAACCCACCTGCGACCATGGTAACCAAGGACACCCCTCCTGTGACAGTCAGTGGTAACCAGGGACACACCTCCTGTGCCAGTGGTAACCAAGGACACCCCTACCCACAGTCACTGGTAACCAAGGACACCTCTCCTGTGACCGTGGTTATCAGGGAGACGCATCTCTGACAGTCGGTGGTAACCAGGGAAAACCACCTGTGACATTCACAGTGCCCAGGGACACCGGCCTGTGACAGTCGGTGGTAACCAGGGAGACGCATCTCTGACAGTCGGTGGTAACCAGGGAAACCAACCTGTGACCATGGTAACCAAGGATACCCCTCTGTGACAATGGTACCCAGGGACAGCCCTCCTGTGACAGTCGGTGGTAACCAGGGAAACACACCTGTGACCATGGTAAACAAGGACACCCCTACCCACTGTCACTGGTAACCAAGGACACCTCTCCTGTGACCGTGGTTATCAGGGAGACGCATCTCTGACAGTCGGTGGTAACCAGGGAAACCCACCTGTGACCATGGTAACCAAGGACACCCCTCCTGTGACAATGGTACCCAGGGACAGCCCTCCTGTGACAGTCGGTAGTAACCAGGGAAACCCACCTGTGACCATGGTAACCAAGGACACCCCTCCTGTGACAATGGTACCCAGGGACAGCCATCCTGTGACAGTCGGTGGTAACCAGGGAAACCCACCTGTGACATTCACAGTGCCCAGGGACACCGGCCTGTGACAGTCGGTGGTAACCAGGGACACGCATCTCTGACAGTCGGTGGTAACCAGGGAAACCCACCTGTGACCATGGTAACCAAGGACACCCCTCTGTGACAATGGTACCCAGGGACAGCCCTCCTGTGACAGTCGGTGGTAACCAGGGAAACACACCTGTGACCATGGTAACCAAGGACACCCCTACCCACAGTCACTGGTAACCAAGGACACCTCTCCTGTGACCGTGGTTATCAGGGAGACGCATCTGTGACAGTCGGTGGTAACCAGGGCAACCCACCTGTGACATTCACAGTGCCCAGGGACACCGGCCTGTGACAGTCGGTGGTAACAAGGGAGACGCATCTCTGACAGTCGGTGGTAACCAGGGAAACCCACCTGTGACCATGGTAACCAAGGACACCCCTCTGTGACAATGGTACCCAGGGACAGCCCTCCTGTGACAGTCGGTGGTAACCAGGGAAACACACCTGTGACCATGGTAAACAAGGACACCCCTACCCACTGTCACTGGTAACCAAGGACAACTCTCCTGTGACCGTGGTTATCAGGGAGACGCATCTCTGACAGTCGGTGATAACCAGGGAATCCCACCTGTGACCATGGTAACCAAGGACACCCCTCCTGTGACAATGGTACCCAGGGAGAGCCCTCCTGTGACAGTCGGTGGTAACCAGGGAAACCCACCTGTGACCATGGTAACCAAGGACACCCCTCCTGTGACAATGGTACCCAGGGACAGCCGTCCTGTGACAGTCGGTGGTAACCAGGGAAACCCACCTGTGACATTCACAGTGCCCAGGGACACCGGCCTGTGACAGTCGGTGGTAACCAGGGACACGCATCTCTGACAGTCAGTGGTAACCAGGGAAACCCACCTGTCGCCATGGTAACCAAGGACCCACCTACTGTGACAGTCACTGGTAACCACGGACACCTCTCCTGTGACCGTGGTTACCAGGGACACGCATATATGACAGTCGGTGGTAACCAGGGACACGCATCTCTGACAGTCAGTGGTAACCAGGGAAACCCACCTGCGACCATGGTAACCAAGGACACCCTTCCTGTGACAGTCAGTGGTAACCAGGGACACACCTCCTGTGCCAGTGGTAACCAAGGACACCCCTCCTGTCACAATGGTACCAGGGACAGCCCTCCTGTGACAGTCGGTGGTAACCAGGGAAACCCACCTGTGACTATGGTAACCAAGGACACCCCTCCTGTGACAATGGTACCCCGGGACAGCCCTCCTGTGACAGTCGGTGGTAACCAGGGAAACCCACCTGTGACCGTGGTAACCAATGACACCCCTCCTGTGACAATGGTACCCAGGGACAGCCCTCCTGTGACAGTCGGTGGTAACCAGGGAAACACACCTGTGACCATGGTAACCAAGGACACCCCTACCCACTGTCACTGGTAACCAAGGACACCTCTCCTGTGACCGTGGTTATCAGGGAGACGCATCTCTGACAGTCGGTGGTAACCAGGGAAACCCACCTGTGACCATGGTAACCAAGGACACCCCTCCTGTGACAATGGTACCCAGGGACAGCCCTCCTGTGACAGTCGGTGGTAACCAGGGAAACCCACCTGTGACCATGGTAACCAAGGACACCCCTCCTGTGACAATGGTACCCAGGGACAGCCCTCCTGTGACAGTCGGTGTTAACCAGGGAAACCCACCTGTGACCATGGTAACCAAGGACACACCTACTGTGACAGTCAATGGTAACCACGGACACCTCTCCTGTGACCGTGGCTACCAGGGACACGCACATATGACAGTCGGTGGTAACCAGGGACACGCATCTCTGACAGTCAGTGGTAACCAGGGAAACCCACCTGCGACCATGTTAACCAAGGACACCCCTCCTGTGACAGTCAGTGGTAACCAGGGACACAGTTCCTGTGCCAGTGGTAACCAAGGACACCCCTCCTGTGACAATGGTACCCAGGGACAGCCCTCCTGTGACAGTCGGTGGTAACCAGGGAAAACCACCTGCAACCATGGTAACCAAGGACACCCCTACCACAGTCACTCGTAACCAAGGACACCTCTCCTGTGACCGTGGTTACCAGGACACGCACATATGACAGTCGGTGGTAACCAGGGACACGCATCTCTGACAGTCAGTGGTAACCAGGGAAACCCACCTGCGACCATGGTAACCAAGGACACCCCTCCTGTCACAGTCAGTGGTAACCAGGGACACATCTCCTGTGCCAGTTGTAACCAAGGACACCCCTCCTGTGACAATGGTACCCAGGGACAGCCCTCCTGTGACAGTCAGTGGTAACCATGTACACTCACCTGTGACAGTCGGTGGTAACCAGGGAAACCCACCTGTGACATTCACAGTGCCCAGGGACACCTGCCTGTGACAGTCGGTGGTAACCAAGGACACGCATTTCTGACAGTCGGTGGTAACCAGGGAAACCCACCTGTGACCATGGTAACCAAGTACACCCCTCCTGTGACAATGGTATCCATGGACAGCCCTACTGTGACAGTCGGTGGTAACGAGGGAAACACACCTGTGACCATGGTAACCAAGGACACCCCTACCCACAGTCACTGGTAACCAAGGACACCTCTCCTGTGACCGTGGTTACCAGGGACACGCATCTCTGACAGTCGGTTGTAACCAGGGAAACCCACCTGTGACCACGGTAACAAAGGACACCCCTCCTGTGACAATAGTACCCAGGGACAGCCCTCCTGTGACAGTCGGTAGTAACCAGGGAAACCCACTTGTGACCATGGTAACCAAGGACACCCCTACCCACAGTCACTCGTAACCAAGGACACCTCTCCTGTGACCGTGGTTACCAGGACACGCACATATGACAGTCGGTGGTAACCAGGGACAGGCATTTCTGACAGTCAGTGGTAACCAGGGAAACCCACCTGCAACCATGGTAACCAAGGACACCCCTCCTGTGACAGTCAGTGGTAACCAGGCAAACACCTCCTGTGCCAGTGGTAACCAAGGACACCCCTCCTGTCACAATGGTACCCAGGGACAGCCCTCCTGTGACAGTCAGTGGTAACCATGTACACTCACCTGTGACAGTCTGTGGTAACCAGGGAAACCCACCTGTGACATTCACAGTGCCCAGGGACACCGGCCTGTGACAGTCGGTGGTAACCAGGGAGACGCATCTCTGACAGTCGGTGGTAACCAGGGAAACCCACCTGTGACCATGGTAACCAAGGACACCCCTCCTGTGACAATGGTACCAAGGGACAGCCCTCCTGTGACAGTCGGTGGTAACCAGGGAAAACCACCTGTGACCATGGTAACCAAGGACACCCCTACCCACAGTCACTGGTAAGCAAGGACACCTCTCCTGTGACTGTGGTTATCAGGGAGACGCATCTCTGACAGTCGGTGGTAACCAGGGAAACCCACCTGTGACCATGGTAACCAAGGACACCCCTCCTGTGACAATGGTACCCAGGGACAGCCCTCCTGTGACAGTCGGTGGTAACCAGGGAAACCTACCTGTGACCATGGTAACCAAGGACACCCCTCCTGTGACAATGGTACCCAGGGACAGCCATCCTGTGACAGTCGGTGGTAACCAGGGAAACCCACCTGTGACATTCACAGTGCCCAGGGACACCTGCCTGTGACAGTCGGTGGTAACCAGGGACACATATTTCTGACAGTCGGTGGTAACCAGGGAAACCCACCTGTGACCATGGTAACCAAGGACACCCCTCCTGTGACAATGGTATCCATGGACAGCCCTCCTGTGACAGTCGGTGGTAACAAGGGAAACCCACCTGTGACCATGGTAACCAAGGACACCCCTACCCACAGTCACTGGTAACCAAGGACACCTCTCCTGTGACCATGGTTACCAGGGACACGCATCTCTGACAGTCGGTGGTAACCAGGGAAACCCACCTGTGACCACGGTAACCAAGGACACCCCTCCTGTGACAATAGTACCCACAGACAGCCCTCCTGTGACAGTCGGTGGTAACCAGGGAAACCCACCTGTGACCATGGTAACCAAGGACACCCCAACCCACAGTCACTGGTAACCAAGGACACCTCTCCTGTGACTGTGGTTACCAGGACACGCACATATGACAGTCGGTGGTAATCAGGGAGAGGCATTTCAGACAGTCAGTGGTAACCAGGGAAACCCACCTGCAATCATGGTAACCAAGGACACCCCTCCTGTGACAGTCAGTGGTAACCAGCCAAACACCTCCTGTGCCAGTGGCAACCAAGGACACCCCTCCTGTCACAATGGTACCCAGGGACAGCCCTCCTGTGACAGTCAGTGGTAACCATGTACACTCACCTGTGACAGTCGGTGGTAACCAGGGAAACCCACCTGTGACATTCACAGTGCCCAGGGACACCGGCCTGTGACAGTCGGTGGTAACCAGGGAGACGCATCTCTGACAGTCGGTGGTAACCAGGGAAACACACCTGTGACCATGGTAACCAAGGACACCCCTACCCACAGTCACTGGTAACCAAGGACACCTCTCCTGTGACCGTGGTTACCAGGACACGCACATATGACAGTCGGTGGTAACCAGGGACACGCATTTCTGACAGTCGGTGGTAACCAGGGAAACCCACCTGTGACCATGGTAACCAAGGACACCCCTCTGTGACAATGGTACCCAGGGACAGCCCTCCTGTGACAGTCGGTGGTAACCAGGGAAACACACCTGTGACCATGGTAACCAAGGACACCCCTACCCACTGTCACTGGTAACCAAGGACACCTCTCCTGTGACCGTGGTTACCAGGACACGCACATATGACAGTCGGTGGTAACCAGGGACACGCATTTCTGACAGTCGGTGGTAACCAGGGAAACCCACCTGTGACCATGGTAACCAAGGACACCCCTCCTGTGACAATGGTACCTAGGGACAGCCCTCCTGTGATAGTCGGTGGTAATCAGGGAAACTCACCTGTGACATTCACAGTGCCCAGGGACACCGGCCTGTGACAGTCGGTGGTAACCAGGGACACGCATCTCTGACAGTCGGTGGTAACCAGGGAAACCCACCTGTGACCATGGTAACCAAGGACACACCTACTGTGCCAGTCACTGGTAACCACGGACACCTCTCCTGTGACTGTGGTTACCAGGGACACGCACATATGACAGTCGGTGGTAACCAGGGACACGCATCTCTGACAGTCAGTGGTAACCAGGGAAACCCACCTGTGAACAAGTTAACCAAGGACACCCCTACCCACAGTCACTGGTAACCAAGGACACCTCTCCTGTGACCGTGGTTACCAGGACACGCACATATGACAGTCGGTGGTAACCAGGGACACGCATCTCTGACAGTCAGTGGTAACCAGGGAAACCCACCTGCGACCATGGTAACCAAGGACACCCCTCCTGTGACAGTCAGTGGTAACCAGGGACACACCTCCTGTGCCAGTGGTAACCAAGGACACCCCTACCCACAGTCACTGGTAACCAAGGACACCTCTCCTGTGACCGTGGTTATCAGGGAGACGCATCTCTGACAGTCGGTGGTAACCAGGGAAAACCACCTGTGACATTCACAGTGCCCAGGGACACCGGCCTGTGACAGTCGGTGGTAACCAGGGAGACGCATCTCTGACAGTCGGTGGTAACCAGGGAAACCAACCTGTGACCATGGTAACCAAGGATACCCCTCTGTGACAATGGTACCCAGGGACAGCCCTCCTGTGACAGTCGGTGGTAACCAGGGAAACACACCTGTGACCATGGTAAACAAGGACACCCCTACCCACTGTCACTGGTAACCAAGGACACCTCTCCTGTGACCGTGGTTATCAGGGAGACGCATCTCTGACAGTCGGTGGTAACCAGGGAAACCCACCTGTGACCATGGTAACCAAGGACACCCCTCCTGTGACAATGGTACCCAGGGACAGCCCTCCTGTGACAGTCGGTAGTAACCAGGGAAACCCACCTGTGACCATGGTAACCAAGGACACCCCTCCTGTGACAATGGTACCCAGGGACAGCCATCCTGTGACAGTCGGTGGTAACCAGGGAAACCCACCTGTGACATTCACAGTGCCCAGGGACACCGGCCTGTGACAGTCGGTGGTAACCAGGGACACGCATCTCTGACAGTCGGTGGTAACCAGGGAAACCCACCTGTGACCATGGTAACCAAGGACACCCCTCTGTGACAATGGTACCCAGGGACAGCCCTCCTGTGACAGTCGGTGGTAACCAGGGAAACACACCTGTGACCATGGTAACCAAGGACACCCCTCTGTGACAATGGTACCCAGGGACAGCCCTCCTGTGACAGTCGGTGGTAACCAGGGAAACACACCTGTGACCATGGTAAACAAGGACACCCCTACCCACTGTCACTGGTAACCAAGGACAACTCTCCTGTGACCGTGGTTATCAGGGAGACGCATCTCTGACAGTCGGTGATAACCAGGGAATCCCACCTGTGACCATGGTAACCAAGGACACCCCTCCTGTGACAATGGTACCCAGGGAGAGCCCTCCTGTGACAGTCGGTGGTAACCAGGGAAACCCACCTGTGACCATGGTAACCAAGGACACCCCTCCTGTGACAATGGTACCCAGGGACAGCCGTCCTGTGACAGTCGGTGGTAACCAGGGAAACCCACCTGTGACATTCACAGTGCCCAGGGACACCGGCCTGTGACAGTCGGTGGTAATCAGGGACACGCATCTCTGACAGTCGGTGGTAACCAGGGAAACCCACCTGTGACCATGGTAACCAAGGACACACCTACTGTGACAGTCACTGGTAACCACGGACACCTCTCCTGTGACCGTGGCTACCAGGGACACGCACATATGACAGTCGGTGGTAACCAGGGACACGCATCTCTGACAGTCAGTGGTAACCAGGGAAACCCACCTGTCGCCATGGTAACCAAGGACCCACCTACTGTGACAGTCACTGGTAACCACGGACACCTCTCCTGTGACCGTGGTTACCAGGGACACGCATATATGACAGTCGGTGGTAACCAGGGACACGCATCTCTGACAGTCAGTGGTAACCAGGGAAACCCACCTGCGACCATGGTAACCAAGGACACCCTTCCTGTGACAGTCAGTGGTAACCAGGGACACACCTCCTGTGCCAGTGGTAACCAAGGACACCCCTCCTGTCACAATGGTACCAGGGACAGCCCTCCTGTGACAGTCGGTGGTAACCAGGGAAACCCACCTGTGACTATGGTAACCAAGGACAACCCTCCTGTGACAATGGTACCCCGGGACAGCCCTCCTGTGACAGTCGGTGGTAACCAGGGAAACCCACCTGTGACCGTGGTAACCAATGACACCCCTCCTGTGACAATGGTACCCAGGGACAGCCATCCTGTGACAGTCGGTGGTAACCAGGGAAACCCACCTGTGACATTCACAGAGCCCAGGGACACCGGCCTGTGACAGTCGGTGGTAACCAGGGAGACGCATCTCTGACAGTCGGTGGTAACCAGGGAAACCCACCTGTGACCATGGTAACCAAGGACACCCCTCTGTGACAATGGTACCCAGGGACAGCCCTCCTGTGACAGTCGGTGGTAACCAGGGAAACACACCTGTGACCATGGTAACCAAGGACACCCCTACCCACTGTCACTGGTAACCAAGGACACCTCTCCTGTGACCGTGGTTATCAGGGAGACGCATCTCTGACAGTCGGTGGTAACCAGGGAAACCCACCTGTGACCATGGTAACCAAGGACACCCCTCCTGTGACAATGGTACCCAGGGACAGCCCTCCTGTGACAGTCGGTGGTAACCAGGGAAACCCACCTGTGACCATGGTAACCAAGGACACCCCTCCTGTGACAATGGTACCCAGGGACAGCCCTCCTGTGACAGTCGGTGTTAACCAGGGAAACCCACCTGTGACCATGGTAACCAAGGACACACCTACTGTGACAGTCAATGGTAACCACGGACACCTCTCCTGTGACCGTGGCTACCAGGGACACGCACATATGACAGTCGGTGGTAACCAGGGACACGCATCTCTGACAGTCAGTGGTAACCAGGGAAACCCACCTGCGACCATGTTAACCAAGGACACCCCTCCTGTGACAGTCAGTGGTAACCAGGGACACAGTTCCTGTGCCAGTGGTAACCAAGGACACCCCTCCTGTGACAATGGTACCCAGGGACAGCCCTCCTGTGACAGTCGGTGGTAACCAGGGAAAACCACCTGCAACCATGGTAACCAAGGACACCCCTACCACAGTCACTCGTAACCAAGGACACCTCTCCTGTGACCGTGGTTACCAGGACACGCACATATGACAGTCGGTGGTAACCAGGGACACGCATCTCTGACAGTCAGTGGTAACCAGGGAAACCCACCTGCGACCATGGTAACCAAGGACACCCCTCCTGTCACAGTCAGTGGTAACCAGGGACACATCTCCTGTGCCAGTTGTAACCAAGGACACCCCTCCTGTGACAATGGTACCCAGGGACAGCCCTCCTGTGACAGTCAGTGGTAACCATGTACACTCACCTGTGACAGTCGGTGGTAACCAGGGAAACCCACCTGTGACATTCACAGTGCCCAGGGACACCTGCCTGTGACAGTCGGTGGTAACCAAGGACACGCATTTCTGACAGTCGGTGGTAACCAGGGAAACCCACCTGTGACCATGGTAACCAAGTACACCCCTCCTGTGACAATGGTATCCATGGACAGCCCTACTGTGACAGTCGGTGGTAACGAGGGAAACACACCTGTGACCATGGTAACCAAGGACACCCCTACCCACAGTCACTGGTAACCAAGGACACCTCTCCTGTGACCGTGGTTACCAGGGACACGCATCTCTGACAGTCGGTTGTAACCAGGGAAACCCACCTGTGACCACGGTAACAAAGGACACCCCTCCTGTGACAATAGTACCCAGGGACAGCCCTCCTGTGACAGTCGGTAGTAACCAGGGAAACCCACTTGTGACCATGGTAACCAAGGACACCCCTACCCACAGTCACTCGTAACCAAGGACACCTCTCCTGTGACCGTGGTTACCAGGACACGCACATATGACAGTCGGTGGTAACCAGGGACAGGCATTTCTGACAGTCAGTGGTAACCAGGGAAACCCACCTGCAACCATGGTAACCAAGGACACCCCTCCTGTGACAGTCAGTGGTAACCAGGCAAACACCTCCTGTGCCAGTGGTAACCAAGGACACCCCTCCTGTCACAATGGTACCCAGGGACAGCCCTCCTGTGACAGTCAGTGGTAACCATGTACACTCACCTGTGACAGTCTGTGGTAACCAGGGAAACCCACCTGTGACATTCACAGTGCCCAGGGACACCGGCCTGTGACAGTCGGTGGTAACCAGGGAGACGCATCTCTGACAGTCGGTGGTAACCAGGGAAACCCACCTGTGACCATGGTAACCAAGGACACCCCTCCTGTGACAATGGTACCAAGGGACAGCCCTCCTGTGACAGTCGGTGGTAACCAGGGAAAACCACCTGTGACCATGGTAACCAAGGACACCCCTACCCACAGTCACTGGTAAGCAAGGACACCTCTCCTGTGACTGTGGTTATCAGGGAGACGCATCTCTGACAGTCGGTGGTAACCAGGGAAACCCACCTGTGACCATGGTAACCAAGGACACCCCTCCTGTGACAATGGTACCCAGGGACAGCCCTCCTGTGACAGTCGGTGGTAACCAGGGAAACCCACCTGTGACCATGGTAACCAAGGACACCCCTCCTGTGACAATGGTACCCAGGGACAGCCATCCTGTGACAGTCGGTGGTAACCAGGGAAACCCACCTGTGACATTCACAGTGCCCAGGGACACCTGCCTGTGACAGTCGGTGGTAACCAGGGACACATATTTCTGACAGTCGGTGGTAACCAGGGAAACCCACCTGTGACCATGGTAACCAAGGACACCCCTCCTGTGACAATGGTATCCATGGACAGCCCTCCTGTGACAGTCGGTGGTAACAAGGGAAACCCACCTGTGACCATGGTAACCAAGGACACCCCTACCCACAGTCACTGGTAACCAAGGACACCTCTCCTGTGACCATGGTTACCAGGGACACGCATCTCTGACAGTCGGTGGTAACCAGGGAAACCCACCTGTGACCACGGTAACCAAGGACACCCCTCCTGTGACAATAGTACCCACAGACAGCCCTCCTGTGACAGTCGGTGGTAACCAGGGAAACCCACCTGTGACCATGGTAACCAAGGACACCCCAACCCACAGTCACTGGTAACCAAGGACACCTCTCCTGTGACTGTGGTTACCAGGACACGCACATATGACAGTCGGTGGTAATCAGGGAGAGGCATTTCAGACAGTCAGTGGTAACCAGGGAAACCCACCTGCAATCATGGTAACCAAGGACACCCCTCCTGTGACAGTCAGTGGTAACCAGCCAAACACCTCCTGTGCCAGTGGCAACCAAGGACACCCCTCCTGTCACAATGGTACCCAGGGACAGCCCTCCTGTGACAGTCAGTGGTAACCATGTACACTCACCTGTGACAGTCGGTGGTAACCAGGGAAACCCACCTGTGACATTCACAGTGCCCAGGGACACCGGCCTGTGACAGTCGGTGGTAACCAGGGAGACGCATCTCTGACAGTCGGTGGTAACCAGGGAAACACACCTGTGACCATGGTAACCAAGGACACCCCTACCCACAGTCACTGGTAACCAAGGACACCTCTCCTGTGACCGTGGTTACCAGGACACGCACATATGACAGTCGGTGGTAACCAGGGACACGCATTTCTGACAGTCGGTGGTAACCAGGGAAACCCACCTGTGACCATGGTAACCAAGGACACCCCTCTGTGACAATGGTACCCAGGGACAGCCCTCCTGTGACAGTCGGTGGTAACCAGGGAAACACACCTGTGACCATGGTAACCAAGGACACCCCTACCCACTGTCACTGGTAACCAAGGACACCTCTCCTGTGACCGTGGTTATCAGGGAGACGCATCTCTGACAGTCGGTGGTAACCAGGGAAACCCACCTGTGACATTCACAGTGCCCAGGGACACCGGCCTGTGACAGTCGGTGGTAACCAGGGAGACGCATCTCTGACAGTCGGTGGTAACCAGGGAAACCCACCTGTGACCATGGTAACCAAGGACACCCCTCTGTGACAATGGTACCCAGGGACAGCCCTCCTGTGACAGTCGGTGGTAACCAGGGAAACACACCTGTGACCATGGTAACCAAGGACACCCCTCCTGTGACAATGGTACCCAGGGACAGCCGTCCTGTGACAGTCGGTGGTAACCAGGGAAACCCACCTGTGACATTCACAGTGCCCAGGGACACCGGCCTGTGACAGTCGGTGGTAATCAGGGACACGCATCTCTGACAGTCGGTGGTAACCAGGGAAACCCCCCTGTGACCATGGTAACCAAGGACACACCTACTGTGACAGTCACTGGTAACCACGGACACCTCTCCTGTGACCGTGGCTACCAGGGAAACGCACATATGACAGTCGGTGGTAACCAGGGACACGCATCTCTGACAGTCAGTGGTAACCAGGGAAACCCACCTGTCGCCATGGTAACCAAGGACCCACCTACTGTGACAGTCACTGGTAACCACGGACACCTCTCCTGTGACCGTGGTTACCAGGGACACGCATATATGACAGTCGGTGGTAACCAGGGACACGCATCTCTGACAGTCAGTGGTAACCAGGGAAACCCACCTGCGACCATGGTAACCAAGGACACCCTTCCTGTGACAGTCAGTGGTAACCAGGGACACACCTCCTGTGCCAGTGGTAACCAAGGACACCCCTCCTGTCACAATGGTACCAGGGACAGCCCTCCTGTGACAGTGGGTGGTAACCAGGGAAACCCACCTGTGACCATGGTAACCAAGGACACCCCTCCTGTGACAATGGTACCCCGGGACAGCCCTCCTGTGACAGTCGGTGGTAACCAGGGAAACCCACCTGTGACCATGGTAACCAAGGACACCCCTCCTGTGACAATGGTACCCAGGGACAGCCATCCTGTGACAGTTGGTGGTAACCAGGGAAACCCACCTGTGACATTCACAGTGCCCAGGGACACCGGCCTGTGACAGTCGGTGGTAACCAGGGACACGCATCTCTGACAGTCGGTGGTAACCAGGGAAACCCACCTGTGACCATGGTAACCAAGGACACACCTACTGTGACAGTCACTGGTAACCACGGACACCTCTCCTGTGACCGTGGCTACCACGGACACGCACATATGACAGTCGGTGGTAACCAGGGACACGCATCTCTGACAGTCGGTGGTAACAAGGGAAACCCACCTGTCGCCATGGTAACCAAGGACCCACCTACTGTGACAGTCACTGGTAACCACGGACACCTCTCCTGTGACCGTGGTTACCAGGGACACGCATATATGACAGTCGGTGGTAAACAGGGACACGCATCTATGACAGTCAGTGGTAACCAGGGAAACCCACCTGCGACCATGGTAACCAAGGACACCCTTCCTGTGACAGTCAGTGGTAACCAGGGACACACCTCCTGTGCCAGTGGTAACCAAGGACACCCCTCCTGTCACAATGGTACCAGGGACAGCCCTCCTGTGACAGTCGGTGGTAACCAGGGAAACCCACCTGTGACCATGGTAACCAAGGACACCCCTCTGTGACAGTCGGTGGTAACCAGGGAAACACACCTGTGACCATGGTAACCAAGGACACCCCTACCCACAGTCACTGGTAATCAAGGACACCTCTCCTGTGACCGTGGTTATCAGGGAGACGCATCTCTGACAGTCGGTGGTAACCAGGGAAACCCACCTGTGACATTCACAGTGCCCAGGGACACCGGCCTGTGACAGTCGGTGGTAAACAGGGAGACGAATCTCTGACAGTCGGTGGTAACCAGGGAAACCCACCTGTGACCATGGTAACCAAGGACACCCCTCTGTGACAACGGTACCCAGGGACAGCCCTCCTGTGACAGTCGGTGGTAACCAGGGAAACACACCTGTGACCATGGTAACCAAGGACACCCCTACCCACTGTCACTGGTAACCAAGGACACCTCTCCTGTGACCATGGTTATCAGGGAGACGCATCTCTGACATTCGGTGGTAACCAGGGAAACCCACCTGTGACCATGGTAACCAAGGACACCCGTCCTGTGACAATGGTACCAAGGGACAGCCCTCCTGTGACAGTCGGTGGTAACCATTGAAACCCAACTGTGACCATGGTAACCAAGGACACCCCTCCTGTGACAATGGAACCTAGGGACAGCCGTCCTGTGACAGTCGGTGGTAACCAGGGAGACGCATCTCTGACAGTCGGTGGTAACCAGGGAAACCCACCTGTGACCATGGTAACCAAGGACACCCCTCTGTGACAATGGTACCCAGGGACAGCCCTCCTGTGACAGTCGGTGGTAACCAGGGAAACACACCTGTGACCATTGTAACCAAGGACACCCCTACCCACTGTCACTGGTAACCAAGGACACCTCTCCTGTGACCGTGGTTATCAGGGAGACGCATCTCTGACAGTCGGTGGTAACCAGGGAAACCCACCTGTGACATTCACAGTGCCCAGGGACACCGGCCTGTGACAGTCGGTGGTAACCAGGGACACGCATCTCTGACAGTCAGTGGTAACCAGGGAAACCCACCTGCGACCATGTTAAACAAGGACACCCCTCCTGTGACAGTCAGTGGTAACCAGGGACACACCTCCTGTGCCAGTGGTAACCAAGGACACCCCTCCTGTGACAACGGTACCCAGGGACAGCCCTCCTGTGACAGTCGGTGGTAACCAGGGAAAACCACCTGTGAACATGGTAACCAAGGACACCCCTACCCACAGTCACTGGTAACCAAGGACACCTCTCCTGTGACCGTGGTTACCAGGACACGCACATATGACAGTCGGTGGTAACCAGGGTCACGCATTTCTGACAGTCAGTGGTAACCAGGGAAACCCACCTGCGACCATGGTAACCAAGGACACCCCTCCTGTGACAGTCAGTGGTAACCAGGGACACACCTCCTGTGCTAGTGGTAACCAAGCACACCCCTCCTGTCACAATGGTACCCAGGGACAGCCCTCCTGTGACAGTCAGTGGTAACCATGTACACTCACCTGTGACAGTTGGTGGTAACCAGGGAAACACACCTGTGACATTCACAGTGCCCAGGGACACCGGACTGGGACAGTCGGTGGTAACCAGGAAGACGCATCTCTGACAGTCGGTGGTAACCAGGGAAACCCACCTGTGACCATGGTAACCAAGGACACCCCTCTGTGACAATGGTACCCAGGGACAGCCCTCCTGTGACAGTCAGTGGTAACCAGGGAAACCCACCTGTGACCATGGTAACCAAGGACACCCCTCCTGTGACAATGGTACCCAGGGACAGCCCTCCTGTGACAGTCGGTGGTAATCAGGGAAAATCACCTGTGACATTCACAGTGCCCAGGGACACCGGCCTGTGACAGTCGGTGGTAACCAGGGACACGCATCTCTGACAGTCGGTGGTAACCAGGGAAACCCACCTGTGACCATGGTAACCAAGGACACACCTACTGTGCCAGTCACTGGTAACCACGGACAACTCTCCTGTGACTGTGGTTACCAGGGACACGCACATATGACAGTCGGTGGTAACCAGGGACACGCATCTCTGACAGTCAGTGGTAACCAGGGAAACCCACCTGTGAACAAGTTAACCAAGGACACCCCTACCCACAGTCACTGGTAACCAAGGACACCTCTCCTGTGACCGTGGTTACCAGGACACGCACATATGACAGTCGGTGGTAACCAGGGACACGCATCTCTGACAGTCAGTGGTAACCAGGGAAACCCACCTGCGACCATGGTAACCAAGGACACCCCTCCTATGACAGTCAGTGGTAACCAGGGACACACCTCCTGTGCCAGTGGTAACCAAGGACACCCCTACCCACAGTCACTGGTAACCAAGGACACCTCTCCTGTGACCGTGGTTATCAGGGAGACGCATCTCTGACAGTCGGTGGTAACCAGGGAAAACCACCTGTGACATTCACAGTGCCCAGGGACACCAGCCTGTGACAGTCGGTGGTAACCAGGGAGACGCATCTCTGACAGTCGGTGGTAACCAGGGAAACCAACCTGTGACCATGGTAACCAAGGACACCCCTCTGTGACAATGGTACCCACGGACAGCCCTCCTGTGACAGTCGGTGGTAACCAGGGAAACACACCTGTGACCATGGTAACCAAGGACACCCCTACCCACTGTCACTGGTAACCAAGGACACCTCTCCTGTGACCGTGGTTATCAGGGAGACGCATCTCTGACAGTCGGTGGTAACCAGGGAAACCCACCTGTGACCATGGTAACCAAGGACACCCCTCCTGTGACAATGGTACCCAGGGACAGCCCTCCTGTGACAGTCGGTGGTAACCAGGGAAACCCACCTGTGACCATGGTAACCAAGGACACCCCTCCTGTGACAATGGTACCCAGGGACAGCCATCCT
Source organism: Rangifer tarandus platyrhynchus (assembly GCA_949782905.1). Taxonomy (NCBI): domain Eukaryota; kingdom Metazoa; phylum Chordata; class Mammalia; order Artiodactyla; family Cervidae; genus Rangifer; species Rangifer tarandus. The sequence continues at coordinate 45,300,284 of OX460344.1, forward strand.
GTGACAGTCGGTGGTAACCAGGGAAACCCACCTGTGACATTCACAGTGCCCAGGGACACCGGCCTGTGACAGTCGGTGGTAACCAGGGACACGCATCTCTGACAGTCGGTGGTAACCAGGGAAACCCACCTGTGACCATGGTAACCAAGGACACCCCTCTGTGACAATGGTACCCAGGGACAGCCCTCCTGTGACAGTCGGTGGTAACCAGGGAAACACACCTGTGACCATGGTAACCAAGGACACCCCTACCCACTGTCACTGGTAACCAAGGACACCTCTCCTGTGACCGTGGTTATCAGGGAGACGCATCTCTGACAGTCGGTGGTAACCAGGGCAACCCACCTGTGACATTCACAGTGCCCAGGGACACCGGCCTGTGACAGTCGGTGGTAACAAGGGAGACGCATCTCTGACAGTCGGTGGTAACCAGGGAAACCCACCTGTGACCATGGTAACCAAGGACACCCCTCTGTGACAATGGTACCCAGGGAGAGCCCTCCTGTGACAGTCGGTGGTAACCAGGGAAACACACCTGTGACCATGGTAACCAAGGACACCCCTACCCACTGTCACTGGTAACCAAGGACACCTCTCCTGTGACCGTGGTTATCAGGGAGACGCATCTCTGACAGTCGGTGATAACCAGGGAATCCCACCTGTGACCATGGTAACCAAGGACACCCCTCCTGTGACAATGGTACCCAGGGAGAGCCCTCCTGTGACAGTCGGTGGTAACCAGGGAAACCCACCTGTGACCATGGTAACCAAGGACACCCCTCCTGTGACAATGGTACCCAGGGACAGCCGTCCTGTGACAGTCGGTGGTAACCAGGGAAACCCACCTGTGACATTCACAGTGCCCAGGGACACCGGCATGTGACAGTCGGTGGTAATCAGGGACACGCATCTCTGACAGTCGGTGGTAACCAGGGAAACCCACCTGTGACCATGGTAACCAAGGACACACCTACTGTGACAGTCACTGGTAACCACGGACACCTCTCCTGTGACCGTGGCTACCAGGGACACGCACATATGACAGTCGGTGGTAACCAGGGACACGCATCTCTGACAGTCAGTGGTAACCAGGGAAACCCACCTGTCGCCATGGTAACCAAGGACCCACCTACTGTGACAGTCACTGGTAACCACGGACACCTCTCCTGTGACCGTGGTTACCAGGGACACGCATATATGACAGTCGGTGGTAACCAGGGACACGCATCTCTGACAGTCAGTGGTAACCAGGGAAACCCACCTGCGACCATGGTAACCAAGGACACCCTTCCTGTGACAGTCAGTGGTAACCAGGGACACACCTCCTGTGCCAGTGGTAACCAAGGACACCCCTCCTGTCACAATGGTACCAGGGACAGCCCTCCTGTGACAGTCGGTGGTAACCAGGGAAACCCACCTGTGACCATGGTAACCAAGGACACCCCTCCTGTGACAATGGTACCCCGGGACAGCCCTCCTGTGACAGTCCGTGGTAACCAGGGAAACCCACCTGTGACCATGGTAACCAATGACACCCCTCCTGTGACAATGGTACCCAGGGACAGCCATCCTGTGACAGTCGGTGGTAACCAGGGAAACCCACCTGTGACATTCACAGTGCCCAGGGACACCGGCCTGTGACAGTCGGTGGTAACCAGGGAGACGCATCTCTGACAGTCGGTGGTAACCAGGGAAACCAACCTGTGACCATGGTAACCAAGGACACCCCTCTGTGACAATGGTACCCAGGGACAGCCCTCCTGTGACAGTCGGTGGTAACCAGGGAAACACACCTGTGACCATGGTAACCAAGGACACCCCTACCCACTGTCACTGGTAACCAAGGACACCTCTCCTGTGACCGTGGTTATCAGGGAGACGCATCTCTGACAGTCGGTGGTAACCAGGGAAACCCACCTGTGACCATGGTAACCAAGGACACCCCTCCTGTGACAATGGTACCCAGGGACAGCCCTCCTGTGACAGTCGGTGGTAACCAGGGAAACCCACCTGTGACCATGGTAACCAAGGACACCCCTCCTGTGACAATGGTACCCAGGGACAGCCCTCCTGTGACAGTCCGTGGTAACCAGGGAAACCCACCTGTGACCATGGTAACCAAGGACACACCTACTGTGACAGTCAATGGTAAACAAGGACACCCCTCTGTGACAATGGTACCCAGGGACAGCCCTCCTGTGACAGTCAGTGGTAACCATGGAAACCCACCTGTGACCATGGTAACCAAGGACACCCCTCCTGTGACAATGGTACCCAGGGACAGCCCTCCTGTGACAGTCGGTGGTAATCAGGGAAAATCACCTGTGACATTCACAGTGCCCAGGGACACCGGCCTGTGACAGTCGGTGGTAACCAGGGACACGCATCTCTGACAGTCGGTGGTAACCAGGGAAACCCACCTGTGACCATGGTAACCAAGGACACACCTACTGTGCCAGTCACTGGTAACCACGGACACCTCTCCTGTGACTGTGGTTACCAGGGACACGCACATATGACAGTCGGTGGTAACCAGGGACACGCATCTCTGACAGTCAGTGGTAACCAGGGAAACCCACCTGTGAACAAGTTAACCAAGGACACCCCTACCCACAGTCACTGGTAACCAAGGACACCTCTCCTGTGACCGTGGTTACCAGGACACGCACATATGACAGTCGGTGGTAACCAGGGACACGCATCTCTGACAGTCAGTGGTAACCAGGGAAACCCACCGGCGACCATGGTAACCAAGGACACCCCTCCTGTGACAGTCAGTGGTAACCAGGGACACACCTCCTGTGCCAGTGGTAACCAAGGACACCCCTCCCCACAGTCACTGGTAACCAAGGACACCTCTCCTGTGACCGTGGTTATCAGGGAGACGCATCTCTGACAGTCGGTGGTAACCAGGGAAAACCACCTGTGACATTCACAGTGCCCAGGGACACCAGCCTGTGACAGTCGGTGGTAACCAGGGAGACGCATCTCTGACAGTCGGTGGTAACCAGGGAAACCAACCTGTGACCACGGTAACCAAGGACACCCCTCTGTGACAATGGTACCCACGGACAGCCCTCCTGTGACAGTCGGTGGTAACCAGGGAAACACACCTGTGACCATGGTAACCAAGGACACCCCTACCCACTGTCACTGGTAACCAAGGACACCTCTCCTGTGACCGTGGTTATCAGGGAGACGCATCTCTGACAGTCGGTGGTAACCAGGGAAACCCACCTGTGACCATGGTAACCAAGGACACCCCTCCTGTGACAATGGTACCCAGGGACAGCCCTCCTGTGACAGTCGGTGGTAACCAGGGAAACCCACCTGTGACCATGGTAACCAAGGACACCCCTCCTGTGACAATGGTACCCAGGGACAGCCATCCTGTGACAGTCGGTGGTAACCAGGGAAACCCACCTGTGACATTCACAGTGCCCAGGGACACCGGCCTGTGACAGTCGGTGGTAACCAGGGACACGCATCTCTGACAGTCGGTGGTAACCAGGGAAACCCACCTGTGACCATGGTAACCAAGGACACCCCTCTGTGACAATGGTACCCAGGGACAGCCCTCCTGTGACAGTCGGTGGTAACCAGGGAAACACACCTGTGACCATGGTAACCAAGGACACCCCTACCCACTGTCACTGGTAACCAAGGACACCTCTCCTGTGACCGTGGTTATCAGGGAGACGCATCTCTGACAGTCGGTGGTAACCAGGGCAACCCACCTGTGACATTCACAGTGCCCAGGGACACCGGCCTGTGACAGTCGGTGGTAACAAGGGAGACGCATCTCTGACAGTCGGTGGTAACCAGGGAAACCCACCTGTGACCATGGTAACCAAGGACACCCCTCTGTGACAATGGTACCCAGGGAGAGCCCTCCTGTGACAGTCGGTGGTAACCAGGGAAACACACCTGTGACCATGGTAACCAAGGACACCCCTACCCACTGTCACTGGTAACCAAGGACACCTCTCCTGTGACCGTGGTTATCAGGGAGACGCATCTCTGACAGTCGGTGATAACCAGGGAATCCCACCTGTGACCATGGTAACCAAGGACACCCCTCCTGTGACAATGGTACCCAGGGAGAGCCCTCCTGTGACAGTCGGTGGTAACCAGGGAAACCCACCTGTGACCATGGTAACCAAGGACACCCCTCCTGTGACAATGGTACCCAGGGACAGCCGTCCTGTGACAGTCGGTGGTAACTAGGGAAACCCACCTGTGACATTCACAGTGCCCAGGGACACCGGCCTGTGACAGTCGGTGGTAATCAGGGACACGCATCTCTGACAGTCGGTGGTAACCAGGGAAACCCCCCTGTGACCATGGTAACCAAGGACACACCTACTGTGACAGTCACTGGTAACCACGGACACCTCTCCTGTGACCGTGGCTACCAGGGACACGCACATATGACAGTCGGTGGTAACCAGGGACACGCATCTCTGACAGTCAGTGGTAACCAGGGAAACCCACCTGTCGCCATGGTAACCAAGGACCCACCTACTGTGACAGTCACTGGTAACCACGGACACCTCTCCTGTGACCGTGGTTACCAGGGACACGCATATATGACAGTCGGTGGTAACCAGGGACACGCATCTCTGACAGTCAGTGGTAACCAGGGAAACCCACCTGCGACCATGGTAACCAAGGACACCCTTCCTGTGACAGTCAGTGGTAACCAGGGACACACCTCCTGTGCCAGTGGTAACCAAGGACACCCCTCCTGTCACAATGGTACCAGGGACAGCCCTCCTGTGACAGTCGGTGGTAACCAGGGAAACCCACCTGTGACCATGGTAACCAAGGACACCCCTCCTGTGACAATGGTACCCCGGGACAGCCCTCCTGTGACAGTCGGTGGTAACCAGGGAAACCCACCTGTGACCATGGTAACCAATGACACCCCTCCTGTGACAATGGTACCCAGGGACAGCCATCCTGTGACAGTCGGTGGTAACCAGGGAAACCCACCTGTGACATTCACAGTGCCCAGGGACACCGGCCTGTGACAGTCGGTGGTAACCAGGGAGACGCATCTCTGACAGTCGGTGGTAACCAGGGAAACCAACCTGTGACCATGGTAACCAAGGACACCCCTCTGTGACAATGGTACCCAGGGACAGCCCTCCTGTGACAGTCGGTGGTAACCAGGGAAACACACCTGTGACCATGGTAACCAAGGACACCCCTACCCACTGTCACTGGTAACCAAGGACACCTCTCCTGTGACCGTGGTTATCAGGGAGACGCATCTCTGACAGTCGGTGGTAACCAGGGAAACCCACCTGTGACCATGGTAACCAAGGACACCCCTCCTGTGACAATGGTACCCAGGGACAGCCCTCCTGGGACAGTCGGTGGTAACCAGGGAAACCCACCTGTGACCATGGTAACCAAGGACACCCCTCCTGTGACAATGGTACCCAGGGACAGCCCTCCTGTGACAGTCCGTGGTAACCAGGGAAACCCACCTGTGACCATGGTAACCAAGGACACACCTACTGTGACAGTCAATGGTAACCACGGACACCTCTCCTGTGACCGTGGCTACCAGGGACACGCACATATGACAGTCGGTGGTAACCAGGGACACGCATCTCTGACAGTCAGTGGTAACCAGGGAAACCCACCTGCGACCATGTTAACCAAGGACACCCGTCCGGTGACAGTCAGTGGTAACCAGGGACACAGTTCCTGTGCCAGTGGTAACCAAGGACACCCCTCCTGTGACAATGGTACCCAGGGACAGCCCTCCTGTGACAGTCGGTGGTAACCAGGGAAAACCACCTGCAACCATGGTAACCAAGGACACCCCTACCACAGTCACTCGTAACCAAGGACACCTCTCCTGTGACCGTGGTTACCAGGACACGCACATATGACAGTCGGTGGTAACCAGGGACACGCATCTCTGACAGTCAGTGGTAACCAGGGAAACCCACCTGCGACCATGGTAACCAAGGACACCCCTCCTGTCACAGTCAGTGGTAACCAGGGACACATCTCCTGTGCCAGTTGTAACCAAGGACACCCCTCCTGTGACAATGGTACCCAGGGACAGCCCTCCTGTGACAGTCAGTGGTAACCATGTACACTCAACTGTGACAGTCGGTGGTAACCAGGGAAACCCACCTGTGACATTCACAGTGCCCAGGGACACCTGCCTGTGACAGTCGGTGGTAACCAAGACACGCATTTCTGACAGTCGGTGGGAACCAGGGAAACCCACCTGTGACCATGGTAACCAAGGACACCCCTCCTGTGACAATGGTATCCATGGACAGCCCTACTGTGACAGTCGGTGGTAACGAGGGAAACCCACCTGTGACCATGGTAACCAAGGACACCCCTACCCACAGTCACTGGTAACCAAGGACACCTCTCCTGTGACCGTGGTTACCAGGGACACGCATCTCTGACAGTCGGTGGTAACCAGGGAAACCCACCTGTGACCACGGTAACCAAGGACACCCCTCCTGTGACAATAGTACCCAGGGACAGCCCTCCTGTGACAGTCGGTGGTAACCAGGGAAACCCACTTGTGACCATGGTAACCAAGGACACCCCTACCCACAGTCACTCGTAACCAAGGACACCTCTCCTGTGACCGTGGTTACCAGGACACGCACATATGACAGTCGGTGGTAACCAGGGACAGGCATTTCTGACAGTCAGTGGTAACCAGGGAAACCCACCTGCAACCATGGTAACCTAGGACACCCCTCCTGTGACAGTCAGTGGTAACCAGGCAAACACCTCCTGTGCCAGTGGTAACCAAGGACACCCCTCCTGTCACAATGGTACCCAGGGACAGCCCTCCTGTGACAGTCAGTGGTAACCATGTACACTCACCTGTGACAGTCGGTGGTTACCAGGGAAACCCACCTGTGACATTCACAGTGCCCAGGGACACCGGCCTGTGACAGTCGGTGGTAACCAGGGAGACGCATCTCTGACAGTCGGTGGTAACCAGGGAAACCCACCTGTGACCATGGTAACCAAGGACACCCCTCCTGTGACAATGGTACCAAGGGACAGCCCTCCTGTGACAGTCGGTGGTAACCAGGGAAAACCACCTGTGACCATGGTAACCAAGGACACCCCTACCCACAGTCACTGGTAAGCAAGGACACCTCTCCTGTGACCGTGGTTATCAGGGAGACGCATCTCTGACAGTCGGTGGTAACCAGGGAAACCCACCTGTGACCATGGTAACCAAGGACACCCCTCCTGTGACAATGGTACCCAGGGACAGCCCTCCTGTGACAGTCGGTGGTAACCAGGGAAACCCACCTGTGACCATGGTAACCAAGGACAACCCTCCTGTGACAATGGTACCCAGGGACAGCCATCCTGTGACAGTCGGTGGTAACCAGGGAAACCCACCTGTGACATTCACAGTGCCCAGGGACACCTGCCTGTGACAGTCGGTGGTAACCAGGGACACATATTTTTGACAGTCGGTGGTAACCAGGGAAACCCACCTGTGACCATGGTAACCAAGGACACCCCTCCTGTGACAATGGTATCCATGGACCGCCCTCCTGTGACAGTCGGTGGTAATAAGGGAAACCCACCTGTGACCATGGTAACCAAGGACACCCCTACCCACAGTCACTGGTAACCAAGGACACCTCTCCTGTGACCATGGTTACCAGGGACACGCATCTCTGACAGTCGGTGGTAACCAGGGAAACCCACCTGTGACCACGGTAACCAAGGACACCCCTCCTGTGACAATAGTACCCACAGACAGCCCTCCTGTGACAGTCGGTGGTAACCAGGGAAACCCACCTGTGACCATGGTAACCAAGGACACCCCAACCCACAGTCACTGGTAACCAAGGACACCTCTCCTGTGACTGTGGTTACCAGGACACGCACATATGACAGTCGGTGGTAACCAGGGAGAGGCATTTCTGACAGTCAGTGGTAACCAGGGAAACCCACCTGCAATCATGGTAACCAAGGACACCCCTCCTGTGACAGTCAGTGGTAACCAGCCAAACACCTCCTGTGCCAGTGGCAACCAAGGACACCCCTCCTGTCACAATGGTACCCAGGGACAGCCCTCCTGTGACAGTCAGTGGTAACCATGTACACTCACCTGTGACAGTCGGTGGTAACCAGGGAAACCCACCTGTGACATTCACAGTGCCCAGGGACACCGGCCTGTGACAGTCGGTGGTAACCAGGGAGACGCATCTCTGACAGTCGGTGGTAACCAGGGAAACACACCTGTGACCATGGTAACCAAGGACACCCCTACCCACAGTCACTGGTAACCAAGGACACCTCTCCTGTGACCGTGGTTACCAGGACACGCACATATGTCAGTCGGTGGTAACCAGAGACACGCATCTCTGACAGTCGGTGGTAACCAGGGAAACCCACCTGTGACCATGGTAACCAAGGACACCCCTCTGTGACAATGGTACCCAGGGACAGCCCTCCTGTGACAGTCGGTGGTAACCAGGGAAACACACCTGTGACCATGGTAACCAAGGACACCCCTACCCACTGTCACTGGTAACCAAGGACACCTCTCCTGTGACCGTGGTTATCAGGGAGACGCATCTCTGACAGTCGGTGGTAACCAGGGCAACCCACCTGTGACATTCACAGTGCCCAGGGACACCGGCCTGTGACAGTCTGTGGTAACCAGGGAGACGCATCTCTGAGAGTCGGTGGTAACCAGGGAAACCCACCTGTGACCATGGTAACCAAGGACACCCCTCTGTGACAATGGTACCCAGGGACAGCCATCCTGTGACAGTCGGTGGTAACCAGGGAAACAAACCTGTGACCGTGGTGACCAAGGACACCCCTACCCACTGTCACTGGTAACCAAGGACACCTCTCCTGTGACCGTGGTTATCAGGGAGACGCATCTGTGACAGTCGGTGATAACCAGGGAATCCCACCTGTGACCATGGTAACCAAGGACACCCCTCCTGTGACAATGGTACCCAGGGAGAGCCCTCCTGTGACAGTCGGTGGTAACCAGGGAAACCCACCTGTGACCATGGTAACCAAGGACACCCCTCCTGTGACAATGGTACCCAGGGACAGCCGTCCTGTGACAGTCGGTGGTAACCAGGGAAACCCACCTGTGACATTCACAGTGCCCAGGGACCCCGGCCTGTGACAGTCGGTGGTAATCAGGGACACGCATCTCTGACAGTCGGTGGTAACCAGGGAAACCCACCTGTGACCATGGTAACCAAGGACACACCTACTGTGACAGTCACTGGTAACCACGGACACCTCTCCTGTGACCGTGGCTACCAGGGACACGCACATATGACAGTCGGTGGTAACCAGGGACACGCATCTCTGACAGTCAGTGGTAACCAGGGAAACCCACCTGTCGCCATGGTAACCAAGGACCCACCTACTGTGACAGTCACTGGTAACCACGGACACCTCTCCTGTGACCGTGGTTACCAGGGACACGCATATATGACAGTCGGTGGTAACCAGGGACACGCATCTCTGACAGTCAGTGGTAACCAGGGAAACCCACCTGCGACCATGGTAACCAAGGACACCCTTCCTGTGACAGTCAGTGGTAACCAGGGACACACCTCCTGTGCCAGTGGTAACCAAGGACACCCCTCCTGTCACAATGGTACCAGGGACAGCCCTCCTGTGACAGTCGGTGGTAACCAGGGAAACCCACCTGTGACCATGGTAACCAAGGACACCCCTCCTGTGACAATGGTACCCCGGGACAGCCCTCCTGTGACAGTCGGTGGTAACCAGGGAAACCCACCTGTGACCATGGTAACCAATGACACCCCTCCTGTGACAATGGTACCCAGGGACAGCCATCCTGTGACAGTCGGTGGTAACCAGGGAAACCCACCTGTGACATTCACAGTGCCCAGGGACACCGGCCTGTGACAGTCGGTGGTAACCAGGGAGACGCATCTCTGACAGTCGGTGGTAACCAGGGAAACCAACCTGTGACCATGGTAACCAAGGACACCCCTCTGTGACAATGGTACCCAGGGACAGCCCTCCTGTGACAGTCGGTGGTAACCAGGGAAACCCACCTGTGACCATGGTAACCAAGGACACCCCTACCCACTGTCACTGGTAACCAAGGACACCTCTCCTGTGACCGTGGTTATCAGGGAGACGCATCTCTGACAGTCGGTGGTAACCAGGGAAACCCACCTGTGACCATGGTAACCAAGGACACCCCTCCTGTGACAATGGTACCCAGGGACAGCCCTCCTGTGACAGTCGGTGGTAACCAGGGAAACCCACCTGTGACCATGGTAACCAAGGACACCCCTCCTGTGACAATGGTACCCAGGGACAGCCCTCCTGTGACAGTCCGTGGTAACCAGGGAAACCCACCTGTGACCATGGTAACCAAGGACACACCTACTGTGACAGTCAATGGTAACCAAGGACACCCCTCTGTGACAATGGTACCCAGGGACAGCCCTCCTGTGACAGTCAGTGGTAACCATGGAAACCCACCTGTGACCATGGTAACCAAGGACACCCCTCCTGTGACAATGGTACCCAGGGACAGCCCTCCTGTGACAGTCGGTGGTAATCAGGGAAAATCACCTGTGACATTCACAGTGCCCAGGGACACCGGCCTGTGACAGTCGGTGGTAACCAGGGACACGCATCTCTGACAGTCGGTGGTAACCAGGGAAACCCACCTGTGACCATGGTAACCAAGGACACACCTACTGTGCCAGTCACTGGTAACCACGGACACCTCTCCTGTGACTGTGGTTACCAGGGACACGCACATATGACAGTCGGTGGTAACCAGGGACACGCATCTCTGACAGTCAGTGGTAACCAGGGAAACCCACCTGTGAACAAGTTAACCAAGGACACCCCTACCCACAGTCACTGGTAACCAAGGACACCTCTCCTGTGACCGTGGTTACCAGGACACGCACATATGACAGTCGGTGGTAACCAGGGACACGCATCTCTGACAGTCAGTGGTAACCAGGGAAACCCACCGGCGACCATGGTAACCAAGGACACCCCTCCTGTGACAGTCAGTGGTAACCAGGGACACACCTCCTGTGCCAGTGGTAACCAAGGACACCCCTCCCCACAGTCACTGGTAACCAAGGACACCTCTCCTGTGACTGTGGTTATCAGGGAGACGCATCTCTGACAGTCGGTGGTAACCAGGGAAAACCACCTGTGACATTCACAGTGCCCAGGGACACCAGCCTGTGACAGTCGGTGGTAACCAGGGAGACGCATCTCTGACAGTCGGTGGTAACCAGGGAAACCAACCTGTGACCATGGTAACCAAGGACACCCCTCTGTGACAATGGTACCCACGGACAGCCCTCCTGTGACAGTCGGTGGTAACCAGGGAAACACACCTGTGACCATGGTAACCAAGGACACCCCTACCCACTGTCACTGGTAACCAAGGACACCTCTCCTGTGACCGTGGTTATCAGGGAGACGCATCTCTGACAGTCGGTGGTAACCAGGGAAACCCACCTGTGACCATGGTAACCAAGGACACCCCTCCTGTGACAATGGTACCCAGGGACAGCCCTCCTGTGACAGTCGGTGGTAACCAGGGAAACCCACCTGTGACCATGGTAACCAAGGACACCCCTCCTGTGACAATGGTACCCAGGGACAGCCATCCTGTGACAGTCGGTGGTAACCAGGGAAACCCACCTGTGACATTCACAGTGCCCAGGGACACCGGCCTGTGACAGTCGGTGGTAACCAGGGACACGCATCTCTGACAGTCGGTGGTAACCAGGGAAACCCACCTGTGACCATGGTAACCAAGGACACCCCTCTGTGACAATGGTACCCAGGGACAGCCCTCCTGTGACAGTCGGTGGTAACCAGGGAAACACACCTGTGACCATGGTAACCAAGGACACCCCTACCCACTGTCACTGGTAACCAAGGACACCTCTCCTGTGACCGTGGTTATCAGGGAGACGCATCTCTGACAGTCGGTGGTAACCAGGGCAACCCACCTGTGACATTCACAGTGCCCAGGGACACCGGCCTGTGACAGTCGGTGGTAACAAGGGAGACGCATCTCTGACAGTCGGTGGTAACCAGGGAAACCCACCTGTGACCATGGTAACCAAGGACACCCCTCTGTGACAATGGTACCCAGGGAGAGCCCTCCTGTGACAGTCGGTGGTAACCAGGGAAACACACCTGTGACCATGGTAACCAAGGACACCCCTACCCACTGTCACTGGTAACCAAGGACACCTCTCCTGTGACCGTGGTTATCAGGGAGACGCATCTCTGACAGTCGGTGATAACCAGGGAATCCCACCTGTGACCATGGTAACCAAGGACACCCCTCCTGTGACAATGGTACCCAGGGAGAGCCCTCCTGTGACAGTCGGTGGTAACCAGGGAAACCCACCTGTGACCATGGTAACCAAGGACACCCCTCCTGTGACAATGGTACCCAGGGACAGCCGTCCTGTGACAGTCGGTGGTAACTAGGGAAACCCACCTGTGACATTCACAGTGCCCAGGGACACCGGCCTGTGACAGTCGGTGGTAATCAGGGACACGCATCTCTGACAGTCGGTGGTAACCAGGGAAACCCCCCTGTGACCATGGTAACCAAGGACACACCTACTGTGACAGTCACTGGTAACCACGGACACCTCTCCTGTGACCGTGGCTACCAGGGACACGCACATATGACAGTCGGTGGTAACCAGGGACACGCATCTCTGACAGTCAGTGGTAACCAGGGAAACCCACCTGTCGCCATGGTAACCAAGGACCCACCTACTGTGACAGTCACTGGTAACCACGGACACCTCTCCTGTGACCGTGGTTACCAGGGACACGCATATATGACAGTCGGTGGTAACCAGGGACACGCATCTCTGACAGTCAGTGGTAACCAGGGAAACCCACCTGCGACCATGGTAACCAAGGACACCCTTCCTGTGACAGTCAGTGGTAACCAGGGACACACCTCCTGTGCCAGTGGTAACCAAGGACACCCCTCCTGTCACAATGGTACCAGGGACAGCCCTCCTGTGACAGTCGGTGGTAACCAGGGAAACCCACCTGTGACCATGGTAACCAAGGACACCCCTCCTGTGACAATGGTACCCCGGGACAGCCCTCCTGTGACAGTCGGTGGTAACCAGGGAAACCCACCTGTGACCATGGTAACCAAGGACACCCCTCTGTGACAATGGTACCCACGGACAGCCCTCCTGTGACAGTCGGTGGTAACCAGGGAAACACACCTGTGACCATGGTAACCAAGGACACCCCTACCCACTGTCACTGGTAACCAAGGACACCTCTCCTGTGACCGTGGTTATCAGGGAGACGCATCTCTGACAGTCGGTGATAACCAGGGAATCCCACCTGTGACCATGGTAACCAAGGACACCCCTCCTGTGACAATGGTACCCAGGGAGAGCCCTCCTGTGACAGTCGGTGGTAACCAGGGAAACCCACCTGTGACCATGGTAACCAAGGACACCCCTCCTGTGACAATGGTACCCAGGGACAGCCGTCCTGTGACAGTCGGTGGTAACCAGGGAAACCCACCTGTGACATTCACAGTGCCCAGGGACACCGGCCTGTGACAGTCGGTGGTAATCAGGGACACGCATCTCTGACAATCGGTGGTAACCAGGGAAACCCCCCTGTGACCATGGTAACCAAGGACACACCTACTGTGACAGTCACTGGTAACCACGGACACCTCTCCTGTGACCGTGGCTACCAGGGACACGCACATATGACAGTCGGTGGTAACCAGGGACACGCATCTCTGACAGTCAGTGGTAACCAGGGAAACCCACCTGCGACCATGGTAACCAAGGACACCCCTCCTGTGACAGTCAGTGGTAACCAGGGACACACCTCCTGTGCCAGTGGTAACCAATGACACCCCTACCCACATTCACTGGTAACCAAGGACACCTCTCCTGTGAAAGTGGTTATCAGGGAGACGCATCTCTGACAGTCGGTGGTAACCAGGGAAACCCACCTGTGACATTCACAGTGCCCAGGGACACCGGCCTGTGACAGTCGGTGGTAACCAGGGAAACCCACCTGTGACCATGGTAACCAAGGACACCCCTCTGTGACAATGGTACCCAGGGACAGCCCTCCTGTGACAGTCGGTGGTAACCAGGGAAACACACCTGTGACCATGGTAACCAAGGACACCCCTACCCACTGTCACTGGTAACCAAGGACACCTCTCCTGTGACCGTGGTTATCAGGGAGACGCATCTCTGACAGTCGGTGGTAACCAGGGAAACCCACCTGTGACCATGGTAACCAAGGACACCCCTCTGTGACAATGGTACCCAGGGACAGCCCTCCTGTGACAGTCGGTGGTAACCAGGGAAACACACCTGTGACCATGGTAACCAAGGACACCCCTCCTGTGACAATGGTACCCAGGGACAGCCGTCCTGTGACAGTCGGTGGTAACCAGGGAAACCCACCTGTGACATTCACAGTGCCCAGGGACACCGGCCTGTGACAGTCGGTGGTAATCAGGGACACGCATCTCTGACAGTCGGTGGTAACCAGGGAAACCCACCTGTGACCATGGTAACCAAGGACACACCTACTGTGACAGTCACTGGTAACCACGGACACCTCTCCTGTGACCGTGGCTACCAGGGACACGCACATATGACAGTCGGTGGTAACCAGGGACACGCATCTCTGACAGTCAGTGGTAACCAGGGAAACCCACCTGTCGCCATGGTAACCAAGGACCCACCTACTGTGACAGTCACTGGTAACCACGGACACCTCTCCTGTGACCGTGGTTACCAGGGACACGCATATATGACAGTCGGTGGTAACCAGGGACACGCATCTCTGACAGTCAGTGGTAACCAGGGAAACCCACCTGCGACCATGGTAACCAAGGACACCCTTCCTGTGACAGTCAGTGGTAACCAGGGACACACCTCCTGTGCCAGTGGTAACCAAGGACACCCCTCCTGTCACAATGGTACCAGGGACAGCCCTCCTGTGACAGTCGGTGGTAACCAGGGAAACCCACCTGTGACCATGGTAACCAAGGACACCCCTCCTGTGACAATGGTACCCCGGGACAGCCCTCCTGTGACAGTCGGTGGTAACCAGGGAAACCCACCTGTGACCATGGTAACCAAGGACACCCCTCCTGTGACAATGGTACCCAGGGACAGCCATCCTGTGACAGTCGGTGGTAACCAGGGAAACCCACCTGTGACATTCACAGTGCCCAGGGACACCGGCCTGTGACAGTCGGTGGTAACCAGGGACACGCATCTCTGACAGTCGGTGGTAACCAGGGAAACCCACCTGTGACCATGGTAACCAAGGACACACCTACTGTGACAGTCACTGGTAACCAAGGACACCTCTCCTGTGACCGTGGCTACCACGGACACGCACATATGACAGTCGGTGGTAACCAGGGACACGCATCTCTGACAGTCGGTGGTAACAAGGGAAACCCACCTGTCGCCATGGTAACCAAGGACCCACCTACTGTGACAGTCACTGGTAACCACGGACACCTCTCCTGTGACCGTGGTTACCAGGGACACGCATATATGACAGTCGGTGGTAAACAGGGACACACATCTATGACAGTCAGTGGTAACCAGGGAAACCCACCTGCGACCATGGTAACCAAGGACACCCTTCCTGTGACAGTCAGTGGTAACCAGGGACACACCTCCTGTGCCAGTGGTAACCAAGGACACCCCTCCTGTCACAATGGTACCAGGGACAGCCCTCCTGTGACAGTCGGTGGTAACCAGGGAAACCCACCTGTGACCATGGTAACCAAGGACACCCCTCTGTGACAATGGTACCCAGGGACAGCCCTCCTGTGACAGTCGGTGGTAACCAGGGAAACACACCTGTGACCATGGTAACCAAGGACACCCCTACCCACAGTCACTGGTAACCAAGGACACTTCTCCTGTGACCGTGGTTATCAGGGAGACGCATCTCTGACAGTCGGTGGTAACCAGGGAAACCCACCTGTGACATTCACTGTGCCCAGGGACACCGGCCTGTGACAGTCGGTGGTAAACAGGGAGACGAATCTCTGACAGTCGGTGGTAACCAGGGAAACCCACCTGTGACCATGGTAAACAAGGACACCCCTCTGTGACAACGGTACCCAGGGACAGCCCTCCTGTGACAGTCGGTGGTAACCAGGGAAACACACCTGTGACCATGGTAACCAAGGACACCCATACCCACTGTCACTGGTAACCAAGGACACCTCTCCTGTGACCATGGTTATCAGGGAGACGCATCTCTGACATTCGGTGGTAACCAGGGAAACCCACCTGTGACCATGGTAACCAAGGACACCCGTCCTGTGACAATGGTACCAAGGGACAGCCCTCCTGTGACAGTCGGTGGTAACCATTGAAACCCACCTGTGACCATGGTAACCAAGGACACCCCTCCTGTGACAATGGAACCCAGGGACAGCCGTCCTGTGACAGTCGGTGGTAACCAGGGAGACGCATCTCTGACAGTCGGTGGTAACCAGGGAAACCCACCTGTGACCATGGTAACCAAGGACACCCCTCTGTGACAATGGTACCCAGGGACAGCCCTCCTGTGACAGTCGGTGGTAACCAGGGAAACACACCTGTGACCATGGTAACCAAGGACACCCCTACCCACTCTCACTGGTAACCAAGGACACCTCTCCTGTGACCGTGGTTATCAGGGAGACGCATCTCTGACAGTCGGTGGTAACCAGGGAAACCCACCTGTGACATTCACAGTGCCCAGGGACACCGGCCTGTGACAGTCGGTGGTAACCAGGGACACGCATCTCTGACAGTCAGTGGTAACCAGGGAAACCCACCTGCGACCATGTTAAACAAGGACACCCCTCCTGTGACAGTCAGTGGTAACCAGGGACACACCTCCTGTGCCAGTCGTAACCAAGGACACCCCTCCTGTGACAACGGTACCCAGGGACAGCCCTCCTGTGACAGTCGGTGGTAACCAGGGAAAACCACCTGTGAACATGGTAACCAAGGACACCCCTACCCACAGTCACTGGTAACCAAGGACACCTCTCCTGTGACCGTGGTTACCAGGACACGCACATATGACAGTCGGTGGTAACCAGGGACACGCATTTCTGACAGTCAGTGGTAACCAGGGAAACCCACCTGCGACCATGGTAACCAAGGACACCCCTCCTGTGACAGTCAGTGGTAACCAGGGACACACCTCCTGTGCTAGTGGTAACCAAGCACACCCCTCCTGTCACAATGGTACCCAGGGACAGCCCTCCTGTGACAGTCAGTGGTAACCATGTACACTCACCTGTGACAGTTGGTGGTAACCAGGGAAACACACCTGTGACATTCACAGTGCCCAGGGACACCGGACTGGGACAGTCGGTGGTAACCAGGAAGACGCATCTCTGACAGTCGGTGGTAACCAGGGAAATCCACCTGTGACCATGGTAACCAAGGACACCCCTCTGTGACAATGGTACCCAGGGACAGCCCTCCTGTGACAGTCAGTGGTAACCAGGGAAACCCACCTGTGACCATGGTAACCAAGGACACCCCTCCTGTGACAATGGTACCTAGGGACAGCCCTCCTGTGATAGTCGGTGGTAATCAGGGAAACTCACCTGTGACATTCACAGTGCCCAGGGACACCGGCCTGTGACAGTCGGTGGTAACCAGGGACACGCATCTCTGACAGTCGGTGGTAACCAGGGAAACCCACCTGTGACCATGGTAACCAAGGACACACCTACTGTGCCAGTCACTGGTAACCACGGACACCTCTCCTGTGACTGTGTTTACCAGGGACACGCACATATGACAGTCGGTGGTAACCAGGGACACGCATCTCTGACAGTCAGTGGTAACCAGGGAAACCCACCTGTGAACAAGTTAACCAAGGACACCCCTACCCACAGTCACTGGTAACCAAGGACACCTCTCCTGTGACCGTGGTTACCAGGACACGCACATATGACAGTCGGTGGTAACCAGGGACACGCATCTCTGACAGTCAGTGGTAACCAGGGAAACCCACCTGCGACCATGGTAACCAAGGACACCCCTCCTGTGACAGTCAGTGGTAACCAGGGACACACCTCCTGTGCCAGTGGTAACCAAGGACACCCCTACCCACAGTCACTGGTAACCAAGGACACCTCTCCTGTGACCGTGGTTATCAGGGAGACGCATCTCTGACAGTCGGTGGTAACCAGGGAAAACCACCTGTGACATTCACAGTGCCCAGGGACACCGGCCTGTGACAGTCGGTGGTAACCAGGGAGACGCATCTCTGACAGTCGGTGGTAACCAGGGAAACCAACCTGTGACCATGGTAACCAAGGATACCCCTCTGTGACAATGGTACCCAGGGACAGCCCTCCTGTGACAGTCGGTGGTAACCAGGGAAACACACCTGTGACCATGGTAAACAAGGACACCCCTACCCACTGTCACTGGTAACCAAGGACACCTCTCCTGTGACCGTGGTTATCAGGGAGACGCATCTCTGACAGTCGGTGGTAACCAGGGAAACCCACCTGTGACCATGGTAACCAAGGACACCCCTCCTGTGACAATGGTACCCAGGGACAGCCCTCCTGTGACAGTCGGTAGTAACCAGGGAAACCCACCTGTGACCATGGTAACCAAGGACACCCCTCCTGTGACAATGGTACCCAGGGACAGCCATCCTGTGACAGTCGGTGGTAACCAGGGAAACCCACCTGTGACATTCACAGTGCCCAGGGACACCGGCCTGTGACAGTCGGTGGTAACCAGGGACACGCATCTCTGACAGTCGGTGGTAACCAGGGAAACCCACCTGTGACCATGGTAACCAAGGACACCCCTCTGTGACAATGGTACCCAGGGACAGCCCTCCTGTGACAGTCGGTGGTAACCAGGGAAACACACCTGTGACCATGGTAACCAAGGACACCCCTACCCACAGTCACTGGTAACCAAGGACACCTCTCCTGTGACCGTGGTTATCAGGGAGACGCATCTGTGACAGTCGGTGGTAACCAGGGCAACCCACCTGTGACATTCACAGTGCCCAGGGACACCGGCCTGTGACAGTCGGTGGTAACAAGGGAGACGCATCTCTGACAGTCGGTGGTAACCAGGGAAACCCACCTGTGACCATGGTAACCAAGGACACCCCTCTGTGACAATGGTACCCAGGGACAGCCCTCCTGTGACAGTCGGTGGTAACCAGGGAAACACACCTGTGACCATGGTAAACAAGGACACCCCTACCCACTGTCACTGGTAACCAAGGACAACTCTCCTGTGACCGTGGTTATCAGGGAGACGCATCTCTGACAGTCGGTGATAACCAGGGAATCCCACCTGTGACCATGGTAACCAAGGACACCCCTCCTGTGACAATGGTACCCAGGGAGAGCCCTCCTGTGACAGTCGGTGGTAACCAGGGAAACCCACCTGTGACCATGGTAACCAAGGACACCCCTCCTGTGACAATGGTACCCAGGGACAGCCGTCCTGTGACAGTCGGTGGTAACCAGGGAAACCCACCTGTGACATTCACAGTGCCCAGGGACACCGGCCTGTGACAGTCGGTGGTAACCAGGGACACGCATCTCTGACAGTCAGTGGTAACCAGGGAAACCCACCTGTCGCCATGGTAACCAAGGACCCACCTACTGTGACAGTCACTGGTAACCACGGACACCTCTCCTGTGACCGTGGTTACCAGGGACACGCATATATGACAGTCGGTGGTAACCAGGGACACGCATCTCTGACAGTCAGTGGTAACCAGGGAAACCCACCTGCGACCATGGTAACCAAGGACACCCTTCCTGTGACAGTCAGTGGTAACCAGGGACACACCTCCTGTGCCAGTGGTAACCAAGGACACCCCTCCTGTCACAATGGTACCAGGGACAGCCCTCCTGTGACAGTCGGTGGTAACCAGGGAAACCCACCTGTGACTATGGTAACCAAGGACACCCCTCCTGTGACAATGGTACCCCGGGACAGCCCTCCTGTGACAGTCGGTGGTAACCAGGGAAACCCACCTGTGACCGTGGTAACCAATGACACCCCTCCTGTGACAATGGTACCCAGGGACAGCCCTCCTGTGACAGTCGGTGGTAACCAGGGAAACACACCTGTGACCATGGTAACCAAGGACACCCCTACCCACTGTCACTGGTAACCAAGGACACCTCTCCTGTGACCGTGGTTATCAGGGAGACGCATCTCTGACAGTCGGTGGTAACCAGGGAAACCCACCTGTGACCATGGTAACCAAGGACACCCCTCCTGTGACAATGGTACCCAGGGACAGCCCTCCTGTGACAGTCGGTGGTAACCAGGGAAACCCACCTGTGACCATGGTAACCAAGGACACCCCTCCTGTGACAATGGTACCCAGGGACAGCCCTCCTGTGACAGTCGGTGTTAACCAGGGAAACCCACCTGTGACCATGGTAACCAAGGACACACCTACTGTGACAGTCAATGGTAACCACGGACACCTCTCCTGTGACCGTGGCTACCAGGGACACGCACATATGACAGTCGGTGGTAACCAGGGACACGCATCTCTGACAGTCAGTGGTAACCAGGGAAACCCACCTGCGACCATGTTAACCAAGGACACCCCTCCTGTGACAGTCAGTGGTAACCAGGGACACAGTTCCTGTGCCAGTGGTAACCAAGGACACCCCTCCTGTGACAATGGTACCCAGGGACAGCCCTCCTGTGACAGTCGGTGGTAACCAGGGAAAACCACCTGCAACCATGGTAACCAAGGACACCCCTACCACAGTCACTCGTAACCAAGGACACCTCTCCTGTGACCGTGGTTACCAGGACACGCACATATGACAGTCGGTGGTAACCAGGGACACGCATCTCTGACAGTCAGTGGTAACCAGGGAAACCCACCTGCGACCATGGTAACCAAGGACACCCCTCCTGTCACAGTCAGTGGTAACCAGGGACACATCTCCTGTGCCAGTTGTAACCAAGGACACCCCTCCTGTGACAATGGTACCCAGGGACAGCCCTCCTGTGACAGTCAGTGGTAACCATGTACACTCACCTGTGACAGTCGGTGGTAACCAGGGAAACCCACCTGTGACATTCACAGTGCCCAGGGACACCTGCCTGTGACAGTCGGTGGTAACCAAGGACACGCATTTCTGACAGTCGGTGGTAACCAGGGAAACCCACCTGTGACCATGGTAACCAAGTACACCCCTCCTGTGACAATGGTATCCATGGACAGCCCTACTGTGACAGTCGGTGGTAACGAGGGAAACACACCTGTGACCATGGTAACCAAGGACACCCCTACCCACAGTCACTGGTAACCAAGGACACCTCTCCTGTGACCGTGGTTACCAGGGACACGCATCTCTGACAGTCGGTTGTAACCAGGGAAACCCACCTGTGACCACGGTAACAAAGGACACCCCTCCTGTGACAATAGTACCCAGGGACAGCCCTCCTGTGACAGTCGGTAGTAACCAGGGAAACCCACTTGTGACCATGGTAACCAAGGACACCCCTACCCACAGTCACTCGTAACCAAGGACACCTCTCCTGTGACCGTGGTTACCAGGACACGCACATATGACAGTCGGTGGTAACCAGGGACAGGCATTTCTGACAGTCAGTGGTAACCAGGGAAACCCACCTGCAACCATGGTAACCAAGGACACCCCTCCTGTGACAGTCAGTGGTAACCAGGCAAACACCTCCTGTGCCAGTGGTAACCAAGGACACCCCTCCTGTCACAATGGTACCCAGGGACAGCCCTCCTGTGACAGTCAGTGGTAACCATGTACACTCACCTGTGACAGTCTGTGGTAACCAGGGAAACCCACCTGTGACATTCACAGTGCCCAGGGACACCGGCCTGTGACAGTCGGTGGTAACCAGGGAGACGCATCTCTGACAGTCGGTGGTAACCAGGGAAACCCACCTGTGACCATGGTAACCAAGGACACCCCTCCTGTGACAATGGTACCAAGGGACAGCCCTCCTGTGACAGTCGGTGGTAACCAGGGAAAACCACCTGTGACCATGGTAACCAAGGACACCCCTACCCACAGTCACTGGTAAGCAAGGACACCTCTCCTGTGACTGTGGTTATCAGGGAGACGCATCTCTGACAGTCGGTGGTAACCAGGGAAACCCACCTGTGACCATGGTAACCAAGGACACCCCTCCTGTGACAATGGTACCCAGGGACAGCCCTCCTGTGACAGTCGGTGGTAACCAGGGAAACCCACCTGTGACCATGGTAACCAAGGACACCCCTCCTGTGACAATGGTACCCAGGGACAGCCATCCTGTGACAGTCGGTGGTAACCAGGGAAACCCACCTGTGACATTCACAGTGCCCAGGGACACCTGGCTGTGACAGTCGGTGGTAACCAGGGACACATATTTCTGACAGTCGGTGGTAACCAGGGAAACCCACCTGTGACCATGGTAACCAAGGACACCCCTCCTGTGACAATGGTATCCATGGACAGCCCTCCTGTGACAGTCGGTGGTAACAAGGGAAACCCACCTGTGACCATGGTAACCAAGGACACCCCTACCCACAGTCACTGGTAACCAAGGACACCTCTCCTGTGACCATGGTTACCAGGGACACGCATCTCTGACAGTCGGTGGTAACCAGGGAAACCCACCTGTGACCACGGTAACCAAGGACACCCCTCCTGTGACAATAGTACCCACAGACAGCCCTCCTGTGACAGTCGGTGGTAACCAGGGAAACCCACCTGTGACCATGGTAACCAAGGACACCCCAACCCACAGTCACTGGTAACCAAGGACACCTCTCCTGTGACTGTGGTTACCAGGACACGCACATATGACAGTCGGTGGTAATCAGGGAGAGGCATTTCAGACAGTCAGTGGTAACCAGGGAAACCCACCTGCAATCATGGTAACCAAGGACACCCCTCCTGTGACAGTCAGTGGTAACCAGCCAAACACCTCCTGTGCCAGTGGCAACCAAGGACACCCCTCCTGTCACAATGGTACCCAGGGACAGCCCTCCTGTGACAGTCAGTGGTAACCATGTACACTCACCTGTGACAGTCGGTGGTAACCAGGGAAACCCACCTATGACATTCACAGTGCCCAGGGACACCGGCCTGTGACAGTCGGTGGTAACCAGGGAGACGCATCTCTGACAGTCGGTGGTAACCAGGGAAACACACCTGTGACCATGGTAACCAAGGACACCCCTACCCACAGTCACTGGTAACCAAGGACACCTCTCCTGTGACCGTGGTTACCAGGACACGCACATATGACAGTCGGTGGTAACCAGGGACACGCATTTCTGACAGTCGGTGGTAACCAGGGAAACCCACCTGTGACCATGGTAACCAAGGACACCCCTCTGTGACAATGGTACCCAGGGACAGCCCTCCTGTGACAGTCGGTGGTAACCAGGGAAACACACCTGTGACCATGGTAACCAAGGACACCCCTACCCACTGTCACTGGTAACCAAGGACACCTCTCCTGTGACCGTGGTTACCAGGACACGCACATATGACAGTCGGTGGTAACCAGGGACACGCATTTCTGACAGTCGGTGGTAACCAGGGAAACCCACCTGTGACCATGGTAACCAAGGACACCCCTCCTGTGACAATGGTACCTAGGGACAGCCCTCCTGTGATAGTCGGTGGTAATCAGGGAAACTCACCTGTGACATTCACAGTGCCCAGGGACACCGGCCTGTGACAGTCGGTGGTAACCAGGGACACGCATCTCTGACAGTCGGTGGTAACCAGGGAAACCCACCTGTGACCATGGTAACCAAGGACACACCTACTGTGCCAGTCACTGGTAACCACGGACACCTCTCCTGTGACTGTGGTTACCAGGGACACGCACATATGACAGTCGGTGGTAACCAGGGACACGCATCTCTGACAGTCAGTGGTAACCAGGGAAACCCACCTGTGAACAAGTTAACCAAGGACACCCCTACCCACAGTCACTGGTAACCAAGGACACCTCTCCTGTGACCGTGGTTACCAGGACACGCACATATGACAGTCGGTGGTAACCAGGGACACGCATCTCTGACAGTCAGTGGTAACCAGGGAAACCCACCTGCGACCATGGTAACCAAGGACACCCCTCCTGTGACAGTCAGTGGTAACCAGGGACACACCTCCTGTGCCAGTGGTAACCAAGGACACCCCTACCCACAGTCACTGGTAACCAAGGACACCTCTCCTGTGACCGTGGTTATCAGGGAGACGCATCTCTGACAGTCGGTGGTAACCAGGGAAAACCACCTGTGACATTCACAGTGCCCAGGGACACCGGCCTGTGACAGTCGGTGGTAACCAGGGAGACGCATCTCTGACAGTCGGTGGTAACCAGGGAAACCAACCTGTGACCATGGTAACCAAGGATACCCCTCTGTGACAATGGTACCCAGGGACAGCCCTCCTGTGACAGTCGGTGGTAACCAGGGAAACACACCTGTGACCATGGTAAACAAGGACACCCCTACCCACTGTCACTGGTAACCAAGGACACCTCTCCTGTGACCGTGGTTATCAGGGAGACGCATCTCTGACAGTCGGTGGTAACCAGGGAAACCCACCTGTGACCATGGTAACCAAGGACACCCCTCCTGTGACAATGGTACCCAGGGACAGCCCTCCTGTGACAGTCGGTAGTAACCAGGGAAACCCACCTGTGACCATGGTAACCAAGGACACCCCTCCTGTGACAATGGTACCCAGGGACAGCCATCCTGTGACAGTCGGTGGTAACCAGGGAAACCCACCTGTGACATTCACAGTGCCCAGGGACACCGGCCTGTGACAGTCGGTGGTAACCAGGGACACGCATCTCTGACAGTCGGTGGTAACCAGGGAAACCCACCTGTGACCATGGTAACCAAGGACACCCCTCTGTGACAATGGTACCCAGGGACAGCCCTCCTGTGACAGTCGGTGGTAACCAGGGAAACACACCTGTGACCATGGTAACCAAGGACACCCCTCTGTGACAATGGTACCCAGGGACAGCCCTCCTGTGACAGTCGGTGGTAACCAGGGAAACACACCTGTGACCATGGTAAACAAGGACACCCCTACCCACTGTCACTGGTAACCAAGGACAACTCTCCTGTGACCGTGGTTATCAGGGAGACGCATCTCTGACAGTCGGTGATAACCAGGGAATCCCACCTGTGACCATGGTAACCAAGGACACCCCTCCTGTGACAATGGTACCCAGGGAGAGCCCTCCTGTGACAGTCGGTGGTAACCAGGGAAACCCACCTGTGACCATGGTAACCAAGGACACCCCTCCTGTGACAATGGTACCCAGGGACAGCCGTCCTGTGACAGTCGGTGGTAACCAGGGAAACCCACCTGTGACATTCACAGTGCCCAGGGACACCGGCCTGTGACAGTCGGTGGTAATCAGGGACACGCATCTCTGACAGTCGGTGGTAACCAGGGAAACCCACCTGTGACCATGGTAACCAAGGACACACCTACTGTGACAGTCACTGGTAACCACGGACACCTCTCCTGTGACCGTGGCTACCAGGGACACGCACATATGACAGTCGGTGGTAACCAGGGACACGCATCTCTGACAGTCAGTGGTAACCAGGGAAACCCACCTGTCGCCATGGTAACCAAGGACCCACCTACTGTGACAGTCACTGGTAACCACGGACACCTCTCCTGTGACCGTGGTTACCAGGGACACGCATATATGACAGTCGGTGGTAACCAGGGACACGCATCTCTGACAGTCAGTGGTAACCAGGGAAACCCACCTGCGACCATGGTAACCAAGGACACCCTTCCTGTGACAGTCAGTGGTAACCAGGGACACACCTCCTGTGCCAGTGGTAACCAAGGACACCCCTCCTGTCACAATGGTACCAGGGACAGCCCTCCTGTGACAGTCGGTGGTAACCAGGGAAACCCACCTGTGACTATGGTAACCAAGGACACCCCTCCTGTGACAATGGTACCCCGGGACAGCCCTCCTGTGACAGTCGGTGGTAACCAGGGAAACCCACCTGTGACCGTGGTAACCAATGACACCCCTCCTGTGACAATGGTACCCAGGGACAGCCATCCTGTGACAGTCGGTGGTAACCAGGGAAACCCACCTGTGACATTCACAGTGCCCAGGGACACCGGCCTGTGACAGTCGGTGGTAACCAGGGAGACGCATCTCTGACAGTCGGTGGTAACCAGGGAAACCCACCTGTGACCATGGTAACCAAGGACACCCCTCTGTGACAATGGTACCCAGGGACAGCCCTCCTGTGACAGTCGGTGGTAACCAGGGAAACACACCTGTGACCATGGTAACCAAGGACACCCCTACCCACTGTCACTGGTAACCAAGGACACCTCTCCTGTGACCGTGGTTATCAGGGAGACGCATCTCTGACAGTCGGTGGTAACCAGGGAAACCCACCTGTGACCATGGTAACCAAGGACACCCCTCCTGTGACAATGGTACCCAGGGACAGCCCTCCTGTGACAGTCGGTGGTAACCAGGGAAACCCACCTGTGACCATGGTAACCAAGGACACCCCTCCTGTGACAATGGTACCCAGGGACAGCCCTCCTGTGACAGTCGGTGTTAACCAGGGAAACCCACCTGTGACCATGGTAACCAAGGACACACCTACTGTGACAGTCAATGGTAACCACGGACACCTCTCCTGTGACCGTGGCTACCAGGGACACGCACATATGACAGTCGGTGGTAACCAGGGACACGCATCTCTGACAGTCAGTGGTAACCAGGGAAACCCACCTGCGACCATGTTAACCAAGGACACCCCTCCTGTGACAGTCAGTGGTAACCAGGGACACAGTTCCTGTGCCAGTGGTAACCAAGGACACCCCTCCTGTGACAATGGTACCCAGGGACAGCCCTCCTGTGACAGTCGGTGGTAACCAGGGAAAACCACCTGCAACCATGGTAACCAAGGACACCCCTACCACAGTCACTCGTAACCAAGGACACCTCTCCTGTGACCGTGGTTACCAGGACACGCACATATGACAGTCGGTGGTAACCAGGGACACGCATCTCTGACAGTCAGTGGTAACCAGGGAAACCCACCTGCGACCATGGTAACCAAGGACACCCCTCCTGTCACAGTCAGTGGTAACCAGGGACACATCTCCTGTGCCAGTTGTAACCAAGGACACCCCTCCTGTGACAATGGTACCCAGGGACAGCCCTCCTGTGACAGTCAGTGGTAACCATGTACACTCACCTGTGACAGTCGGTGGTAACCAGGGAAACCCACCTGTGACATTCACAGTGCCCAGGGACACCTGCCTGTGACAGTCGGTGGTAACCAAGGACACGCATTTCTGACAGTCGGTGGTAACCAGGGAAACCCACCTGTGACCATGGTAACCAAGTACACCCCTCCTGTGACAATGGTATCCATGGACAGCCCTACTGTGACAGTCGGTGGTAACGAGGGAAACACACCTGTGACCATGGTAACCAAGGACACCCCTACCCACAGTCACTGGTAACCAAGGACACCTCTCCTGTGACCGTGGTTACCAGGGACACGCATCTCTGACAGTCGGTTGTAACCAGGGAAACCCACCTGTGACCACGGTAACAAAGGACACCCCTCCTGTGACAATAGTACCCAGGGACAGCCCTCCTGTGACAGTCGGTAGTAACCAGGGAAACCCACTTGTGACCATGGTAACCAAGGACACCCCTACCCACAGTCACTCGTAACCAAGGACACCTCTCCTGTGACCGTGGTTACCAGGACACGCACATATGACAGTCGGTGGTAACCAGGGACAGGCATTTCTGACAGTCAGTGGTAACCAGGGAAACCCACCTGCAACCATGGTAACCAAGGACACCCCTCCTGTGACAGTCAGTGGTAACCAGGCAAACACCTCCTGTGCCAGTGGTAACCAAGGACACCCCTCCTGTCACAATGGTACCCAGGGACAGCCCTCCTGTGACAGTCAGTGGTAACCATGTACACTCACCTGTGACAGTCTGTGGTAACCAGGGAAACCCACCTGTGACATTCACAGTGCCCAGGGACACCGGCCTGTGACAGTCGGTGGTAACCAGGGAGACGCATCTCTGACAGTCGGTGGTAACCAGGGAAACCCACCTGTGACCATGGTAACCAAGGACACCCCTCCTGTGACAATGGTACCAAGGGACAGCCCTCCTGTGACAGTCGGTGGTAACCAGGGAAAACCACCTGTGACCATGGTAACCAAGGACACCCCTACCCACAGTCACTGGTAAGCAAGGACACCTCTCCTGTGACTGTGGTTATCAGGGAGACGCATCTCTGACAGTCGGTGGTAACCAGGGAAACCCACCTGTGACCATGGTAACCAAGGACACCCCTCCTGTGACAATGGTACCCAGGGACAGCCCTCCTGTGACAGTCGGTGGTAACCAGGGAAACCCACCTGTGACCATGGTAACCAAGGACACCCCTCCTGTGACAATGGTACCCAGGGACAGCCATCCTGTGACAGTCGGTGGTAACCAGGGAAACCCACCTGTGACATTCACAGTGCCCAGGGACACCTGCCTGTGACAGTCGGTGGTAACCAGGGACACATATTTCTGACAGTCGGTGGTAACCAGGGAAACCCACCTGTGACCATGGTAACCAAGGACACCCCTCCTGTGACAATGGTATCCATGGACAGCCCTCCTGTGACAGTCGGTGGTAACAAGGGAAACCCACCTGTGACCATGGTAACCAAGGACACCCCTACCCACAGTCACTGGTAACCAAGGACACCTCTCCTGTGACCATGGTTACCAGGGACACGCATCTCTGACAGTCGGTGGTAACCAGGGAAACCCACCTGTGACCACGGTAACCAAGGACACCCCTCCTGTGACAATAGTACCCACAGACAGCCCTCCTGTGACAGTCGGTGGTAACCAGGGAAACCCACCTGTGACCATGGTAACCAAGGACACCCCAACCCACAGTCACTGGTAACCAAGGACACCTCTCCTGTGACTGTGGTTACCAGGACACGCACATATGACAGTCGGTGGTAATCAGGGAGTGGCATTTCAGACAGTCAGTGGTAACCAGGGAAACCCACCTGCAATCATGGTAACCAAGGACACCCCTCCTGTGACAGTCAGTGGTAACCAGCCAAACACCTCCTGTGCCAGTGGCAACCAAGGACACCCCTCCTGTCACAATGGTACCCAGGGACAGCCCTCCTGTGACAGTCAGTGGTAACCATGTACACTCACCTGTGACAGTCGGTGGTAACCAGGGAAACCCACCTGTGACATTCACAGTGCCCAGGGACACCGGCCTGTGACAGTCGGTGGTAACCAGGGAGACGCATCTCTGACAGTCGGTGGTAACCAGGGAAACACACCTGTGACCATGGTAACCAAGGACACCCCTACCCACAGTCACTGGTAACCAAGGACACCTCTCCTGTGACCGTGGTTACCAGGACACGCACATATGACAGTCGGTGGTAACCAGGGACACGCATTTCTGACAGTCGGTGGTAACCAGGGAAACCCACCTGTGACCATGGTAACCAAGGACACCCCTCTGTGACAATGGTACCCAGGGACAGCCCTCCTGTGACAGTCGGTGGTAACCAGGGAAACACACCTGTGACCATGGTAACCAAGGACACCCCTACCCACTGTCACTGGTAACCAAGGACACCTCTCCTGTGACCGTGGTTATCAGGGAGACGCATCTCTGACAGTCGGTGGTAACCAGGGAAACCCACCTGTGACATTCACAGTGCCCAGGGACACCGGCCTGTGACAGTCGGTGGTAACCAGGGAGACGCATCTCTGACAGTCGGTGGTAACCAGGGAAACCCACCTGTGACCATGGTAACCAAGGACACCCCTCTGTGACAATGGTACCCAGGGACAGCCCTCCTGTGACAGTCGGTGGTAACCAGGGAAACACACCTGTGACCATGGTAACCAAGGACACCCCTCCTGTGACAATGGTACCCAGGGACAGCCGTCCTGTGACAGTCGGTGGTAACCAGGGAAACCCACCTGTGACATTCACAGTGCCCAGGGACACCGGCCTGTGACAGTCGGTGGTAATCAGGGACACGCATCTCTGACAGTCGGTGGTAACCAGGGAAACCCCCCTCTGACCATGGTAACCAAGGACACACCTACTGTGACAGTCACTGGTAACCACGGACACCTCTCCTGTGACCGTGGCTACCAGGGACACGCACATATGACAGTCGGTGGTAACCAGGGACACGCATCTCTGACAGTCAGTGGTAACCAGGGAAACCCACCTGTCGCCATGGTAACCAAGGACCCACCTACTGTGACAGTCACTGGTAACCACGGACACCTCTCCTGTGACCGTGGTTACCAGGGACACGCATATATGACAGTCGGTGGTAACCAGGGACACGCATCTCTGACAGTCAGTGGTAACCAGGGAAACCCACCTGCGACCATGGTAACCAAGGACACCCTTCCTGTGACAGTCAGTGGTAACCAGGGACACACCTCCTGTGCCAGTGGTAACCAAGGACACCCCTCCTGTCACAATGGTACCAGGGACAGCCCTCCTGTGACAGTGGGTGGTAACCAGGGAAACCCACCTGTGACCATGGTAACCAAGGACACCCCTCCTGTGACAATGGTACCCCGGGACAGCCCTCCTGTGACAGTCGGTGGTAACCAGGGAAACCCACCTGTGACCATGGTAACCAAGGACACCCCTCCTGTGACAATGGTACCCAGGGACAGCCATCCTGTGACAGTTGGTGGTAACCAGGGAAACCCACCTGTGACATTCACAGTGCCCAGGGACACCGGCCTGTGACAGTCGGTGGTAACCAGGGACACGCATCTCTGACAGTCGGTGGTAACCAGGGAAACCCACCTGTGACCATGGTAACCAAGGACACACCTACTGTGACAGTCACTGGTAACCACGGACACCTCTCCTGTGACCGTGGCTACCACGGACACGCACATATGACAGTCGGTGGTAACCAGGGACACGCATCTCTGACAGTCGGTGGTAACAAGGGAAACACACCTGTCGCCATGGTAACCAAGGACCCACCTACTGTGACAGTCACTGGTAACCACGGACACCTCTCCTGTGACCGTGGTTACCAGGGACACGCATATATGACAGTCGGTGGTAAACAGGGACACGCATCTATGACAGTCAGTGGTAACCAGGGAAACCCACCTGCGACCATGGTAACCAAGGACACCCTTCCTGTGACAGTCAGTGGTAACCAGGGACACACCTCCTGTGCCAGTGGTAACCAAGGACACCCCTCCTGTCACAATGGTACCAGGGACAGCCCTCCTGTGACAGTCGGTGGTAACCAGGGAAACCCACCTGTGACCATGGTAACCAAGGACACCCCTCTGTGACAATGGTACCCAGGGACAGCCCTCCTGTGACAGTCGGTGGTAACCAGGGAAACACACCTGTGACCATGGTAACCAAGGACACCCCTACCCACAGTCACTGGTAATCAAGGACACCTCTCCTGTGACCGTGGTTATCAGGGAGACGCATCTCTGACAGTCGGTGGTAACCAGGGAAACCCACCTGTGACATTCACAGTGCCCAGGGACACCGGCCTGTGACAGTCGGTGGTAAACAGGGAGACGAATCTCTGACAGTCGGTGGTAACCAGGGAAACCCACCTGTGACCATGGTAACCAAGGACACCCCTCTGTGACAACGGTACCCAGGGACAGCCCTCCTGTGACAGTCGGTGGTAACCAGGGAAACACACCTGTGACCATGGTAACCAAGGACACCCCTACCCACTGTCACTGGTAACCAAGGACACCTCTCCTGTGACCATGGTTATCAGGGAGACGCATCTCTGACATTCGGTGGTAACCAGGGAAACCCACCTGTGACCATGGTAACCAAGGACACCCGTCCTGTGACAATGGTACCAAGGGACAGCCCTCCTGTGACAGTCGGTGGTAACCATTGAAACCCAACTGTGACCATGGTAACCAAGGACACCCCTCCTGTGACAATGGAACCTAGGGACAGCCGTCCTGTGACAGTCGGTGGTAACCAGGGAGACGCATCTCTGACAGTCGGTGGTAACCAGGGAAACCCACCTGTGACCATGGTAACCAAGGACACCCCTCTGTGACAATGGTACCCAGGGACAGCCCTCCTGTGACAGTCGGTGGTAACCAGGGAAACACACCTGTGACCATTGTAACCAAGGACACCCCTACCCACTGTCACTGGTAACCAAGGACACCTCTCCTGTGACCGTGGTTATCAGGGAGACGCATCTCTGACAGTCGGTGGTAACCAGGGAAACCCACCTGTGACATTCACAGTGCCCAGGGACACCGGCCTGTGACAGTCGGTGGTAACCAGGGACACGCATCTCTGACAGTCAGTGGTAACCAGGGAAACCCACCTGCGACCATGTTAAACAAGGACACCCCTCCTGTGACAGTCAGTGGTAACCAGGGACACACCTCCTGTGCCAGTGGTAACCAAGGACACCCCTCCTGTGACAACGGTACCCAGGGACAGCCCTCCTGTGACAGTCGGTGGTAACCAGGGAAAACCACCTGTGAACATGGTAACCAAGGACACCCCTACCCACAGTCACTGGTAACCAAGGACACCTCTCCTGTGACCGTGGTTACCAGGACACGCACATATGACAGTCGGTGGTAACCAGGGTCACGCATTTCTGACAGTCAGTGGTAACCAGGGAAACCCACCTGCGACCATGGTAACCAAGGACACCCCTCCTGTGACAGTCAGTGGTAACCAGGGACACACCTCCTGTGCTAGTGGTAACCAAGCACACCCCTCCTGTCACAATGGTACCCAGGGACAGCCCTCCTGTGACAGTCAGTGGTAACCATGTACACTCACCTGTGACAGTTGGTGGTAACCAGGGAAACACACCTGTGACATTCACAGTGCCCAGGGACACCGGACTGGGACAGTCGGTGGTAACCAGGAAGACGCATCTCTGACAGTCGGTGGTAACCAGGGAAACCCACCTGTGACCATGGTAACCAAGGACACCCCTCTGTGACAATGGTACCCAGGGACAGCCCTCCTGTGACAGTCAGTGGTAACCAGGGAAACCCACCTGTGACCATGGTAACCAAGGACACCCCTCCTGTGACAATGGTACCCAGGGACAGCCCTCCTGTGACAGTCGGTGGTAATCAGGGAAAATCACCTGTGACATTCACAGTGCCCAGGGACACCGGCCTGTGACAGTCGGTGGTAACCAGGGACACGCATCTCTGACAGTCGGTGGTAACCAGGGAAACCCACCTGTGACCATGGTAACCAAGGACACACCTACTGTGCCAGTCACTGGTAACCACGGACAACTCTCCTGTGACTGTGGTTACCAGGGACACGCACATATGACAGTCGGTGGTAACCAGGGACACGCATCTCTGACAGTCAGTGGTAACCAGGGAAACCCACCTGTGAACAAGTTAACCAAGGACACCCCTACCCACAGTCACTGGTAACCAAGGACACCTCTCCTGTGACCGTGGTTACCAGGACACGCACATATGACAGTCGGTGGTAACCAGGGACACGCATCTCTGACAGTCAGTGGTAACCAGGGAAACCCACCTGCGACCATGGTAACCAAGGACACCCCTCCTATGACAGTCAGTGGTAACCAGGGACACACCTCCTGTGCCAGTGGTAACCAAGGACACCCCTACCCACAGTCACTGGTAACCAAGGACACCTCTCCTGTGACCGTGGTTATCAGGGAGACGCATCTCTGACAGTCGGTGGTAACCAGGGAAAACCACCTGTGACATTCACAGTGCCCAGGGACACCAGCCTGTGACAGTCGGTGGTAACCAGGGAGACGCATCTCTGACAGTCGGTGGTAACCAGGGAAACCAACCTGTGACCATGGTAACCAAGGACACCCCTCTGTGACAATGGTACCCACGGACAGCCCTCCTGTGACAGTCGGTGGTAACCAGGGAAACACACCTGTGACCATGGTAACCAAGGACACCCCTACCCACTGTCACTGGTAACCAAGGACACCTCTCCTGTGACCGTGGTTATCAGGGAGACGCATCTCTGACAGTCGGTGGTAACCAGGGAAACCCACCTGTGACCATGGTAACCAAGGACACCCCTCCTGTGACAATGGTACCCAGGGACAGCCCTCCTGTGACAGTCGGTGGTAACCAGGGAAACCCACCTGTGACCATGGTAACCAAGGACACCCCTCCTGTGACAATGGTACCCAGGGACAGCCATCCTGTGACAGTCGGTGGTAACCAGGGAAACCCACCTGTGACATTCACAGTGCCCAGGGACACCGGCCTGTGACAGTCGGTGGTAACCAGGGACACGCATCTCTGACAGTCGGTGGTAACCAGGGAAACCCACCTGTGACCATGGTAACCAAGGACACCCCTCTGTGACAATGGTACCCAGGGACAGCCCTCCTGTGACAGTCGGTGGTAACCAGGGAAACACACCTGTGACCATGGTAACCAAGGACACCCCTACCCACTGTCACTGGTAACCAAGGACACCTCTCCTGTGACCGTGGTTATCAGGGAGACGCATCTCTGACAGTCGGTGGTAACCAGGGCAACCCACCTGTGACATTCACAGTGCCCAGGGACACCGGCCTGTGACAGTCGGTGGTAACAAGGGAGACGCATCTCTGACAGTCGGTGGTAACCAGGGAAACCCACCTGTGACCATGGTAACCAAGGACACCCCTCTGTGACAATGGTACCCAGGGAGAGCCCTCCTGTGACAGTCGGTGGTAACCAGGGAAACACACCTGTGACCATGGTAACCAAGGACACCCCTACCCACTGTCACTGGTAACCAAGGACACCTCTCCTGTGACCGTGGTTATCAGGGAGACGCATCTCTGACAGTCGGTGATAACCAGGGAATCCCACCTGTGACCATGGTAACCAAGGACACCCCTCCTGTGACAATGGTACCCAGGGAGAGCCCTCCTGTGACAGTCGGTGGTAACCAGGGAAACCCACCTGTGACCATGGTAACCAAGGACACCCCTCCTGTGACAATGGTACCCAGGGACAGCCGTCCTGTGACAGTCGGTGGTAACCAGGGAAACCCACCTGTGACATTCACAGTGCCCAGGGACACCGGCATGTGACAGTCGGTGGTAATCAGGGACACGCATCTCTGACAGTCGGTGGTAACCAGGGAAACCCACCTGTGACCATGGTAACCAAGGACACACCTACTGTGACAGTCACTGGTAACCACGGACACCTCTCCTGTGACCGTGGCTACCAGGGACACGCACATATGACAGTCGGTGGTAACCAGGGACACGCATCTCTGACAGTCAGTGGTAACCAGGGAAACCCACCTGTCGCCATGGTAACCAAGGACCCACCTACTGTGACAGTCACTGGTAACCACGGACACCTCTCCTGTGACCGTGGTTACCAGGGACACGCATATATGACAGTCGGTGGTAACCAGGGACACGCATCTCTGACAGTCAGTGGTAACCAGGGAAACCCACCTGCGACCATGGTAACCAAGGACACCCTTCCTGTGACAGTCAGTGGTAACCAGGGACACACCTCCTGTGCCAGTGGTAACCAAGGACACCCCTCCTGTCACAATGGTACCAGGGACAGCCCTCCTGTGACAGTCGGTGGTAACCAGGGAAACCCACCTGTGACCATGGTAACCAAGGACACCCCTCCTGTGACAATGGTACCCCGGGACAGCCCTCCTGTGACAGTCGGTGGTAACCAGGGAAACCCACCTGTGACCATGGTAACCAATGACACCCCTCCTGTGACAATGGTACCCAGGGACAGCCATCCTGTGACAGTCGGTGGTAACCAGGGAAACCCACCTGTGACATTCACAGTGCCCAGGGACACCGGCCTGTGACAGTCGGTGGTAACCAGGGAGACGCATCTCTGACAGTCGGTGGTAACCAGGGAAACCAACCTGTGACCATGGTAACCAAGGACACCCCTCTGTGACAATGGTACCCAGGGACAGCCCTCCTGTGACAGTCGGTGGTAACCAGGGAAACACACCTGTGACCATGGTAACCAAGGACACCCCTACCCACTGTCACTGGTAACCAAGGACACCTCTCCTGTGACCGTGGTTATCAGGGAGACGCATCTCTGACAGTCGGTGGTAACCAGGGAAACCCACCTGTGACCATGGTAACCAAGGACACCCCTCCTGTGACAATGGTACCCAGGGACAGCCCTCCTGTGACAGTCGGTGGTAACCAGGGAAACCCACCTGTGACCATGGTAACCAAGGACACCCCTCCTGTGACAATGGTACCCAGGGACAGCCCTCCTGTGACAGTCCGTGGTAACCAGGGAAACCCACCTGTGACCATGGTAACCAAGGACACACCTACTGTGACAGTCAATGGTAAACAAGGACACCCCTCTGTGACAATGGTACCCAGGGACAGCCCTCCTGTGACAGTCAGTGGTAACCATGGAAACCCACCTGTGACCATGGTAACCAAGGACACCCCTCCTGTGACAATGGTACCCAGGGACAGCCCTCCTGTGACAGTCGGTGGTAATCAGGGAAAATCACCTGTGACATTCACAGTGCCCAGGGACACCGGCCTGTGACAGTCGGTGGTAACCAGGGACACGCATCTCTGACAGTCGGTGGTAACCAGGGAAACCCACCTGTGACCATGGTAACCAAGGACACACCTACTGTGCCAGTCACTGGTAACCACGGACACCTCTCCTGTGACTGTGGTTACCAGGGACACGCACATATGACAGTCGGTGGTAACCAGGGACACGCATCTCTGACAGTCAGTGGTAACCAGGGAAACCCACCTGTGAACAAGTTAACCAAGGACACCCCTACCCACAGTCACTGGTAACCAAGGACACCTCTCCTGTGACCGTGGTTACCAGGACACGCACATATGACAGTCGGTGGTAACCAGGGACACGCATCTCTGACAGTCAGTGGTAACCAGGGAAACCCACCGGCGACCATGGTAACCAAGGACACCCCTCCTGTGACAGTCAGTGGTAACCAGGGACACACCTCCTGTGCCAGTGGTAACCAAGGACACCCCTCCCCACAGTCACTGGTAACCAAGGACACCTCTCCTGTGACCGTGGTTATCAGGGAGACGCATCTCTGACAGTCGGTGGTAACCAGGGAAAACCACCTGTGACATTCACAGTGCCCAGGGACACCAGCCTGTGACAGTCGGTGGTAACCAGGGAGACGCATCTCTGACAGTCGGTGGTAACCAGGGAAACCAACCTGTGACCATGGTAACCAAGGACACCCCTCTGTGACAATGGTACCCACGGACAGCCCTCCTGTGACAGTCGGTGGTAACCAGGGAAACACACCTGTGACCATGGTAACCAAGGACACCCCTACCCACTGTCACTGGTAACCAAGGACACCTCTCCTGTGACCGTGGTTATCAGGGAGACGCATCTCTGACAGTCGGTGGTAACCAGGGAAACCCACCTGTGACCATGGTAACCAAGGACACCCCTCCTGTGACAATGGTACCCAGGGACAGCCCTCCTGTGACAGTCGGTGGTAACCAGGGAAACCCACCTGTGACCATGGTAACCAAGGACACCCCTCCTGTGACAATGGTACCCAGGGACAGCCATCCTGTGACAGTCGGTGGTAACCAGGGAAACCCACCTGTGACATTCACAGTGCCCAGGGACACCGGCCTGTGACAGTCGGTGGTAACCAGGGACACGCATCTCTGACAGTCGGTGGTAACCAGGGAAACCCACCTGTGACCATGGTAACCAAGGACACCCCTCTGTGACAATGGTACCCAGGGACAGCCCTCCTGTGACAGTCGGTGGTAACCAGGGAAACACACCTGTGACCATGGTAACCAAGGACACCCCTACCCACTGTCACTGGTAACCAAGGACACCTCTCCTGTGACCGTGGTTATCAGGGAGACGCATCTCTGACAGTCGGTGGTAACCAGGGCAACCCACCTGTGACATTCACAGTGCCCAGGGACACCGGCCTGTGACAGTCGGTGGTAACAAGGGAGACGCATCTCTGACAGTCGGTGGTAACCAGGGAAACCCACCTGTGACCATGGTAACCAAGGACACCCCTCTGTGACAATGGTACCCAGGGAGAGCCCTCCTGTGACAGTCGGTGGTAACCAGGGAAACACACCTGTGACCATGGTAACCAAGGACACCCCTACCCACTGTCACTGGTAACCAAGGACACCTCTCCTGTGACCGTGGTTATCAGGGAGACGCATCTCTGACAGTCGGTGATAACCAGGGAATCCCACCTGTGACCATGGTAACCAAGGACACCCCTCCTGTGACAATGGTACCCAGGGAGAGCCCTCCTGTGACAGTCGGTGGTAACCAGGGAAACCCACCTGTGACCATGGTAACCAAGGACACCCCTCCTGTGACAATGGTACCCAGGGACAGCCGTCCTGTGACAGTCGGTGGTAACTAGGGAAACCCACCTGTGACATTCACAGTGCCCAGGGACACCGGCCTGTGACAGTCGGTGGTAATCAGGGACACGCATCTCTGACAGTCGGTGGTAACCAGGGAAACCCCCCTGTGACCATGGTAACCAAGGACACACCTACTGTGACAGTCACTGGTAACCACGGACACCTCTCCTGTGACCGTGGCTACCAGGGACACGCACATATGACAGTCGGTGGTAACCAGGGACACGCATCTCTGACAGTCAGTGGTAACCAGGGAAACCCACCTGTCGCCATGGTAACCAAGGACCCACCTACTGTGACAGTCACTGGTAACCACGGACACCTCTCCTGTGACCGTGGTTACCAGGGACACGCATATATGACAGTCGGTGGTAACCAGGGACACGCATCTCTGACAGTCAGTGGTAACCAGGGAAACCCACCTGCGACCATGGTAACCAAGGACACCCTTCCTGTGACAGTCAGTGGTAACCAGGGACACACCTCCTGTGCCAGTGGTAACCAAGGACACCCCTCCTGTCACAATGGTACCAGGGACAGCCCTCCTGTGACAGTCGGTGGTAACCAGGGAAACCCACCTGTGACCATGGTAACCAAGGACACCCCTCCTGTGACAATGGTACCCCGGGACAGCCCTCCTGTGACAGTCGGTGGTAACCAGGGAAACCCACCTGTGACCATGGTAACCAATGACACCCCTCCTGTGACAATGGTACCCAGGGACAGCCATCCTGTGACAGTCGGTGGTAACCAGGGAAACCCACCTGTGACATTCACAGTGCCCAGGGACACCGGCCTGTGACAGTCGGTGGTAACCAGGGAGACGCATCTCTGACAGTCGGTGGTAACCAGGGAAACCAACCTGTGACCATGGTAACCAAGGACACCCCTCTGTGACAATGGTACCCAGGGACAGCCCTCCTGTGACAGTCGGTGGTAACCAGGGAAACACACCTGTGACCATGGTAACCAAGGACACCCCTACCCACTGTCACTGGTAACCAAGGACACCTCTCCTGTGACCGTGGTTATCAGGGAGACGCATCTCTGACAGTCGGTGGTAACCAGGGAAACCCACCTGTGACCATGGTAACCAAGGACACCCCTCCTGTGACAATGGTACCCAGGGACAGCCCTCCTGTGACAGTCGGTGGTAACCAGGGAAACCCACCTGTGACCATGGTAACCAAGGACACCCCTCCTGTGACAATGGTACCCAGGGACAGCCCTCCTGTGACAGTCCGTGGTAACCAGGGAAACCCACCTGTGACCATGGTAACCAAGGACACACCTACTGTGACAGTCAATGGTAACCACGGACACCTCTCCTGTGACCGTGGCTACCAGGGACACGCACATATGACAGTCGGTGGTAACCAGGGACACGCATCTCTGACAGTCAGTGGTAACCAGGGAAACCCACCTGCGACCATGTTAACCAAGGACACCCCTCCTGTGACAGTCAGTGGTAACCAGGGACACAGTTCCTGTGCCAGTTGTAACCAAGGACATCCCTCCTGTGACAATGGTACCCAGGGACAGCCCTCCTGTGACAGTCGGTGGTAACCAGGGAAAACCACCTGCAACCATGGTAACCAAGGACACCCCTACCACAGTCACTCGTAACCAAGGACACCTCTCCTGTGACCGTGGTTACCAGGACACGCACATATGTCAGTCGGTGGTAACCAGGGACACGCATTTCTGACAGTCAGTGGTAACCAGGGAAACCCACCTGCGACCATGGTAACCAAGGACACCCCTCCTGTCACAGTCAGTGGTAACCAGGGACACATCTCCTGTGCCAGTTGTAACCAAGGACACCCCTCCTGTGACAATGGTACCCAGGGACAGCCCTCCTGTGACAGTCAGTGGTAACCATGTACACTCAACTGTGACAGTCGGTGGTAACCAGGGAAACCCACCTGTGACATTCACAGTGCCCAGGGACACCTGCCTGTGACAGTCGGTGGTAAGCAAGGACACGCATTTCTGACAGTCGGTGGGAACCAGGGAAACCCACCTGTGACCATGGTAACCAAGGACACCCCTCCTGTGACAATGGTATCCATGGACAGCCCTACTGTGACAGTCGGTGGTAACGAGGGAAACCCACCTGTGACCATGGTAACCAAGGACACCCCTACCCACAGTCACTGGTAACCAAGGACACCTCTCCTGTGACCGTGGTTATCAGGGAGACGCATCTCTGACAGTCGGTGGTAACCAGGGAAACCCACCTGTGACCACGGTAACCAAGGACACCCCTCCTGTGACAATAGTACCCAGGGACAGCCCTCCTGTGACAGTCGGTGGTAACCAGGGAAACCCACATGTGACCATGGTAACCAAGGACACCCCTACCCACAGTCACTCGTAACCAAGGACACCTCTCCTGTGACCGTGGTTACCAGGACACGCACATATGACAGTCGGTGGTAACCAGGGACAGGCATTTCTGACAGTCAGTGGTAACCAGGGAAACCCACCTGCAACCATGGTAACCAAGGACACCCCTCCTGTGACAGTCAGTGGTAACCAGGCAAACACCTCCTGTGCCAGTGGTAACCAAGGACACCCCTCCTGTCACAATGGTACCCAGGGACAGCCCTCCTGTGACAGTCAGTGGTAACCATGTACACTCACCTGTGACAGTCGGTGGTAACCAGGGAAACCCACCTGTGACATTCACAGTGCCCAGGGACACCGGCCTGTGACAGTCGGTGGTAACCAGGGAGACGCATCTCTGACAGTCGGTGGTAACCAGGGAAACCCACCTGTGACCATGGTAACCAAGGACACCCCTCCTGTGACAATGGTACCAAGGGACAGCCCTCCTGTGACAGTCGGTGGTAACCAGGGAAAACCACCTGTGACCATGGTAACCAAGGACACCCCTACCCACAGTCACTGGTAAGCAAGGACACCTCTCCTGTGACCGTGGTTATCAGGGAGACGCATCTCTGACAGTCGGTGGTAACCAGGGAAACCCACCTGTGACCATGGTAACCAAGGACACCCCTCCTGTGACAATGGTACCCAGGGACAGCCCTCCTGTGACAGTCGGTGGTAACCAGGGAAACCCACCTGTGACCATGGTAACCAAGGACACCCCTCCTGTGACAATGGTACCCAGGGACAGCCATCCTGTGACAGTCGGTGGTAACCAGGGAAACCCACCTGTGACATTCACAGTGCCCAGGGACACCTGCCTGTGACAGTCGGTGGTAACCAGGGACACATATTTCTGACAGTCGGTGGTAACCAGGGAAACCCACCTGTGACCATGGTAACCAAGGACACCCCTCCTGTGACAATGGTACCCAGGGACAGCCCTCCTGTGACAGTCGGTGGTAACCAGGGAAACCCACCTGTGACCATGGTAACCAAGGACACCCCTCCTGTGACAATGGTACCCAGGGACAGCCCTCCTGTGACAGTCGGTGGTAACCAGGGAAACCCACCTGTGACCATGGTAACCAAGGACACCCCTCCTGTGACAATGGTACCCAGGGACAGCCATCCTGTGACAGTCGGTGGTAACCAGGGAAACCCACCTGTGACATTCACAGTGCCCAGGGACACCTGCCTGTGACAGTCGGTGGTAACCAGGGACACATATTTCTGACAGTCGGTGGTAACCAGGGAAACCCACCTGTGACCATGGTAACCAAGGACACCCCTCCTGTGACAATGGTATCCATGGACCGCCCTCCTGTGACAGTCGGTGGTAATAAGGGAAACCCACCTGTGACCATGGTAACCAAGGACACCCCTACCCACAGTCACTGGTAACCAAGGACACCTCTCCTGTGACCATGGTTACCAGGGACACGCATCTCTGACAGTCGGTGGTAACCAGGGAAACCCACCTGTGACCACGGTAACCAAGGACACCCCTCCTGTGACAATAGTACCCACAGACAGCCCTCCTGTGACAGTCGGTGGTAACCAGGGAAACCCACCTGTGACCATGGTAACCAAGGACACCCCAACCCACAGTCACTGGTAACCAAGGACACCTCTCCTGTGACTGTGGTTACCAGGACACGCACATATGACAGTCGGTGGTAACCAGGGAGAGGCATTTCTGACAGTCAGTGGTAACCAGGGAAACCCACCTGCAATCATGGTAACCAAGGACACCCCTCCTGTGACAGTCAGTGGTAACCAGCCAAACACCTCCTGTGCCAGTGGCAACCAAGGACACCCCTCCTGTCACAATGGTACCCAGGGACAGCCCTCCTGTGACAGTCAGTGGTAACCATGTACACTCACCTGTGACAGTCGGTGGTAACCAGGGAAACCCACCTGTGACATTCACAGTGCCCAGGGACACCGGCCTGTGACAGTCGGTGGTAACCAGGGAGACGCATCTCTGACAGTCGGTGGTAACCAGGGAAACACACCTGTGACCATGGTAACCAAGGACACCCCTACCCACAGTCACTGGTAACCAAGGACACCTCTCCTGTGTCCGTGGTTACCAGGACACGCACATATGTCAGTCGGTGGTAACCAGGGACACGCATCTCTGACAGTCGGTGGTAACCAGGGAAACCCACCTGTGACCATGGTAACCAAGGACACCCCTCTGTGACAATGGTACCCAGGGACAGCCCTCCTGTGACAGTCGGTGGTAACCAGGGAAACACACCTGTGACCATGGTAACCAAGGACACCCCTACCCACTGTCACTGGTAACCAAGGACACCTCTCCTGTGACCGTGGTTATCAGGGAGACGCATCTCTGACAGTCGGTGGTAACCAGGGCAACCCACCTGTGACATTCACAGTGCCCAGGGACACCGGCCTGTGACAGTCGGTGGTAACCAGGGAGACGCATCTCTGAGAGTCGGTGGTAACCAGGGAAACCCACCTGTGACCATGGTAACCAAGGACACCCCTCTGTGACAATGGTACCCAGGGACAGCCATCCTGTGACAGTCGGTGGTAACCAGGGAAACAAACCTGTGACCGTGGTGACCAAGGACACCCCTACCCACTGTCACTGGTAACCAAGGACACCTCTCCTGTGACCGTGGTTATCAGGGAGACGCATCTGTGACAGTCGGTGATAACCAGGGAATCCCACCTGTGACCATGGTAACCAAGGACACCCCTCCTGTGACAATGGTACCCAGGGAGAGCCCTCCTGTGACAGTCGGTGGTAACCAGGGAAACCCACCTGTGACCATGGTAACCAAGGACACCCCTCCTGTGACAATGGTACCCAGGGACAGCCGTCCTGTGACAGTCGGTGGTAACCAGGGAAACCCACCTGTGACATTCACAGTGCCCAGGGACCCCGGCCTGTGACAGTCGGTGGTAATCAGGGACACGCATCTCTGACAGTCGGTGGTAACCAGGGAAACCCACCTGTGACCATGGTAACCAAGGACACACCTACTGTGACAGTCACTGGTAACCACGGACACCTCTCCTGTGACCGTGGCTACCAGGGACACGCACATATGACAGTCGGTGGTAACCAGGGACACGCATCTCTGACAGTCAGTGGTAACCAGGGAAACCCACCTGTCGCCATGGTAACCAAGGACCCACCTACTGTGACAGTCACTGGTAACCACGGACACCT
Organism: Rangifer tarandus platyrhynchus; assembly: GCA_949782905.1. Taxonomy (NCBI): domain Eukaryota; kingdom Metazoa; phylum Chordata; class Mammalia; order Artiodactyla; family Cervidae; genus Rangifer; species Rangifer tarandus. The sequence continues at coordinate 45,344,509 of OX460344.1, forward strand.
CTCCTGTGACCGTGGTTACCAGGGACACGCATATATGACAGTCGGTGGTAACCAGGGACACGCATCTCTGACAGTCAGTGGTAACCAGGGAAACCCACCTGCGACCATGGTAACCAAGGACACCCTTCCTGTGACAGTCAGTGGTAACCAGGGACACACCTCCTGTGCCAGTGGTAACCAAGGACACCCCTCCTGTCACAATGGTACCAGGGACAGCCCTCCTGTGACAGTCGGTGGTAACCAGGGAAACCCACCTGTGACCATGGTAACCAAGGACACCCCTCCTGTGACAATGGTACCCCGGGACAGCCCTCCTGTGACAGTCGGTGGTAACCAGGGAAACCCACCTGTGACCATGGTAACCAATGACACCCCTCCTGTGACAATGGTACCCAGGGACAGCCATCCTGTGACAGTCGGTGGTAACCAGGGAAACCCACCTGTGACATTCACAGTGCCCAGGGACACCGGCCTGTGACAGTCGGTGGTAACCAGGGAGACGCATCTCTGACAGTCGGTGGTAACCAGGGAAACCAACCTGTGACCATGGTAACCAAGGACACCCCTCTGTGACAATGGTACCCAGGGACAGCCCTCCTGTGACAGTCGGTGGTAACCAGGGAAACACACCTGTGAACATGGTAACCAAGGACACCCCTACCCACTGTCACTGGTAACCAAGGACACCTCTCCTGTGACCGTGGTTATCAGGGAGACGCATCTCTGACAGTCGGTGGTAACCAGGGAAACCCACCTGTGACCATGGTAACCAAGGACACCCCTCCTGTGACAATGGTACCCAGGGACAGCCCTCCTGTGACAGTCGGTGGTAACAAGGGAAACCCACCTGTGACCATGGTAACCAAGGACACCCCTCCTGTGACAATGGTACCCAGGGACAGCCCTCCTGTGACAGTCGGTGGTAACCAGGGAAACCCACCTGTGACCATGGTAACCAAGGACACACCTACTGTGCCAGTCACTGGTAACCACGGACACCTCTCCTGTGACTGTGGTTACCAGGGACACGCACATATGACAGTCGGTGGTAACCAGGGACACGCATCTCTGACAGTCAGTGGTAACCAGGGAAACCCACCTGTGAACAAGTTAACCAAGGACACCCCTACCCACAGTCACTGGTAACCAAGGACACCTCTCCTGTGACCGTGGTTACCAGGACACGCACATATGACAGTCGGTGGTAACCAGGGACACGCATCTCTGACAGTCAGTGGTAACCAGGGAAACCCACCGGCGACCATGGTAACCAAGGACACCCCTCCTGTGACAGTCAGTGGTAACCAGGGACACACCTCCTGTGCCAGTGGTAACCAAGGACACCCCTCCCCACAGTCACTGGTAACCAAGGACACCTCTCCTGTGACTGTGGTTATCAGGGAGACGCATCTCTGACAGTCGGTGGTAACCAGGGAAAACCACCTGTGACATTCACAGTGCCCAGGGACACCAGCCTGTGACAGTCGGTGGTAACCAGGGAGACGCATCTCTGACAGTCGGTGGTAACCAGGGAAACCAACCTGTGACCATGGTAACCAAGGACACCCCTCTGTGACAATGGTACCCACGGACAGCCCTCCTGTGACAGTCGGTGGTAACCAGGGAAACACACCTGTGACCATGGTAACCAAGGACACCCCTACCCACTGTCACTGGTAACCAAGGACACCTCTCCTGTGACCGTGGTTATCAGGGAGACGCATCTCTGACAGTCGGTGGTAACCAGGGAAACCCACCTGTGACCATGGTAACCAAGGACACCCCTCCTGTGACAATGGTACCCAGGGACAGCCCTCCTGTGACAGTCGGTGGTAACCAGGGAAACCCACCTGTGACCATGGTAACCAAGGACACCCCTCCTGTGACAATGGTACCCAGGGACAGCCATCCTGTGACAGTCGGTGGTAACCAGGGAAACCCACCTGTGACATTCACAGTGCCCAGGGACACCGGCCTGTGACAGTCGGTGGTAACCAGGGACACGCATCTCTGACAGTCGGTGGTAACCAGGGAAACCCACCTGTGACCATGGTAACCAAGGACACCCCTCTGTGACAATGGTACCCAGGGACAGCCCTCCTGTGACAGTCGGTGGTAACCAGGGAAACACACCTGTGACCATGGTAACCAAGGACACCCCTACCCACTGTCACTGGTAACCAAGGACACCTCTCCTGTGACCGTGGTTATCAGGGAGACGCATCTCTGACAGTCGGTGGTAACCAGGGCAACCCACCTGTGACATTCACAGTGCCCAGGGACACCGGCCTGTGACAGTCGGTGGTAACAAGGGAGACGCATCTCTGACAGTCGGTGGTAACCAGGGAAACCCACCTGTGACCATGGTAACCAAGGACACCCCTCTGTGACAATGGTACCCAGGGAGAGCCCTCCTGTGACAGTCGGTGGTAACCAGGGAAACACACCTGTGACCATGGTAACCAAGGACACCCCTACCCACTGTCACTGGTAACCAAGGACACCTCTCCTGTGACCGTGGTTATCAGGGAGACGCATCTCTGACAGTCGGTGATAACCAGGGAATCCCACCTGTGACCATGGTAACCAAGGACACCCCTCCTGTGACAATGGTACCCAGGGAGAGCCCTCCTGTGACAGTCGGTGGTAACCAGGGAAACCCACCTGTGACCATGGTAACCAAGGACACCCCTCCTGTGACAATGGTACCCAGGGACAGCCGTCCTGTGACAGTCGGTGGTAACTAGGGAAACCCACCTGTGACATTCACAGTGCCCAGGGACACCGGCCTGTGACAGTCGGTGGTAATCAGGGACACGCATCTCTGACAGTCGGTGGTAACCAGGGAAACCCCCCTGTGACCATGGTAACCAAGGACACACCTACTGTGACAGTCACTGGTAACCACGGACACCTCTCCTGTGACCGTGGCTACCAGGGACACGCACATATGACAGTCGGTGGTAACCAGGGACACGCATCTCTGACAGTCAGTGGTAACCAGGGAAACCCACCTGTCGCCATGGTAACCAAGGACCCACCTACTGTGACAGTCACTGGTAACCACGGACACCTCTCCTGTGACCGTGGTTACCAGGGACACGCATATATGACAGTCGGTGGTAACCAGGGACACGCATCTCTGACAGTCAGTGGTAACCAGGGAAACCCACCTGCGACCATGGTAACCAAGGACACCCTTCCTGTGACAGTCAGTGGTAACCAGGGACACACCTCCTGTGCCAGTGGTAACCAAGGACACCCCTCCTGTCACAATGGTACCAGGGACAGCCCTCCTGTGACAGTCGGTGGTAACCAGGGAAACCCACCTGTGACCATGGTAACCAAGGACACCCCTCCTGTGACAATGGTACCCCGGGACAGCCCTCCTGTGACAGTCGGTGGTAACCAGGGAAACCCACCTGTGACCATGGTAACCAAGGACACCCCTCTGTGACAATGGTACCCACGGACAGCCCTCCTGTGACAGTCGGTGGTAACCAGGGAAACACACCTGTGACCATGGTAACCAAGGACACCCCTACCCACTGTCACTGGTAACCAAGGACACCTCTCCTGTGACCGTGGTTATCAGGGAGACGCATCTCTGACAGTCGGTGATAACCAGGGAATCCCACCTGTGACCATGGTAACCAAGGACACCCCTCCTGTGACAATGGTACCCAGGGAGAGCCCTCCTGTGACAGTCGGTGGTAACCAGGGAAACCCACCTGTGACCATGGTAACCAAGGACACCCCTCCTGTGACAATGGTACCCAGGGACAGCCGTCCTGTGACAGTCGGTGGTAACCAGGGAAACCCACCTGTGACATTCACAGTGCCCAGGGACACCGGCCTGTGACAGTCGGTGGTAATCAGGGACACGCATCTCTGACAATCGGTGGTAACCAGGGAAACCCCCCTGTGACCATGGTAACCAAGGACACACCTACTGTGACAGTCACTGGTAACCACGGACACCTCTCCTGTGACCGTGGCTACCAGGGACACGCACATATGACAGTCGGTGGTAACCAGGGACACGCATCTCTGACAGTCAGTGGTAACCAGGGAAACCCACCTGCGACCATGGTAACCAAGGACACCCCTCCTGTGACAGTCAGTGGTAACCAGGGACACACCTCCTGTGCCAGTGGTAACCAATGACACCCCTACCCACATTCACTGGTAACCAAGGACACCTCTCCTGTGAAAGTGGTTATCAGGGAGACGCATCTCTGACAGTCGGTGGTAACCAGGGAAACCCACCTGTGACATTCACAGTGCCCAGGGACACCGGCCTGTGACAGTCGGTGGTAACCAGGGAAACCCACCTGTGACCATGGTAACCAAGGACACCCCTCTGTGACAATGGTACCCAGGGACAGCCCTCCTGTGACAGTCGGTGGTAACCAGGGAAACACACCTGTGACCATGGTAACCAAGGACACCCCTACCCACTGTCACTGGTAACCAAGGACACCTCTCCTGTGACCGTGGTTATCAGGGAGACGCATCTCTGACAGTCGGTGGTAACCAGGGAAACCCACCTGTGACCATGGTAACCAAGGACACCCCTCCTGTGACAATGGTACCCAGGGACAGCCCTCCTGTGACAGTCGGTGGTAACCAGGGAAACCCACCTGTGACCATGGTAACCAAGGACACCCCTCCTGTGACAATGGTACCCAGGGACAGCCATCCTGTGACAGTCGGTGGTAACCAGGGAAACCCACCTGTGACATTCACAGTGCCCAGGGACACCGGCCTGTGACAGTCGGTGGTAACCAGGGACACGCATCTCTGACAGTCGGTGGTAACCAGGGAAACCCACCTGTGACCATGGTAACCAAGGACACACCTACTGTGACAGTCACTGGTAACCACGGACACCTCTCCTGTGACCGTGGCTACCACGGACACGCACATATGACAGTCGGTGGTAACCAGGGACACGCATCTCTGACAGTCGGTGGTAACAAGGGAAACCCACCTGTCGCCATGGTAACCAAGGACCCACCTACTGTGACAGTCACTGGTAACCACGGACACCTCTCCTGTGACCGTGGTTACCAGGGACACGCATATATGACAGTCGGTGGTAAACAGGGACACGCATCTATGACAGTCAGTGGTAACCAGGGAAACCCACCTGCGACCATGGTAACCAAGGACACCCTTCCTGTGACAGTCAGTGGTAACCAGGGACACACCTCCTGTGCCAGTGGTAACCATGGACACCCCTCCTGTCACAATGGTACCAGGGACAGCCCTCCTGTGACAGTCGGTGGTAACCAGGGAAATCCACCTGTGACCATGGTAACCAAGGACACCCCTCCTGTGACAATGGTACCCAGGGACAGCCCTCCTGTGACAGTCGGTGGTAACCAGGGAAACACACCTGTGACCATGGTAACCAAGGACACCCCTACCCACAGTCACTGGTAACCAAGGACACCTCTCCTGTGACCGTGGTTATCAGGGAGACGCATCTCTGACAGTCGGTGGTAACCAGGGAAACCCACCTGTGACATTCACAGTGCCCAGGGACACCGGCCTGTGACAGTCGGTGGTAAACAGGGAGACGAATCTCTGACAGTCGGTGGTAACCAGGGAAACCCACCTGTGACCATGGTAACCAAGGACACCCCTCTGTGACAACGGTACCCAGGGACAGCCCTCCTGTGACAGTCGGTGGTAACCAGGGAAACACACCTGTGACCATGGTAACCAAGGACACCCCTACCCACTGTCACTGGTAACCAAGGACACCTCTCCTGTGACCATGGTTATCAGGGAGACGCATCTCTGACATTCGGTGGTAACCAGGGAAACCCACCTGTGACCATGGTAACCAAGGACACCCGTCCTGTGACAATGGTACCAAGGGACAGCCCTCCTGTGACAGTCGGTGGTAACCAGGGAAACCCACCTGTGACCATGGTAACCAAGGACACCCCTCCTGTGACAATGGAACCCAGGGACAGCCGTCCTGTGACAGTCGGTGGTAACCAGGGAGACGCATCTCTGACAGTCGGTGGTAACCAGGGAAACCCACCTGTGACCATGGTAACCAAGGACACCCCTCTGTGACAATGGTACCCAGGGACAGCCCTCCTGTGACAGTCGGTGGTAACCAGGGAAACACACCTGTGACCATGGTAACCAAGGACACCCCTACCCACAGTCACTGGTAACCAAGGACACCTCTCCTGTGACCGTTGTTATCAGGGAGACGCATCTCTGACAGTCGGTGGTAACCAGGGAAACCCACCTGTGACATTCACAGTGCCCAGGGACACCGGCCTGTGACAGTCGGTGGTAACCAGGGACACGCATCTCTGACAGTCAGTGGTAACCAGGGAAACCCACCTGCGACCATGTTAAACAAGGACACCCCTCCTGTGACAGTCAGTGGTAACCAGGGACACACCTCCTGTGCCAGTGGTAACCAAGGACACCCCTCCTGTGACAACGGTACCCAGGGACAGCCCTCCTGTGACAGTCGGTGGTAACCAGGGAAAACCACCTGTGAACATGGTAACCAAGGACACCCCTACCCACAGTCACTGGTAAACAAGGACACCTCTCCTGTGACCGTGGTTACCAGGACACGCACATATGACAGTCGGTGGTAACCAGGGACACGCATTTCTGACAGTCAGTGGTAACCAGGGAAACCCACCTGCGACCATGGTAACCAAGGACACCCCTCCTGTGACAGTCAGTGGTAACCAGGGACACACCTCCTGTGCTAGTGGTAACCAAGCACACCCCTCCTGTCACAATGGTACCCAGGGACAGCCCTCCTGTGACAGTCAGTGGTAACCATGTACACTCACCTGTGACAGTTGGTGGTAACCAGGGAAACCCACCTGTGACATTCACAGTGCCCAGGGACACCGGACTGGGACAGTCGGTGGTAACCAGGAAGACTCATCTCTGACAGTCGGTGGTAACCAGGGAAACCCACCTGTGACCATGGTAACCAAGGACACCCCTCTGTGACAATGGTACCCAGGGACAGCCCTCCTGTGACAGTCAGTGGTAACCAGGGAAACCCACCTGTGACCATGGTAACCAAGGACACCCCTCCTGTGACAATGGTACCCAGGGACAGGCCTCCTGTGACAGTCGGTGGTAATCAGGGAAACTCACCTTTGACATTCACAGTGCCCAGGGACACAGGCCTGTGACAGTCGGTGGTAACCAGGGACACGCATCTCTGACAGTCGGTGGTAACCAGGGAAACCCAACTGTGACCATGGTAACCAAGGACACACCTACTGTGCCAGTCACTGGTAACCACGGACACCTCTCCTGTGACTGTGGTTACCAGGGACACGCACATATGACAGTCGGTGGTAACCAGGGACACGCATCTCTGACAGTCAGTGGTAACCAGGGAAACCCACCTGTGAACAAGTTAACCAAGGACACCCCTACCCACAGTCACTGGTAACCAAGGACACCTCTCCTGTGACCGTGGTTACCAGGACACGCACATATGACAGTCGGTGGTAACCAGGGACACGCATCTCTGACAGTCAGTGGTAACCAGGGAAACCCACCTGCGACCATGGTAACCAAGGACACCCCTCCTGTGACAGTCAGTGGTAACCAGGGACACACCTCCTGTGCCAGTGGTAACCAAGGACACCCCTACCCACAGTCACTGGTAACCAAGGACACCTCTCCTGTGACCGTGGTTATCAGGGAGACGCATCTCTGACAGTCGGTGGTAACCAGGGAAAACCACCTGTGACATTCACAGTGCCCAGGGACACCGGCCTGTGACAGTCGGTGGTAACCAGGGAGACGCATCTCTGACAGTCGGTGGTAACCAGGGAAACCAACCTGTGACCATGGTAACCAAGGACACCCCTCTGTGACAATGGTACCCACGGACAGCCCTCCTGTGACAGTCGGTGGTAACCAGGGAAACACACCTGTGACCATGGTAACCAAGGACACCCCTACCCACTGTCACTGGTAACCAAGGACACCTCTCCTGTGACCGTGGTTATCAGGGAGACGCATCTCTGACAGTCGGTGGTAACCAGGGAAACCCACCTGTGACCATGGTAACCAAGGACACCCCTCCTGTGACAATGGTACCCAGGACAGCCCTCCTGTGACAGTCGGTGGTAACCAGGGAAACCCACCTGTGACCATGGTAACCAAGGACACCCCTCCTGTGACAATGGTACCCAGGGACAGCCGTCCTGTGACAGTCGGTGGTAACCAGGGAAACCCACCTGTGACATTCACAGTGCCCAGGGACACCTGCCTGTGACAGTCGGTGGTAACCAAGGACACGCATTTCTGACAGTCGGTGGTAACCAGGGAAACCCACCTGTGACCATGGTAACCAAGGACACCCCTCCTGTGACAATGGTATCCATGGACAGCCCTACTGTGACAGTCGGTGGTAACGAGGGAAACCCACCTGTGACCATGGTAACCAAGGACACCCCTACCCACAGTCACTGGTAACCAAGGACACCTCTCCTGTGACCGTGGTTACCAGGGACACGCATCTCTGACAGTCGGTGGTAACCAGGGAAACCCACCTGTGACCACGGTAACCAAGGACACCCCTCCTGTGACAATAGTACCCAGGGACAGCCCTCCTGTGACAGTCGGTGGTAACCAGGGAAACCCACTTGTGACCATGGTAACCAAGGACACCCCTAGCCACAGTCACTCGTAACCAAGGACACCTCTCCTGTGACCGTGGTTACCAGGACACGCACATATGACAGTCGGTGGTAACCAGGGACAGGCATTTCTGACAGTCAGTGGTAACCAGGGAAACCCACCTGCAACCATGGTAACCAAGGACACCCCTCCTGTGACAGTCAGTGGTAACCAGGCAAACACCTCCTGTGTCAGTGGTAACCAAGGACACCCCTCCTGTCACAATGGTACCCAGGGACAGCCCTCCTGTGACAGTCAGTGGTAACCATGTACACTCACCTGTGACAGTCGGTGGTAACCAGGGAAACCCACCTGTGACATTCACAGTGCCCAGGGACACCGGCCTGTGACAGTCGGTGGTAACCAGGGAGACGCATCTCTGACAGTCGGTGGTAACCAGGGAAACCCACCTGTGACCATGGTAACCAAGGACACCCCTCCTGTGACAATGGTACCAAGGGACAGCCCTCCTGTGACAGTCGGTGGTAACCAGGGAAAACCACCTGTGACCATGGTAACCAAGGACACCCCTACCCACAGTCACTGGTAAGCAAGGACACCTCTCCTGTGACCGTGGTTATCAGGGAGACGCATCTCTGACAGTCGGTGGTAACCAGGGAAACCCACCTGTGACCATGGTAACCAAGGACACCCCTCCTGTGACAATGGTACCCAGGGACAGCCCTCCTGTGACAGTCGGTGGTAACCAGGGAAACCCACCTGTGACCATGGTAACCAAGGACACCCCTCCTGTGACAATGGTAACCAGGGAAACCCACCTGTGACATTCACAGTGCCCAGGGACACCTGCCTGTGACAGTCGGTGGTAACCAGGGACACATATTTCTGACAGTCGGTGGTAACCAGGGAAACCCACCTGTGACCATGGTAACCAAGGACACCCCTCCTGTGACAATGGTATCCATGGAACGCCCTCCTGTGACAGTCGGTGGTAATAAGGGAAACCCACCTGTGACCATGGTAACCAAGGACACCCCTACCCACAGTCACTGGTAACCAAGGACACCTCTCCTGTGACCATGGTTACCAGGGACACGCATCTCTGACAGTCGGTGGTAACCAGGGAAACCCACCTGTGACCACGGTAACCAAGGACACCCCTCCTGTGACAATAGTACCCACAGACAGCCCTCCTGTGACAGTCGGTGGTAACCAGGGAAACCCACCTGTGACCATGGTAACCAAGGACACCCCAACCCACAGTCACTGGTAACCAAGGACACCTCTCCTGTGACTGTGGTTACCAGGACACGCACATATGACAGTCGGTGGTAACCATGTACACTCACCTGTGACAGTTGGTGGTAACCAGGGAAACCCACCTGTGACATTCACAGTGCCCAGGGACACCGGACTGGGACAGTCGGTGGTAACCAGGAAGACTCATCTCTGACAGTCGGTGGTAACCAGGGAAACCCACCTGTGACCATGGTAACCAAGGACACCCCTCTGTGACAATGGTACCCAGGGACAGCCCTCCTGTGACAGTCAGTGGTAACCAGGGAAACCCACCTGTGACCATGGTAACCAAGGACACCCCTCCTGTGACAATGGTACCCAGGGACAGGCCTCCTGTGACAGTCGGTGGTAATCAGGGAAACTCACCTTTGACATTCACAGTGCCCAGGGACACAGGCCTGTGACAGTCGGTGGTAACCAGGGACACGCATCTCTGACAGTCGGTGGTAACCAGGGAAACCCAACTGTGACCATGGTAACCAAGGACACACCTACTGTGCCAGTCACTGGTAACCACGGACACCTCTCCTGTGACTGTGGTTACCAGGGACACGCACATATGACAGTCGGTGGTAACCAGGGACACGCATCTCTGACAGTCAGTGGTAACCAGGGAAACCCACCTGTGAACAAGTTAACCAAGGACACCCCTACCCACAGTCACTGGTAACCAAGGACACCTCTCCTGTGACCGTGGTTACCAGGACACGCACATATGACAGTCGGTGGTAACCAGGGACACGCATCTCTGACAGTCAGTGGTAACCAGGGAAACCCACCTGCGACCATGGTAACCAAGGACACCCCTCCTGTGACAGTCAGTGGTAACCAGGGACACACCTCCTGTGCCAGTGGTAACCAAGGACACCCCTACCCACAGTCACTGGTAACCAAGGACACCTCTCCTGTGACCGTGGTTATCAGGGAGACGCATCTCTGACAGTCGGTGGTAACCAGGGAAAACCACCTGTGACATTCACAGTGCCCAGGGACACCGGCCTGTGACAGTCGGTGGTAACCAGGGAGACGCATCTCTGACAGTCGGTGGTAACCAGGGAAACCAACCTGTGACCATGGTAACCAAGGACACCCCTCTGTGACAATGGTACCCACGGACAGCCCTCCTGTGACAGTCGGTGGTAACCAGGGAAACACACCTGTGACCATGGTAACCAAGGACACCCCTACCCACTGTCACTGGTAACCAAGGACACCTCTCCTGTGACCGTGGTTATCAGGGAGACGCATCTCTGACAGTCGGTGGTAACCAGGGAAACCCACCTGTGACCATGGTAACCAAGGACACCCCTCCTGTGACAATGGTACCCAGGACAGCCCTCCTGTGACAGTCGGTGGTAACCAGGGAAACCCACCTGTGACCATGGTAACCAAGGACACCCCTCCTGTGACAATGGTACCCAGGGACAGCCGTCCTGTGACAGTCGGTGGTAACCAGGGAAACCCACCTGTGACATTCACAGTGCCCAGGGACACCTGCCTGTGACAGTCGGTGGTAACCAAGGACACGCATTTCTGACAGTCGGTGGTAACCAGGGAAACCCACCTGTGACCATGGTAACCAAGGACACCCCTCCTGTGACAATGGTATCCATGGACAGCCCTACTGTGACAGTCGGTGGTAACGAGGGAAACCCACCTGTGACCATGGTAACCAAGGACACCCCTACCCACAGTCACTGGTAACCAAGGACACCTCTCCTGTGACCGTGGTTACCAGGGACACGCATCTCTGACAGTCGGTGGTAACCAGGGAAACCCACCTGTGACCACGGTAACCAAGGACACCCCTCCTGTGACAATAGTACCCAGGGACAGCCCTCCTGTGACAGTCGGTGGTAACCAGGGAAACCCACTTGTGACCATGGTAACCAAGGACACCCCTAGCCACAGTCACTCGTAACCAAGGACACCTCTCCTGTGACCGTGGTTACCAGGACACGCACATATGACAGTCGGTGGTAACCAGGGACAGGCATTTCTGACAGTCAGTGGTAACCAGGGAAACCCACCTGCAACCATGGTAACCAAGGACACCCCTCCTGTGACAGTCAGTGGTAACCAGGCAAACACCTCCTGTGTCAGTGGTAACCAAGGACACCCCTCCTGTCACAATGGTACCCAGGGACAGCCCTCCTGTGACAGTCAGTGGTAACCATGTACACTCACCTGTGACAGTCGGTGGTAACCAGGGAAACCCACCTGTGACATTCACAGTGCCCAGGGACACCGGCCTGTGACAGTCGGTGGTAACCAGGGAGACGCATCTCTGACAGTCGGTGGTAACCAGGGAAACCCACCTGTGACCATGGTAACCAAGGACACCCCTCCTGTGACAATGGTACCAAGGGACAGCCCTCCTGTGACAGTCGGTGGTAACCAGGGAAAACCACCTGTGACCATGGTAACCAAGGACACCCCTACCCACAGTCACTGGTAAGCAAGGACACCTCTCCTGTGACCGTGGTTATCAGGGAGACGCATCTCTGACAGTCGGTGGTAACCAGGGAAACCCACCTGTGACCATGGTAACCAAGGACACCCCTCCTGTGACAATGGTACCCAGGGACAGCCCTCCTGTGACAGTCGGTGGTAACCAGGGAAACCCACCTGTGACCATGGTAACCAAGGACACCCCTCCTGTGACAATGGTAACCAGGGAAACCCACCTGTGACATTCACAGTGCCCAGGGACACCTGCCTGTGACAGTCGGTGGTAACCAGGGACACATATTTCTGACAGTCGGTGGTAACCAGGGAAACCCACCTGTGACCATGGTAACCAAGGACACCCCTCCTGTGACAATGGTATCCATGGACCGCCCTCCTGTGACAGTCGGTGGTAATAAGGGAAACCCACCTGTGACCATGGTAACCAAGGACACCCCTACCCACATTCACTGGTAACCAAGGACACCTCTCCTGTGACCATGGTTACCAGGGACACGCATCTCTGACAGTCGGTGGTAACCAGGGAAACCCACCTGTGACCACGGTAACCAAGGACACCCCTCCTGTGACAATAGTACCCACAGACAGCCCTCCTGTGACAGTCGGTGGTAACCAGGGAAACCCACCTGTGACCATGGTAACCAAGGACACCCCAACCCACAGTCACTGGTAACCAAGGACACCTCTCCTGTGACTGTGGTTACCAGGACACGCACATATGACAGTCGGTGGTAACCAGGGAGAGGCATTTCTGACAGTCAGTGGTAACCAGGGAAACCCACCTGCAATCATGGTAACCAAGGACACCCCTCCTGTGACAGTCAGTGGTAACCAGCCAAACACCTCCTGTGCCAGTGGCAACCAAGGACACCCCTTCTGTCACAATGGTACCCAGGGACAGCCCTCCTGTGACAGTCAGTGGTAACCATGTACACTCACCTGTGACAGTCGGTGGTAACCAGGGAAACCCACCTGTGACATTCACAGTGCCCAGGGACACCGGCCTGTGACAGTCGGTGGTAACCAGGGAGACGCATCTCTGACAGTCGGTGGTAACCAGGGAAACACACCTGTGACCATGGTAACCAAGGACACCCCTACCCACAGTCACTGGTAACCAAGGACACCTCTCCTGTGACCGTGGTTACCAGGACACGCACATATGACAGTCGGTGGTAACCAGGGACACGCATCTCTGACAGTCAGTGGTAACCAGGGAAACCCACCTGCGACCATGGTAACCAAGGACACCCCTCCTGTGACAGTCAGTGGTAACCAGGGAAACCCACCTGTGACCATGGTAACCAAGGACACCCCTCTGTGACAATGGTACCCAGGGACAGCCCTCCTGTGACAGTCGGTGGTAACCAGGGAAACACACCTGTGACCATGGTAACCAAGGACACCCCTACCCACTGTCACTGGTAACCAAGGACACCTCTCCTGTGACCGTGGTTATCAGGGAGACGCATCTCTGACAGTCGGTGGTAACCAGGGAAACCCACCTGTGACATTCACAGTGCCCAGGGACACCGGCCTGTGACAGTCGGTGGTAACAAGGGAGACGCATCTCTGACAGTCGGTGGTAACCAGGGAAACCCACCTGTGACCATGGTAACCAAGGACACCCCTCTGTGACAATGGTACCCAGGGACAGCCCTCCTGTGACAGTCGGTGGTAACCAGGGAAACACACCTGTGACCATGGTAACCAAGGACACCCCTCCTGTGACAATGGTACCCAGGGACAGCCGTCCTGTGACAGTCGGTGGTAACCAGGGAAACCCACCTGTGACATTCACAGTGCCCAGGGACACCGGCCTGTGACAGTCGGTGGTAATCAGGGACACGCATCTCTGACAGTCGGTGGTAACCAGGGAAACCCACCTGTGACCATGGTAACCAAGGACACACCTACTGTGACAGTCACTGGTAACCACGGACACCTCTCCTGTGACCGTGGCTACCAGGGACACGCACATATGACAGTCGGTGGTAACCAGGGACACGCATCTCTGACAGTCAGTGGTAACCAGGGAAACCCACCTGTCGCCATGGTAACCAAGGACCCACCTACTGTGACAGTCACTGGTAACCACGGACACCTCTCCTGTGACCGTGGTTACCAGGGACACGCATATATGACAGTCGGTGGTAACCAGGGACACGCATCTCTGACAGTCAGTGGTAACCAGGGAAACCCACCTGCGACCATGGTAACCAAGGACACCCTTCCTGTGACAGTCAGTGGTAACCAGGGACACACCTCCTGTGCCAGTGGTAACCAAGGACACCCCTCCTGTCACAATGGTACCAGGGACAGCCCTCCTGTGACAGTCGGTGGTAACCAGGGAAACCCACCTGTGACCATGGTAACCAAGGACACCCCTCCTGTGACAATGGTACCCCGGGACAGCCCTCCTGTGACAGTCGGTGGTAACCAGGGAAACCCACCTGTGACCATGGTAACCAAGGACACCCCTCCTGTGACAATGGTACCCAGGGACAGCCATCCTGTGACAGTCGGTGGTAACCAGGGAAACCCACCTGTGACATTCACAGTGCCCAGGGACACCGGCCTGTGACAGTCGGTGGTAACCAGGGACACGCATCTCTGACAGTCGGTGGTAACCAGGGAAACCCACCTGTGACCATGGTAACCAAGGACACACCTACTGTGACAGTCACTGGTAACCAAGGACACCTCTCCTGTGACCGTGGCTACCACGGACACGCACATATGACAGTCGGTGGTAACCAGGGACACGCATCTCTGACAGTCGGTGGTAACAAGGGAAACCCACCTGTCGCCATGGTAACCAAGGACCCACCTACTGTGACAGTCACTGGTAACCACGGACACCTCTCCTGTGACCGTGGTTACCAGGGACACGCATATATGACAGTCGGCGGTAAACAGGGACACACATCTATGACAGTCAGTGGTAACCAGGGAAACCCACCTGCGACCATGGTAACCAGGGACACCCTTCCTGTGACAGTCAGTGGTAACCAGGGACACACCTCCTGTGCCAGTGGTAACCAAGGACACCCCTCCTGTCACAATGGTACCAGGGACAGCCCTCCTGTGACAGTCGGTGGTAACCAGGGAAACCCACCTGTGACCATGGTAACCAAGGACACCCCTCTGTGACAATGGTACCCAGGGACAGCCCTCCTGTGACAGTCGGTGGTAACCAGGGAAACACACCTGTGACCATGGTAACCAAGGACACCCCTACCCACAGTCACTGGTAACCAAGGACACCTCTCCTGTGACCGTGGTTATCAGGGAGACGCATCTCTGACAGTCGGTGGTAACCAGGGAAACCCACCTGTGACATTCACTGTGCCCAGGGACACCGGCCTGTGACAGTCGGTGGTAAACAGGGAGACGAATCTCTGACAGTCGGTGGTAACCAGGGAAACCCACCTGTGACCATGGTAAACAAGGACACCCCTCTGTGACAACGGTACCCAGGGACAGCCCTCCTGTGACAGTCGGTGGTAACCAGGGAAACACACCTGTGACCATGGTAACCAAGGACACCCATACCCACTGTCACTGGTAACCAAGGACACCTCTCCTGTGACCATGGTTATCAGGGAGACGCATCTCTGACATTCGGTGGTAACCAGGGAAACCCACCTGTGACCATGGTAACCAAGGACACCCGTCCTGTGACAATGGTACCAAGGGACAGCCCTCCTGTGACAGTCGGTGGTAACCATTGAAACCCACCTGTGACCATGGTAACCAAGGACACCCCTCCTGTGACAATGGAACCCAGGGACAGCCGTCCTGTGACAGTCGGTGGTAACCAGGGAGACGCATCTCTGACAGTCGGTGGTAACCAGGGAAACCCACCTGTGACCATGGTAACCAAGGACACCCCTCTGTGACAATGGTACCCAGGGACAGCCCTCCTGTGACAGTCGGTGGTAACCAGGGAAACACACCTGTGACCATGGTAACCAAGGACACCCCTACCCACTGTCACTGGTAACCAAGGACACCTCTCCTGTGACCGTGGTTATCAGGGAGACGCATCTCTGACAGTCGGTGGTAACCAGGGAAACCCACCTGTGACATTCACAGTGCCCAGGGACACCGGCCTGTGACAGTCGGTGGTAACCAGGGACACGCATCTCTGACAGTCAGTGGTAACCAGGGAAACCCACCTGCGACCATGTTAAACAAGGACACCCCTCCTGTGACAGTCAGTGGTAACCAGGGACACACCTCCTGTGCCAGTCGTAACCAAGGACACCCCTCCTGTGACAACGGTACCCAGGGACAGCCCTCCTGTGACAGTCGGTGGTAACCAGGGAAAACCACCTGTGAACATGGTAACCAAGGACACCCCTACCCACAGTCACTGGTAACCAAGGACACCTCTCCTGTGACCGTGGTTACCAGGACACGCACATATGACAGTCGGTGGTAACCAGGGACACGCATTTCTGACAGTCAGTGGTAACCAGGGAAACCCACCTGCGACCATGGTAACCAAGGACACCCCTCCTGTGACAGTCAGTGGTAACCAGGGACACACCTCCTGTGCTAGTGGTAACCAAGCACACCCCTCCTGTCACAATGGTACCCAGGGACAGCCCTCCTGTGACAGTCAGTGGTAACCATGTACACTCACCTGTGACAGTTGGTGGTAACCAGGGAAACACACCTGTGACATTCACAGTGCCCAGGGACACCGGACTGGGACAGTCGGTGGTAACCAGGAAGACGCATCTCTGACAGTCGGTGGTAACCAGGGAAATCCACCTGTGACCATGGTAACCAAGGACACCCCTCTGTGACAATGGTACCCAGGGACAGCCCTCCTGTGACAGTCAGTGGTAACCAGGGAAACCCACCTGTGACCATGGTAACCAAGGACACCCCTCCTGTGACAATGGTACCTAGGGACAGCCCTCCTGTGATAGTCGGTGGTAATCAGGGAAACTCACCTGTGACATTCACAGTGCCCAGGGACACCGGCCTGTGACAGTCGGTGGTAACCAGGGACACGCATCTCTGACAGTCGGTGGTAACCAGGGAAACCCACCTGTGACCATGGTAACCAAGGACACACCTACTGTGCCAGTCACTGGTAACCACGGACACCTCTCCTGTGACTGTGGTTACCAGGGACACGCACATATGACAGTCGGTGGTAACCAGGGACACGCATCTCTGACAGTCAGTGGTAACCAGGGAAACCCACCTGTGAACAAGTTAACCAAGGACACCCCTACCCACAGTCACTGGTAACCAAGGACACCTCTCCTGTGACCGTGGTTACCAGGACACGCACATATGACAGTCGGTGGTAACCAGGGACACGCATCTCTGACAGTCAGTGGTAACCAGGGAAACCCACCTGCGACCATGGTAACCAAGGACACCCCTCCTGTGACAGTCAGTGGTAACCAGGGACACACCTCCTGTGCCAGTGGTAACCAAGGACACCCCTACCCACAGTCACTGGTAACCAAGGACACCTCTCCTGTGACCGTGGTTATCAGGGAGACGCATCTCTGACAGTCGGTGGTAACCAGGGAAAACCACCTGTGACATTCACAGTGCCCAGGGACACCGGCCTGTGACAGTCGGTGGTAACCAGGGAGACGCATCTCTGACAGTCGGTGGTAACCAGGGAAACCAACCTGTGACCATGGTAACCAAGGATACCCCTCTGTGACAATGGTACCCAGGGACAGCCCTCCTGTGACAGTCGGTGGTAACCAGGGAAACACACCTGTGACCATGGTAAACAAGGACACCCCTACCCACTGTCACTGGTAACCAAGGACACCTCTCCTGTGACCGTGGTTATCAGGGAGACGCATCTCTGACAGTCGGTGGTAACCAGGGAAACCCACCTGTGACCATGGTAACCAAGGACACCCCTCCTGTGACAAAGGTACCCAGGGACAGCCCTCCTGTGACAGTCGGTAGTAACCAGGGAAACCCACCTGTGACCATGGTAACCAAGGACACCCCTCCTGTGACAATGGTACCCAGGGACAGCCATCCTGTGACAGTCGGTGGTAACCAGGGAAACCCACCTGTGACATTCACAGTGCCCAGGGACACCGGCCTGTGACAGTCGGTGGTAACCAGGGACACGCATCTCTGACAGTCGGTGGTAACCAGGGAAACCCACCTGTGACCATGGTAACCAAGGACACCCCTCTGTGACAATGGTACCCAGGGACAGCCCTCCTGTGACAGTCGGTGGTAACCAGGGAAACACACCTGTGACCATGGTAACCAAGGACACCCCTACCCACAGTCACTGGTAACCAAGGACACCTCTCCTGTGACCGTGGTTATCAGGGAGACGCATCTGTGACAGTCGGTGGTAACCAGGGCAACCCACCTGTGACATTCACAGTGCCCAGGGACACCGGCCTGTGACAGTCGGTGGTAACAAGGGAGACGCATCTCTGACAGTCGGTGGTAACCAGGGAAACCCACCTGTGACCATGGTAACCAAGGACACCCCTCTGTGACAATGGTACCCAGGGACAGCCCTCCTGTGACAGTCGGTGGTAACCAGGGAAACACACCTGTGACCATGGTAAACAAGGACACCCCTACCCACTGTCACTGGTAACCAAGGACAACTCTCCTGTGACCGTGGTTATCAGGGAGACGCATCTCTGACAGTCGGTGATAACCAGGGAATCCCACCTGTGACCATGGTAACCAAGGACACCCCTCCTGTGACAATGGTACCCAGGGAGAGCCCTCCTGTGACAGTCGGTGGTAACCAGGGAAACCCACCTGTGACCATGGTAACCAAGGACACCCCTCCTGTGACAATGGTACCCAGGGACAGCCGTCCTGTGACAGTCGGTGGTAACCAGGGAAACCCACCTGTGACATTCACAGTGCCCAGGGACACCGGCCTGTGACAGTCGGTGGTAATCAGGGACACGCATCTCTGACAGTCGGTGGTAACCAGGGAAACCCACCTGTGACCATGGTAACCAAGGACACACCTACTGTGACAGTCACTGGTAACCACGGACACCTCTCCTGTGACCGTGGCTACCAGGGACACGCACATATGACAGTCGGTGGTAACCAGGGACACGCATCTCTGACAGTCAGTGGTAACCAGGGAAACCCACCTGTCGCCATGGTAACCAAGGACCCACCTACTGTGACAGTCACTGGTAACCACGGACACCTCTCCTGTGACCGTGGTTACCAGGGACACGCATATATGACAGTCGGTGGTAACCAGGGACACGCATCTCTGACAGTCAGTGGTAACCAGGGAAACCCACCTGCGACCATGGTAACCAAGGACACCCTTCCTGTGACAGTCAGTGGTAACCAGGGACACACCTCCTGTGCCAGTGGTAACCAAGGACACCCCTCCTGTCACAATGGTACCAGGGACAGCCCTCCTGTGACAGTCGGTGGTAACCAGGGAAACCCACCTGTGACTATGGTAACCAAGGACACCCCTCCTGTGACAATGGTACCCCGGGACAGCCCTCCTGTGACAGTCGGTGGTAACCAGGGAAACCCACCTGTGACCGTGGTAACCAATGACACCCCTCCTGTGACAATGGTACCCAGGGACAGCCCTCCTGTGACAGTCGGTGGTAACCAGGGAAACACACCTGTGACCATGGTAACCAAGGACACCCCTACCCACTGTCACTGGTAACCAAGGACACCTCTCCTGTGACCGTGGTTATCAGGGAGACGCATCTCTGACAGTCGGTGGTAACCAGGGAAACCCACCTGTGACCATGGTAACCAAGGACACCCCTCCTGTGACAATGGTACCCAGGGACAGCCCTCCTGTGACAGTCGGTGGTAACCAGGGAAACCCACCTGTGACCATGGTAACCAAGGACACCCCTCCTGTGACAATGGTACCCAGGGACAGCCCTCCTGTGACAGTCGGTGTTAACCAGGGAAACCCACCTGTGACCATGGTAACCAAGGACACACCTACTGTGACAGTCAATGGTAACCACGGACACCTCTCCTGTGACCGTGGCTACCAGGGACACGCACATATGACAGTCGGTGGTAACCAGGGACACGCATCTCTGACAGTCAGTGGTAACCAGGGAAACCCACCTGCGACCATGTTAACCAAGGACACCCCTCCTGTGACAGTCAGTGGTAACCAGGGACACAGTTCCTGTGCCAGTGGTAACCAAGGACACCCCTCCTGTGACAATGGTACCCAGGGACAGCCCTCCTGTGACAGTCGGTGGTAACCAGGGAAAACCACCTGCAACCATGGTAACCAAGGACACCCCTACCACAGTCACTCGTAACCAAGGACACCTCTCCTGTGACCGTGGTTACCAGGACACGCACATATGACAGTCGGTGGTAACCAGGGACACGCATCTCTGACAGTCAGTGGTAACCAGGGAAACCCACCTGCGACCATGGTAACCAAGGACACCCCTCCTGTCACAGTCAGTGGTAACCAGGGACACATCTCCTGTGCCAGTTGTAACCAAGGACACCCCTCCTGTGACAATGGTACCCAGGGACAGCCCTCCTGTGACAGTCAGTGGTAACCATGTACACTCACCTGTGACAGTCGGTGGTAACCAGGGAAACCCACCTGTGACATTCACAGTGCCCAGGGACACCTGCCTGTGACAGTCGGTGGTAACCAAGGACACGCATTTCTGACAGTCGGTGGTAACCAGGGAAACCCACCTGTGACCATGGTAACCAAGTACACCCCTCCTGTGACAATGGTATCCATGGACAGCCCTACTGTGACAGTCGGTGGTAACGAGGGAAACACACCTGTGACCATGGTAACCAAGGACACCCCTACCCACAGTCACTGGTAACCAAGGACACCTCTCCTGTGACCGTGGTTACCAGGGACACGCATCTCTGACAGTCGGTTGTAACCAGGGAAACCCACCTGTGACCACGGTAACAAAGGACACCCCTCCTGTGACAATAGTACCCAGGGACAGCCCTCCTGTGACAGTCGGTAGTAACCAGGGAAACCCACTTGTGACCATGGTAACCAAGGACACCCCTACCCACAGTCACTCGTAACCAAGGACACCTCTCCTGTGACCGTGGTTACCAGGACACGCACATATGACAGTCGGTGGTAACCAGGGACAGGCATTTCTGACAGTCAGTGGTAACCAGGGAAACCCACCTGCAACCATGGTAACCAAGGACACCCCTCCTGTGACAGTCAGTGGTAACCAGGCAAACACCTCCTGTGCCAGTGGTAACCAAGGACACCCCTCCTGTCACAATGGTACCCAGGGACAGCCCTCCTGTGACAGTCAGTGGTAACCATGTACACTCACCTGTGACAGTCTGTGGTAACCAGGGAAACCCACCTGTGACATTCACAGTGCCCAGGGACACCGGCCTGTGACAGTCGGTGGTAACCAGGGAGACGCATCTCTGACAGTCGGTGGTAACCAGGGAAACCCACCTGTGACCATGGTAACCAAGGACACCCCTCCTGTGACAATGGTACCAAGGGACAGCCCTCCTGTGACAGTCGGTGGTAACCAGGGAAAACCACCTGTGACCATGGTAACCAAGGACACCCCTACCCACAGTCACTGGTAAGCAAGGACACCTCTCCTGTGACTGTGGTTATCAGGGAGACGCATCTCTGACAGTCGGTGGTAACCAGGGAAACCCACCTGTGACCATGGTAACCAAGGACACCCCTCCTGTGACAATGGTACCCAGGGACAGCCCTCCTGTGACAGTCGGTGGTAACCAGGGAAACCCACCTGTGACCATGGTAACCAAGGACACCCCTCCTGTGACAATGGTACCCAGGGACAGCCATCCTGTGACAGTCGGTGGTAACCAGGGAAACCCACCTGTGACATTCACAGTGCCCAGGGACACCTGCCTGTGACAGTCGGTGGTAACCAGGGACACATATTTCTGACAGTCGGTGGTAACCAGGGAAACCCACCTGTGACCATGGTAACCAAGGACACCCCTCCTGTGACAATGGTATCCATGGACAGCCCTCCTGTGACAGTCGGTGGTAACAAGGGAAACCCACCTGTGACCATGGTAACCAAGGACACCCCTACCCACAGTCACTGGTAACCAAGGACACCTCTCCTGTGACCATGGTTACCAGGGACACGCATCTCTGACAGTCGGTGGTAACCAGGGAAACCCACCTGTGACCACGGTAACCAAGGACACCCCTCCTGTGACAATAGTACCCACAGACAGCCCTCCTGTGACAGTCGGTGGTAACCAGGGAAACCCACCTGTGACCATGGTAACCAAGGACACCCCAACCCACAGTCACTGGTAACCAAGGACACCTCTCCTGTGACTGTGGTTACCAGGACACGCACATATGACAGTCGGTGGTAATCAGGGAGAGGCATTTCAGACAGTCAGTGGTAACCAGGGAAACCCACCTGCAATCATGGTAACCAAGGACACCCCTCCTGTGACAGTCAGTGGTAACCAGCCAAACACCTCCTGTGCCAGTGGCAACCAAGGACACCCCTCCTGTCACAATGGTACCCAGGGACAGCCCTCCTGTGACAGTCAGTGGTAACCATGTACACTCACCTGTGACAGTCGGTGGTAACCAGGGAAACCCACCTGTGACATTCACAGTGCCCAGGGACACCGGCCTGTGACAGTCGGTGGTAACCAGGGAGACGCATCTCTGACAGTCGGTGGTAACCAGGGAAACACACCTGTGACCATGGTAACCAAGGACACCCCTACCCACAGTCACTGGTAACCAAGGACACCTCTCCTGTGACCGTGGTTACCAGGACACGCACATATGACAGTCGGTGGTAACCAGGGACACGCATTTCTGACAGTCGGTGGTAACCAGGGAAACCCACCTGTGACCATGGTAACCAAGGACACCCCTCTGTGACAATGGTACCCAGGGACAGCCCTCCTGTGACAGTCGGTGGTAACCAGGGAAACACACCTGTGACCATGGTAACCAAGGACACCCCTACCCACTGTCACTGGTAACCAAGGACACCTCTCCTGTGACCGTGGTTACCAGGACACGCACATATGACAGTCGGTGGTAACCAGGGACACGCATTTCTGACAGTCGGTGGTAACCAGGGAAACCCACCTGTGACCATGGTAACCAAGGACACCCCTCCTGTGACAATGGTACCTAGGGACAGCCCTCCTGTGATAGTCGGTGGTAATCAGGGAAACTCACCTGTGACATTCACAGTGCCCAGGGACACCGGCCTGTGACAGTCGGTGGTAACCAGGGACACGCATCTCTGACAGTCGGTGGTAACCAGGGAAACCCACCTGTGACCATGGTAACCAAGGACACACCTACTGTGCCAGTCACTGGTAACCACGGACACCTCTCCTGTGACTGTGGTTACCAGGGACACGCACATATGACAGTCGGTGGTAACCAGGGACACGCATCTCTGACAGTCAGTGGTAACCAGGGAAACCCACCTGTGAACAAGTTAACCAAGGACACCCCTACCCACAGTCACTGGTAACCAAGGACACCTCTCCTGTGACCGTGGTTACCAGGACACGCACATATGACAGTCGGTGGTAACCAGGGACACGCATCTCTGACAGTCAGTGGTAACCAGGGAAACCCACCTGCGACCATGGTAACCAAGGACACCCCTCCTGTGACAGTCAGTGGTAACCAGGGACACACCTCCTGTGCCAGTGGTAACCAAGGACACCCCTACCCACAGTCACTGGTAACCAAGGACACCTCTCCTGTGACCGTGGTTATCAGGGAGACGCATCTCTGACAGTCGGTGGTAACCAGGGAAAACCACCTGTGACATTCACAGTGCCCAGGGACACCGGCCTGTGACAGTCGGTGGTAACCAGGGAGACGCATCTCTGACAGTCGGTGGTAACCAGGGAAACCAACCTGTGACCATGGTAACCAAGGATACCCCTCTGTGACAATGGTACCCAGGGACAGCCCTCCTGTGACAGTCGGTGGTAACCAGGGAAACACACCTGTGACCATGGTAAACAAGGACACCCCTACCCACTGTCACTGGTAACCAAGGACACCTCTCCTGTGACCGTGGTTATCAGGGAGACGCATCTCTGACAGTCGGTGGTAACCAGGGAAACCCACCTGTGACCATGGTAACCAAGGACACCCCTCCTGTGACAATGGTACCCAGGGACAGCCCTCCTGTGACAGTCGGTAGTAACCAGGGAAACCCACCTGTGACCATGGTAACCAAGGACACCCCTCCTGTGACAATGGTACCCAGGGACAGCCATCCTGTGACAGTCGGTGGTAACCAGGGAAACCCACCTGTGACATTCACAGTGCCCAGGGACACCGGCCTGTGACAGTCGGTGGTAACCAGGGACACGCATCTCTGACAGTCGGTGGTAACCAGGGAAACCCACCTGTGACCATGGTAACCAAGGACACCCCTCTGTGACAATGGTACCCAGGGACAGCCCTCCTGTGACAGTCGGTGGTAACCAGGGAAACACACCTGTGACCATGGTAACCAAGGACACCCCTCTGTGACAATGGTACCCAGGGACAGCCCTCCTGTGACAGTCGGTGGTAACCAGGGAAACACACCTGTGACCATGGTAAACAAGGACACCCCTACCCACTGTCACTGGTAACCAAGGACAACTCTCCTGTGACCGTGGTTATCAGGGAGACGCATCTCTGACAGTCGGTGATAACCAGGGAATCCCACCTGTGACCATGGTAACCAAGGACACCCCTCCTGTGACAATGGTACCCAGGGAGAGCCCTCCTGTGACAGTCGGTGGTAACCAGGGAAACCCACCTGTGACCATGGTAACCAAGGACACCCCTCCTGTGACAATGGTACCCAGGGACAGCCGTCCTGTGACAGTCGGTGGTAACCAGGGAAACCCACCTGTGACATTCACAGTGCCCAGGGACACCGGCCTGTGACAGTCGGTGGTAATCAGGGACACGCATCTCTGACAGTCGGTGGTAACCAGGGAAACCCACCTGTGACCATGGTAACCAAGGACACACCTACTGTGACAGTCACTGGTAACCACGGACACCTCTCCTGTGACCGTGGCTACCAGGGACACGCACATATGACAGTCGGTGGTAACCAGGGACACGCATCTCTGACAGTCAGTGGTAACCAGGGAAACCCACCTGTCGCCATGGTAACCAAGGACCCACCTACTGTGACAGTCACTGGTAACCACGGACACCTCTCCTGTGACCGTGGTTACCAGGGACACGCATATATGACAGTCGGTGGTAACCAGGGACACGCATCTCTGACAGTCAGTGGTAACCAGGGAAACCCACCTGCGACCATGGTAACCAAGGACACCCTTCCTGTGACAGTCAGTGGTAACCAGGGACACACCTCCTGTGCCAGTGGTAAACAAGGACACCCCTCCTGTCACAATGGTACCAGGGACAGCCCTCCTGTGACAGTCGGTGGTAACCAGGGAAACCCACCTGTGACTATGGTAACCAAGGACACCCCTCCTGTGACAATGGTACCCCGGGACAGCCCTCCTGTGACAGTCGGTGGTAACCAGGGAAACCCACCTGTGACCGTGGTAACCAATGACACCCCTCCTGTGACAATGGTACCCAGGGACAGCCATCCTGTGACAGTCGGTGGTAACCAGGGAAACCCACCTGTGACATTCACAGTGCCCAGGGACACCGGCCTGTGACAGTCGGTGGTAACCAGGGAGACGCATCTCTGACAGTCGGTGGTAACCAGGGAAACCAACCTGTGACCATGGTAACCAAGGACACCCCTCTGTGACAATGGTACCCAGGGACAGCCCTCCTGTGACAGTCGGTGGTAACCAGGGAAACACACCTGTGACCATGGTAACCAAGGACACCCCTACCCACTGTCACTGGTAACCAAGGACACCTCTCCTGTGACCGTGGTTATCAGGGAGACGCATCTCTGACAGTCGGTGGTAACCAGGGAAACCCACCTGTGACCATGGTAACCAAGGACACCCCTCCTGTGACAATGGTACCCAGGGACAGCCCTCCTGTGACAGTCGGTGGTAACCAGGGAAACCCACCTGTGACCATGGTAACCAAGGACACCCCTCCTGTGACAATGGTACCCAGGGACAGCCCTCCTGTGACAGTCGGTGTTAACCAGGGAAACCCACCTGTGACCATGGTAACCAAGGACACACCTACTGTGACAGTCAATGGTAACCACGGACACCTCTCCTGTGACCGTGGCTACCAGGGACACGCACATATGACAGTCGGTGGTAACCAGGGACACGCATCTCTGACAGTCAGTGGTAACCAGGGAAACCCACCTGCGACCATGTTAACCAAGGACACCCCTCCTGTGACAGTCAGTGGTAACCAGGGACACAGTTCCTGTGCCAGTGGTAACCAAGGACACCCCTCCTGTGACAATGGTACCCAGGGACAGCCCTCCTGTGACAGTCGGTGGTAACCAGGGAAAACCACCTGCAACCATGGTAACCAAGGACACCCCTACCACAGTCACTCGTAACCAAGGACACCTCTCCTGTGACCGTGGTTACCAGGACACGCACATATGACAGTCGGTGGTAACCAGGGACACGCATCTCTGACAGTCAGTGGTAACCAGGGAAACCCACCTGCGACCATGGTAACCAAGGACACCCCTCCTGTCACAGTCAGTGGTAACCAGGGACACATCTCCTGTGCCAGTTGTAACCAAGGACACCCCTCCTGTGACAATGGTACCCAGGGACAGCCCTCCTGTGACAGTCAGTGGTAACCATGTACACTCACCTGTGACAGTCGGTGGTAACCAGGGAAACCCACCTGTGACATTCACAGTGCCCAGGGACACCTGCCTGTGACAGTCGGTGGTAACCAAGGACACGCATTTCTGACAGTCGGTGGTAACCAGGGAAACCCACCTGTGACCATGGTAACCAAGTACACCCCTCCTGTGACAATGGTATCCATGGACAGCCCTACTGTGACAGTCGGTGGTAACGAGGGAAACACACCTGTGACCATGGTAACCAAGGACACCCCTACCCACAGTCACTGGTAACCAAGGACACCTCTCCTGTGACCGTGGTTACCAGGGACACGCATCTCTGACAGTCGGTTGTAACCAGGGAAACCCACCTGTGACCACGGTAACAAAGGACACCCCTCCTGTGACAATAGTACCCAGGGACAGCCCTCCTGTGACAGTCGGTAGTAACCAGGGAAACCCACTTGTGACCATGGTAACCAAGGACACCCCTACCCACAGTCACTCGTAACCAAGGACACCTCTCCTGTGACCGTGGTTACCAGGACACGCACATATGACAGTCGGTGGTAACCAGGGACAGGCATTTCTGACAGTCAGTGGTAACCAGGGAAACCCACCTGCAACCATGGTAACCAAGGACACCCCTCCTGTGACAGTCAGTGGTAACCAGGCAAACACCTCCTGTGCCAGTGGTAACCAAGGACACCCCTCCTGTCACAATGGTACCCAGGGACAGCCCTCCTGTGACAGTCAGTGGTAACCATGTACACTCACCTGTGACAGTCTGTGGTAACCAGGGAAACCCACCTGTGACATTCACAGTGCCCAGGGACACCGGCCTGTGACAGTCGGTGGTAACCAGGGAGACGCATCTCTGACAGTCGGTGGTAACCAGGGAAACCCACCTGTGACCATGGTAACCAAGGACACCCCTCCTGTGACAATGGTACCAAGGGACAGCCCTCCTGTGACAGTCGGTGGTAACCAGGGAAAACCACCTGTGACCATGGTAACCAAGGACACCCCTACCCACAGTCACTGGTAAGCAAGGACACCTCTCCTGTGACTGTGGTTATCAGGGAGACGCATCTCTGACAGTCGGTGGTAACCAGGGAAACCCACCTGTGACCATGGTAACCAAGGACACCCCTCCTGTGACAATGGTACCCAGGGACAGCCCTCCTGTGACAGTCGGTGGTAACCAGGGAAACCCACCTGTGACCATGGTAACCAAGGACACCCCTCCTGTGACAATGGTACCCAGGGACAGCCATCCTGTGACAGTCGGTGGTAACCAGGGAAACCCACCTGTGACATTCACAGTGCCCAGGGACACCTGCCTGTGACAGTCGGTGGTAACCAGGGACACATATTTCTGACAGTCGGTGGTAACCAGGGAAACCCACCTGTGACCATGGTAACCAAGGACACCCCTCCTGTGACAATGGTATCCATGGACAGCCCTCCTGTGACAGTCGGTGGTAACAAGGGAAACCCACCTGTGACCATGGTAACCAAGGACACCCCTACCCACAGTCACTGGTAACCAAGGACACCTCTCCTGTGACCATGGTTACCAGGGACACGCATCTCTGACAGTCGGTGGTAACCAGGGAAACCCACCTGTGACCACGGTAACCAAGGACACCCCTCCTGTGACAATAGTACCCACAGACAGCCCTCCTGTGACAGTCGGTGGTAACCAGGGAAACCCACCTGTGACCATGGTAACCAAGGACACCCCAACCCACAGTCACTGGTAACCAAGGACACCTCTCCTGTGACTGTGGTTACCAGGACACGCACATATGACAGTCGGTGGTAATCAGGGAGAGGCATTTCAGACAGTCAGTGGTAACCAGGGAAACCCACCTGCAATCATGGTAACCAAGGACACCCCTCCTGTGACAGTCAGTGGTAACCAGCCAAACACCTCCTGTGCCAGTGGCAACCAAGGACACCCCTCCTGTCACAATGGTACCCAGGGACAGCCCTCCTGTGACAGTCAGTGGTAACCATGTACACTCACCTGTGACAGTCGGTGGTAACCAGGGAACCCCACCTGTGACATTCACAGTGCCCAGGGACACCGGCCTGTGACAGTCGGTGGTAACCAGGGAGACGCATCTCTGACAGTCGGTGGTAACCAGAGAAACACACCTGTGACCATGGTAACCAAGGACACCCCTACCCACAGTCACTGGTAACCAAGGACACCTCTCCTGTGACCGTGGTTACCAGGACACGCACATATGACAGTCGGTGGTAACCAGGGACACGCATTTCTGACAGTCGGTGGTAACCAGGGAAACCCACCTGTGACCATGGTAACCAAGGACACCCCTCTGTGACAATGGTACCCAGGGACAGCCCTCCTGTGACAGTCGGTGGTAACCAGGGAAACACACCTGTGACCATGGTAACCAAGGACACCCCTACCCACTGTCACTGGTAACCAAGGACACCTCTCCTGTGACCGTGGTTATCAGGGAGACGCATCTCTGACAGTCGGTGGTAACCAGGGAAACCCACCTGTGACATTCACAGTGCCCAGGGACACCGGCCTGTGACAGTCGGTGGTAACCAGGGAGACGCATCTCTGACAGTCGGTGGTAACCAGGGAAACCCACCTGTGACCATGGTAACCAAGGACACCCCTCTGTGACAATGGTACCCAGGGACAGCCCTCCTGTGACAGTCGGTGGTAACCAGGGAAACACACCTGTGACCATGGTAACCAAGGACACCCCTCCTGTGACAATGGTACCCAGGGACAGCCGTCCTGTGACAGTCGGTGGTAACCAGGGAAACCCACCTGTGACATTCACAGTGCCCAGGGACACCGGCCTGTGACAGTCGGTGGTAATCAGGGACACGCATCTCTGACAGTCGGTGGTAACCAGGGAAACCCCCCTGTGACCATGGTAACCAAGGACACACCTACTGTGACAGTCACTGGTAACCACGGACACCTCTCCTGTGACCGTGGCTACCAGGGACACGCACATATGACAGTCGGTGGTAACCAGGGACACGCATCTCTGACAGTCAGTGGTAACCAGGGAAACCCACCTGTCGCCATGGTAACCAAGGACCCACCTACTGTGACAGTCACTGGTAACCACGGACACCTCTCCTGTGACCGTGGTTACCAGGGACACGCATATATGACAGTCGGTGGTAACCAGGGACACGCATCTCTGACAGTCAGTGGTAACCAGGGAAACCCACCTGCGACCATGGTAACCAAGGACACCCTTCCTGTGACAGTCAGTGGTAACCAGGGACACACCTCCTGTGCCAGTGGTAACCAAGGACACCCCTCCTGTCACAATGGTACCAGGGACAGCCCTCCTGTGACAGTCGGTGGTAACCAGGGAAACCCACCTGTGACCATGGTAACCAAGGACACCCCTCCTGTGACAATGGTACCCCGGGACAGCCCTCCTGTGACAGTCGGTGGTAACCAGGGAAACCCACCTGTGACCATGGTAACCAAGGACACCCCTCCTGTGACAATGGTACCCAGGGACAGCCATCCTGTGACAGTTGGTGGTAACCAGGGAAACCCACCTGTGACATTCACAGTGCCCAGGGACACCGGCCTGTGACAGTCGGTGGTAACCAGGGACACGCATCTCTGACAGTCGGTGGTAACCAGGGAAACCCACCTGTGACCATGGTAACCAAGGACACACCTACTGTGACAGTCACTGGTAACCACGGACACCTCTCCTGTGACCGTGGCTACCACGGACACGCACATATGACAGTCGGTGGTAACCAGGGACACGCATCTCTGACAGTCGGTGGTAACAAGGGAAACCCACCTGTCGCCATGGTAACCAAGGACCCACCTACTGTGACAGTCACTGGTAACCACGGACACCTCTCCTGTGACCGTGGTTACCAGGGACACGCATATATGACAGTCGGTGGTAAACAGGGACACGCATCTATGACAGTCAGTGGTAACCAGGGAAACCCACCTGCGACCATGGTAACCAAGGACACCCTTCCTGTGACAGTCAGTGGTAACCAGGGACACACCTCCTGTGCCAGTGGTAACCAAGGACACCCCTCCTGTCACAATGGTACCAGGGACAGCCCTCCTGTGACAGTCGGTGGTAACCAGGGAAACCCACCTGTGACCATGGTAACCAAGGACACCCCTCTGTGACAATGGTACCCAGGGACAGCCCTCCTGTGACAGTCGGTGGTAACCAGGGAAACACACCTGTGACCATGGTAACCAAGGACACCCCTACCCACAGTCACTGGTAATCAAGGACACCTCTCCTGTGACCGTGGTTATCAGGGAGACGCATCTCTGACAGTCGGTGGTAACCAGGGAAACCCACCTGTGACATTCACAGTGCCCAGGGACACCGGCCTGTGACAGTCGGTGGAAACAGGGAGACGAATCTCTGACAGTCGGTGGTAACCAGGGAAACCCACCTGTGACCATGGTAACCAAGGACACCCCTCTGTGACAACGGTACCCAGGGACAGCCCTCCTGTGACAGTCGGTGGTAACCAGGGAAACACACCTGTGACCATGGTAACCAAGGACACCCCTACCCACTGTCACTGGTAACCAAGGACACCTCTCCTGTGACCATGGTTATCAGGGAGACGCATCTCTGACATTCGGTGGTAACCAGGGAAACCCACCTGTGACCATGGTAACCAAGGACACCCGTCCTGTGACAATGGTACCAAGGGACAGCCCTCCTGTGACAGTCGGTGGTAACCATTGAAACCCAACTGTGACCATGGTAACCAAGGACACCCCTCCTGTGACAATGGAACCTAGGGACAGCCGTCCTGTGACAGTCGGTGGTAACCAGGGAGACGCATCTCTGACAGTCGGTGGTAACCAGGGAAACCCACCTGTGACCATGGTAACCAAGGACACCCCTCTGTGACAATGGTACCCAGGGACAGCCCTCCTGTGACAGTCGGTGGTAACCAGGGAAACACACCTGTGACCATTGTAACCAAGGACACCCCTACCCACTGTCACTGGTAACCAAGGACACCTCTCCTGTGACCGTGGTTATCAGGGAGACGCATCTCTGACAGTCGGTGGTAACCAGGGAAACCCACCTGTGACATTCACAGTGCCCAGGGACACCGGCCTGTGACAGTCGGTGGTAACCAGGGACACGCATCTCTGACAGTCAGTGGTAACCAGGGAAACCCACCTGCGACCATGTTAAACAAGGACACCCCTCCTGTGACAGTCAGTGGTAACCAGGGACACACCTCCTGTGCCAGTGGTAACCAAGGACACCCCTCCTGTGACAACGGTACCCAGGGACAGCCCTCCTGTGACAGTCGGTGGTAACCAGGGAAAACCACCTGTGAACATGGTAACCAAGGACACCCCTACCCACAGTCACTGGTAACCAAGGACACCTCTCCTGTGACCGTGGTTACCAGGACACGCACATATGACAGTCGGTGGTAACCAGGGTCACGCATTTCTGACAGTCAGTGGTAACCAGGGAAACCCACCTGCGACCATGGTAACCAAGGACACCCCTCCTGTGACAGTCAGTGGTAACCAGGGACACACCTCCTGTGCTAGTGGTAACCAAGCACACCCCTCCTGTCACAATGGTACCCAGGGACAGCCCTCCTGTGACAGTCAGTGGTAACCATGTACACTCACCTGTGACAGTTGGTGGTAACCAGGGAAACACACCTGTGACATTCACAGTGCCCAGGGACACCGGACTGGGACAGTCGGTGGTAACCAGGAAGACGCATCTCTGACAGTCGGTGGTAACCAGGGAAACCCACCTGTGACCATGGTAACCAAGGACACCCCTCTGTGACAATGGTACCCAGGGACAGCCCTCCTGTGACAGTCAGTGGTAACCAGGGAAACCCACCTGTGACCATGGTAACCAAGGACACCCCTCCTGTGACAATGGTACCCAGGGACAGCCCTCCTGTGACAGTCGGTGGTAATCAGGGAAAATCACCTGTGACATTCACAGTGCCCAGGGACACCGGCCTGTGACAGTCGGTGGTAACCAGGGACACGCATCTCTGACAGTCGGTGGTAACCAGGGAAACCCACCTGTGACCATGGTAACCAAGGACACACCTACTGTGCCAGTCACTGGTAACCACGGACAACTCTCCTGTGACTGTGGTTACCAGGGACACGCACATATGACAGTCGGTGGTAACCAGGGACACGCATCTCTGACAGTCAGTGGTAACCAGGGAAACCCACCTGTGAACAAGTTAACCAAGGACACCCCTACCCACAGTCACTGGTAACCAAGGACACCTCTCCTGTGACCGTGGTTACCAGGACACGCACATATGACAGTCGGTGGTAACCAGGGACACGCATCTCTGACAGTCAGTGGTAACCAGGGAAACCCACCTGCGACCATGGTAACCAAGGACACCCCTCCTATGACAGTCAGTGGTAACCAGGGACACACCTCCTGTGCCAGTGGTAACCAAGGACACCCCTACCCACAGTCACTGGTAACCAAGGACACCTCTCCTGTGACCGTGGTTATCAGGGAGACGCATCTCTGACAGTCGGTGGTAACCAGGGAAAACCACCTGTGACATTCACAGTGCCCAGGGACACCAGCCTGTGACAGTCGGTGGTAACCAGGGAGACGCATCTCTGACAGTCGGTGGTAACCAGGGAAACCAACCTGTGACCATGGTAACCAAGGACACCCCTCTGTGACAATGGTACCCACGGACAGCCCTCCTGTGACAGTCGGTGGTAACCAGGGAAACACACCTGTGACCATGGTAACCAAGGACACCCCTACCCACTGTCACTGGTAACCAAGGACACCTCTCCTGTGACCGTGGTTATCAGGGAGACGCATCTCTGACAGTCGGTGGTAACCAGGGAAACCCACCTGTGACCATGGTAACCAAGGACACCCCTCCTGTGACAATGGTACCCAGGGACAGCCCTCCTGTGACAGTCGGTGGTAACCAGGGAAACCCACCTGTGACCATGGTAACCAAGGACACCCCTCCTGTGACAATGGTACCCAGGGACAGCCATCCTGTGACAGTCGGTGGTAACCAGGGAAACCCACCTGTGACATTCACAGTGCCCAGGGACACCGGCCTGTGACAGTCGGTGGTAACCAGGGACACGCATCTCTGACAGTCGGTGGTAACCAGGGAAACCCACCTGTGACCATGGTAACCAAGGACACCCCTCTGTGACAATGGTACCCAGGGACAGCCCTCCTGTGACAGTCGGTGGTAACCAGGGAAACACACCTGTGACCATGGTAACCAAGGACACCCCTACCCACTGTCACTGGTAACCAAGGACACCTCTCCTGTGACCGTGGTTATCAGGGAGACGCATCTCTGACAGTCGGTGGTAACCAGGGCAACCCACCTGTGACATTCACAGTGCCCAGGGACACCGGCCTGTGACAGTCGGTGGTAACAAGGGAGACGCATCTCTGACAGTCGGTGGTAACCAGGGAAACCCACCTGTGACCATGGTAACCAAGGACACCCCTCTGTGACAATGGTACCCAGGGAGAGCCCTCCTGTGACAGTCGGTGGTAACCAGGGAAACACACCTGTGACCATGGTAACCAAGGACACCCCTACCCACTGTCACTGGTAACCAAGGACACCTCTCCTGTGACCGTGGTTATCAGGGAGACGCATCTCTGACAGTCGGTGATAACCAGGGAATCCCACCTGTGACCATGGTAACCAAGGACACCCCTCCTGTGACAATGGTACCCAGGGAGAGCCCTCCTGTGACAGTCGGTGGTAACCAGGGAAACCCACCTGTGACCATGGTAACCAAGGACACCCCTCCTGTGACAATGGTACCCAGGGACAGCCGTCCTGTGACAGTCGGTGGTAACCAGGGAAACCCACCTGTGACATTCACAGTGCCCAGGGACACCGGCATGTGACAGTCGGTGGTAATCAGGGACACGCATCTCTGACAGTCGGTGGTAACCAGGGAAACCCACCTGTGACCATGGTAACCAAGGACACACCTACTGTGACAGTCACTGGTAACCACGGACACCTCTCCTGTGACCGTGGCTACCAGGGACACGCACATATGACAGTCGGTGGTAACCAGGGACACGCATCTCTGACAGTCAGTGGTAACCAGGGAAACCCACCTGTCGCCATGGTAACCAAGGACCCACCTACTGTGACAGTCACTGGTAACCACGGACACCTCTCCTGTGACCGTGGTTACCAGGGACACGCATATATGACAGTCGGTGGTAACCAGGGACACGCATCTCTGACAGTCAGTGGTAACCAGGGAAACCCACCTGCGACCATGGTAACCAAGGACACCCTTCCTGTGACAGTCAGTGGTAACCAGGGACACACCTCCTGTGCCAGTGGTAACCAAGGACACCCCTCCTGTCACAATGGTACCAGGGACAGCCCTCCTGTGACAGTCGGTGGTAACCAGGGAAACCCACCTGTGACCATGGTAACCAAGGACACCCCTCCTGTGACAATGGTACCCCGGGACAGCCCTCCTGTGACAGTCGGTGGTAACCAGGGAAACCCACCTGTGACCATGGTAACCAATGACACCCCTCCTGTGACAATGGTACCCAGGGACAGCCATCCTGTGACAGTCGGTGGTAACCAGGGAAACCCACCTGTGACATTCACAGTGCCCAGGGACACCGGCCTGTGACAGTCGGTGGTAACCAGGGAGACGCATCTCTGACAGTCGGTGGTAACCAGGGAAACCAACCTGTGACCATGGTAACCAAGGACACCCCTCTGTGACAATGGTACCCAGGGACAGCCCTCCTGTGACAGTCGGTGGTAACCAGGGAAACACACCTGTGACCATGGTAACCAAGGACACCCCTACCCACTGTCACTGGTAACCAAGGACACCTCTCCTGTGACCGTGGTTATCAGGGAGACGCATCTCTGACAGTCGGTGGTAACCAGGGAAACCCACCTGTGACCATGGTAACCAAGGACACCCCTCCTGTGACAATGGTACCCAGGGACAGCCCTCCTGTGACAGTCGGTGGTAACCAGGGAAACCCACCTGTGACCATGGTAACCAAGGACACCCCTCCTGTGACAATGGTACCCAGGGACAGCCCTCCTGTGACAGTCCGTGGTAACCAGGGAAACCCACCTGTGACCATGGTAACCAAGGACACACCTACTGTGACAGTCAATGGTAACCAAGGACACCCCTCTGTGACAATGGTACCCAGGGACAGCCCTCCTGTGACAGTCGGTGGTAACCAGGGTCACGCATTTCTGACAGTCAGTGGTAACCAGGGAAACCCACCTGCGACCATGGTAACCAAGGACACCCCTCCTGTGACAGTCAGTGGTAACCAGGGACACACCTCCTGTGCTAGTGGTAACCAAGCACACCCCTCCTGTCACAATGGTACCCAGGGACAGCCCTCCTGTGACAGTCAGTGGTAACCATGTACACTCACCTGTGACAGTTGGTGGTAACCAGGGAAACACACCTGTGACATTCACAGTGCCCAGGGACACCGGACTGGGACAGTCGGTGGTAACCAGGAAGACGCATCTCTGACAGTCGGTGGTAACCAGGGAAACCCACCTGTGACCATGGTAACCAAGGACACCCCTCTGTGACAATGGTACCCAGGGACAGCCCTCCTGTGACAGTCAGTGGTAACCAGGGAAACCCACCTGTGACCATGGTAACCAAGGACACCCCTCCTGTGACAATGGTACCCAGGGACAGCCCTCCTGTGACAGTCGGTGGTAATCAGGGAAAATCACCTGTGACATTCACAGTGCCCAGGGACACCGGCCTGTGACAGTCGGTGGTAACCAGGGACACGCATCTCTGACAGTCGGTGGTAACCAGGGAAACCCACCTGTGACCATGGTAACCAAGGACACACCTACTGTGCCAGTCACTGGTAACCACGGACACCTCTCCTGTGACTGTGGTTACCAGGGACACGCACATATGACAGTCGGTGGTAACCAGGGACACGCATCTCTGACAGTCAGTGGTAACCAGGGAAACCCACCTGTGAACAAGTTAACCAAGGACACCCCTACCCACAGTCACTGGTAACCAAGGACACCTCTCCTGTGACCGTGGTTACCAGGACACGCACATATGACAGTCGGTGGTAACCAGGGACACGCATCTCTGACAGTCAGTGGTAACCAGGGAAACCCACCTGCGACCATGGTAACCAAGGACACCCCTCCTATGACAGTCAGTGGTAACCAGGGACACACCTCCTGTGCCAGTGGTAACCAAGGACACCCCTACCCACAGTCACTGGTAACCAAGGACACCTCTCCTGTGACCGTGGTTATCAGGGAGACGCATCTCTGACAGTCGGTGGTAACCAGGGAAAACCACCTGTGACATTCACAGTGCCCAGGGACAGCCCTCCTGTGACAGTCGGTGGTAACCAGGGAGACGCATCTCTGACAGTCGGTGGTAACCAGGGAAACCAACCTGTGACCATGGTAACCAAGGACACCCCTCTGTGACAATGGTACCCACGGACAGCCCTCCTGTGACAGTCGGTGGTAACCAGGGAAACACACCTGTGACCATGGTAACCAAGGACACCCCTACCCACTGTCACTGGTAACCAAGGACACCTCTCCTGTGACCGTGGTTATCAGGGAGACGCATCTCTGACAGTCGGTGGTAACCAGGGAAACCCACCTGTGACCATGGTAACCAAGGACACCCCTCCTGTGACAATGGTACCCAGGGACAGCCCTCCTGTGACAGTCGGTGGTAACCAGGGAAACCCACCTGTGACCATGGTAACCAAGGACACCCCTCCTGTGACAATGGTACCCAGGGACAGCCATCCTGTGACAGTCGGTGGTAACCAGGGAAACCCACCTGTGACATTCACAGTGCCCAGGGACACCGGCCTGTGACAGTCGGTGGTAACCAGGGACACGCATCTCTGACAGTCGGTGGTAACCAGGGAAACCCACCTGTGACCATGGTAACCAAGGACACCCCTCTGTGACAATGGTACCCAGGGACAGCCCTCCTGTGACAGTCGGTGGTAACCAGGGAAACACACCTGTGACCATGGTAACCAAGGACACCCCTACCCACTGTCACTGGTAACCAAGGACACCTCTCCTGTGACCGTGGTTATCAGGGAGACGCATCTCTGACAGTCGGTGGTAACCAGGGCAACCCACCTGTGACATTCACAGTGCCCAGGGACACCGGCCTGTGACAGTCGGTGGTAACAAGGGAGACGCATCTCTGACAGTCGGTGGTAACCAGGGAAACCCACCTGTGACCATGGTAACCAAGGACACCCCTCTGTGACAATGGTACCCAGGGAGAGCCCTCCTGTGACAGTCGGTGGTAACCAGGGAAACACACCTGTGACCATGGTAACCAAGGACACCCCTACCCACTGTCACTGGTAACCAAGGACACCTCTCCTGTGACCGTGGTTATCAGGGAGACGCATCTCTGACAGTCGGTGATAACCAGGGAATCCCACCTGTGACCATGGTAACCAAGGACACCCCTCCTGTGACAATGGTACCCAGGGAGAGCCCTCCTGTGACAGTCGGTGGTAACCAGGGAAACCCACCTGTGACCATGGTAACCAAGGACACCCCTCCTGTGACAATGGTACCCAGGGACAGCCGTCCTGTGACAGTCGGTGGTAACCAGGGAAACCCACCTGTGACATTCACAGTGCCCAGGGACACCGGCATGTGACAGTCGGTGGTAATCAGGGACACGCATCTCTGACAGTCGGTGGTAACCAGGGAAACCCACCTGTGACCATGGTAACCAAGGACACACCTACTGTGACAGTCACTGGTAACCACGGACACCTCTCCTGTGACCGTGGCTACCAGGGACACGCACATATGACAGTCGGTGGTAACCAGGGACACGCATCTCTGACAGTCAGTGGTAACCAGGGAAACCCACCTGTCGCCATGGTAACCAAGGACCCACCTACTGTGACAGTCACTGGTAACCACGGACACCTCTCCTGTGACCGTGGTTACCAGGGACACGCATATATGACAGTCGGTGGTAACCAGGGACACGCATCTCTGACAGTCAGTGGTAACCAGGGAAACCCACCTGCGACCATGGTAACCAAGGACACCCTTCCTGTGACAGTCAGTGGTAACCAGGGACACACCTCCTGTGCCAGTGGTAACCAAGGACACCCCTCCTGTCACAATGGTACCAGGGACAGCCCTCCTGTGACAGTCGGTGGTAACCAGGGAAACCCACCTGTGACCATGGTAACCAAGGACACCCCTCCTGTGACAATGGTACCCCGGGACAGCCCTCCTGTGACAGTCGGTGGTAACCAGGGAAACCCACCTGTGACCATGGTAACCAATGACACCCCTCCTGTGACAATGGTACCCAGGGACAGCCATCCTGTGACAGTCGGTGGTAACCAGGGAAACCCACCTGTGACATTCACAGTGCCCAGGGACACCGGCCTGTGACAGTCGGTGGTAACCAGGGAGACGCATCTCTGACAGTCGGTGGTAACCAGGGAAACCAACCTGTGACCATGGTAACCAAGGACACCCCTCTGTGACAATGGTACCCAGGGACAGCCCTCCTGTGACAGTCGGTGGTAACCAGGGAAACACACCTGTGACCATGGTAACCAAGGACACCCCTACCCACTGTCACTGGTAACCAAGGACACCTCTCCTGTGACCGTGGTTATCAGGGAGACGCATCTCTGACAGTCGGTGGTAACCAGGGAAACCCACCTGTGACCATGGTAACCAAGGACACCCCTCCTGTGACAATGGTACCCAGGGACAGCCCTCCTGTGACAGTCGGTGGTAACCAGGGAAACCCACCTGTGACCATGGTAACCAAGGACACCCCTCCTGTGACAATGGTACCCAGGGACAGCCCTCCTGTGACAGTCCGTGGTAACCAGGGAAACCCACCTGTGACCATGGTAACCAAGGACACACCTACTGTGACAGTCAATGGTAACCAAGGACACCCCTCTGTGACAATGGTACCCAGGGACAGCCCTCCTGTGACAGTCAGTGGTAACCATGGAAACCCACCTGTGACCATGGTAACCAAGGACACCCCTCCTGTGACAATGGTACCCAGGGACAGCCCTCCTGTGACAGTCGGTGGTAATCAGGGAAAATCACCTGTGACATTCACAGTGCCCAGGGACACCGGCCTGTGACAGTCGGTGGTAACCAGGGACACGCATCTCTGACAGTCGGTGGTAACCAGGGAAACCCACCTGTGACCATGGTAACCAAGGACACACCTACTGTGCCAGTCACTGGTAACCACGGACACCTCTCCTGTGACTGTGGTTACCAGGGACACGCACATATGACAGTCGGTGGTAACCAGGGACACGCATCTCTGACAGTCAGTGGTAACCAGGGAAACCCACCTGTGAACAAGTTAACCAAGGACACCCCTACCCACAGTCACTGGTAACCAAGGACACCTCTCCTGTGACCGTGGTTACCAGGACACGCACATATGACAGTCGGTGGTAACCAGGGACACGCATCTCTGACAGTCAGTGGTAACCAGGGAAACCCACCGGCGACCATGGTAACCAAGGACACCCCTCCTGTGACAGTCAGTGGTAACCAGGGACACACCTCCTGTGCCAGTGGTAACCAAGGACACCCCTCCCCACAGTCACTGGTAACCAAGGACACCTCTCCTGTGACCGTGGTTATCAGGGAGACGCATCTCTGACAGTCGGTGGTAACCAGGGAAAACCACCTGTGACATTCACAGTGCCCAGGGACACCAGCCTGTGACAGTCGGTGGTAACCAGGGAGACGCATCTCTGACAGTCGGTGGTAACCAGGGAAACCAACCTGTGACCATGGTAACCAAGGACACCCCTCTGTGACAATGGTACCCACGGACAGCCCTCCTGTGACAGTCGGTGGTAACCAGGGAAACACACCTGTGACCATGGTAACCAAGGACACCCCTACCCACTGTCACTGGTAACCAAGGACACCTCTCCTGTGACCGTGGTTATCAGGGAGACGCATCTCTGACAGTCGGTGGTAACCAGGGAAACCCACCTGTGACCATGGTAACCAAGGACACCCCTCCTGTGACAATGGTACCCAGGGACAGCCCTCCTGTGACAGTCGGTGGTAACCAGGGAAACCCACCTGTGACCATGGTAACCAAGGACACCCCTCCTGTGACAATGGTACCCAGGGACAGCCATCCTGTGACAGTCGGTGGTAACCAGGGAAACCCACCTGTGACATTCACAGTGCCCAGGGACACCGGCCTGTGACAGTCGGTGGTAACCAGGGACACGCATCTCTGACAGTCGGTGGTAACCAGGGAAACCCACCTGTGACCATGGTAACCAAGGACACCCCTCTGTGACAATGGTACCCAGGGACAGCCCTCCTGTGACAGTCGGTGGTAACCAGGGAAACACACCTGTGACCATGGTAACCAAGGACACCCCTACCCACTGTCACTGGTAACCAAGGACACCTCTCCTGTGACCGTGGTTATCAGGGAGACGCATCTCTGACAGTCGGTGGTAACCAGGGCAACCCACCTGTGACATTCACAGTGCCCAGGGACACCGGCCTGTGACAGTCGGTGGTAACAAGGGAGACGCATCTCTGACAGTCGGTGGTAACCAGGGAAACCCACCTGTGACCATGGTAACCAAGGACACCCCTCTGTGACAATGGTACCCAGGGAGAGCCCTCCTGTGACAGTCGGTGGTAACCAGGGAAACACACCTGTGACCATGGTAACCAAGGACACCCCTACCCACTGTCACTGGTAACCAAGGACACCTCTCCTGTGACCGTGGTTATCAGGGAGACGCATCTCTGACAGTCGGTGATAACCAGGGAATCCCACCTGTGACCATGGTAACCAAGGACACCCCTCCTGTGACAATGGTACCCAGGGAGAGCCCTCCTGTGACAGTCGGTGGTAACCAGGGAAACCCACCTGTGACCATGGTAACCAAGGACACCCCTCCTGTGACAATGGTACCCAGGGACAGCCGTCCTGTGACAGTCGGTGGTAACTAGGGAAACCCACCTGTGACATTCACAGTGCCCAGGGACACCGGCCTGTGACAGTCGGTGGTAATCAGGGACACGCATCTCTGACAGTCGGTGGTAACCAGGGAAACCCCCCTGTGACCATGGTAACCAAGGACACACCTACTGTGACAGTCACTGGTAACCACGGACACCTCTCCTGTGACCGTGGCTACCAGGGACACGCACATATGACAGTCGGTGGTAACCAGGGACACGCATCTCTGACAGTCAGTGGTAACCAGGGAAACCCACCTGTCGCCATGGTAACCAAGGACCCACCTACTGTGACAGTCACTGGTAACCACGGACACCTCTCCTGTGACCGTGGTTACCAGGGACACGCATATATGACAGTCGGTGGTAACCAGGGACACGCATCTCTGACAGTCAGTGGTAACCAGGGAAACCCACCTGCGACCATGGTAACCAAGGACACCCTTCCTGTGACAGTCAGTGGTAACCAGGGACACACCTCCTGTGCCAGTGGTAACCAAGGACACCCCTCCTGTCACAATGGTACCAGGGACAGCCCTCCTGTGACAGTCGGTGGTAACCAGGGAAACCCACCTG
Source organism: Rangifer tarandus platyrhynchus (assembly GCA_949782905.1). Taxonomy (NCBI): domain Eukaryota; kingdom Metazoa; phylum Chordata; class Mammalia; order Artiodactyla; family Cervidae; genus Rangifer; species Rangifer tarandus. The sequence goes on from OX460344.1 coordinate 45,387,393, forward strand.
TGACCATGGTAACCAAGGACACCCCTCCTGTGACAATGGTACCCCGGGACAGCCCTCCTGTGACAGTCGGTGGTAACCAGGGAAACCCACCTGTGACCATGGTAACCAATGACACCCCTCCTGTGACAATGGTACCCAGGGACAGCCATCCTGTGACAGTCGGTGGTAACCAGGGAAACCCACCTGTGACATTCACAGTGCCCAGGGACACCGGCCTGTGACAGTCGGTGGTAACCAGGGAGACGCATCTCTGACAGTCGGTGGTAACCAGGGAAACCAACCTGTGACCATGGTAACCAAGGACACCCCTCTGTGACAATGGTACCCAGGGACAGCCCTCCTGTGACAGTCGGTGGTAACCAGGGAAACACACCTGTGACCATGGTAACCAAGGACACCCCTACCCACTGTCACTGGTAACCAAGGACACCTCTCCTGTGACCGTGGTTATCAGGGAGACGCATCTCTGACAGTCGGTGGTAACCAGGGAAACCCACCTGTGACCATGGTAACCAAGGACACCCCTCCTGTGACAATGGTACCCAGGGACAGCCCTCCTGTGACAGTCGGTGGTAACCAGGGAAACCCACCTGTGACCATGGTAACCAAGGACACCCCTCCTGTGACAATGGTACCCAGGGACAGCCCTCCTGTGACAGTCCGTGGTAACCAGGGAAACCCACCTGTGACCATGGTAACCAAGGACACACCTACTGTGACAGTCAATGGTAACCACGGACACCTCTCCTGTGACCGTGGCTACCAGGGACACGCACATATGACAGTCGGTGGTAACCAGGGACACGCATCTCTGACAGTCAGTGGTAACCAGGGAAACCCACCTGCGACCATGTTAACCAAGGACACCCCTCCTGTGACAGTCAGTGGTAACCAGGGACACAGTTCCTGTGCCAGTGGTAACCAAGGACACCCCTCCTGTGACAATGGTACCCAGGGACAGCCCTCCTGTGACAGTCGGTGGTAACCAGGGAAAACCACCTGCAACCATGGTAACCAAGGACACCCCTACCACAGTCACTCGTAACCAAGGACACCTCTCCTGTGACCGTGGTTACCAGGACACGCACATATGTCAGTCGGTGGTAACCAGGGACACGCATTTCTGACAGTCAGTGGTAACCAGGGAAACCCACCTGCGACCATGGTAACCAAGGACACCCCTCCTGTCACAGTCAGTGGTAACCAGGGACACATCTCCTGTGCCAGTTGTAACCAAGGACACCCCTCCTGTGACAATGGTACCCAGGGACAGCCCTCCTGTGACAGTCAGTGGTAACCATGTACACTCAACTGTGACAGTCGGTGGTAACCAGGGAAACCCACCTGTGACATTCACAGTGCCCAGGGACACCTGCCTGTGACAGTCGGTGGTAACCAAGGACACGCATTTCTGACAGTCGGTGGGAACCAGGGAAACCCACCTGTGACCATGGTAACCAAGGACACCCCTCCTGTGACAATGGTATCCATGGACAGCCCTACTGTGACAGTCGGTGGTAACGAGGGAAACCCACCTGTGACCATGGTAACCAAGGACACCCCTACCCACAGTCACTGGTAACCAAGGACACCTCTCCTGTGACCGTGGTTATCAGGGAGACGCATCTCTGACAGTCGGTGGTAACCAGGGAAACCCACCTGTGACCACGGTAACCAAGGACACCCCTCCTGTGACAATAGTACCCAGGGACAGCACTCCTGTGACAGTCGGTGGTAACCAGGGAAACCCACATGTGACCATGGTAACCAAGGACACCCCTACCCACAGTCACTCGTAACCAAGGACACCTCTCCTGTGACCGTGGTTACCAGGACACGCACATATGACAGTCGGTGGTAACCAGGGACAGGCATTTCTGACAGTCAGTGGTAACCAGGGAAACCCACCTGCAACCATGGTAACCAAGGACACCCCTCCTGTGACAGTCAGTGGTAACCAGGCAAACACCTCCTGTGCCAGTGGTAACCAAGGACACCCCTCCTGTCACAATGGTACCCAGGGACAGCCCTCCTGTGACAGTCAGTGGTAACCATGTACACTCACCTGTGACAGTCGGTGGTAACCAGGGAAACCCACCTGTGACATTCACAGTGCCCAGGGACACCGGCCTGTGACAGTCGGTGGTAACCAGGGAGACGCATCTCTGACAGTCGGTGGTAACCAGGGAAACCCACCTGTGACCATGGTAACCAAGGACACCCCTCCTGTGACAATGGTACCAAGGGACAGCCCTCCTGTGACAGTCGGTGGTAACCAGGGAAAACCACCTGTGACCATGGTAACCAAGGACACCCCTACCCACAGTCACTGGTAAGCAAGGACACCTCTCCTGTGACCGTGGTTATCAGGGAGACGCATCTCTGACAGTCGGTGGTAACCAGGGAAACCCACCTGTGACCATGGTAACCAAGGACACCCCTCCTGTGACAATGGTACCCAGGGACAGCCCTCCTGTGACAGTCGGTGGTAACCAGGGAAACCCACCTGTGACCATGGTAACCAAGGACACCCCTCCTGTGACAATGGTACCCAGGGACAGCCATCCTGTGACAGTCGGTGGTAACCAGGGAAACCCACCTGTGACATTCACAGTGCCCAGGGACACCTGCCTGTGACAGTCGGTGGTAACCAGGGACACATATTTCTGACAGTCGGTGGTAACCAGGGAAACCCACCTGTGACCATGGTAACCAAGGACACCCCTCCTGTGACAATGGTACCCAGGGACAGCCCTCCTGTGACAGTCGGTGGTTACCAGGGAAACCCACCTGTGACCATGGTAACCAAGGACACCCCTCCTGTGACAATGGTACCCAGGGACAGCCCTCCTGTGACAGTCGGTGGTAACCAGGGAAACCCACCTGTGACCATGGTAACCAAGGACACCCCTCCTGTGACAATGGTACCCAGGGACAGCCATCCTGTGACAGTCGGTGGTAACCAGGGAAACCCACCTGTGACATTCACAGTGCCCAGGGACACCTGCCTGTGACAGTCGGTGGTAACCAGGGACACATATTTCTGACAGTCGGTGGTAACCAGGGAAACCCACCTGTGACCATGGTAACCAAGGACACCCCTCCTGTGACAATGGTATCCATGGACCGCCCTCCTGTGACAGTCGGTGGTAATAAGGGAAACCCACCTGTGACCATGGTAACCAAGGACACCCCTACCCACAGTCACTGGTAACCAAGGACACCTCTCCTGTGACCATGGTTACCAGGGACACGCATCTCTGACAGTCGGTGGTAACCAGGGAAACCCACCTGTGACCACGGTAACCAAGGACACCCCTCCTGTGACAATAGTACCCACAGACAGCCCTCCTGTGACAGTCGGTGGTAACCAGGGAAACCCACCTGTGACCATGGTAACCAAGGACACCCCAACCCACAGTCACTGGTAACCAAGGACACCTCTCCTGTGACTGTGGTTACCAGGACACGCACATATGACAGTCGGTGGTAACCAGGGAGAGGCATTTCTGACAGTCAGTGGTAACCAGGGAAACCCACCTGCAATCATGGTAACCAAGGACACCCCTCCTGTGACAGTCAGTGGTAACCAGCCAAACACCTCCTGTGCCAGTGGCAACCAAGGACACCCCTCCTGTCACAATGGTACCCAGGGACAGCCCTCCTGTGACAGTCAGTGGTAACCATGTACACTCACCTGTGACAGTCGGTGGTAACCAGGGAAACCCACCTGTGACATTCACAGTGCCCAGGGACACCGGCCTGTGACAGTCGGTGGTAACCAGGGAGACGCATCTCTGACAGTCGGTGGTAACCAGGGAAACACACCTGTGACCATGGTAACCAAGGACACCCCTACCCACAGTCACTGGTAACCAAGGACACCTCTCCTGTGACCGTGGTTACCAGGACACGCACATATGTCAGTCGGTGGTAACCAGGGACACGCATCTCTGACAGTCGGTGGTAACCAGGGAAACCCACCTGTGACCATGGTAACCAAGGACACCCCTCTGTGACAATGGTACCCAGGGACAGCCCTCCTGTGACAGTCGGTGGTAACCAGGGAAACACACCTGTGACCATGGTAACCAAGGACACCCCTACCCACTGTCACTGGTAACCAAGGACACCTCTCCTGTGACCGTGGTTATCAGGGAGACGCATCTCTGACAGTCGGTGATAACCAGGGCAACCCACCTGTGACATTCACAGTGCCCAGGGACACCGGCCTGTGACAGTCGGTGGTAACCAGGGAGACGCATCTCTGAGAGTCGGTGGTAACCAGGGAAACCCACCTGTGACAATGGTAACCAAGGACACCCCTCTGTGACAATGGTACCCAGGGACAGCCATCCTGTGACAGTCGGTGGTAACCAGGGAAACAAACCTGTGACCGTGGTGACCAAGGACACCCCTACCCACTGTCACTGGTAACCAAGGACACCTCTCCTGTGACCGTGGTTATCAGGGAGACGCATCTGTGACAGTCGGTGATAACCAGGGAATCCCACCTGTGACCATGGTAACCAAGGACACCCCTCCTGTGACAATGGTACCCAGGGAGAGCCCTCCTGTGACAGTCGGTGGTAACCAGGGAAACCCACCTGTGACCATGGTAACCAAGGACACCCCTCCTGTGACAATGGTACCCAGGGACAGCCGTCCTGTGACAGTCGGTGGTAACCAGGGAAACCCACCTGTGACATTCACAGTGCCCAGGGACCCCGGCCTGTGACAGTCGGTGGTAATCAGGGACACGCATCTCTGACAGTCGGTGGTAACCAGGGAAACCCACCTGTGACCATGGTAACCAAGGACACACCTACTGTGACAGTCACTGGTAACCACGGACACCTCTCCTGTGACCGTGGCTACCAGGGACACGCACATATGACAGTCGGTGGTAACCAGGGACACGCATCTCTGACAGTCAGTGGTAACCAGGGAAACCCACCTGTCGCCATGGTAACCAAGGACCCACCTACTGTGACAGTCACTGGTAACCACGGACACCTCTCCTGTGACCGTGGTTACCAGGGACACGCATATATGACAGTCGGTGGTAACCAGGGACACGCATCTCTGACAGTCAGTGGTAACCAGGGAAACCCACCTGCGACCATGGTAACCAAGGACACCCTTCCTGTGACAGTCAGTGGTAACCAGGGACACACCTCCTGTGCCAGTGGTAACCAAGGACACCCCTCCTGTCACAATGGTACCAGGGACAGCCCTCCTGTGACAGTCGGTGGTAACCAGGGAAACCCACCTGTGACCATGGTAACCAAGGACACCCCTCCTGTGACAATGGTACCCCGGGACAGCCCTCCTGTGACAGTCGGTGGTAACCAGGGAAACCCACCTGTGACCATGGTAACCAATGACACCCCTCCTGTGACAATGGTACCCAGGGACAGCCATCCTGTGACAGTCGGTGGTAACCAGGGAAACCCACCTGTGACATTCACAGTGCCCAGGGACACCGGCCTGTGACAGTCGGTGGTAACCAGGGAGACGCATCTCTGACAGTCGGTGGTAACCAGGGAAACCAACCTGTGACCATGGTAACCAAGGACACCCCTCTGTGACAATGGTACCCAGGGACAGCCCTCCTGTGACAGTCGGTGGTAACCAGGGAAACACACCTGTGACCATGGTAACCAAGGACACCCCTACCCACTGTCACTGGTAACCAAGGACACCTCTCCTGTGACCGTGGTTATCAGGGAGACGCATCTCTGACAGTCGGTGGTAACCAGGGAAACCCACCTGTGACCATGGTAACCAAGGACACCCCTCCTGTGACAATGGTACCCAGGGACAGCCCTCCTGGGACAGTCGGTGGTAACCAGGGAAACCCACCTGTGACCATGGTAACCAAGGACACCCCTCCTGTGACAATGGTACCCAGGGACAGCCCTCCTGTGACAGTCCGTGGTAACCAGGGAAACCCACCTGTGACCATGGTAACCAAGGACACACCTACTGTGACAGTCAATGGTAACCACGGACACCTCTCCTGTGACCGTGGCTACCAGGGACACGCACATATGACAGTCGGTGGTAACCAGGGACACGCATCTCTGACAGTCAGTGGTAACCAGGGAAACCCACCTGCGACCATGTTAACCAAGGACACCCGTCCGGTGACAGTCAGTGGTAACCAGGGACACAGTTCCTGTGCCAGTGGTAACCAAGGACACCCCTCCTGTGACAATGGTACCCAGGGACAGCCCTCCTGTGACAGTCGGTGGTAAACAGGGAAAACCACCTGCAACCATGGTAACCAAGGACACCCCTACCACAGTCACTCGTAACCAAGGACACCTCTCCTGTGACCGTGGTTACCAGGACACGCACATATGACAGTCGGTGGTAACCAGGGACACGCATCTCTGACAGTCAGTGGTAACCAGGGAAACCCACCTGCGACCATGGTAACCAAGGACACCCCTCCTGTCACAGTCAGTGGTAACCAGGGACACATCTCCTGTGCCAGTTGTAACCAAGGACACCCCTCCTGTGACAATGGTACCCAGGGACAGCCCTCCTGTGACAGTCAGTGGTAACCATGTACACTCAACTGTGACAGTCGGTGGTAACCAGGGAAACCCACCTGTGACATTCACAGTGCCCAGGGACACCTGCCTGTGACAGTCGGTGGTAACCAAGACACGCATTTCTGACAGTCGGTGGGAACCAGGGAAACCCACCTGTGACCATGGTAACCAAGGACACCCCTCCTGTGACAATGGTATCCATGGACAGCCCTACTGTGACAGTCGGTGGTAACGAGGGAAACCCACCTGTGACCATGGTAACCAAGGACACCCCTACCCACAGTCACTGGTAACCAAGGACACCTCTCCTGTGACCGTGGTTACCAGGGACACGCATCTCTGACAGTCGGTGGTAACCAGGGAAACCCACCTGTGACCACGGTAACCAAGGACACCCCTCCTGTGACAATAGTACCCAGGGACAGCCCTCCTGTGACAGTCGGTGGTAACCAGGGAAACCCACTTGTGACCATGGTAACCAAGGACACCCCTACCCACAGTCACTCGTAACCAAGGACACCTCTCCTGTGACCGTGGTTACCAGGACACGCTCATATGACAGTCGGTGGTAACCAGGGACAGGCATTTCTGACAGTCAGTGGTAACCAGGGAAACCCACCTGCAACCATGGTAACCTAGGACACCCCTCCTGTGACAGTCAGTGGTAACCAGGCAAACACCTCCTGTGCCAGTGGTAACCAAGGACACCCCTCCTGTCACAATGGTACCCAGGGACAGCCCTCCTGTGACAGTCAGTGGTAACCATGTACACTCACCTGTGACAGTCGGTGGTAACCAGGGAAACCCACCTGTGACATTCACAGTGCCCAGGGACACCGGCCTGTGACAGTCGGTGGTAACCAGGGAGACGCATCTCTGACAGTCGGTGGTAACCAGGGAAACCCACCTGTGACCATGGTAACCAAGGACACCCCTCCTGTGACAATGGTACCAAGGGACAGCCCTCCTGTGACAGTCGGTGGTAACCAGGGAAAACCACCTGTGACCATGGTAACCAAGGACACCCCTACCCACAGTCACTGGTAAGCAAGGACACCTCTCCTGTGACCGTGGTTATCAGGGAGACGCATCTCTGACAGTCGGTGGTAACCAGGGAAACCCACCTGTGACCATGGTAACCAAGGACACCCCTCCTGTGACAATGGTACCCAGGGACAGCCCTCCTGTGACAGTCGGTGGTAACCAGGGAAACCCACCTGTGACCATGGTAACCAAGGACACCCCTCCTGTGACAATGGTACCCAGGGACAGCCATCCTGTGACAGTCGGTGGTAACCAGGGAAACCCACCTGTGACATTCACAGTGCCCAGGGACACCTGCCTGTGACAGTCGGTGGTAACCAGGGACACATATTTCTGACAGTCGGTGGTAACCAGGGAAACCCACCTGTGACCATGGTAACCAAGGACACCCCTCCTGTGACAATGGTATCCATGGACAGCCCTCCTGTGACAGTCGGTGGTAACAAGGGAAACCCACCTGTGACCATGGTAACCAAGGACACCCCTACCCACAGTCACTGGTAACCAAGGACACCTCTCCTGTGACCATGGCTACCAGGGACACGCATCTCTGACAGTCGGTGGTAACCAGGGAAACCCACCTGTGACCACGGTAACCAAGGACACCCCTCCTGTGACAATAGTACCCACAGACAGCCTTCCTGTGACAGTCGGTGGTAACCAGGGAAACCCACCTGTGACCATGGTAACCAAGGACACCCCAACCCACAGTCACTGGTAACCAAGGACACCTCTCCTGTGACTGTGGTTACCAGGACACGCACATATGACAGTCGGTGGTAACCAGGGAGAGGCATTTCTGACAGTCAGTGGTAACCATGGAAACCCACCTGCAATCATGGTAACCAAGGACACCCCTCCTGTGACAGTCAGTGGTAACCAGCCAAACACCTCCTGTGCCAGTGGCAACCAAGGACACCCCTCCTGTCACAATGGTACCCAGGGACAGCCCTCCTGTGACAGTCAGTGGTAACCATGTACACTCACCTGTGACAGTTGGTGGTAACCAGGGAAACCCACCTGTGACATTCACAGTGCCCAGGGACACCGGCCTGTGACAGTCGGTGGTAACCAGGGAGACGCATCTCTGACAGTCGGTGGTAACCAGGGAAACACACCTGTGACCATGGTAACCAAGGACACCCCTACCCACAGTCACTGGTAACCAAGGACACCTCTCCTGTGACCGTGGTTACCAGAACACGCACATATGACAGTCGGTGGTAACCAGGGACACGCATCTCTGACAGTCGGTGGTAACCAGGGAAACCCACCTGTGACCATGGTAACCAAGGACACCCCTCTGTGACAATGGTACCCAGGGACAGCCCTCCTGTGACAGTCGGTGGTAACCAGGGAAACACACCTGTGACCATGGTAACCAAGGACACCCCTACCCACTGTCACTGGTAACCAAGTACACCTCTCCTGTGACCGTGGTTATCAGGGAGACGCATCTCTGACAGTCGGTGGTAACCAGGGAAACCCACCTGTGACATTCACAGTGCCCAGGGACACCGGCCTGTGACAGTCGGTGGTAACCAGGGAGACACATCTCTGACAGTCGGTGGTAACCAGGGAAACCCACCTGTGACCATGGTAACCAAGGACACCCCTCTGTGACAATGGTACCCAGGGACAGCCCTCCTGTGACAGTCGGTGGTAACCAGGGAAACACACCTGTGACCATGGTAACCAAGGACACCCCTACCCACTGTCACTGGTAACCAAGGACACTTCTCCTGTGACCATGGTTATCAGGGAGACGCATCTCTGACATTCGGTGGTAACCAGGGAAACCCACCTGTGACCATGGTAACCAAGGACACCCCTCCTGTGACAATGATACCCAGGGACAGCCCTCCTGTGACAGTCAGTGGTAACCATGTACACTCACCTGTGACAGTTGTTGGTAACCAGGGAAACCCACCTGTGACATTCACAGTGCCCAGGGACACCGGCCTGTGACAGTCGGTGGTAACCAGGGAGACGCATCTCTGACAGTCGGTGGTAACCAGGGAAACACACCTGTGAACATGGTAACCAAGGACACCCCTACCCACAGTCACTGGTAACCAAGGACACTTCTCCTGTGACCGTGGTTACCAGGACACGCACATATGACAGTCAGTGGTAAGCAGGGTCACACCTCCTGTGCCAGTGGTAAGCAAGGAAACCCCTCCTGTGACAGTCAGTGGTAACCAGCCAAACACCTCCTGTGCCAGTGGCAACCAAGGACACCCCTCCTGTCACAATGGTACCCAGGGACAGCCCTCCTGTGACAGTCAGTGGTAACCATGTACACTCACCTGTGACAGTTGGTGGTAACCAGGGAAACCCACCTGTGACATTCACAGTGCCCAGGGACACCGGCCTGTGACAGTCGGTGGTAACCAGGGAGACGCATCTCTGACAGTCGGTGGTAACCAGGGAAACACACCTGTGACCATGGTAACCAAGGACACCCCTACCCACAGTCACTGGTAACCAAGGACACCTCTCCTGTGACCGTGGTTACCAGAACACGCACATATGACAGTCGGTGGTAACCAGGGACACGCATCTCTGACAGTCGGTGGTAACCAGGGAAACCCACCTGTGACCACGGTAACCAAGGACACCCCTCCTGTGACAATAGTACCCACGGACAGCCCTCCTGTGACAGTCGGTGGTAACCAGGGAAACCCACTTGTGACCATGGTAACCAAGGACACCCCTACCCACAGTCACTCGTAACCAAGGACACCTCTCCTGTGACCGTGGTTACCAGGACACGCACATATGACAGTCGGTGGTAACCAGGGACAGGCATTTCTGACAGTCAGTGGTAACCAGGGAAACCCACCTGCAACCATGGTAACCAAGGACACCCCTCCTGTGACAGTCAGTGGTAACCAGGCAAACACCTCCTGTGCCAGTGGTAACCAAGGACACCCCTCCTGTCACAATGGTACCCAGGGACAGCCCTCCTGTGACAGTCAGTGGTAACCATGTACACTCACCTGTGACAGTCTGTGGTAACCAGGGAAACCCACCTGTGACATTCACAGTGCCCAGGGACACCGGCCTGTGACAGTCGGTGGTAACCAGGGAGACGCATCTCTGACAGTCGGTGGTAACCAGGGAAACCCACCTGTGACCATGGTAACCAAGGACACCCCTCCTGTGACAATGGTACCAAGGGACAGCCCTCCTGTGACAGTCGGTGGTAACCAGGGAAAACCACCTGTGACCATGGTAACCAAGGACACCCCTACCCACAGTCACTGGTAAGCAAGGACACCTCTCCTGTGACTGTGGTTATCAGGGAGACGCATCTCTGACAGTCGGTGGTAACCAGGGAAACCCACCTGTGACCATGGTAACCAAGGACACCCCTCCTGTGACAATGGTACCCAGGGACAGCCCTCCTGTGACAGTCGGTGGTAACCAGGGAAACCCACCTGTGACCATGGTAACCAAGGACACCCCTCCTGTGACAATGGTACCCAGGGACAGCCATCCTGTGACAGTCGGTGGTAACCAGGGAAACCCACCTGTGACATTCACAGTGCCCAGGGACACCTGCCTGTGACAGTCGGTGGTAACCAGGGACACATATTTCTGACAGTCGGTGGTAACCAGGGAAACCCACCTGTGACCATGGTAACCAAGGACACCCCTCCTGTGACAATGGTATCCATGGACAGCCCTCCTGTGACAGTCGGTGGTAACAAGGGAAACCCACCTGTGACCATGGTAACCAAGGACACCCCTACCCACAGTCACTGGTAACCAAGGACACCTCTCCTGTGACCATGGTTACCAGGGACACGCATCTCTGACAGTCGGTGGTAACCAGGGAAACCCACCTGTGACCACGGTAACCAAGGACACCCCTCCTGTGACAATAGTACCCACAGACAGCCCTCCTGTGACAGTCGGTGGTAACCAGGGAAACCCACCTGTGACCATGGTAACCAAGGACACCCCAACCCACAGTCACTGGTAACCAAGGACACCTCTCCTGTGACTGTGGTTACCAGGACACGCACATATGACAGTCGGTGGTAATCAGGGAGAGGCATTTCAGACAGTCAGTGGTAACCAGGGAAACCCACCTGCAATCATGGTAACCAAGGACACCCCTCCTGTGACAGTCAGTGGTAACCAGCCAAACACCTCCTGTGCCAGTGGCAACCAAGGACACCCCTCCTGTCACAATGGTACCCAGGGACAGCCCTCCTGTGACAGTCAGTGGTAACCATGTACACTCACCTGTGACAGTCGGTGGTAACCAGGGAAACCCACCTGTGACATTCACAGTGCCCAGGGACACCGGCCTGTGACAGTCGGTGGTAACCAGGGAGACGCATCTCTGACAGTCGGTGGTAACCAGGGAAACACACCTGTGACCATGGTAACCAAGGACACCCCTACCCACAGTCACTGGTAACCAAGGACACCTCTCCTGTGACCGTGGTTACCAGGACACGCACATATGACAGTCGGTGGTAACCAGGGACACGCATTTCTGACAGTCGGTGGTAACCAGGGAAACCCACCTGTGACCATGGTAACCAAGGACACCCCTCTGTGACAATGGTACCCAGGGACAGCCCTCCTGTGACAGTCGGTGGTAACCAGGGAAACACACCTGTGACCATGGTAACCAAGGACACCCCTACCCACTGTCACTGGTAACCAAGGACACCTCTCCTGTGACCGTGGTTATCAGGGAGACGCATCTCTGACAGTCGGTGGTAACCAGGGAAACCCACCTGTGACATTCACAGTGCCCAGGGACACCGGCCTGTGACAGTCGGTGGTAACCAGGGAGACGCATCTCTGACAGTCGGTGGTAACCAGGGAAACCCACCTGTGACCATGGTAACCAAGGACACCCCTCTGTGACAATGGTACCCAGGGACAGCCCTCCTGTGACAGTCGGTGGTAACCAGGGAAACACACCTGTGACCATGGTAACCAAGGACACCCCTCCTGTGACAATGGTACCCAGGGACAGCCGTCCTGTGACAGTCGGTGGTAACCAGGGAAACCCACCTGTGACATTCACAGTGCCCAGGGACACCGGCCTGTGACAGTCGGTGGTAATCAGGGACACGCATCTCTGACAGTCGGTGGTAACCAGGGAAACCCCCCTGTGACCATGGTAACCAAGGACACACCTACTGTGACAGTCACTGGTAACCACGGACACCTCTCCTGTGACCGTGGCTACCAGGGACACGCACATATGACAGTCGGTGGTAACCAGGGACACGCATCTCTGACAGTCAGTGGTAACCAGGGAAACCCACCTGTCGCCATGGTAACCAAGGACCCACCTACTGTGACAGTCACTGGTAACCACGGACACCTCTCCTGTGACCGTGGTTACCAGGGACACGCATATATGACAGTCGGTGGTAACCAGGGACACGCATCTCTGACAGTCAGTGGTAACCAGGGAAACCCACCTGCGACCATGGTAACCAAGGACACCCTTCCTGTGACAGTCAGTGGTAACCAGGGACACACCTCCTGTGCCAGTGGTAACCAAGGACACCCCTCCTGTCACAATGGTACCAGGGACAGCCCTCCTGTGACAGTCGGTGGTAACCAGGGAAACCCACCTGTGACCATGGTAACCAAGGACACCCCTCCTGTGACAATGGTACCCCGGGACAGCCCTCCTGTGATAGTCGGTGGTAACCAGGGAAACCCACCTGTGACCATGGTAACCAAGGACACCCCTCCTGTGACAATGGTACCCAGGGACAGCCATCCTGTGACAGTTGGTGGTAACCAGGGAAACCCACCTGTGACATTCACAGTGCCCAGGGACACCGGCCTGTGACAGTCGGTGGTAACCAGGGACACGCATCTCTGACAGTCGGTGGTAACCAGGGAAACCCACCTGTGACCATGGTAACCAAGGACACACCTACTGTGACAGTCACTGGTAACCACGGACACCTCTCCTGTGACCGTGGCTACCACGGACACGCACATATGACAGTCGGTGGTAACCAGGGACACGCATCTCTGACAGTCGGTGGTAACAAGGGAAACCCACCTGTCGCCATGGTAACCAAGGACCCACCTACTGTGACAGTCACTGGTAACCACGGACACCTCTCCTGTGACCGTGGTTACCAGGGACACGCATATATGACAGTCGGTGGTAAACAGGGACACGCATCTATGACAGTCAGTGGTAACCAGGGAAACCCACCTGCGACCATGGTAACCAAGGACACCCTTCCTGTGACAGTCAGTGGTAACCAGGGACACACCTCCTGTGCCAGTGGTAACCAAGGACACCCCTCCTGTCACAATGGTACCAGGGACAGCCCTCCTGTGACAGTCGGTGGTAACCAGGGAAACCCACCTGTGACCATGGTAACCAAGGACACCCCTCTGTGACAATGGTACCCAGGGACAGCCCTCCTGTGACAGTCGGTGGTAACCAGGGAAACACACCTGTGACCATGGTAACCAAGGACACCCCTACCCACAGTCACTGGTAATCAAGGACACCTCTCCTGTGACCGTGGTTATCAGGGAGACGCATCTCTGACAGTCGGTGGTAACCAGGGAAACCCACCTGTGACATTCACAGTGCCCAGGGACACCGGCCTGTGACAGTCGGTGGTAAACAGGGAGACGAATCTCTGACAGTCGGTGGTAACCAGGGAAACCCACCTGTGACCATGGTAACCAAGGACACCCCTCTGTGACAACGGTACCCAGGGACAGCCCTCCTGTGACAGTCGGTGGTAACCAGGGAAACACACCTGTGACCATGGTAACCAAGGACACCCCTACCCACTGTCACTGGTAACCAAGGACACCTCTCCTGTGACCATGGTTATCAGGGAGACGCATCTCTGACATTCGGTGGTAACCAGGGAAACCCACCTGTGACCATGGTAACCAAGGACACCCGTCCTGTGACAATGGTACCAAGGGACAGCCCTCCTGTGACAGTCGGTGGTAACCATTGAAACCCAACTGTGACCATGGTAACCAAGGACACCCCTCCTGTGACAATGGAACCTAGGGACAGCCGTCCTGTGACAGTCGGTGGTAACCAGGGAGACGCATCTCTGACAGTCGGTGGTAACCAGGGAAACCCACCTGTGACCATGGTAACCAAGGACACCCCTCTGTGACAATGGTACCCAGGGACAGCCCTCCTGTGACAGTCGGTGGTAACCAGGGAAACACACCTGTGACCATTGTAACCAAGGACACCCCTACCCACTGTCACTGGTAACCAAGGACACCTCTCCTGTGACCGTGGTTATCAGGGAGACGCATCTCTGACAGTCGGTGGTAACCAGGGAAACCCACCTGTGACATTCACAGTGCCCAGGGACACCGGCCTGTGACAGTCGGTGGTAACCAGGGACACGCATCTCTGACAGTCAGTGGTAACCAGGGAAACCCACCTGCGACCATGTTAAACAAGGACACCCCTCCTGTGACAGTCAGTGGTAACCAGGGACACACCTCCTGTGCCAGTGGTAACCAAGGACACCCCTCCTGTGACAACGGTACCCAGGGACAGCCCTCCTGTGACAGTCGGTGGTAACCAGGGAAAACCACCTGTGAACATGGTAACCAAGGACACCCCTACCCACAGTCACTGGTAACCAAGGACACCTCTCCTGTGACCGTGGTTACCAGGACACGCACATATGACAGTCGGTGGTAACCAGGGTCACGCATTTCTGACAGTCAGTGGTAACCAGGGAAACCCACCTGCGACCATGGTAACCAAGGACACCCCTCCTGTGACAGTCAGTGGTAACCAGGGACACACCTCCTGTGCTAGTGGTAACCAAGCACACCCCTCCTGTCACAATGGTACCCAGGGACAGCCCTCCTGTGACAGTCAGTGGTAACCATGTACACTCACCTGTGACAGTTGGTGGTAACCAGGGAAACACACCTGTGACATTCACAGTGCCCAGGGACACCGGACTGGGACAGTCGGTGGTAACCAGGAAGACGCATCTCTGACAGTCGGTGGTAACCAGGGAAACCCACCTGTGACCATGGTAACCAAGGACACCCCTCTGTGACAATGGTACCCAGGGACAGCCCTCCTGTGACAGTCAGTGGTAACCAGGGAAACCCACCTGTGACCATGGTAACCAAGGACACCCCTCCTGTGACAATGGTACCCAGGGACAGCCCTCCTGTGACAGTCGGTGGTAATCAGGGAAAATCACCTGTGACATTCACAGTGCCCAGGGACACCGGCCTGTGACAGTCGGTGGTAACCAGGGACACGCATCTCTGACAGTCGGTGGTAACCAGGGAAACCCACCTGTGACCATGGTAACCAAGGACACACCTACTGTGCCAGTCACTGGTAACCACGGACAACTCTCCTGTGACTGTGGTTACCAGGGACACGCACATATGACAGTCGGTGGTAACCAGGGACACGCATCTCTGACAGTCAGTGGTAACCAGGGAAACCCACCTGTGAACAAGTTAACCAAGGACACCCCTACCCACAGTCACTGGTAACCAAGGACACCTCTCCTGTGACCGTGGTTACCAGGACACGCACATATGACAGTCGGTGGTAACCAGGGACACGCATCTCTGACAGTCAGTGGTAACCAGGGAAACCCACCTGCGACCATGGTAACCAAGGACACCCCTCCTATGACAGTCAGTGGTAACCAGGGACACACCTCCTGTGCCAGTGGTAACCAAGGACACCCCTACCCACAGTCACTGGTAACCAAGGACACCTCTCCTGTGACCGTGGTTATCAGGGAGACGCATCTCTGACAGTCGGTGGTAACCAGGGAAAACCACCTGTGACATTCACAGTGCCCAGGGACACCAGCCTGTGACAGTCGGTGGTAACCAGGGAGACGCATCTCTGACAGTCGGTGGTAACCAGGGAAACCAACCTGTGACCATGGTAACCAAGGACACCCCTCTGTGACAATGGTACCCACGGACAGCCCTCCTGTGACAGTCGGTGGTAACCAGGGAAACACACCTGTGACCATGGTAACCAAGGACACCCCTACCCACTGTCACTGGTAACCAAGGACACCTCTCCTGTGACCGTGGTTATCAGGGAGACGCATCTCTGACAGTCGGTGGTAACCAGGGAAACCCACCTGTGACCATGGTAACCAAGGACACCCCTCCTGTGACAATGGTACCCAGGGACAGCCCTCCTGTGACAGTCGGTGGTAACCAGGGAAACCCACCTGTGACCATGGTAACCAAGGACACCCCTCCTGTGACAATGGTACCCAGGGACAGCCATCCTGTGACAGTCGGTGGTAACCAGGGAAACCCACCTGTGACATTCACAGTGCCCAGGGACACCGGCCTGTGACAGTCGGTGGTAACCAGGGACACGCATCTCTGACAGTCGGTGGTAACCAGGGAAACCCACCTGTGACCATGGTAACCAAGGACACCCCTCTGTGACAATGGTACCCAGGGACAGCCCTCCTGTGACAGTCGGTGGTAACCAGGGAAACACACCTGTGACCATGGTAACCAAGGACACCCCTACCCACTGTCACTGGTAACCAAGGACACCTCTCCTGTGACCGTGGTTATCAGGGAGACGCATCTCTGACAGTCGGTGGTAACCAGGGCAACCCACCTGTGACATTCACAGTGCCCAGGGACACCGGCCTGTGACAGTCGGTGGTAACAAGGGAGACGCATCTCTGACAGTCGGTGGTAACCAGGGAAACCCACCTGTGACCATGGTAACCAAGGACACCCCTCTGTGACAATGGTACCCAGGGAGAGCCCTCCTGTGACAGTCGGTGGTAACCAGGGAAACACACCTGTGACCATGGTAACCAAGGACACCCCTACCCACTGTCACTGGTAACCAAGGACACCTCTCCTGTGACCGTGGTTATCAGGGAGACGCATCTCTGACAGTCGGTGATAACCAGGGAATCCCACCTGTGACCATGGTAACCAAGGACACCCCTCCTGTGACAATGGTACCCAGGGAGAGCCCTCCTGTGACAGTCGGTGGTAACCAGGGAAACCCACCTGTGACCATGGTAACCAAGGACACCCCTCCTGTGACAATGGTACCCAGGGACAGCCGTCCTGTGACAGTCGGTGGTAACCAGGGAAACCCACCTGTGACATTCACAGTGCCCAGGGACACCGGCATGTGACAGTCGGTGGTAATCAGGGACACGCATCTCTGACAGTCGGTGGTAACCAGGGAAACCCACCTGTGACCATGGTAACCAAGGACACACCTACTGTGACAGTCACTGGTAACCACGGACACCTCTCCTGTGACCGTGGCTACCAGGGACACGCACATATGACAGTCGGTGGTAACCAGGGACACGCATCTCTGACAGTCAGTGGTAACCAGGGAAACCCACCTGTCGCCATGGTAACCAAGGACCCACCTACTGTGACAGTCACTGGTAACCACGGACACCTCTCCTGTGACCGTGGTTACCAGGGACACGCATATATGACAGTCGGTGGTAACCAGGGACACGCATCTCTGACAGTCAGTGGTAACCAGGGAAACCCACCTGCGACCATGGTAACCAAGGACACCCTTCCTGTGACAGTCAGTGGTAACCAGGGACACACCTCCTGTGCCAGTGGTAACCAAGGACACCCCTCCTGTCACAATGGTACCAGGGACAGCCCTCCTGTGACAGTCGGTGGTAACCAGGGAAACCCACCTGTGACCATGGTAACCAAGGACACCCCTCCTGTGACAATGGTACCCCGGGACAGCCCTCCTGTGACAGTCGGTGGTAACCAGGGAAACCCACCTGTGACCATGGTAACCAATGACACCCCTCCTGTGACAATGGTACCCAGGGACAGCCATCCTGTGACAGTCGGTGGTAACCAGGGAAACCCACCTGTGACATTCACAGTGCCCAGGGACACCGGCCTGTGACAGTCGGTGGTAACCAGGGAGACGCATCTCTGACAGTCGGTGGTAACCAGGGAAACCAACCTGTGACCATGGTAACCAAGGACACCCCTCTGTGACAATGGTACCCAGGGACAGCCCTCCTGTGACAGTCGGTGGTAACCAGGGAAACACACCTGTGACCATGGTAACCAAGGACACCCCTACCCACTGTCACTGGTAACCAAGGACACCTCTCCTGTGACCGTGGTTATCAGGGAGACGCATCTCTGACAGTCGGTGGTAACCAGGGAAACCCACCTGTGACCATGGTAACCAAGGACACACCTACTGTGACAATGGTACCCAGGGACAGCCCTCCTGTGACAGTCGGTGGTAACCAGGGAAACCCACCTGTGACCATGGTAACCAAGGACACCCCTCCTGTGACAATGGTACCCAGGGACAGCCCTCCTGTGACAGTCCGTGGTAACCAGGGAAACCCACCTGTGACCATGGTAACCAAGGACACACCTACTGTGACAGTCAATGGTAACCAAGGACACCCCTCTGTGACAATGGTACCCAGGGACAGCCCTCCTGTGACAGTCGGTGGTAACCAGGGTCACGCATTTCTGACAGTCAGTGGTAACCAGGGAAACCCACCTGCGACCATGGTAACCAAGGACACCCCTCCTGTGACAGTCAGTGGTAACCAGGGACACACCTCCTGTGCTAGTGGTAACCAAGCACACCCCTCCTGTCACAATGGTACCCAGGGACAGCCCTCCTGTGACAGTCAGTGGTAACCATGCACACTCACCTGTGACAGTTGGTGGTAACCAGGGAAACACACCTGTGACATTCACAGTGCCCAGGGACACCGGACTGGGACAGTCGGTGGTAACCAGGAAGACGCATCTCTGACAGTCGGTGGTAACCAGGGAAACCCACCTGTGACCATGGTAACCAAGGACACCCCTCTGTGACAATGGTACCCAGGGACAGCCCTCCTGTGACAGTCAGTGGTAACCAGGGAAACCCACCTGTGACCATGGTAACCAAGGACACCCCTCCTGTGACAATGGTACCCAGGGACAGCCCTCCTGTGACAGTCGGTGGTAATCAGGGAAAATCACCTGTGACATTCACAGTGCCCAGGGACACCGGCCTGTGACAGTCGGTGGTAACCAGGGACACGCATCTCTGACAGTCGGTGGTAACCAGGGAAACCCACCTGTGACCATGGTAACCAAGGACACACCTACTGTGCCAGTCACTGGTAACCACGGACAACTCTCCTGTGACTGTGGTTACCAGGGACACGCACATATGACAGTCGGTGGTAACCAGGGACACGCATCTCTGACAGTCAGTGGTAACCAGGGAAACCCACCTGTGAACAAGTTAACCAAGGACACCCCTACCCACAGTCACTGGTAACCAAGGACACCTCTCCTGTGACCGTGGTTACCAGGACACGCACATATGACAGTCGGTGGTAACCAGGGACACGCATCTCTGACAGTCAGTGGTAACCAGGGAAACCCACCTGCGACCATGGTAACCAAGGACACCCCTCCTATGACAGTCAGTGGTAACCAGGGACACACCTCCTGTGCCAGTGGTAACCAAGGACACCCCTACCCACAGTCACTGGTAACCAAGGACACCTCTCCTGTGACCGTGGTTATCAGGGAGACGCATCTCTGACAGTCGGTGGTAACCAGGGAAAACCACCTGTGACATTCACAGTGCCCAGGGACACCAGCCTGTGACAGTCGGTGGTAACCAGGGAGACGCATCTCTGACAGTCGGTGGTAACCAGGGAAACCAACCTGTGACCATGGTAACCAAGGACACCCCTCTGTGACAATGGTACCCACGGACAGCCCTCCTGTGACAGTCGGTGGTAACCAGGGAAACACACCTGTGACCATGGTAACCAAGGACACCCCTACCCACTGTCACTGGTAACCAAGGACACCTCTCCTGTGACCGTGGTTATCAGGGAGACGCATCTCTGACAGTCGGTGGTAACCAGGGAAACCCACCTGTGACCATGGTAACCAAGGACACCCCTCCTGTGACAATGGTACCCAGGGACAGCCCTCCTGTGACAGTCGGTGGTAACCAGGGAAACCCACCTGTGACCATGGTAACCAAGGACACCCCTCCTGTGACAATGGTACCCAGGGACAGCCATCCTGTGACAGTCGGTGGTAACCAGGGAAACCCACCTGTGACATTCACAGTGCCCAGGGACACCGGCCTGTGACAGTCGGTGGTAACCAGGGACACGCATCTCTGACAGTCGGTGGTAACCAGGGAAACCCACCTGTGACCATGGTAACCAAGGACACCCCTCTGTGACAATGGTACCCAGGGACAGCCCTCCTGTGACAGTCGGTGGTAACCAGGGAAACACACCTGTGACCATGGTAACCAAGGACACCCCTACCCACTGTCACTGGTAACCAAGGACACCTCTCCTGTGACCGTGGTTATCAGGGAGACGCATCTCTGACAGTCGGTGGTAACCAGGGCAACCCACCTGTGACATTCACAGTGCCCAGGGACACCGGCCTGTGACAGTCGGTGGTAACAAGGGAGACGCATCTCTGACAGTCGGTGGTAACCAGGGAAACCCACCTGTGACCATGGTAACCAAGGACACCCCTCTGTGACAATGGTACCCAGGGAGAGCCCTCCTGTGACAGTCGGTGGTAACCAGGGAAACACACCTGTGACCATGGTAACCAAGGACACCCCTACCCACTGTCACTGGTAACCAAGGACACCTCTCCTGTGACCGTGGTTATCAGGGAGACGCATCTCTGACAGTCGGTGATAACCAGGGAATCCCACCTGTGACCATGGTAACCAAGGACACCCCTCCTGTGACAATGGTACCCAGGGAGAGCCCTCCTGTGACAGTCGGTGGTAACCAGGGAAACCCACCTGTGACCATGGTAACCAAGGACACCCCTCCTGTGACAATGGTACCCAGGGACAGCCGTCCTGTGACAGTCGGTGGTAACCAGGGAAACCCACCTGTGACATTCACAGTGCCCAGGGACACCGGCATGTGACAGTCGGTGGTAATCAGGGACACGCATCTCTGACAGTCGGTGGTAACCAGGGAAACCCACCTGTGACCATGGTAACCAAGGACACACCTACTGTGACAGTCACTGGTAACCACGGACACCTCTCCTGTGACCGTGGCTACCAGGGACACGCACATATGACAGTCGGTGGTAACCAGGGACACGCATCTCTGACAGTCAGTGGTAACCAGGGAAACCCACCTGTCGCCATGGTAACCAAGGACCCACCTACTGTGACAGTCACTGGTAACCACGGACACCTCTCCTGTGACCGTGGTTACCAGGGACACGCATATATGACAGTCGGTGGTAACCAGGGACACGCATCTCTGACAGTCAGTGGTAACCAGGGAAACCCACCTGCGACCATGGTAACCAAGGACACCCTTCCTGTGACAGTCAGTGGTAACCAGGGACACACCTCCTGTGCCAGTGGTAACCAAGGACACCCCTCCTGTCACAATGGTACCAGGGACAGCCCTCCTGTGACAGTCGGTGGTAACCAGGGAAACCCACCTGTGACCATGGTAACCAAGGACACCCCTCCTGTGACAATGGTACCCCGGGACAGCCCTCCTGTGACAGTCGGTGGTAACCAGGGAAACCCACCTGTGACCATGGTAACCAATGACACCCCTCCTGTGACAATGGTACCCAGGGACAGCCATCCTGTGACAGTCGGTGGTAACCAGGGAAACCCACCTGTGACATTCACAGTGCCCAGGGACACCGGCCTGTGACAGTCGGTGGTAACCAGGGAGACGCATCTCTGACAGTCGGTGGTAACCAGGGAAACCAACCTGTGACCATGGTAACCAAGGACACCCCTCTGTGACAATGGTACCCAGGGACAGCCCTCCTGTGACAGTCGGTGGTAACCAGGGAAACACACCTGTGACCATGGTAACCAAGGACACCCCTACCCACTGTCACTGGTAACCAAGGACACCTCTCCTGTGACCGTGGTTATCAGGGAGACGCATCTCTGACAGTCGGTGGTAACCAGGGAAACCCACCTGTGACCATGGTAACCAAGGACACCCCTCCTGTGACAATGGTACCCAGGGACAGCCCTCCTGTGACAGTCGGTGGTAACCAGGGAAACCCACCTGTGACCATGGTAACCAAGGACACCCCTCCTGTGACAATGGTACCCAGGGACAGCCCTCCTGTGACAGTCCGTGGTAACCAGGGAAACCCACCTGTGACCATGGTAACCAAGGACACACCTACTGTGACAGTCAATGGTAACCAAGGACACCCCTCTGTGACAATGGTACCCAGGGACAGCCCTCCTGTGACAGTCAGTGGTAACCATGGAAACCCACCTGTGACCATGGTAACCAAGGACACCCCTCCTGTGACAATGGTACCCAGGGACAGCCCTCCTGTGACAGTCGGTGGTAATCAGGGAAAATCACCTGTGACATTCACAGTGCCCAGGGACACCGGCCTGTGACAGTCGGTGGTAACCAGGGACACGCATCTCTGACAGTCGGTGGTAACCAGGGAAACCCACCTGTGACCATGGTAACCAAGGACACACCTACTGTGCCAGTCACTGGTAACCACGGACACCTCTCCTGTGACTGTGGTTACCAGGGACACGCACATATGACAGTCGGTGGTAACCAGGGACACGCATCTCTGACAGTCAGTGGTAACCAGGGAAACCCACCTGTGAACAAGTTAACCAAGGACACCCCTACCCACAGTCACTGGTAACCAAGGACACCTCTCCTGTGACCGTGGTTACCAGGACACGCACATATGACAGTCGGTGGTAACCAGGGACACGCATCTCTGACAGTCAGTGGTAACCAGGGAAACCCACCGGCGACCATGGTAACCAAGGACACCCCTCCTGTGACAGTCAGTGGTAACCAGGGACACACCTCCTGTGCCAGTGGTAACCAAGGACACCCCTCCCCACAGTCACTGGTAACCAAGGACACCTCTCCTGTGACCGTGGTTATCAGGGAGACGCATCTCTGACAGTCGGTGGTAACCAGGGAAAACCACCTGTGACATTCACAGTGCCCAGGGACACCAGCCTGTGACAGTCGGTGGTAACCAGGGAGACGCATCTCTGACAGTCGGTGGTAACCAGGGAAACCAACCTGTGACCATGGTAACCAAGGACACCCCTCTGTGACAATGGTACCCACGGACAGCCCTCCTGTGACAGTCGGTGGTAACCAGGGAAACACACCTGTGACCATGGTAACCAAGGACACCCCTACCCACTGTCACTGGTAACCAAGGACACCTCTCCTGTGACCGTGGTTATCAGGGAGACGCATCTCTGACAGTCGGTGGTAACCAGGGAAACCCACCTGTGACCATGGTAACCAAGGACACCCCTCCTGTGACAATGGTACCCAGGGACAGCCCTCCTGTGACAGTCGGTGGTAACCAGGGAAACCCACCTGTGACCATGGTAACCAAGGACACCCCTCCTGTGACAATGGTACCCAGGGACAGCCATCCTGTGACAGTCGGTGGTAACCAGGGAAACCCACCTGTGACATTCACAGTGCCCAGGGACACCGGCCTGTGACAGTCGGTGGTAACCAGGGACACGCATCTCTGACAGTCGGTGGTAACCAGGGAAACCCACCTGTGACCATGGTAACCAAGGACACCCCTCTGTGACAATGGTACCCAGGGACAGCCCTCCTGTGACAGTCGGTGGTAACCAGGGAAACACACCTGTGACCATGGTAACCAAGGACACCCCTACCCACTGTCACTGGTAACCAAGGACACCTCTCCTGTGACCGTGGTTATCAGGGAGACGCATCTCTGACAGTCGGTGGTAACCAGGGCAACCCACCTGTGACATTCACAGTGCCCAGGGACACCGGCCTGTGACAGTCGGTGGTAACAAGGGAGACGCATCTCTGACAGTCGGTGGTAACCAGGGAAACCCACCTGTGACCATGGTAACCAAGGACACCCCTCTGTGACAATGGTACCCAGGGAGAGCCCTCCTGTGACAGTCGGTGGTAACCAGGGAAACACACCTGTGACCATGGTAACCAAGGACACCCCTACCCACTGTCACTGGTAACCAAGGACACCTCTCCTGTGACCGTGGTTATCAGGGAGACGCATCTCTGACAGTCGGTGATAACCAGGGAATCCCACCTGTGACCATGGTAACCAAGGACACCCCTCCTGTGACAATGGTACCCAGGGAGAGCCCTCCTGTGACAGTCGGTGGTAACCAGGGAAACCCACCTGTGACCATGGTAACCAAGGACACCCCTCCTGTGACAATGGTACCCAGGGACAGCCGTCCTGTGACAGTCGGTGGTAACTAGGGAAACCCACCTGTGACATTCACAGTGCCCAGGGACACCGGCCTGTGACAGTCGGTGGTAATCAGGGACACGCATCTCTGACAGTCGGTGGTAACCAGGGAAACCCCCCTGTGACCATGGTAACCAAGGACACACCTACTGTGACAGTCACTGGTAACCACGGACACCTCTCCTGTGACCGTGGCTACCAGGGACACGCACATATGACAGTCGGTGGTAACCAGGGACACGCATCTCTGACAGTCAGTGGTAACCAGGGAAACCCACCTGTCGCCATGGTAACCAAGGACCCACCTACTGTGACAGTCACTGGTAACCACGGACACCTCTCCTGTGACCGTGGTTACCAGGGACACGCATATATGACAGTCGGTGGTAACCAGGGACACGCATCTCTGACAGTCAGTGGTAACCAGGGAAACCCACCTGCGACCATGGTAACCAAGGACACCCTTCCTGTGACAGTCAGTGGTAACCAGGGACACACCTCCTGTGCCAGTGGTAACCAAGGACACCCCTCCTGTCACAATGGTACCAGGGACAGCCCTCCTGTGACAGTCGGTGGTAACCAGGGAAACCCACCTGTGACCATGGTAACCAAGGACACCCCTCCTGTGACAATGGTACCCCGGGACAGCCCTCCTGTGACAGTCGGTGGTAACCAGGGAAACCCACCTGTGACCATGGTAACCAATGACACCCCTCCTGTGACAATGGTACCCAGGGACAGCCATCCTGTGACAGTCGGTGGTAACCAGGGAAACCCACCTGTGACATTCACAGTGCCCAGGGACACCGGCCTGTGACAGTCGGTGGTAACCAGGGAGACGCATCTCTGACAGTCGGTGGTAACCAGGGAAACCAACCTGTGACCATGGTAACCAAGGACACCCCTCTGTGACAATGGTACCCAGGGACAGCCCTCCTGTGACAGTCGGTGGTAACCAGGGAAACACACCTGTGACCATGGTAACCAAGGACACCCCTACCCACTGTCACTGGTAACCAAGGACACCTCTCCTGTGACCGTGGTTATCAGGGAGACGCATCTCTGACAGTCGGTGGTAACCAGGGAAACCCACCTGTGACCATGGTAACCAAGGACACCCCTCCTGTGACAATGGTACCCAGGGACAGCCCTCCTGTGACAGTCGGTGGTAACCAGGGAAACCCACCTGTGACCATGGTAACCAAGGACACCCCTCCTGTGACAATGGTACCCAGGGACAGCCCTCCTGTGACAGTCCGTGGTAACCAGGGAAACCCACCTGTGACCATGGTAACCAAGGACACACCTACTGTGACAGTCAATGGTAACCACGGACACCTCTCCTGTGACCGTGGCTACCAGGGACACGCACATATGACAGTCGGTGGTAACCAGGGACACGCATCTCTGACAGTCAGTGGTAACCAGGGAAACCCACCTGCGACCATGTTAACCAAGGACACCCCTCCTGTGACAGTCAGTGGTAACCAGGGACACAGTTCCTGTGCCAGTGGTAACCAAGGACACCCCTCCTGTGACAATGGTACCCAGGGACAGCCCTCCTGTGACAGTCGGTGGTAACCAGGGAAAACCACCTGCAACCATGGTAACCAAGGACACCCCTACCACAGTCACTCGTAACCAAGGACACCTCTCCTGTGACCGTGGTTACCAGGACACGCACATATGTCAGTCGGTGGTAACCAGGGACACGCATTTCTGACAGTCAGTGGTAACCAGGGAAACCAACCTGCGACCATGGTAACCAAGGACACCCCTCCTGTCACAGTCAGTGGTAACCAGGGACACATCTCCTGTGCCAGTTGTAACCAAGGACACCCCTCCTGTGACAATGGTACCCAGGGACAGCCCTCCTGTGACAGTCAGTGGTAACCATGTACACTCAACTGTGACAGTCGGTGGTAACCAGGGAAACCCACCTGTGACATTCACAGTGCCCAGGGACACCTGCCTGTGACAGTCGGTGGTAACCAAGGACACGCATTTCTGACAGTCGGTGGGAACCAGGGAAACCCACCTGTGACCATGGTAACCAAGGACACCCCTCCTGTGACAATGGTATCCATGGACAGCCCTACTGTGACAGTCGGTGGTAACGAGGGAAACCCACCTGTGACCATGGTAACCAAGGACACCCCTACCCACAGTCACTGGTAACCAAGGACACCTCTCCTGTGACCGTGGTTATCAGGGAGACGCATCTCTGACAGTCGGTGGTAACCAGGGAAACCCACCTGTGACCACGGTAACCAAGGACACCCCTCCTGTGACAATAGTACCCAGGGACAGCACTCCTGTGACAGTCGGTGGTAACCAGGGAAACCCACATGTGACCATGGTAACCAAGGACACCCCTACCCACAGTCACTCGTAACCAAGGACACCTCTCCTGTGACCGTGGTTACCAGGACACGCACATATGACAGTCGGTGGTAACCAGGGACAGGCATTTCTGACAGTCAGTGGTAACCAGGGAAACCCACCTGCAACCATGGTAACCAAGGACACCCCTCCTGTGACAGTCAGTGGTAACCAGGCAAACACCTCCTGTGCCAGTGGTAACCAAGGACACCCCTCCTGTCACAATGGTACCCAGGGACAGCCCTCCTGTGACAGTCAGTGGTAACCATGTACACTCACCTGTGACAGTCGGTGGTAACCAGGGAAACCCACCTGTGACATTCACAGTGCCCAGGGACACCGGCCTGTGACAGTCGGTGGTAACCAGGGAGATGCATCTCTGACAGTCGGTGGTAACCAGGGAAACCCACCTGTGACCATGGTAACCAAGGACACCCCTCCTGTGACAATGGTACCAAGGGACAGCCCTCCTGTGACAGTCGGTGGTAACCAGGGAAAACCACCTGTGACCATGGTAACCAAGGACACCCCTACCCACAGTCACTGGTAAGCAAGGACACCTCTCCTGTGACCGTGGTTATCAGGGAGACGCATCTCTGACAGTCGGTGGTAACCAGGGAAACCCACCTGTGACCATGGTAACCAAGGACACCCCTCCTGTGACAATGGTACCCAGGGACAGCCCTCCTGTGACAGTCGGTGGTAACCAGGGAAACCCACCTGTGACCATGGTAACCAAGGACACCCCTCCTGTGACAATGGTACCCAGGGACAGCCATCCTGTGACAGTCGGTGGTAACCAGGGAAACCCACCTGTGACATTCACAGTGCCCAGGGACACCTGCCTGTGACAGTCGGTGGTAACCAGGGACACATATTTCTGACAGTCGGTGGTAACCAGGGAAACCCACCTGTGACCATGGTAACCAAGGACACCCCTCCTGTGACAATGGTACCCAGGGACAGCCCTCCTGTGACAGTCGGTGGTAACCAGGGAAACCCACCTGTGACCATGGTAACCAAGGACACCCCTCCTGTGACAATGGTACCCAGGGACAGCCCTCCTGTGACAGTCGGTGGTAACCAGGGAAACCCACCTGTGACCATGGTAACCAAGGACACCCCTCCTGTGACAATGGTACCCAGGGACAGCCATCCTGTGACAGTCGGTGGTAACCAGGGAAACCCACCTGTGACATTCACAGTGCCCAGGGACACCTGCCTGTGACAGTCGGTGGTAACCAGGGACACATATTTCTGACAGTCGGTGGTTACCAGGGAAACCCACCTGTGACCATGGTAACCAAGGACACCCCTCCTGTGACAATGGTACCCAGGGACAGCCCTCCTGTGACAGTCGGTGGTAACCAGGGAAACCCACCTGTGACCATGGTAACCAAGGACACCCCTCCTGTGACAATGGTACCCAGGGACAGCCATCCTGTGACAGTCGGTGGTAACCAGGGAAACCCACCTGTGACATTCACAGTGCCCAGGGACACCTGCCTGTGACAGTCGGTGGTAACCAGGGACACATATTTCTGACAGTCGGTGGTAACCAGGGAAACCCACCTGTGACCATGGTAACCAAGGACACCCCTCCTGTGACAATGGTATCCATGGACCGCCCTCCTGTGACAGTCGGTGGTAATAAGGGAAACCCACCTGTGACCATGGTAACCAAGGACACCCCTACCCACAGTCACTGGTAACCAAGGACACCTCTCCTGTGACCATGGTTACCAGGGACACGCATCTCTGACAGTCGGTGGTAACCAGGGAAACCCACCTGTGACCACGGTAACCAAGGACACCCCTCCTGTGACAATAGTACCCACAGAC
Organism: Rangifer tarandus platyrhynchus; assembly: GCA_949782905.1. NCBI lineage: Eukaryota > Metazoa > Chordata > Mammalia > Artiodactyla > Cervidae > Rangifer > Rangifer tarandus. Next base: position 45,416,537 of record OX460344.1, read on the forward strand.
AGCCCTCCTGTGACAGTCGGTGGTAACCAGGGAAACCCACCTGTGACCATGGTAACCAAGGACACCCCAACCCACAGTCACTGGTAACCAAGGACACCTCTCCTGTGACTGTGGTTACCAGGACACGCACATATGACAGTCGGTGGTAACCAGGGAGAGGCATTTCTGACAGTCAGTGGTAACCAGGGAAACCCACCTGCAATCATGGTAACCAAGGACACCCCTCCTGTGACAGTCAGTGGTAACCAGCCAAACACCTCCTGTGCCAGTGGCAACCAAGGACACCCCTCCTGTCACAATGGTACCCAGGGACAGCCCTCCTGTGACAGTCAGTGGTAACCATGTACACTCACCTGTGACAGTCGGTGGTAACCAGGGAAACCCACCTGTGACATTCACAGTGCCCAGGGACACCGGCCTGTGACAGTCGGTGGTAACCAGGGAGACGCATCTCTGACAGTCGGTGGTAACCAGGGAAACACACCTGTGACCATGGTAACCAAGGACACCCCTACCCACAGTCACTGGTAACCAAGGACACCTCTCCTGTGACCGTGGTTACCAGGACACGCACATATGTCAGTCGGTGGTAACCAGGGACACGCATCTCTGACAGTCGGTGGTAACCAGGGAAACCCACCTGTGACCATGGTAACCAAGGACACCCCTCTGTGACAATGGTACCCAGGGACAGCCCTCCTGTGACAGTCGGTGGTAACCAGGGAAACACACCTGTGACCATGGTAACCAAGGACACCCCTACCCACTGTCACTGGTAACCAAGGACACCTCTCCTGTGACCGTGGTTATCAGGGAGACGCATCTCTGACAGTCGGTGGTAACCAGGGCAACCCACCTGTGACATTCACAGTGCCCAGGGACACCGGCCTGTGACAGTCGGTGGTAACCAGGGAGACGCATCTCTGAGAGTCGGTGGTAACCAGGGAAACCCACCTGTGACCATGGTAACCAAGGACACCCCTCTGTGACAATGGTACCCAGGGACAGCCATCCTGTGACAGTCGGTGGTAACCAGGGAAACAAACCTGTGACCGTGGTGACCAAGGACACCCCTACCCACTGTCACTGGTAACCAAGGACACCTCTCCTGTGACCGTGGTTATCAGGGAGACGCATCTGTGACAGTCGGTGATAACCAGGGAATCCCACCTGTGACCATGGTAACCAAGGACACCCCTCCTGTGACAATGGTACCCAGGGAGAGCCCTCCTGTGACAGTCGGTGGTAACCAGGGAAACCCACCTGTGACCATGGTAACCAAGGACACCCCTCCTGTGACAATGGTACCCAGGGACAGCCGTCCTGTGACAGTCGGTGGTAACCAGGGAAACCCACCTGTGACATTCACAGTGCCCAGGGACCCCGGCCTGTGACAGTCGGTGGTAATCAGGGACACGCATCTCTGACAGTCGGTGGTAACCAGGGAAACCCACCTGTGACCATGGTAACCAAGGACACACCTACTGTGACAGTCACTGGTAACCACGGACACCTCTCCTGTGACCGTGGCTACCAGGGACACGCACATATGACAGTCGGTGGTAACCAGGGACACGCATCTCTGACAGTCAGTGGTAACCAGGGAAACCCACCTGTCGCCATGGTAACCAAGGACCCACCTACTGTGACAGTCACTGGTAACCACGGACACCTCTCCTGTGACCGTGGTTACCAGGGACACGCATATATGACAGTCGGTGGTAACCAGGGACACGCATCTCTGACAGTCAGTGGTAACCAGGGAAACCCACCTGCGACCATGGTAACCAAGGACACCCTTCCTGTGACAGTCAGTGGTAACCAGGGACACACCTCCTGTGCCAGTGGTAACCAAGGACACCCCTCCTGTCACAATGGTACCAGGGACAGCCCTCCTGTGACAGTCGGTGGTAACCAGGGAAACCCACCTGTGACCATGGTAACCAAGGACACCCCTCCTGTGACAATGGTACCCCGGGACAGCCCTCCTGTGACAGTCGGTGGTAACCAGGGAAACCCACCTGTGACCATGGTAACCAATGACACCCCTCCTGTGACAATGGTACCCAGGGACAGCCATCCTGTGACAGTCGGTGGTAACCAGGGAAACCCACCTGTGACATTCACAGTGCCCAGGGACACCGGCCTGTGACAGTCGGTGGTAACCAGGGAGACGCATCTCTGACAGTCGGTGGTAACCAGGGAAACCAACCTGTGACCATGGTAACCAAGGACACCCCTCTGTGACAATGGTACCCAGGGACAGCCCTCCTGTGACAGTCGGTGGTAACCAGGGAAACACACCTGTGACCATGGTAACCAAGGACACCCCTACCCACTGTCACTGGTAACCAAGGACACCTCTCCTGTGACCGTGGTTATCAGGGAGACGCATCTCTGACAGTCGGTGGTAACCAGGGAAACCCACCTGTGACCATGGTAACCAAGGACACCCCTCCTGTGACAATGGTACCCAGGGACAGCCCTCCTGGGACAGTCGGTGGTAACCAGGGAAACCCACCTGTGACCATGGTAACCAAGGACACCCCTCCTGTGACAATGGTACCCAGGGACAGCCCTCCTGTGACAGTCCGTGGTAACCAGGGAAACCCACCTGTGACCATGGTAACCAAGGACACACCTACTGTGACAGTCAATGGTAACCACGGACACCTCTCCTGTGACCGTGGCTACCAGGGACACGCACATATGACAGTCGGTGGTAACCAGGGACACGCATCTCTGACAGTCAGTGGTAACCAGGGAAACCCACCTGCGACCATGTTAACCAAGGACACCCGTCCGGTGACAGTCAGTGGTAACCAGGGACACAGTTCCTGTGCCAGTGGTAACCAAGGACACCCCTCCTGTGACAATGGTACCCAGGGACAGCCCTCCTGTGACAGTTGGTGGTAACCAGGGAAAACCACCTGCAACCATGGTAACCAAGGACACCCCTACCACAGTCACTCGTAACCAAGGACACCTCTCCTGTGACCGTGGTTACCAGGACACGCACATATGACAGTCGGTGGTAACCAGGGACACGCATCTCTGACAGTCAGTGGTAACCAGGGAAACCCACCTGCGACCATGGTAACCAAGGACACCCCTCCTGTCACAGTCAGTGGTAACCAGGGACACATCTCCTGTGCCAGTTGTAACCAAGGACACCCCTCCTGTGACAATGGTACCCAGGGACAGCCCTCCTGTGACAGTCAGTGGTAACCATGTACACTCAACTGTGACAGTCGGTGGTAACCAGGGAAACCCACCTGTGACATTCACAGTGCCCAGGGACACCTGCCTGTGACAGTCGGTGGTAACCAAGACACGCATTTCTGACAGTCGGTGGGAACCAGGGAAACCCACCTGTGACCATGGTAACCAAGGACACCCCTCCTGTGACAATGGTATCCATGGACAGCCCTACTGTGACAGTCGGTGGTAACGAGGGAAACCCACCTGTGACCATGGTAACCAAGGACACCCCTACCCACAATCACTGGTAACCAAGGACACCTCTCCTGTGACCGTGGTTACCAGGGACACGCATCTCTGACAGTCGGTGGTAACCAGGGAAACCCACCTGTGACCACGGTAACCAAGGACACCCCTCCTGTGACAATAGTACCCAGGGACAGCCCTCCTGTGACAGTCGGTGGTAACCAGGGAAACCCACTTGTGACCATGGTAACCAAGGACACCCCTACCCACAGTCACTCGTAACCAAGGACACCTCTCCTGTGACCGTGGTTACCAGGACACGCTCATATGACAGTCGGTGGTAACCAGGGACAGGCATTTCTGACAGTCAGTGGTAACCAGGGAAACCCACCTGCAACCATGGTAACCTAGGACACCCCTCCTGTGACAGTCAGTGGTAACCAGGCAAACACCTCCTGTGCCAGTGGTAACCAAGGACACCCCTCCTGTCACAATGGTACCCAGGGACAGCCCTCCTGTGACAGTCAGTGGTAACCATGTACACTCACCTGTGACAGTCGGTGGTAACCAGGGAAACCCACCTGTGACATTCACAGTGCCCAGGGACACCGGCCTGTGACAGTCGGTGGTAACCAGGGAGACGCATCTCTGACAGTCGGTGGTAACCAGGGAAACCCACCTGTGACCATGGTAACCAAGGACACCCCTCCTGTGACAATGGTACCAAGGGACAGCCCTCCTGTGACAGTCGGTGGTAACCAGGGAAAACCACCTGTGACCATGGTAACCAAGGACACCCCTACCCACAGTCACTGGTAAGCAAGGACACCTCTCCTGTGACCGTGGTTATCAGGGAGACGCATCTCTGACAGTCGGTGGTAACCAGGGAAACCCACCTGTGACCATGGTAACCAAGGACACCCCTCCTGTGACAATGGTACCCAGGGACAGCCCTCCTGTGACAGTCGGTGGTAACCAGGGAAACCCACCTGTGACCATGGTAACCAAGGACACCCCTCCTGTGACAATGGTACCCAGGGACAGCCATCCTGTGACAGTCGGTGGTAACCAGGGAAACCCACCTGTGACATTCACAGTGCCCAGGGACACCTGCCTGTGACAGTCGGTGGTAACCAGGGACACATATTTTTGACAGTCGGTGGTAACCAGGGAAACCCACCTGTGACCATGGTAACCAAGGACACCCCTCCTGTGACAATGGTATCCATGGACCGCCCTCCTGTGACAGTCGGTGGTAATAAGGGAAACCCACCTGTGACCATGGTAACCAAGGACACCCCTACCCACAGTCACTGGTAACCAAGGACACCTCTCCTGTGACCATGGTTACCAGGGACACGCATCTCTGACAGTCGGTGGTAACCAGGGAAACCCACCTGTGACCACGGTAACCAAGGACACCCCTCCTGTGACAATAGTACCCACAGACAGCCCTCCTGTGACAGTCGGTGGTAACCAGGGAAACCCACCTGTGACCATGGTAACCAAGGACACCCCAACCCACAGTCACTGGTAACCAAGGACACCTCTCCTGTGACTGTGGTTACCAGGACACGCACATATGACAGTCGGTGGTAACCAGGGAGAGGCATTTCTGACAGTCAGTGGTAACCAGGGAAACCCACCTGCAATCATGGTAACCAAGGACACCCCTCCTGTGACAGTCAGTGGTAACCAGCCAAACACCTCCTGTGCCAGTGGCAACCAAGGACACCCCTCCTGTCACAATGGTACCCAGGGACAGCCCTCCTGTGACAGTCAGTGGTAACCATGTACACTCACCTGTGACAGTCGGTGGTAACCAGGGAAACCCACCTGTGACATTCACAGTGCCCAGGGACACCGGCCTGTGACAGTCGGTGGTAACCAGGGAGACGCATCTCTGACAGTCGGTGGTAACCAGGGAAACACACCTGTGACCATGGTAACCAAGGACACCCCTACCCACAGTCACTGGTAACCAAGGACACCTCTCCTGTGACCGTGGTTACCAGGACACGCACATATGTCAGTCGGTGGTAACCAGGGACACGCATCTCTGACAGTCGGTGGTAACCAGGGAAACCCACCTGTGACCATGGTAACCAAGGACACCCCTCTGTGACAATGGTACCCAGGGACAGCCCTCCTGTGACAGTCGGTGGTAACCAGGGAAACACACCTGTGACCATGGTAACCAAGGACACCCCTACCCACTGTCACTGGTAACCAAGGACACCTCTCCTGTGACCGTGGTTATCAGGGAGACGCATCTCTGACAGTCGGTGGTAACCAGGGCAACCCACCTGTGACATTCACAGTGCCCAGGGACACCGGCCTGTGACAGTCGGTGGTAACCAGGGAGACGCATCTCTGAGAGTCGGTGGTAACCAGGGAAACCCACCTGTGACCATGGTAACCAAGGACACCCCTCTGTGACAATGGTACCCAGGGACAGCCATCCTGTGACAGTCGGTGGTAACCAGGGAAACAAACCTGTGACCGTGGTGACCAAGGACACCCCTACCCACTGTCACTGGTAACCAAGGACACCTCTCCTGTGACCGTGGTTATCAGGGAGACGCATCTGTGACAGTCGGTGATAACCAGGGAATCCCACCTGTGACCATGGTAACCAAGGACACCCCTCCTGTGACAATGGTACCCAGGGAGAGCCCTCCTGTGACAGTCGGTGGTAACCAGGGAAACCCACCTGTGACCATGGTAACCAAGGACACCCCTCCTGTGACAATGGTACCCAGGGACAGCCGTCCTGTGACAGTCGGTGGTAACCAGGGAAACCCACCTGTGACATTCACAGTGCCCAGGGACCCCGGCCTGTGACAGTCGGTGGTAATCAGGGACACGCATCTCTGACAGTCGGTGGTAACCAGGGAAACCCACCTGTGACCATGGTAACCAAGGACACACCTACTGTGACAGTCACTGGTAACCACGGACACCTCTCCTGTGACCGTGGCTACCAGGGACACGCACATATGACAGTCGGTGGTAACCAGGGACACGCATCTCTGACAGTCAGTGGTAACCAGGGAAACCCACCTGTCGCCATGGTAACCAAGGACCCACCTACTGTGACAGTCACTGGTAACCACGGACACCTCTCCTGTGACCGTGGTTACCAGGGACACGCATATATGACAGTCGGTGGTAACCAGGGACACGCATCTCTGACAGTCAGTGGTAACCAGGGAAACCCACCTGCGACCATGGTAACCAAGGACACCCTTCCTGTGACAGTCAGTGGTAACCAGGGACACACCTCCTGTGCCAGTGGTAACCAAGGACACCCCTCCTGTCACAATGGTACCAGGGACAGCCCTCCTGTGACAGTCGGTGGTAACCAGGGAAACCCACCTGTGACCATGGTAACCAAGGACACCCCTCCTGTGACAATGGTACCCCGGGACAGCCCTCCTGTGACAGTCGGTGGTAACCAGGGAAACCCACCTGTGACCATGGTAACCAATGACACCCCTCCTGTGACAATGGTACCCAGGGACAGCCATCCTGTGACAGTCGGTGGTAACCAGGGAAACCCACCTGTGACATTCACAGTGCCCAGGGACACCGGCCTGTGACAGTCGGTGGTAACCAGGGAGACGCATCTCTGACAGTCGGTGGTAACCAGGGAAACCAACCTGTGACCATGGTAACCAAGGACACCCCTCTGTGACAATGGTACCCAGGGACAGCCCTCCTGTGACAGTCGGTGGTAACCAGGGAAACACACCTGTGACCATGGTAACCAAGGACACCCCTACCCACTGTCACTGGTAACCAAGGACACCTCTCCTGTGACCGTGGTTATCAGGGAGACGCATCTCTGACAGTCGGTGGTAACCAGGGAAACCCACCTGTGACCATGGTAACCAAGGACACCCCTCCTGTGACAATGGTACCCAGGGACAGCCCTCCTGTGACAGTCGGTGGTAACCAGGGAAACCCACCTGTGACCATGGTAACCAAGGACACCCCTCCTGTGACAATGGTACCCAGGGACAGCCCTCCTGTGACAGTCCGTGGTAACCAGGGAAACCCACCTGTGACCATGGTAACCAAGGACACACCTACTGTGACAGTCAATGGTAACCAAGGACACCCCTCTGTGACAATGGTACCCAGGGACAGCCCTCCTGTGACAGTCAGTGGTAACCATGAAAACCCACCTGTGACCATGGTAACCAAGGACACCCCTCCTGTGACAATGGTACCCAGGGACAGCCCTCCTGTGACAGTCGGTGGTAATCAGGGAAAATCACCTGTGACATTCACAGTGCCCAGGGACACCGGCCTGTGACAGTCGGTGGTAACCAGGGACACGCATCTCTGACAGTCGGTGGTAACCAGGGAAACCCACCTGTGACCATGGTAACCAAGGACACACCTACTGTGCCAGTCACTGGTAACCACGGACACCTCTCCTGTGACTGTGGTTACCAGGGACACGCACATATGACAGTCGGTGGTAACCAGGGACACGCATCTCTGACAGTCAGTGGTAACCAGGGAAACCCACCTGTGAACAAGTTAACCAAGGACACCCCTACCCACAGTCACTGGTAACCAAGGACACCTCTCCTGTGACCGTGGTTACCAGGACACGCACATATGACAGTCGGTGGTAACCAGGGACACGCATCTCTGACAGTCAGTGGTAACCAGGGAAACCCACCGGCGACCATGGTAACCAAGGACACCCCTCCTGTGACAGTCAGTGGTAACCAGGGACACACCTCCTGTGCCAGTGGTAACCAAGGACACCCCTCCCCACAGTCACTGGTAACCAAGGACACCTCTCCTGTGACTGTGGTTATCAGGGAGACGCATCTCTGACAGTCGGTGGTAACCAGGGAAAACCACCTGTGACATTCACAGTGCCCAGGGACACCAGCCTGTGACAGTCGGTGGTAACCAGGGAGACGCATCTCTGACAGTCGGTGGTAACCAGGGAAACCAACCTGTGACCATGGTAACCAAGGACACCCCTCTGTGACAATGGTACCCACGGACAGCCCTCCTGTGACAGTCGGTGGTAACCAGGGAAACACACCTGTGACCATGGTAACCAAGGACACCCCTACCCACTGTCACTGGTAACCAAGGACACCTCTCCTGTGACCGTGGTTATCAGGGAGACGCATCTCTGACAGTCGGTGGTAACCAGGGAAACCCACCTGTGACCATGGTAACCAAGGACACCCCTCCTGTGACAATGGTACCCAGGGACAGCCCTCCTGTGACAGTCGGTGGTAACCAGGGAAACCCACCTGTGACCATGGTAACCAAGGACACCCCTCCTGTGACAATGGTACCCAGGGACAGCCATCCTGTGACAGTCGGTGGTAACCAGGGAAACCCACCTGTGACATTCACAGTGCCCAGGGACACCGGCCTGTGACAGTCGGTGGTAACCAGGGACACGCATCTCTGACAGTCGGTGGTAACCAGGGAAACCCACCTGTGACCATGGTAACCAAGGACACCCCTCTGTGACAATGGTACCCAGGGACAGCCCTCCTGTGACAGTCGGTGGTAACCAGGGAAACACACCTGTGACCATGGTAACCAAGGACACCCCTACCCACTGTCACTGGTAACCAAGGACACCTCTCCTGTGACCGTGGTTATCAGGGAGACGCATCTCTGACAGTCGGTGGTAACCAGGGCAACCCACCTGTGACATTCACAGTGCCCAGGGACACCGGCCTGTGACAGTCGGTGGTAACAAGGGAGACGCATCTCTGACAGTCGGTGGTAACCAGGGAAACCCACCTGTGACCATGGTAACCAAGGACACCCCTCTGTGACAATGGTACCCAGGGAGAGCCCTCCTGTGACAGTCGGTGGTAACCAGGGAAACACACCTGTGACCATGGTAACCAAGGACACCCCTACCCACTGTCACTGGTAACCAAGGACACCTCTCCTGTGACCGTGGTTATCAGGGAGACGCATCTCTGACAGTCGGTGATAACCAGGGAATCCCACCTGTGACCATGGTAACCAAGGACACCCCTCCTGTGACAATGGTACCCAGGGAGAGCCCTCCTGTGACAGTCGGTGGTAACCAGGGAAACCCACCTGTGACCATGGTAACCAAGGACACCCCTCCTGTGACAATGGTACCCAGGGACAGCCGTCCTGTGACAGTCGGTGGTAACTAGGGAAACCCACCTGTGACATTCACAGTGCCCAGGGACACCGGCCTGTGACAGTCGGTGGTAATCAGGGACACGCATCTCTGACAGTCGGTGGTAACCAGGGAAACCCCCCTGTGACCATGGTAACCAAGGACACACCTACTGTGACAGTCACTGGTAACCACGGACACCTCTCCTGTGACCGTGGCTACCAGGGACACGCACATATGACAGTCGGTGGTAACCAGGGACACGCATCTCTGACAGTCAGTGGTAACCAGGGAAACCCACCTGTCGCCATGGTAACCAAGGACCCACCTACTGTGACAGTCACTGGTAACCACGGACACCTCTCCTGTGACCGTGGTTACCAGGGACACGCATATATGACAGTCGGTGGTAACCAGGGACACGCATCTCTGACAGTCAGTGGTAACCAGGGAAACCCACCTGCGACCATGGTAACCAAGGACACCCTTCCTGTGACAGTCAGTGGTAACCAGGGACACACCTCCTGTGCCAGTGGTAACCAAGGACACCCCTCCTGTCACAATGGTACCAGGGACAGCCCTCCTGTGACAGTCGGTGGTAACCAGGGAAACCCACCTGTGACCATGGTAACCAAGGACACCCCTCCTGTGACAATGGTACCCCGGGACAGCCCTCCTGTGACAGTCGGTGGTAACCAGGGAAACCCACCTGTGACCATGGTAACCAATGACACCCCTCCTGTGACAATGGTACCCAGGGACAGCCATCCTGTGACAGTCGGTGGTAACCAGGGAAACCCACCTGTGACATTCACAGTGCCCAGGGACACCGGCCTGTGACAGTCGGTGGTAACCAGGGAGACGCATCTCTGACAGTCGGTGGTAACCAGGGAAACCAACCTGTGACCATGGTAACCAAGGACACCCCTCTGTGACAATGGTACCCAGGGACAGCCCTCCTGTGACAGTCGGTGGTAAGCAGGGAAACACACCTGTGACCATGGTAACCAAGGACACCCCTACCCACTGTCACTGGTAACCAAGGACACCTCTCCTGTGACCGTGGTTATCAGGGAGACGCATCTCTGACAGTCGGTGGTAACCAGGGAAACCCACCTGTGACCATGGTAACCAAGGACACCCCTCCTGTGACAATGGTACCCAGGGACAGCCCTCCTGTGACAGTCGGTGGTAACCAGGGAAACCCACCTGTGACCATGGTAACCAAGGACACCCCTCCTGTGACAATGGTACCCAGGGACAGCCCTCCTGTGACAGTCCGTGGTAACCAGGGAAACCCACCTGTGACCATGGTAACCAAGGACACACCTACTGTGACAGTCAATGGTAACCACGGACACCTCTCCTGTGACCGTGGCTACCAGGGACACGCACATATGACAGTCGGTGGTAACCAGGGACACGCATCTCTGACAGTCAGTGGTAACCAGGGAAACCCACCTGCGACCATGTTAACCAAGGACACCCCTCCTGTGACAGTCAGTGGTAACCAGGGACACAGTTCCTGTGCCAGTGGTAACCAAGGACACCCCTCCTGTGACAATGGTACCCAGGGACAGCCCTCCTGTGACAGTCGGTGGTAACCAGGGAAAACCACCTGCAACCATGGTAACCAAGGACACCCCTACCACAGTCACTCGTAACCAAGGACACCTCTCCTGTGACCGTGGTTACCAGGACACGCACATATGTCAGTCGGTGGTAACCAGGGACACGCATTTCTGACAGTCAGTGGTAACCAGGGAAACCCACCTGCGACCATGGTAACCAAGGACACCCCTCCTGTCACAGTCAGTGGTAACCAGGGACACATCTCCTGTGCCAGTTGTAACCAAGGACACCCCTCCTGTGACAATGGTACCCAGGGACAGCCCTCCTGTGACAGTCAGTGGTAACCATGTACACTCAACTGTGACAGTCGGTGGTAACCAGGGAAACCCACCTGTGACATTCACAGTGCCCAGGGACACCTGCCTGTGACAGTCGGTGGTAACCAAGGACACGCATTTCTGACAGTCGGTGGGAACCAGGGAAACCCACCTGTGACCATGGTAACCAAGGACACCCCTCCTGTGACAATGGTATCCATGGACAGCCCTACTGTGACAGTCGGTGGTAACGAGGGAAACCCACCTGTGACCATGGTAACCAAGGACACCCCTACCCACAGTCACTGGTAACCAAGGACACCTCTCCTGTGACCGTGGTTATCAGGGAGACGCATCTCTGACAGTCGGTGGTAACCAGGGAAACCCACCTGTGACCACGGTAACCAAGGACACCCCTCCTGTGACAATAGTACCCAGGGACAGCCCTCCTGTGACAGTCGGTGGTAACCAGGGAAACCCACATGTGACCATAGTAACCAAGGACACCCCTACCCACAGTCACTCGTAACCAAGGACACCTCTCCTGTGACCGTGGTTACCAGGACACGCACATATGACAGTCGGTGGTAACCAGGGACAGGCATTTCTGACAGTCAGTGGTAACCAGGGAAACCCACCTGCAACCATGGTAACCAAGGACACCCCTCCTGTGACAGTCAGTGGTAACCAGGCAAACACCTCCTGTGCCAGTGGTAACCAAGGACACCCCTCCTGTCACAATGGTACCCAGGGACAGCCCTCCTGTGACAGTCAGTGGTAACCATGTACACTCACCTGTGACAGTCGGTGGTAACCAGGGAAACCCACCTGTGACATTCACAGTGCCCAGGGACACCGGCCTGTGACAGTCGGTGGTAACCAGGGAGACGCATCTCTGACAGTCGGTGGTAACCAGGGAAACCCACCTGTGACCATGGTAACCAAGGACACCCCTCCTGTGACAATGGTACCAAGGGACAGCCCTCCTGTGACAGTCGGTGGTAACCAGGGAAAACCACCTGTGACCATGGTAACCAAGGACACCCCTACCCACAGTCACTGGTAAGCAAGGACACCTCTCCTGTGACCGTGGTTATCAGGGAGACGCATCTCTGACAGTCGGTGGTAACCAGGGAAACCCACCTGTGACCATGGTAACCAAGGACACCCCTCCTGTGACAATGGTACCCAGGGACAGCCCTCCTGTGACAGTCGGTGGTAACCAGGGAAACCCACCTGTGACCATGGTAACCAAGGACACCCCTCCTGTGACAATGGTACCCAGGGACAGCCATCCTGTGACAGTCGGTGGTAACCAGGGAAACCCACCTGTGACATTCACAGTGCCCAGGGACACCTGCCTGTGACAGTCGGTGGTAACCAGGGACACATATTTCTGACAGTCGGTGGTAACCAGGGAAACCCACCTGTGACCATGGTAACCAAGGACACCCCTCCTGTGACAATGGTATCCATGGACCGCCCTCCTGTGACAGTCGGTGGTAATAAGGGAAACCCACCTGTGACCATGGTAACCAAGGACACCCCTACCCACAGTCACTGGTAACCAAGGACACCTCTCCTGTGACCATGGTTACCAGGGACACGCATCTCTGACAGTCGGTGGTAACCAGGGAAACCCACCTGTGACCACGGTAACCAAGGACACCCCTCCTGTGACAATAGTACCCACAGACAGCCCTCCTGTGACAGTCGGTGGTAACCAGGGAAACCCACCTGTGACCATGGTAACCAAGGACACCCCAACCCACAGTCACTGGTAACCAAGGACACCTCTCCTGTGACTGTGGTTACCAGGACACGCACATATGACAGTCGGTGGTAACCAGGGAGAGGCATTTCTGACAGTCAGTGGTAACCAGGGAAACCCACCTGCAATCATGGTAACCAAGGACACCCCTCCTGTGACAGTCAGTGGTAACCAGCCAAACACCTCCTGTGCCAGTGGCAACCAAGGACACCCCTCCTGTCACAATGGTACCCAGGGACAGCCCTCCTGTGACAGTCAGTGGTAACCATGTACACTCACCTGTGACAGTCGGTGGTAACCAGGGAAACCCACCTGTGACATTCACAGTGCCCAGGGACACCGGCCTGTGACAGTCGGTGGTAACCAGGGAGACGCATCTCTGACAGTCGGTGGTAACCAGGGAAACACACCTGTGACCATGGTAACCAAGGACACCCCTACCCACAGTCACTGGTAACCAAGGACACCTCTCCTGTGACCGTGGTTACCAGGACACGCACATATGTCAGTCGGTGGTAACCAGGGACACGCATCTCTGACAGTCGGTGGTAACCAGGGAAACCCACCTGTGACCATGGTAACCAAGGACACCCCTCTGTGACAATGGTACCCAGGGACAGCCCTCCTGTGACAGTCGGTGGTAACCAGGGAAACACACCTGTGACCATGGTAACCAAGGACACCCCTACCCACTGTCACTGGTAACCAAGGACACCTCTCCTGTGACCGTGGTTATCAGGGAGACGCATCTCTGACAGTCGGTGGTAACCAGGGCAACCCACCTGTGACATTCACAGTGCCCAGGGACACCGGCCTGTGACAGTCGGTGGTAACCAGGGAGACGCATCTCTGAGAGTCGGTGGTAACCAGGGAAACCCACCTGTGACCATGGTAACCAAGGACACCCCTCTGTGACAATGGTACCCAGGGACAGCCATCCTGTGACAGTCGGTGGTAACCAGGGAAACAAACCTGTGACCGTGGTGACCAAGGACACCCCTACCCACTGTCACTGGTAACCAAGGACACCTCTCCTGTGACCGTGGTTATCAGGGAGACGCATCTGTGACAGTCGGTGATAACCAGGGAATCCCACCTGTGACCATGGTAACCAAGGACACCCCTCCTGTGACAATGGTACCCAGGGAGAGCCCTCCTGTGACAGTCGGTGGTAACCAGGGAAACCCACCTGTGACCATGGTAACCAAGGACACCCCTCCTGTGACAATGGTACCCAGGGACAGCCGTCCTGTGACAGTCGGTGGTAACCAGGGAAACCCACCTGTGACATTCACAGTGCCCAGGGACCCCGGCCTGTGACAGTCGGTGGTAATCAGGGACACGCATCTCTGACAGTCGGTGGTAACCAGGGAAACCCACCTGTGACCATGGTAACCAAGGACACACCTACTGTGACAGTCACTGGTAACCACGGACACCTCTCCTGTGACCGTGGCTACCAGGGACACGCACATATGACAGTCGGTGGTAACCAGGGACACGCATCTCTGACAGTCAGTGGTAACCAGGGAAACCCACCTGTCGCCATGGTAACCAAGGACCCACCTACTGTGACAGTCACTGGTAACCACGGACACCTCTCCTGTGACCGTGGTTACCAGGGACACGCATATATGACAGTCGGTGGTAACCAGGGACACGCATCTCTGACAGTCAGTGGTAACCAGGGAAACCCACCTGCGACCATGGTAACCAAGGACACCCTTCCTGTGACAGTCAGTGGTAACCAGGGACACACCTCCTGTGCCAGTGGTAACCAAGGACACCCCTCCTGTCACAATGGTACCAGGGACAGCCCTCCTGTGACAGTCGGTGGTAACCAGGGAAAACCACCTGTGACCATGGTAACCAAGGACACCCCTCCTGTGACAATGGTACCCCGGGACAGCCCTCCTGTGACAGTCGGTGGTAACCAGGGAAACCCACCTGTGACCATGGTAACCAATGACACCCCTCCTGTGACAATGGTACCCAGGGACAGCCATCCTGTGACAGTCGGTGGTAACCAGGGAAACCCACCTGTGACATTCACAGTGCCCAGGGACACCGGCCTGTGACAGTCGGTGGTAACCAGGGAGACGCATCTCTGACAGTCGGTGGTAACCAGGGAAACCAACCTGTGACCATGGTAACCAAGGACACCCCTCTGTGACAATGGTACCCAGGGACAGCCCTCCTGTGACAGTCGGTGGTAAGCAGGGAAACACACCTGTGACCATGGTAACCAAGGACACCCCTACCCACTGTCACTGGTAACCAAGGACACCTCTCCTGTGACCGTGGTTATCAGGGAGACGCATCTCTGACAGTCGGTGGTAACCAGGGAAACCCACCTGTGACCATGGTAACCAAGGACACCCCTCCTGTGACAATGGTACCCAGGGACAGCCCTCCTGTGACAGTCGGTGGTAACCAGGGAAACCCACCTGTGACCATGGTAACCAAGGACACCCCTCCTGTGACAATGGTACCCAGGGACAGCCCTCCTGTGACAGTCCGTGGTAACCAGGGAAACCCACCTGTGACCATGGTAACCAAGGACACACCTACTGTGACAGTCAATGGTAACCACGGACACCTCTCCTGTGACCGTGGCTACCAGGGACACGCACATATGACAGTCGGTGGTAACCAGGGACACGCATCTCTGACAGTCAGTGGTAACCAGGGAAACCCACCTGCGACCATGTTAACCAAGGACACCCCTCCTGTGACAGTCAGTGGTAACCAGGGACACAGTTCCTGTGCCAGTGGTAACCAAGGACACCCCTCCTGTGACAATGGTACCCAGGGACAGCCCTCCTGTGACAGTCGGTGGTAACCAGGGAAAACCACCTGCAACCATGGTAACCAAGGACACCCCTACCACAGTCACTCGTAACCAAGGACACCTCTCCTGTGACCGTGGTTACCAGGACACGCACATATGTCAGTCGGTGGTAACCAGGGACACGCATTTCTGACAGTCAGTGGTAACCAGGGAAACCCACCTGCGACCATGGTAACCAAGGACACCCCTCCTGTCACAGTCAGTGGTAACCAGGGACACATCTCCTGTGCCAGTTGTAACCAAGGACACCCCTCCTGTGACAATGGTACCCAGGGACAGCCCTCCTGTGACAGTCAGTGGTAACCATGTACACTCAACTGTGACAGTCGGTGGTAACCAGGGAAACCCACCTGTGACATTCACAGTGCCCAGGGACACCTGCCTGTGACAGTCGGTGGTAACCAAGGACACGCATTTCTGACAGTCGGTGGGAACCAGGGAAACCCACCTGTGACCATGGTAACCAAGGACACCCCTCCTGTGACAATGGTATCCATGGACAGCCCTACTGTGACAGTCGGTGGTAACGAGGGAAACCCACCTGTGACCATGGTAACCAAGGACACCCCTACCCACAGTCACTGGTAACCAAGGACACCTCTCCTGTGACCGTGGTTATCAGGGAGACGCATCTCTGACAGTCGGTGGTAACCAGGGAAACCCACCTGTGACCACGGTAACCAAGGACACCCCTCCTGTGACAATAGTACCCAGGGACAGCCCTCCTGTGACAGTCGGTGGTAACCAGGGAAACCCACATGTGACCATAGTAACCAAGGACACCCCTACCCACAGTCACTCGTAACCAAGGACACCTCTCCTGTGACCGTGGTTACCAGGACACGCACATATGACAGTCGGTGGTAACCAGGGACAGGCATTTCTGACAGTCAGTGGTAACCAGGGAAACCCACCTGCAACCATGGTAACCAAGGACACCCCTCCTGTGACAGTCAGTGGTAACCAGGCAAACACCTCCTGTGCCAGTGGTAACCAAGGACACCCCTCCTGTCACAATGGTACCCAGGGACAGCCCTCCTGTGACAGTCAGTGGTAACCATGTACACTCACCTGTGACAGTCGGTGGTAACCAGGGAAACCCACCTGTGACATTCACAGTGCCCAGGGACACCGGCCTGTGACAGTCGGTGGTAACCAGGGAGACGCATCTCTGACAGTCGGTGGTAACCAGGGAAACCCACCTGTGACCATGGTAACCAAGGACACCCCTCCTGTGACAATGGTACCAAGGGACAGCCCTCCTGTGACAGTCGGTGGTAACCAGGGAAAACCACCTGTGACCATGGTAACCAAGGACACCCCTACCCACAGTCACTGGTAAGCAAGGACACCTCTCCTGTGACCGTGGTTATCAGGGAGACGCATCTCTGACAGTCGGTGGTAACCAGGGAAACCCACCTGTGACCATGGTAACCAAGGACACCCCTCCTGTGACAATGGTACCCAGGGACAGCCCTCCTGTGACAGTCGGTGGTAACCAGGGAAACCCACCTGTGACCATGGTAACCAAGGACACCCCTCCTGTGACAATGGTACCCAGGGACAGCCATCCTGTGACAGTCGGTGGTAACCAGGGAAACCCACCTGTGACATTCACAGTGCCCAGGGACACCTGCCTGTGACAGTCGGTGGTAACCAGGGACACATATTTCTGACAGTCGGTGGTAACCAGGGAAACCCACCTGTGACCATGGTAACCAAGGACACCCCTCCTGTGACAATGGTATCCATGGACCGCCCTCCTGTGACAGTCGGTGGTAATAAGGGAAACCCACCTGTGACCATGGTAACCAAGGACACCCCTACCCACAGTCACTGGTAACCAAGGACACCTCTCCTGTGACCATGGTTACCAGGGACACGCATCTCTGACAGTCGGTGGTAACCAGGGAAACCCACCTGTGACCACGGTAACCAAGGACACCCCTCCTGTGACAATAGTACCCACAGACAGCCCTCCTGTGACAGTCGGTGGTAACCAGGGAAACCCACCTGTGACCATGGTAACCAAGGACACCCCAACCCACAGTCACTGGTAACCAAGGACACCTCTCCTGTGACTGTGGTTACCAGGACACGCACATATGACAGTCGGTGGTAACCAGGGAGAGGCATTTCTGACAGTCAGTGGTAACCAGGGAAACCCACCTGCAATCATGGTAACCAAGGAGACCCCTCCTGTGACAGTCAGTGGTAACCAGCCAAACACCTCCTGTGCCAGTGGCAACCAAGGACACCCCTCCTGTCACAATGGTACCCAGGGACAGCCCTCCTGTGACAGTCAGTGGTAACCATGTACACTCACCTGTGACAGTCGGTGGTAACCAGGGAAACCCACCTGTGACATTCACAGTGCCCAGGGACACCGGCCTGTGACAGTCGGTGGTAACCAGGGAGACGCATCTCTGACAGTCGGTGGTAACCAGGGAAACACACCTGTGACCATGGTAACCAAGGACACCCCTACCCACAGTCACTGGTAACCAAGGACACCTCTCCTGTGACCGTGGTTACCAGGACACGCACATATGTCAGTCGGTGGTAACCAGGGACACGCATCTCTGACAGTCGGTGGTAACCAGGGAAACCCACCTGTGACCATGGTAACCAAGGACACCCCTCTGTGACAATGGTACCCAGGGACAGCCCTCCTGTGACAGTCGGTGGTAACCAGGGAAACACACCTGTGACCATGGTAACCAAGGACACCCCTACCCACTGTCACTGGTAACCAAGGACACCTCTCCTGTGACCGTGGTTATCAGGGAGACGCATCTCTGACAGTCGGTGGTAACCAGGGCAACCCACCTGTGACATTCACAGTGCCCAGGGACACCGGCCTGTGACAGTCGGTGGTAACCAGGGAGACGCATCTCTGAGAGTCGGTGGTAACCAGGGAAACCCACCTGTGACCATGGTAACCAAGGACACCCCTCTGTGACAATGGTACCCAGGGACAGCCATCCTGTGACAGTCGGTGGTAACCAGGGAAACAAACCTGTGACCGTGGTGACCAAGGACACCCCTACCCACTGTCACTGGTAACCAAGGACACCTCTCCTGTGACCGTGGTTATCAGGGAGACGCATCTGTGACAGTCGGTGATAACCAGGGAATCCCACCTGTGACCATGGTAACCAAGGACACCCCTCCTGTGACAATGGTACCCAGGGAGAGCCCTCCTGTGACAGTCGGTGGTAACCAGGGAAACCCACCTGTGACCATGGTAACCAAGGACACCCCTCCTGTGACAATGGTACCCAGGGACAGCCGTCCTGTGACAGTCGGTGGTAACCAGGGAAACCCACCTGTGACATTCACAGTGCCCAGGGACCCCGGCCTGTGACAGTCGGTGGTAATCAGGGACACGCATCTCTGACAGTCGGTGGTAACCAGGGAAACCCACCTGTGACCATGGTAACCAAGGACACACCTACTGTGACAGTCACTGGTAACCACGGACACCTCTCCTGTGACCGTGGCTACCAGGGACACGCACATATGACAGTCGGTGGTAACCAGGGACACGCATCTCTGACAGTCAGTGGTAACCAGGGAAACCCACCTGTCGCCATGGTAACCAAGGACCCACCTACTGTGACAGTCACTGGTAACCACGGACACCTCTCCTGTGACCGTGGTTACCAGGGACACGCATATATGACAGTCGGTGGTAACCAGGGACACGCATCTCTGACAGTCAGTGGTAAACAGGGAAACCCACCTGCGACCATGGTAACCAAGGACACCCTTCCTGTGACAGTCAGTGGTAACCAGGGACACACCTCCTGTGCCAGTGGTAACCAAGGACACCCCTCCTGTCACAATGGTACCAGGGACAGCCCTCCTGTGACAGTCGGTGGTAACCAGGGAAACCCACCTGTGACCATGGTAACCAAGGACACCCCTCCTGTGACAATGGTACCCCGGGACAGCCCTCCTGTGACAGTCGGTGGTAACCAGGGAAACCCACCTGTGACCATGGTAACCAATGACACCCCTCCTGTGACAATGGTACCCAGGGACAGCCATCCTGTGACAGTCGGTGGTAACCAGGGAAACCCACCTGTGACATTCACAGTGCCCAGGGACACCGGCCTGTGACAGTCGGTGGTAACCAGGGAGACGCATCTCTGACAGTCGGTGGTAACCAGGGAAACCAACCTGTGACCATGGTAACCAAGGACACCCCTCTGTGACAATGGTACCCAGGGACAGCCCTCCTGTGACAGTCGGTGGTAACCAGGGAAACACACCTGTGACCATGGTAACCAAGGACACCCCTACCCACTGTCACTGGTAACCAAGGACACCTCTCCTGTGACCGTGGTTATCAGGGAGACGCATCTCTGACAGTCGGTGGTAACCAGGGAAACCCACCTGTGACCATGGTAACCAAGGACACCCCTCCTGTGACAATGGTACCCAGGGACAGCCCTCCTGTGACAGTCGGTGGTAACCAGGGAAAACCACCTGTGACCATGGTAACCAAGGACACCCCTCCTGTGACAATGGTACCCAGGGACAGCCCTCCTGTGACAGTCGGTGGTAACCAGGGAAACCCACCTGTGACCATGGTAACCAAGGACACACCTACTGTGACAGTCAATGGTAACCACGGACACCTCTCCTGTGACCGTGGCTACCAGGGACACGCACATATGACAGTCGGTGGTAACCAGGGACACGCATCTCTGACAGTCAGTGGTAACCAGGGAAACCCACCTGCGACCATGTTAACCAAGGACACCCCTCCTGTGACAGTCAGTGGTAACCAGGGACACAGTTCCTGTGCCCGTGGTAACCAAGGACACCCCTCCTGTGACAATGGTACCCAGGGACAGCCCTCCTGTGACAGTCGGTGGTAACCAGGGAAAACCACCTGCAACCATGGTAACCAAGGACACCCCTACCACAGTCACTCGTAACCAAGGACACCTCTCCTGTGACCGTGGTTACCAGGACACGCACATATGACAGTCGGTGGTAACCAGGGACACGCATCTCTGACAGTCAGTGGTAACCAGGGAAACCCACCTGCGACCATGGTAACCAAGGACACCCCTCCTGTCACAGTCAGTGGTAACCAGGGACACATCTCCTGTGCCAGTTGTAACCAAGGACACCCCTCCTGTGACAATGGTACCCAGGGACAGCCCTCCTGTGACAGTCAGTGGTAACCATGTACACTCAACTGTGACAGTCGGTGGTAACCAGGGAAACCCACCTGTGACATTCACAGTGCCCAGGGACACCTGCCTGTGACAGTCGGTGGTAACCAAGACACGCATTTCTGACAGTCGGTGGGAACCAGGGAAACCCACCTGTGACCATGGTAACCAAGGACACCCCTCCTGTGACAATGGTATCCATGGACAGCCCTACTGTGACAGTCGGTGGTAACGAGGGAAACCCACCTGTGACCATGGTAACCAAGGACACCCCTACCCACAGTCACTGGTAACCAAGGACACCTCTCCTGTGACCGTGGTTACCAGGGACACGCATCTCTGACAGTCGGTGGTAACCAGGGAAACCCACCTGTGACCACGGTAACCAAGGACACCCCTCCTGTGACAATAGTACCCAGGGACAGCCCTCCTGTGACAGTCGGTGGTAACCAGGGAAACCCACTTGTGACCATGGTAACCAAGGACACCCCTACCCACAGTCACTCGTAACCAAGGACACCTCTCCTGTGACCGTGGTTACCAGGACACGCACATATGACAGTCGGTGGTAACCAGGGACAGGCATTTCTGACAGTCAGTGGTAACCAGGGAAACCCACCTGCAACCATGGTAACCTAGGACACCCCTCCTGTGACAGTCAGTGGTAACCAGGCAAACACCTCCTGTGCCAGTGGTAACCAAGGACACCCCTCCTGTCACAATGGTACCCAGGGACAGCCCTCCTGTGACAGTCAGTGGTAACCCTGTACACTCACCTGTGACAGTCGGTGGTAACCAGGGAAACCCACCTGTGACATTCACAGTGCCCAGGGACACCGGCCTGTGACAGTCGGTGGTAACCAGGGAGACGCATCTCTGACAGTCGGTGGTAACCAGGGAAACCCACCTGTGACCATGGTAACCAAGGACACCCCTCCTGTGACAATGGTACCAAGGGACAGCCCTCCTGTGACAGTCGGTGGTAACCAGGGAAAACCACCTGTGACCATGGTAACCAAGGACACCCCTACCCACAGTCACTGGTAAGCAAGGACACCTCTCCTGTGACCGTGGTTATCAGGGAGACGCATCTCTGACAGTCGGTGGTAACCAGGGAAACCCACCTGTGACCATGGTAACCAAGGACACCCCTCCTGTGACAATGGTACCCAGGGACAGCCCTCCTGTGACAGTCGGTGGTAACCAGGGAAACCCACCTGTGACCATGGTAACCAAGGACACCCCTCCTGTGACAATGGTACCCAGGGACAGCCATCCTGTGACAGTCGGTGGTAACCAGGGAAACCCACCTGTGACATTCACAGTGCCCAGGGACACCTGCCTGTGACAGTCGGTGGTAACCAGGGACACATATTTCTGACAGTCGGTGGTAACCAGGGAAACCCACCTGTGACCATGGTAACCAAGGACACCCCTCCTGTGACAATGGTATCCATGGACAGCCCTCCTGTGACAGTCGGTGGTAACAAGGGAAACACACCTGTGACCATGGTAACCAAGGACACCCCTACCCACAGTCACTGGTAACCAAGGACACCTCTCCTGTGACCATGGCTACCAGGGACACGCATCTCTGACAGTCGGTGGTAACCAGGGAAACCCACCTGTGACCACGGTAACCAAGGACACCCCTCCTGTGACAATAGTACCCACAGACAGCCTTCCTGTGACAGTCGGTGGTAACCAGGGAAACCCACCTGTGACCATGGTAACCAAGGACACCCGAACCCACAGTCACTGGTAACCAAGGACACCTCTCCTGTGACTGTGGTTACCAGGACACGCACATATGACAGTCGGTGGTAACCAGGGAGAGGCATTTCTGACAGTCAGTGGTAACCATGGAAACCCACCTGCAATCATGGTAACCAAGGACACCCCTCCTGTGACAGTCAGTGGTAACCAGCCAAACACCTCCTGTGCCAGTGGCAACCAAGGACACCCCTCCTGTCACAATGGTACCCAGGGACAGCCCTCCTGTGACAGTCAGTGGTAACCATGTACACTCACCTGTGACAGTTGGTGGTAACCAGGGAAACCCACCTGTGACATTCACAGTGCCCAGGGACACCGGCCTGTGACAGTCGGTGGTAACCAGGGAGACGCATCTCTGACAGTCGGTGGTAACCAGGGAAACACACCTGTGACCATGGTAACCAAGGACACCCCTACCCACAGTCACTGGTAACCAAGGACACCTCTCCTGTGACCGTGGTTACCAGAACACGCACATATGACAGTCGGTGGTAACCAGGGACACGCATCTCTGACAGTCGGTGGTAACCAGGGAAACCCACCTGTGACCATGGTAACCAAGGACACCCCTCTGTGACAATGGTACCCAGGGACAGCCCTCCTGTGACAGTCGGTGGTAACCAGGGAAACACACCTGTGACCATGGTAACCAAGGACACCCCTACCCACTGTCACTGGTAACCAAGTACACCTCTCCTGTGACCGTGGTTATCAGGGAGACGCATCTCTGACAGTCGGTGGTAACCAGGGAAACCCACCTGTGACATTCACAGTGCCCAGGGACACCGGCCTGTGACAGTCGGTGGTAACCAGGGAGACACATCTCTGACAGTCGGTGGTAACCAGGGAAACCCACCTGTGACCATGGTAACCAAGGACACCCCTCTGTGACAATGGTACCCAGGGACAGCCCTCCTGTGACAGTCGGTGGTAACCAGGGAAACACACCTGTGACCATGGTAACCAAGGACACCCCTACCCACAGTCACTGGTAACCAAGGACACCTCTCCTGTGACCGTGGTTATCAGGGAGACGCATCTCTGACAGTCGGTGGTAACCAGGGAAACCCACCTGTGACCATGGTAACCAAGGACACCCCTCTGTGACAATGGTACCCAGGGACAGCCCTCCTGTGACAGTCGGTGGTAACCAGGGAAACACACCTGTGACCATGGTAACCAAGGACACCCCTCTGTGACAATGGTACCCAGGGACAGCCCTCCTGTGACAGTCGGCGGTAACCAGGGAAACCCACCTGTGACCATGGTAACCAAGGACACCCCTCTGTGACAATGGTACCCAGGGACAGCCCTCCTGTGACAGTCGGTGGTAACCAGGGAAACACACCTATGACCATGGTAACCAAGGACACCCCTACCCACTGTCACTGGTAACCAAGGACACCTCTCCTGTGACCGTGGTTATCAGGGAGACGCATCTCTGACAGTCGATGGTAACCAGGGAAACCCACCTGTGACATTCACAGTGCCCAGGGACACCGGCCTGTGACAGTCGGTGGTAACCAGGGACACGCATCTCTGACAGTCGGTGGTAACCAGGGAAACCCACCTGTGACCATGGTAACCAAGGACACACCTACTGTGACAGTCACTGGTAACCACGGACACCTCTCCTGTGACCGTGGCTACGAGGGACACGCACATATGACAGTCGGTGGTAACCAGGGACACGCATCTCTGACAGTCAGTGGTAACCAGGGAAACCCACCTGCGACCATGTTAACCAAGGACACCCCTCCTGTGACTGTCAGTGGTAACCAGGGACACACTTCCTGTGCCAGTGGTAACCAAGGACACCCCTCCTGTGACAATGGAACCCAGGGACAGCCGTCCTGTGACAGTCGGTGGTAACCAGGGAGACGCATCTCTGACAGTCGGTGGTAACCAGGGAAACCCACCTGTGACCATGGTAACCAAGGACACACCTACTGTGACAGTCACTGGTAACCACGGACACCTCTCCTGTGACCGTGGTTATCAGGGAGACGCATCTCTGACAGTCGGTGGTAACCAGGGAAACCCACCTGTGACATTCACAGTGCCCAGGGACACCGGCCTGTGACAGTCGGTGGTAACCAGGTACACGCATCTCTGACAGTCAGTGGTAACCAGGGAAACCCACCTGCGACCATGTTAAACAAGGACACCCCTCCTGTGACAATGGTACCCCGGGACAGCCCTCCTGTGACAGTCGGTGGTAACCAGAGAAACCCACCTGTGACATTCACAGTGCCCAGGGACACCGGCCTGTGACAGTCGGTGGTAATCAGGGACACGCATCTCTGACAGTCGGTGGTAACCAGGGAAACCCACCTGTGACCATGGTAACCAAGGACACACCTACTGTGACAGTCACTGGTAACCACGGACACCTCTCCTGTGACCGTGGCTACCAGGGACACGCACATATGACAGTCGGTGGTAACCAGGGACACGCATCTCTGACAGTCAGTGGTAACCAGGGAAACCCACCTGTCGCCATGGTAACCAAGGACCCACCTACTGTGACAGTCACTGTTAACCACGGACACCTCTCCTGTGACCGTGGTTACCAGGGACACGCATATATGACAGTCGGTTGTAACCAGGGACACGCATCTCTGACAGTCAGTGGTAACCAGGAAACCCACCTGCGACCATGGTAACCAAGGACACCCTTCCTGTGACAGTCAGTGGTAACCAGGGACACACCTCCTGTGCCAGTGGTAACCAAGGACACCCCTCCTGTCACAATGGTACCAGGGACAGCCCTCCTGTGACAGTCGGTGGTAACCAGGGAAACCCACCTGTGACCATGGTAACCAAGGACACCCCTCCTGTGACAATGGTACCCCGGGACAGCCCTCCTGTGACAGTCGGTGGTAACCAGGGAAACCCACCTGTGACCATGGTAACCAATGACACCCCTCCTGTGACAATGGTACCCAGGGACAGCCATCCTGTGACAGTCGGTGGTAACCAGGGAAACCCACCTGTGACATTCACAGTGCCCAGGGACACCGGCCTGTGACAGTCGGTGGTAACCAGGTACACGCATCTCTGACAGTCAGTGGTAACCAGGGAAACCCACCTGCGACCATGTTAAACAAGGACACCCCTCCTGTGACAATGGTACCCCGGGACAGCCCTCCTGTGACAGTCGGTGGTAACCAGGGAAACCCACCTGTGACATTCACAGTGCCCAGGGACACCGGCCTGTGACAGTCGGTGGTAACCAGGGACACGCATCTCTGACAGTCGGTGGTAACCAGGGAAACCCACCTGTGACCATGGTAACCAAGGACACACCTACTGTGACAGTCACTGGTAACCACGGACACCTCTCCTGTGACCGTGGCTACGAGGGACACGCACATATGACAGTCGGTGGTAACCAGGGACACGCATCTCTGACAGTCAGTGGTAACCAGGGAAACCCACCTGCGACCATGTTAACCAAGGACACCCCTCCTGTGACTGTCAGTGGTAACCAGGGACACACTTCCTGTGCCAGTGGTAACCAAGGACACCCCTCCTGTGACAATGGAACCCAGGGACAGCCGTCCTGTGACAGTCGGTGGTAACCAGGGAGACGCATCTCTGACAGTCGGTGGTAACCAGGGAAACCCACCTGTGACCATGGTAACCAAGGACACCCCTACCCACTGTCACTGGTAACCAAGGACACCTCTCCTGTGACCGTGGTTACCAGGACACGCACATATGTCAGTCGGTGGTATCCAGGGACACGCATCTCTGACAGTCGGTGGTAACCAGGGAAACCCACCTGTGACCATGGTAACCAAGGACACCCCTCTGTGACAATGGTACCCAGGGACAGCCCTCCTGTGACAGTCGGTGGTAACCAGGGAAACACACCTGTGACCATGGTAACCAAGGACACCCCTACCCACTGTCACTGGTAACCAAGGACACCTCTCCTGTGACCGTGGTTATCAGGGAGACGCATCTCTGACAGTCGGTGGTAACCAGGGCAACCCACCTGTGACATTCACAGTGCCCAGGGACACCGGCCTGTGACAGTCGGTGGTAACCAGGGAGACGCATCTCTGAGAGTCGGTGGTAACCAGGGAAACCCACCTGTGACCATGGTAACCAAGGACACCCCTCTGTGACAATGGTACCCAGGGACAGCCATCCTGTGACAGTCGGTGGTAACCAGGGAAACAAACCTGTGACCGTGGTGACCAAGGACACCCCTACCCACTGTCACTGGTAACCAAGGACACCTCTCCTGTGACCGTGGTTATCAGGGAGACGCATCTGTGACAGTCGGTGATAACCAGGGAATCCCACCTGTGACCATGGTAACCAAGGACACCCCTCCTGTGACAATGGTACCCAGGGAGAGCCCTCCTGTGACAGTCGGTGGTAACCAGGGAAACCCACCTGTGACCATGGTAACCAAGGACACCCCTCCTGTGACAATGGTACCCAGGGACAGCCGTCCTGTGACAGTCGGTGGTAACCAGGGAAACCCACCTGTGACATTCACAGTGCCCAGGGACCCCGGCCTGTGACAGTCGGTGGTAATCAGGGACACGCATCTCTGACAGTCGGTGGTAACCAGGGAAACCCACCTGTGACCATGGTAACCAAGGACACACCTACTGTGACAGTCACTGGTAACCACGGACACCTCTCCTGTGACCGTGGCTACCAGGGACACGCACATATGACAGTCGGTGGTAACCAGGGACACGCATCTCTGACAGTCAGTGGTAACCAGGGAAACCCACCTGTCGCCATGGTAACCAAGGACCCACCTACTGTGACAGTCACTGGTAACCACGGACACCTCTCCTGTGACCGTGGTTACCAGGGACACGCATATATGACAGTCGGTGGTAACCAGGGACACGCATCTCTGACAGTCAGTGGTAACCAGGGAAACCCACCTGCGACCATGGTAACCAAGGACACCCTTCCTGTGACAGTCAGTGGTAACCAGGGACACACCTCCTGTGCCAGTGGTAACCAAGGACACCCCTCCTGTCACAATGGTACCAGGGACAGCCCTCCTGTGACAGTCGGTGGTAACCAGGGAAACCCACCTGTGACCATGGTAACCAAGGACACCCCTCCTGTGACAATGGTACCCCGGGACAGCCCTCCTGTGACAGTCGGTGGTAACCAGGGAAACCCACCTGTGACCATGGTAACCAATGACACCCCTCCTGTGACAATGGTACCCAGGGACAGCCATCCTGTGACAGTCGGTGGTAACCAGGGAAACCCACCTGTGACATTCACAGTGCCCAGGGACACCGGCCTGTGACAGTCGGTGGTAACCAGGGAGACGCATCTCTGACAGTCGGTGGTAACCAGGGAAACCAACCTGTGACCATGGTAACCAAGGACACCCCTCTGTGACAATGGTACCCAGGGACAGCCCTCCTGTGACAGTCGGTGGTAACCAGGGAAACACACCTGTGACCATGGTAACCAAGGACACCCCTACCCACTGTCACTGGTAACCAAGGACACCTCTCCTGTGACCGTGGTTATCAGGGAGACGCATCTCTGACAGTCGGTGGTAACCAGGGAAACCCACCTGTGACCATGGTAACCAAGGACACCCCTCCTGTGACAATGGTACCCAGGGACAGCCCTCCTGTGACAGTCGGTGGTAACCAGGGAAAACCACCTGTGACCATGGTAACCAAGGACACCCCTCCTGTGACAATGGTACCCAGGGACAGCCCTCCTGTGACAGTCGGTGGTAACCAGGGAAACCCACCTGTGACCATGGTAACCAAGGACACACCTACTGTGACAGTCAATGGTAACCACGGACACCTCTCCTGTGACCGTGGCTACCAGGGACACGCACATATGACAGTCGGTGGTAACCAGGGACACGCATCTCTGACAGTCAGTGGTAACCAGGGAAACCCACCTGCGACCATGTTAACCAAGGACACCCCTCCTGTGACAGTCAGTGGTAACCAGGGACACAGTTCCTGTGCCAGTGGTAACCAAGGACACCCCTCCTGTGACAATGGTACCCAGGGACAGCCCTCCTGTGACAGTCGGTGGTAACCAGGGAAAACCACCTGCAACCATGGTAACCAAGGACACCCCTACCACAGTCACTCGTAACCAAGGACACCTCTCCTGTGACCGTGGTTACCAGGACACGCACATATGACAGTCGGTGGTAACCAGGGACACGCATCTCTGACAGTCAGTGGTAACCAGGGAAACCCACCTGCGACCATGGTAACCAAGGACACCCCTCCTGTCACAGTCAGTGGTAACCAGGGACACATCTCCTGTGCCAGTTGTAACCAAGGACACCCCTCCTGTGACAATGGTACCCAGGGACAGCCCTCCTGTGACAGTCAGTGGTAACCATGTACACTCAACTGTGACAGTCGGTGGTAACCAGGGAAACCCACCTGTGACATTCACAGTGCCCAGGGACACCTGCCTGTGACAGTCGGTGGTAACCAAGGACACGCATTTCTGACAGTCGGTGGGAACCAGGGAAACCCACCTGTGACCATGGTAACCAAGGACACCCCTCCTGTGACAATGGTATCCATGGACAGCCCTACTGTGACAGTCGGTGGTAACGAGGGAAACCCACCTGTGACCATGGTAACCAAGGACACCCCTACCCACAGTCACTGGTAACCAAGGACACCTCTCCTGTGACCGTGGTTACCAGGGACACGCATCTCTGACAGTCGGTGGTAACCAGGGAAACCCACCTGTGACCACGGTAACCAAGGACACCCCTCCTGTGACAATAGTACCCAGGGACAGCCCTCCTGTGACAGTCGGTGGTAACCAGGGAAACCCACTTGTGACCATGGTAACCAAAGACACCCCTACCCACAGTCACTCGTAACCAAGGACACCACTCCTGTGACGGTGGTTACCAGGACACGCACATATGACAGTCGGTGGTAACCAGGGACAGGCATTTCTGACAGTCAGTGGTAACCAGGGAAACCCACCTGCAACCATGGTAACCTAGGACACCCCTCCTGTGACAGTCAGTGGTAACCAGGCAAACACCTCCTGTGCCAGTGGTAACCAAGGACACCCCTCCTGTCACAATGGTACCCAGGGACAGCCCTCCTGTGACAGTCAGTGGTAACCATGTACACTCACCTGTGACAGTCGGTGGTAACCAGGGAAACCCACCTGTGACATTCACAGTGCCCAGGGACACCGGCCTGTGACAGTCGGTGGTAACCAGGGAGACGCATCTCTGACAGTCGGTGGTAACCAGGGAAACCCACCTGTGACCATGGTAACCAAGGACACCCCTCCTGTGACAATGGTACCAAGGGACAGCCCTCCTGTGACAGTCGGTGGTAACCAGGGAAAACCACCTGTGACCATGGTAACCAAGGACACCCCTACCCACAGTCACTGGTAAGCAAGGACACCTCTCCTGTGACCGTGGTTATCAGGGAGACGCATCTCTGACAGTCGGTGGTAACCAGGGAAACCCACCTGTGACCATGGTAACCAAGGACACCCCTCCTGTGACAATGGTACCCAGGGACAGCCCTCCTGTGACAGTCGGTGGTAACCAGGGAAACCCACCTGTGACCATGGTAACCACGGACACCCCTCCTGTGACAATGGTACCCAGGGACAGCCATCCTGTGACAGTCGGTGGTAACCAGGGAAACCCACCTGTGACATTCACAGTGCCCAGGGACACCTGCCTGTGACAGTCGGTGGTAACCAGGGACACATATTTCTGACAGTCGGTGGTAACCAGGGAAACCCACCTGTGACCATGGTAACCAAGGACACCCCTCCTGTGACAATGGTATCCATGGACAGCCCTCCTGTGACAGTCGGTGGTAACAAGGGAAACCCACCTGTGACCATGGTAACCAAGGACACCCCTACCCACAGTCACTGGTAACCAAGGACACCTCTCCTGTGACCATGGCTACCAGGGACACGCATCTCTGACAGTCGGTGGTAACCAGGGAAACCCACCTGTGACCACGGTAACCAAGGACACCCCTCCTGTGACAATAGTACCCACAGACAGCCTTCCTGTGACAGTCGGTGGTAACCAGGGAAACCCACCTGTGACCATGGTAACCAAGGACACCCCTCCTGTGACAATAGTACCCACAGACAGCCCTCCTGTGACAGTCAGTGGTAACCATGTACACTCACCTGTGACAGTTGGTGGTAACCAGGGAAACCCACCTGTGACATTCACAGTGCCCAGGGACACCGGCCTGTGACAGTCGGTGGTAACCAGGGAGACGCATCTCTGACAGTCGGTGGTAACCAGGGAAACACACCTGTGACCATGGTAACCAAGGACACCCCTACCCACAGTCACTGGTAACCAAGGACACCTCTCCTGTGACCGTGGTTACCAGAAAACGCACATATGACAGTCGGTGGTAACCAGGGACACGCATCTCTGACAGTCGGTGGTAACCAGGGAAACCCACCTGTGACCATGGTAACCAAGGACACCCCTCTGTGACAATGGTACCCAGGGACAGCCCTCCTGTGACAGTCTGTGGTAACCAGGGAAACACACCTGTGACCATGGTAACCAAGGACACCCCTACCCACTGTCACTGGTAACCAAGTACACCTCTCCTGTGACCGTGGTTATCAGGGAGACGCATCTCTGACAGTCGGTGGTAACCAGGGAAACCCACCTGTGACATTCACAGTGCCCAGGGACACCGGCCTGTGACAGTCGGTGGTAACCAGGGAGACACATCTCTGACAGTCGGTGGTAACCAGGGAAACCCACCTGTGACCATGGTAACCAAGGACACCCCTCTGTGACAATGGTACCCAGGGACAGCCCTCCTGTGACAGTCGGTGGTAACCAGGGAAACACACCTGTGACCATGGTAACCAAGGACACCCCTACCCACAGTCACTGGTAACCAAGGACACCTCTCCTGTGACCGTGGTTATCAGGGAGACGCATCTCTGACAGTCGGTGGTAACCAGGGAAACCCACCTGTGACCATGGTAACCAAGGACACCCCTCTGTGACAATGGTACCCACGGACAGCCCTCCTGTGACAGTCGGTGGTAACCAGGGAAACACACCTGTGACCATGGTAACCAAGGACACCCCTCTGTGACAATGGTACCCAGGGACAGCCCTCCTGTGACAGTCGGCGGTAACCAGGGAAACCCACCTGTGACCATGGTAACCAAGGACACCCCTCTGTGACAATGGTACCCAGGGACAGCCCTCCTGTGACAGTCGGTGGTAACCAGGGAAACACACCTATGACCATGGTAACCAAGGACACCCCTACCCACTGTCACTGGTAACCAAGGACACCTCTCCTGTGACCGTGGTTATCAGGGAGACGCATCTCTGACAGTCGGTGGTAACCAGGGAAACCCACCTGTGACATTCACAGTGCCCAGGGACACCGGCCTGTGACAGTCGGTGGTAACCAGGGACACGCATCTCTGACAGTCGGTGGTAACCAGGGAAACCCACCTGTGACCATGGTAACCAAGGACACACCTACTGTGACAGTCACTGGTAACCACGGACACCTCTCCTGTGACCGTGGCTACGAGGGACACGCACATATGACAGTCGGTGGTAACCAGGGACACGCATCTCTGACAGTCAGTGGTAACCAGGGAAACCCACCTGCGACCATGTTAACCAAGGACACCCCTCCTGTGACTGTCAGTGGTAACCAGGGACACACTTCCTGTGCCAGTGGTAACCAAGGACACCCCTCCTGTGACAATGGAACCCAGGGACAGCCGTCCTGTGACAGTCGGTGGTAACCAGGGAGACGCATCTCTGACAGTCGGTGGTAACCAGGGAAACCCACCTGTGACCATGGTAACCAAGGACACCCCTACCCACTGTCACTGGTAACCAAGGACACCTCTCCTGTGACCGTGGTTACCAGGACACGCACATATGTCAGTCGGTGGTAACCAGGGACACGCATCTCTGACAGTCGGTGGTAACCAGGGAAACCCACCTGTGACCATGGTAACCAAGGACACCCCTCTGTGACAATGGTACCCAGGGACAGCCCTCCTGTGACAGTCGGTGGTAACCAGGGAAACACACCTGTGACCATGGTAACCAAGGACACCCCTACCCACTGTCACTGGTAACCAAGGACACCTCTCCTGTGACCGTGGTTATCAGGGAGACGCATCTCTGACAGTCGGTGGTAACCAGGGCAACCCACCTGTGACATTCACAGTGCCCAGGGACACCGGCCTGTGACAGTCGGTGGTAACCAGGGAGACGCATCTCTGAGAGTCGGTGGTAACCAGGGAAACCCACCTGTGACCATGGTAACCAAGGACACCCCTCTGTGACAATGGTACCCAGGGACAGCCATCCTGTGACAGTCGGTGGTAACCAGGGAAACAAACCTGTGACCGTGGTGACCAAGGACACCCCTACCCACTGTCACTGGTAACCAAGGACACCTCTCCTGTGACCGTGGTTATCAGGGAGACGCATCTGTGACAGTCGGTGATAACCAGGGAATCCCACCTGTGACCATGGTAACCAAGGACACCCCTCCTGTGACAATGGTACCCAGGGAGAGCCCTCCTGTGACAGTCGGTGGTAACCAGGGAAACCCACCTGTGACCATGGTAACCAAGGACACCCCTCCTGTGACAATGGTACCCAGGGACAGCCGTCCTGTGACAGTCGGTGGTAACCAGGGAAACCCACCTGTGACATTCACAGTGCCCAGGGACCCCGGCCTGTGACAGTCGGTGGTAATCAGGGACACGCATCTCTGACAGTCGGTGGTAAACAGGGAAACCCACCTGTGACCATGGTAACCAAGGACACACCTACTGTGACAGTCACTGGTAACCACGGACACCTCTCCTGTGACCGTGGCTACCAGGGACACGCACATATGACAGTCGGTGGTAACCAGGGACACGCATCTCTGACAGTCAGTGGTAACCAGGGAAACCCACCTGTCGCCATGGTAACCAAGGACCCACCTACTGTGACAGTCACTGGTAACCAAGGACACCTCTCCTGTGACCGTGGTTACCAGGGACACGCATATATGACAGTCGGTGGTAACCAGGGACACGCATCTCTGACAGTCAGTGGTAAACAGGGAAACCCACCTGCGACCATGGTAACCAAGGACACCCTTCCTGTGACAGTCAGTGGTAACCAGGGACACACCTCCTGTGCCAGTGGTAACCAAGGACACCCCTCCTGTCACAATGGTACCAGGGACAGCCCTCCTGTGACAGTCGGTGGTAACCAGGGAAACCCACCTGTGACCATGGTAACCAAGGACACCCCTCCTGTGACAATGGTACACCGGGACAGCCCTCCTGTGACAGTCGGTGGTAACCAGGGAAACCCACCTGTGACCATGGTAACCAATGACACCCCTCCTGTGACAATGGTACCCAGGGACAGCCATCCTGTGACAGTCGGTGGTAACCAGGGAAACCCACCTGTGACATTCACAGTGCCCAGGGACACCGGCCTGTGACAGTCGGTGGTAACCAGGGAGACGCATCTCTGACAGTCGGTGGTAACCAGGGAAACCAACCTGTGACCATGGTAACCAAGGACGCCCCTCTGTGACAATGGTACCCAGGGACAGCCCTCCTGTGACAGTCGGTGGTAACCAGGGAAACACACCTGTGACCATGGTAACCAAGGACACCCCTACCCACTGTCACTGGTAACCAAGGACACCTCTCCTGTGACCGTGGTTATCAGGGAGACGCATCTCTGACAGTCGGTGGTAACCAGGGAAACCCACCTGTGACCATGGTAACCAAGGACACCCCTCCTGTGACAATGGTACCCAGGGACAGCCCTCCTGTGACAGTCGGTGGTAACCAGGGAAACCCACCTGTGACCATGGTAACCAAGGACACCCCAACCCACAGTCACTGGTAACCAAGGACACCTCTCCTGTGACTGTGGTTACCAGGACACGCACATATGACAGTCGGTGGTAACCAGGGAGAGGCATTTCTGACAGTCAGTGGTAACCATGGAAACCCACCTGCAATCATGGTAACCAAGGACACCCCTCCTGTGACAGTCAGTGGTAACCAGCCAAACACCTCCTGTGCCAGTGGCAACCAAGGACACCCCTCCTGTCACAATGGTACCCAGGGACAGCCCTCCTGTGACAGTCAGTGGTAACCATGTACACTCACCTGTGACAGTTGGTGGTAACCAGGGAAACCCACCTGTGACATTCACAGTGCCCAGGGACACCGGCCTGTGACAGTCGGTGGTAACCAGGGAGACGCATCTCTGACAGTCGGTGGTAACCAGGGAAACACACCTGTGACCATGGTAACCAAGGACACCCCTACCCACAGTCACTGGTAACCAAGGACACCTCTCCTGTGACCGTGGTTACCAGAACACGCACATATGACAGTCGGTGGTAACCAGGGACACGCATCTCTGACAGTCGGTGGTAACCAGGGAAACCCACCTGTGACCATGGTAACCAAGGACACCCCTCTGTGACAATGGTACCCAGGGACAGCCCTCCTGTGACAGTCTGTGGTAACCAGGGAAACACACCTGTGACCATGGTAACCAAGGACACCCCTACCCACTGTCACTGGTAACCAAGTACACCTCTCCTGTGACCGTGGTTATCAGGGAGACGCATCTCTGACAGTCGGTGGTAACCAGGGAAACCCACCTGTGACATTCACAGTGCCCAGGGACACCGGCCTGTGACAGTCGGTGGTAACCAGGGAGACACATCTCTGACAGTCGGTGGTAACCAGGGAAACCCACCTGTGACCATGGTAACCAAGGACACCCCTCTGTGACAATGGTACCCAGGGACAGCCCTCCTGTGACAGTCGGTGGTAACCAGGGAAACACACCTGTGACCATGGTAACCAAGGACACCCCTACCCACAGTCACTGGTAACCAAGGACACCTCTCCTGTGACCGTGGTTATCAGGGAGACGCATCTCTGACAGTCGGTGGTAACCAGGGAAACCCACCTGTGACCATGGTAACCAAGGACACCCCTCTGTGACAATGGTACCCACGGACAGCCCTCCTGTGACAGTCGGTGGTAACCAGGGAAACACACCTGTGACCATGGTAACCAAGGACACCCCTCTGTGACAATGGTACCCAGGGACAGCCCTCCTGTGACAGTCGGCGGTAACCAGGGAAACCCACCTGTGACCATGGTAACCAAGGACACCCCTCTGTGACAATGGTACCCAGGGACAGCCCTCCTGTGACAGTCGGTGGTAACCAGGGAAACACACCTATGACCATGGTAACCAAGGACACCCCTACCCACTGTCACTGGTAACCAAGGACACCTCTCCTGTGACCGTGGTTATCAGGGAGACGCATCTCTGACAGTCGGTGGTAACCAGGGAAACCCACCTGTGACATTCACAGTGCCCAGGGACACCGGCCTGTGACAGTCGGTGGTAACCAGGGACACGCATCTCTGACAGTCGGTGGTAACCAGGGAAACCCACCTGTGACCATGGTAACCAAGGACACACCTACTGTGACAGTCACTGGTAACCACGGACACCTCTCCTGTGACCGTGGCTACGAGGGACACGCACATATGACAGTCGGTGGTAACCAGGGACACGCATCTCTGACAGTCAGTGGTAACCAGGGAAACCCACCTGCGACCATGTTAACCAAGGACACCCCTCCTGTGACTGTCAGTGGTAACCAGGGACACACTTCCTGTGCCAGTGGTAACCAAGGACACCCCTCCTGTGACAATGGAACCCAGGGACAGCCGTCCTGTGACAGTCGGTGGTAACCAGGGAGACGCATCTCTGACAGTCGGTGGTAACCAGGGAAACCCACCTGTGACCATGGTAACCAAGGACACCCCTACCCACTGTCACTGGTAACCAAGGACACCTCTCCTGTGACCGTGGTTACCAGGACACGCACATATGTCAGTCGGTGGTAACCAGGGACACGCATCTCTGACAGTCGGTGGTAACCAGGGAAACCCACCTGTGACCATGGTAACCAAGGACACCCCTCTGTGACAATGGTACCCAGGGACAGCCCTCCTGTGACAGTCGGTGGTAACCAGGGAAACACACCTGTGACCATGGTAACCAAGGACACCCCTACCCACTGTCACTGGTAACCAAGGACACCTCTCCTGTGACCGTGGTTATCAGGGAGACGCATCTCTGACAGTCGGTGGTAACCAGGGCAACCCACCTGTGACATTCACAGTGCCCAGGGACACCGGCCTGTGACAGTCGGTGGTAACCAGGGAGACGCATCTCTGAGAGTCGGTGGTAACCAGGGAAACCCACCTGTGACCATGGTAACCAAGGACACCCCTCTGTGACAATGGTACCCAGGGACAGCCATCCTGTGACAGTCGGTGGTAACCAGGGAAACAAACCTGTGACCGTGGTGACCAAGGACACCCCTACCCACTGTCACTGGTAACCAAGGACACCTCTCCTGTGACCGTGGTTATCAGGGAGACGCATCTGTGACAGTCGGTGATAACCAGGGAATCCCACCTGTGACCATGGTAACCAAGGACACCCCTCCTGTGACAATGGTACCCAGGGAGAGCCCTCCTGTGACAGTCGGTGGTAACCAGGGAAACCCACCTGTGACCATGGTAACCAAGGACACCCCTCCTGTGACAATGGTACCCAGGGACAGCCGTCCTGTGACAGTCGGTGGTAACCAGGGAAACCCACCTGTGACATTCACAGTGCCCAGGGACCCCGGCCTGTGACAGTCGGTGGTAATCAGGGACACGCATCTCTGACAGTCGGTGGTAAACAGGGAAACCCACCTGTGACCATGGTAACCAAGGACACACCTACTGTGACAGTCACTGGTAACCACGGACACCTCTCCTGTGACCGTGGCTACCAGGGACACGCACATATGACAGTCGGTGGTAACCAGGGACACGCATCTCTGACAGTCAGTGGTAACCAGGGAAACCCACCTGTCGCCATGGTAACCAAGGACCCACCTACTGTGACAGTCACTGGTAACCAAGGACACCTCTCCTGTGACCGTGGTTACCAGGGACACGCATATATGACAGTCGGTGGTAACCAGGGACACGCATCTCTGACAGTCAGTGGTAAACAGGGAAACCCACCTGCGACCATGGTAACCAAGGACACCCTTCCTGTGACAGTCAGTGGTAACCAGGGACACACCTCCTGTGCCAGTGGTAACCAAGGACACCCCTCCTGTCACAATGGTACCAGGGACAGCCCTCCTGTGACAGTCGGTGGTAACCAGGGAAACCCACCTGTGACCATGGTAACCAAGGACACCCCTCCTGTGACAATGGTACACCGGGACAGCCCTCCTGTGACAGTCGGTGGTAACCAGGGAAACCCACCTGTGACCATGGTAACCAATGACACCCCTCCTGTGACAATGGTACCCAGGGACAGCCATCCTGTGACAGTCGGTGGTAACCAGGGAAACCCACCTGTGACATTCACAGTGCCCAGGGACACCGGCCTGTGACAGTCGGTGGTAACCAGGGAGACGCATCTCTGACAGTCGGTGGTAACCAGGGAAACCAACCTGTGACCATGGTAACCAAGGACGCCCCTCTGTGACAATGGTACCCAGGGACAGCCCTCCTGTGACAGTCGGTGGTAACCAGGGAAACACACCTGTGACCATGGTAACCAAGGACACCCCTACCCACTGTCACTGGTAACCAAGGACACCTCTCCTGTGACCGTGGTTATCAGGGAGACGCATCTCTGACAGTCGGTGGTAACCAGGGAAACCCACCTGTGACCATGGTAACCAAGGACACCCCTCCTGTGACAATGGTACCCAGGGACAGCCCTCCTGTGACAGTCGGTGGTAACCAGGGAAAACCACCTGTGACCATGGTAACCAAGGACACCCCTCCTGTGACAATGGTACCCAGGGACAGCCGTCCTGTGACAGTCGGTGGTAACCAGGGAAACCCACCTGTGACATTCACAGTGCCCAGGGACACCGGCCTGTGACAGTCGGTGGTAATCAGGGACACGCATCTCTGACAGTCGGTGGTAACCAGGGAAACCCACCTGTGACCATGGTAACCAAGGACACACCTACTGTGACAGTCACTGGTAACCACGGACACCTCTCCTGTGACCGTGGCTACCAGGGACACGCACATATGACAGTCGGTGGTAACCAGGGACACGCATCTCTGACAGTCAGTGGTAACCAGGGAAACCCACCTGTCGCCATGGTAACCAAGGACCCACCTACTGTGACAGTCACTGGTAACCACGGACACCTCTCCTGTGACCGTGGTTACCAGGGACACGCATATATGACAGTCGGTGGTAACCAGGGACACGCATCTCTGACAGTCAGTGGTAACCAGGGAAACCCACCTGCGACCATGGTAACCAAGGACACCCTTCCTGTGACAGTCAGTGGTAACCAGGGACACACCTCCTGTGCCAGTGGTAACCAAGGACACCCCTCCTGTCACAATGGTACCAGGGACAGCCCTCCTGTGACAGTCGGTGGTAACCAGGGAAACCCACCTGTGACCATGGTAACCAAGGACACCCCTCCTGTGACAATGGTACCCCGGGACAGCCCTCCTGTGACAGTCGGTGGTAACCAGGGAAACCCACCTGTGACCATGGTAACCAATGACACCCCTCCTGTGACAATGGTACCCAGGGACAGCCATCCTGTGACAGTCGGTGGTAACCAGGGAAACCCACCTGTGACATTCACAGTGCCCAGGGACACCGGCCTGTGACAGTCGGTGGTAACCAGGGAGACGCATCTCTGACAGTCGGTGGTAACCAGGGAAACCAACCTGTGACCATGGTAACCAAGGACACCCCTCTGTGACAATGGTACCCAGGGACAGCCCTCCTGTGACAGTCGGTGGTAACCAGGGAAACACACCTGTGACCATGGTAACCAAGGACACCCCTACCCACTGTCACTGGTAACCAAGGACACCTCTCCTGTGACCGTGGTTATCAGGGAGACGCATCTCTGACAGTCGGTGGTAACCAGGGAAACCCACCTGTGACCATGGTAACCAAGGACACCCCTCCTGTGACAATGGTACCCAGGGACAGCCCTCCTGTGACAGTCGGTGGTAACCAGGGAAACCCACCTGTGACCATGGTAACCAAGGACACCCCTCCTGTGACAATGGTACCCAGGGACAGCCCTCCTGTGACAGTCCGTGGTAACCAGGGAAACCCACCTGTGACCATGGTAACCAAGGACACACCTACTGTGACAGTCAATGGTAACCACGGACACCTCTCCTGTGACCGTGGCTACCAGGGACACGCACATATGACAGTCGGTGGTAACCAGGGACACGCATCTCTGACAGTCAGTGGTAACCAGGGAAACCCACCTGCGACCATGTTAACCAAGGACACCCCTCCTGTGACAGTCAGTGGTAACCAGGGACACAGTTCCTGTGCCAGTGGTAACCAAGGACACCCCTCCTGTGACAATGGTACCCAGGGACAGCCCTCCTGTGACAGTCGGTGGTAACCAGGGAAAACCACCTGCAACCATGGTAACCAAGGACACCCCTACCACAGTCACTCGTAACCAAGGACACCTCTCCTGTGACCGTGGTTACCAGGACACGCACATATGTCAGTCGGTGGTAACCAGGGACACGCATTTCTGACAGTCAGTGGTTACCAGGGAAACCCACCTGCGACCATGGTAACCAAGGACACCCCTCCTGTCACAGTCAGTGGTAACCAGGGACACATCTCCTGTGCCAGTTGTAACCAAGGACACCCCTCCTGTGACAATGGTACCCAGGGACAGCCCTCCTGTGACAGTCAGTGGTAACCATGTACACTCAACTGTGACAGTCGGTGGTAACCAGGGAAACCCACCTGTGACATTCACAGTGCCCAGGGACACCTGCCTGTGACAGTCGGTGGTAACCAAGGACACGCATTTCTGACAGTCGGTGGGAACCAGGGAAACCCACCTGTGACCATGGTAACCAAGGACACCCCTCCTGTGACAATGGTATCCATGGACAGCCCTACTGTGACAGTCGGTGGTAACGAGGGAAACCCACCTGTGACCATGGTAACCAAGGACACCCCTACCCACAGTCACTGGTAACCAAGGACACCTCTCCTGTGACCGTGGTTATCAGGGAGACGCATCTCTGACAGTCGGTGGTAACCAGGGAAACCCACCTGTGACCACGGTAACCAAGGACACCCCTCCTGTGACAATAGTACCCAGGGACAGCCCTCCTGTGACAGTCGGTGGTAACCAGGGAAACCCACATGTGACCATGGTAACCAAGGACACCCCTACCCACAGTCACTCGTAACCAAGGACACCTCTCCTGTGACCGTGGTTACCAGGACACGCACATATGACAGTCGGTGGTAACCAGGGACAGGCATTTCTGACAGTCAGTGGTAACCAGGGAAACCCACCTGCAACCATGGTAACCAAGGACACCCCTCCTGTGACAGTCAGTGGTAACCAGGCAAACACCTCCTGTGCCAGTGGTAACCAAGGACACCCCTCCTGTCACAATGGTACCCAGGGACAGCCCTCCTGTGACAGTCAGTGGTAACCATGTACACTCACCTGTGACAGTCGGTGGTAACCAGGGAAACCCACCTGTGACATTCACAGTGCCCAGGGACACCGGCCTGTGACAGTCGGTGGTAACCAGGGAGACGCATCTCTGACAGTCGGTGGTAACCAGGGAAACCCACCTGTGACCATGGTAACCAAGGACACCCCTCCTGTGACAATGGTACCAAGGGACAGCCCTCCTGTGACAGTCGGTGGTAACCAGGGAAAACCACCTGTGACCATGGTAACCAAGGACACCCCTACCCACAGTCACTGGTAAGCAAGGACACCTCTCCTGTGACCGTGGTTATCAGGGAGACGCATCTCTGACAGTCGGTGGTAACCAGGGAAACCCACCTGTGACCATGGTAACCAAGGACACCCCTCCTGTGACAATGGTACCCAGGGACAGCCCTCCTGTGACAGTCGGTGGTAACCAGGGAAACCCACCTGTGACCATGGTAACCAAGGACACCCCTCCTGTGACAATGGTACCCAGGGACAGCCATCCTGTGACAGTCGGTGGTAACCAGGGAAACCCACCTGTGACATTCACAGTGCCCAGGGACACCTGCCTGTGACAGTCGGTGGTAACCAGGGACACATATTTCTGACAGTCGGTGGTAACCAGGGAAACCCACCTGTGACCATGGTAACCAAGGACACCCCTCCTGTGACAATGGTATCCATGGACCACCCTCCTGTGACAGTCGGTGGTAATAAGGGAAACCCACCTGTGACCATGGTAACCAAGGACACCCCTACCCACAGTCACTGGTAACCAAGGACACCTCTCCTGTGACCATGGTTACCAGGGACACGCATCTCTGACAGTCGGTGGTAACCAGGGAAACCCACCTGTGACCACGGTAACCAAGGACACCCCTCCTGTGACAATAGTACCCACAGACAGCCCTCCTGTGACAGTCGGTGGTAACCAGGGAAACCCACCTGTGACCATGGTAACCAAGGACACCCCAACCCACAGTCACTGGTAACCAAGGACACCTCTCCTGTGACTGTGGTTACCAGGACACGCACATAT
This sequence comes from Rangifer tarandus platyrhynchus, assembly GCA_949782905.1. NCBI lineage: Eukaryota > Metazoa > Chordata > Mammalia > Artiodactyla > Cervidae > Rangifer > Rangifer tarandus. The sequence continues at coordinate 45,459,279 of OX460344.1, forward strand.
GACAGTCGGTGGTAACCAGGGAGAGGCATTTCTGACAGTCAGTGGTAACCAGGGAAACCCACCTGCAATCATGGTAACCAAGGAGACCCCTCCTGTGACAGTCAGTGGTAACCAGCCAAACACCTCCTGTGCCAGTGGCAACCAAGGACACCCCTCCTGTCACAATGGTACCCAGGGACAGCCCTCCTGTGACAGTCAGTGGTAACCATGTACACTCACCTGTGACAGTCGGTGGTAACCAGGGAAACCCACCTGTGACATTCACAGTGCCCAGGGACACTGGCCTGTGACAGTCGGTGGTAACCAGGGAGACGCATCTCTGACAGTCGGTGGTAAACAGGGAAACACACCTGTGACCATGGTAACCAAGGACACCCCTACCCACAGTCACTGGTAACCAAGGACACCTCTCCTGTGACCGTGGTTACCAGGACACGCACATATGTCAGTCGGTGGTAACCAGGGACACGCATCTCTGACAGTCGGTGGTAACCAGGGAAACCCACCTGTGACCATGGTAACCAAGGACACCCCTCTGTGACAATGGTACCCAGGGACAGCCCTCCTGTGACAGTCGGTGGTAACCAGGGAAACACACCTGTGACCATGGTAACCAAGGACACCCCTACCCACTGTCACTGGTAACCAAAGACACCTCTCCTGTGACCGTGGTTATCAGGGAGACGCATCTCTGACAGTCGGTGGTAACCAGGGCAACCCACCTGTGACATTCACAGTGCCCAGGGACACCGGCCTGTGACAGTCGGTGGTAACCAGGGAGACGCATCTCTGAGAGTCGGTGGTAACCAGGGAAACCCACCTGTGACCATGGTAACCAAGGACACCCCTCTGTGACAATGGTACCCAGGGACAGCCATCCTGTGACAGTCGGTGGTAACCAGGGAAACAAACCTGTGACCGTGGTGACCAAGGACACCCCTACCCACTGTCACTGGTAACCAAGGACACCTCTCCTGTGACCGTGGTTATCAGGGAGACGCATCTGTGACAGTCGGTGATAACCAGGGAATCCCACCTGTGACCATGGTAACCAAGGACACCCCTCCTGTGACAATGGTACCCAGGGAGAGCCCTCCTGTGACAGTCGGTGGTAACCAGGGAAACCCACCTGTGACCATGGTAACCAAGGACACCCCTCCTGTGACAATGGTACCCAGGGACAGCCGTCCTGTGACAGTCGGTGGTAACCAGGGAAACCCACCTGTGACATTCACAGTGCCCAGGGACCCCGGCCTGTGACAGTCGGTGGTAATCAGGGACACGCATCTCTGACAGTCGGTGGTAACCAGGGAAACCCACCTGTGACCATGGTAACCAAGGACACACCTACTGTGACAGTCACTGGTAACCACGGACACCTCTCCTGTGACCGTGGCTACCAGGGACACGCACATATGACAGTCGGTGGTAACCAGGGACACGCATCTCTGACAGTCAGTGGTAACCAGGGAAACCCACCTGTCGCCATGGTAACCAAGGACCCACCTACTGTGACAGTCACTGGTAACCACGGACACCTCTCCTGTGACCGTGGTTACCAGGGACACGCATATATGACAGTCGGTGGTAACCAGGGACACGCATCTCTGACAGTCAGTGGTAACCAGGGAAACCCACCTGCGACCATGGTAACCAAGGACACCCTTCCTGTGACAGTCAGTGGTAACCAGGGACACACCTCCTGTGCCAGTGGTAACCAAGGACACCCCTCCTGTCACAATGGTACCAGGGACAGCCCTCCTGTGACAGTCGGTGGTAACCAGGGAAACCCACCTGTGACCATGGTAACCAAGGACACCCCTCCTGTGACAATGGTACCCCGGGACAGCCCTCCTGTGACAGTCGGTGGTAACCAGGGAAACCCACCTGTGACCATGGTAACCAATGACACCCCTCCTGTGACAATGGTACCCAGGGACAGCCATCCTGTGACAGTCGGTGGTAACCAGGGAAACCCACCTGTGACATTCACAGTGCCCAGGGACACCGGCCTGTGACAGTCGGTGGTAACCAGGGAGACGCATCTCTGACAGTCGGTGGTAACCAGGGAAACCAACCTGTGACCATGGTAACCAAGGACACCCCTCCTGTGACAATGGTACCCAGGGACAGCCCTCCTGTGACAGTCGGTGGTAACCAGGGAAACACACCTGTGACCATGGTAACCAAGGACACCCCTACCCACTGTCACTGGTAACCAAGGACACCTCTCCTGTGACCGTGGTTATCAGGGAGACGCATCTCTGACAGTCGGTGGTAACCAGGGAAACCCACCTGTGACCATGGTAACCAAGGACACCCCTCCTGTGACAATGGTACCCAGGGACAGCCCTCCTGTGACAGTCGGTGGTAACCAGGGAAAACCACCTGTGACCATGGTAACCAAGGACACCCCTCCTGTGACAATGGTACCCAGGGACAGCCCTCCTGTGACAGTCGGTGGTAACCAGGGAAACCCACCTGTGACCATGGTAACCAAGGACACACCTACTGTGACAGTCAATGGTAACCACGGACACCTCTCCTGTGACCGTGGCTACCAGGGACACGCACATATGACAGTCGGTGGTAACCAGGGACACGCATCTCTGACAGTCAGTGGTAACCAGGGAAACCCACCTGCGACCATGTTAACCAAGGACACCCCTCCTGTGACAGTCAGTGGTAACCAGGGACACAGTTCCTGTGCCAGTGGTAACCAAGGACACCCCTCCTGTGACAATGGTACCCAGGGACAGCCCTCCTGTGACAGTCGGTGGTAACCAGGGAAAACCACCTGCAACCATGGTAACCAAGGACACCCCTACCACAGTCACTCGTAACCAAGGACACCTCTCCTGTGACCGTGGTTACCAGGACACGCACATATGACAGTCGGTGGTAACCAGGGACACGCATCTCTGACAGTCAGTGGTAACCAGGGAAACCCACCTGCGACCATGGTAACCAAGGACACCCCTCCTGTCACAGTCAGTGGTAACCAGGGACACATCTCCTGTGCCAGTTGTAACCAAGGACACCCCTCCTGTGACAATGGTACCCAGGGACAGCCCTCCTGTGACAGTCAGTGGTAACCATGTACACTCAACTGTGACAGTCGGTGGTAACCAGGGAAACCCACCTGTGACATTCACAGTGCCCAGGGACACCTGCCTGTGACAGTCGGTGGTAACCAAGGACACGCATTTCTGACAGTCGGTGGTAACCAGGGAAACCCACCTGTGACCATGGTAACCAAGGACACCCCTCCTGTGACAATGGTATCCATGGACAGCCCTACTGTGACAGTCGGTGGTAACGAGGGAAACCCACCTGTGACCATGGTAACCAAGGACACCCCTACCCACAGTCACTGGTAACCAAGGACACCTCTCCTGTGACCGTGGTTACCAGGGACACGCATCTCTGACAGTCGGTGGTAACCAGGGAAACCCACCTGTGACCACGGTAACCAAGGACACCCCTCCTGTGACAATAGTACCCAGGGACAGCCCTCCTGTGACAGTCGGTGGTAACCAGGGAAACCCACTTGTGACCATGGTAACCAAGGACACCCCTACCCACAGTCACTCGTAACCAAGGACACCTCTCCTGTGACGGTGGTTACCAGGACACGCACATATGACAGTCGGTGGTAACCAGGGACAGGCATTTCTGACAGTCAGTGGTAACCAGGGAAACCCACCTGCAACCATGGTAACCTAGGACACCCCTCCTGTGACAGTCAGTGGTAACCAGGCAAACACCTCCTGTGCCAGTGGTAACCAAGGACACCCCTCCTGTCACAATGGTACCCAGGGACAGCCCTCCTGTGACAGTCAGTGGTAACCATGTACACTCACCTGTGACAGTCGGTGGTAACCAGGGAAACCCACCTGTGACATTCACAGTGCCCAGGGACACCGGCCTGTGACAGTCGGTGGTAACCAGGGAGACGCATCTCTGACAGTCGGTGGTAACCAGGGAAACCCACCTGTGACCATGGTAACCAAGGACACCCCTCCTGTGACAATGGTACCAAGGGACAGCCCTCCTGTGACAGTCGGTGGTAACCAGGGAAAACCACCTGTGACCATGGTAACCAAGGACACCCCTACCCACAGTCACTGGTAAGCAAGGACACCTCTCCTGTGACCGTGGTTATCAGGGAGACGCATCTCTGACAGTCGGTGGTAACCAGGGAAACCCACCTGTGACCATGGTAACCAAGGACACCCCTCCTGTGACAATGGTACCCAGGGACAGCCCTCCTGTGACAGTCGGTGGTAACCAGGGAAACCCACCTGTGACCATGGTAACCAAGGACACCCCTCCTGTGACAATGGTACCCAGGGACAGCCATCCTGTGACAGTCGGTGGTAACCAGGGAAACCCACCTGTGACATTCACAGTGCCCAGGGACACCTGCCTGTGACAGTCGGTGGTAACCAGGGACACATATTTCTGACAGTCGGTGGTAACCAGGGAAACCCACCTGTGACCATGGTAACCAAGGACACCCCTCCTGTGACAATGGTATCCATGGACAGCCCTCCTGTGACAGTCGGTGGTAACAAGGGAAACCCACCTGTGACCATGGTAACCAAGGACACCCCTACCCACAGTCACTGGTAACCAAGGACACCTCTCCTGTGACCATGGCTACCAGGGACACGCATCTCTGACAGTCGGTGGTAACCAGGGAAACCCACCTGTGACCACGGTAACCAAGGACACCCCTCCTGTGACAATAGTACCCACAGACAGCCTTCCTGTGACAGTCGGTGGTAACCAGGGAAACCCACCTGTGACCATGGTAACCAAGGACACCCCAACCCACAGTCACTGGTAACCAAGGACACCTCTCCTGTGACTGTGGTTACCAGGACACGCACATATGACAGTCGGTGGTAACCAGGGAGAGGCATTTCTGACAGTCAGTGGTAACCATGGAAACCCACCTGCAATCATGGTAACCAAGGACACCCCTCCTGTGACAGTCAGTGGTAACCAGCCAAACACCTCCTGTGCCAGTGGCAACCAAGGACACCCCTCCTGTCACAATGGTACCCAGGGACAGCCCTCCTGTGACAGTCAGTGGTAACCATGTACACTCACCTGTGACAGTTGGTGGTAACCAGGGAAACCCACCTGTGACATTCACAGTGCCCAGGGACACCGGCCTGTGACAGTCGGTGGTAACCAGGGAGACGCATCTCTGACAGTCGGTGGTAACCAGGGAAACACACCTGTGACCATGGTAACCAAGGACACCCCTACCCACAGTCACTGGTAACCAAGGACACCTCTCCTGTGACCGTGGTTACCAGAACACGCACATATGACAGTCGGTGGTAACCAGGGACACGCATCTCTGACAGTCGGTGGTAACCAGGGAAACCCACCTGTGACCATGGTAACCAAGGACACCCCTCTGTGACAATGGTACCCAGGGACAGCCCTCCTGTGACAGTCGGTGGTAACCAGGGAAACACACCTGTGACCATGGTAACCAAGGACACCCCTACCCACTGTCACTGGTAACCAAGTACACCTCTCCTGTGACCGTGGTTATCAGGGAGACGCATCTCTGACAGTCGGTGGTAACCAGGGAAACCCACCTGTGACATTCACAGTGCCCAGGGACACCGGCCTGTGACAGTCGGTGGTAACCAGGGAGACACATCTCTGACAGTCGGTGGTAACCAGGGAAACCCACCTGTGACCATGGTAACCAAGGACACCCCTCTGTGACAATGGTACCCAGGGACAGCCCTCCTGTGACAGTCGGTGGTAACCAGGGAAACACACCTGTGACCATGGTAACCAAGGACACCCCTACCCACTGTCACTGGTAACCAAGGACACTTCTCCTGTGACCATGGTTATCAGGGAGACGCATCTCTGACATTCGGTGGTAACCAGGGAAACCCACCTGTGACCATGGTAACCAAGGACACCCCTCCTGTGACAATGATACCCAGGGACAGCCCTCCTGTGACAGTCAGTGGTAACCATGTACACTCACCTGTGACAGTTGTTGGTAACCAGGGAAACCCACCTGTGACATTCACAGTGCCCAGGGACACCGGCCTGTGACAGTCGGTGGTAACCAGGGAGACGCATCTCTGACAGTCGGTGGTAACCAGGGAAACACACCTGTGAACATGGTAACCAAGGACACCCCTACCCACAGTCACTGGTAACCAAGGACACTTCTCCTGTGACCGTGGTTACCAGGACACGCACATATGACAGTCAGTGGTAAGCAGGGTCACACCTCCTGTGCCAGTGGTAAGCAAGGAAACCCCTCCTGTGACAGTCAGTGGTAACCAGCCAAACACCTCCTGTGCCAGTGGCAACCAAGGACACCCCTCCTGTCACAATGGTACCCAGGGACAGCCCTCCTGTGACAGTCAGTGGTAACCATGTACACTCACCTGTGACAGTTGGTGGTAACCAGGGAAACCCACCTGTGACATTCACAGTGCCCAGGGACACCGGCCTGTGACAGTCGGTGGTAACCAGGGAGACGCATCTCTGACAGTCGGTGGTAACCAGGGAAACACACCTGTGACCATGGTAACCAAGGACACCCCTACCCACAGTCACTGGTAACCAAGGACACCTCTCCTGTGACCGTGGTTACCAGAACACGCACATATGACAGTCGGTGGTAACCAGGGACACGCATCTCTGACAGTCGGTGGTAACCAGGGAAACCCACCTGTGACCACGGTAACCAAGGACACCCCTCCTGTGACAATAGTACCCACGGACAGCCCTCCTGTGACAGTCGGTGGTAACCAGGGAAACCCACTTGTGACCATGGTAACCAAGGACACCCCTACCCACAGTCACTCGTAACCAAGGACACCTCTCCTGTGACCGTGGTTACCAGGACACGCACATATGACAGTCGGTGGTAACCAGGGACAGGCATTTCTGACAGTCAGTGGTAACCAGGGAAATCCACCTGCAACCATGGTAACCAAGGACACCCCTCCTGTGACAATGGTACCCAGGGACAGCCGTCCTGTGACAGTCGGTGGTAACCAGGGAAACCCACCTGTGACATTCACAGTGCCCAGGGACACCGGCCTGTGACAGTCGGTGGTAATCAGGGAAACCCACCTGTGACCATGGTAACCAAGGACACCCCTACCCACAGTCACTGGTAACCAAGGACACCTCTCCTGTGACCATGGTTACCAGGGACACGCATCTCTGACAGTCGGTGGTAACCAGGGAAACCCACCTGTGACCACGGTAACCAAGGACACCCCTCCTGTGACAATGGTATCCATGGACAGCCCTCCTGTGACAGTCGGTGGTAACAAGGGAAACCCACCTGTGACCATGGTAACCAAGGACACCCCTACCCACAGTCACTGGTAACCAAGGACACCTCTCCTGTGACCATGGTTACCAGGGACACGCATCTCTGACAGTCGGTGGTAACCAGGGAAACCCACCTGTGACCACGGTAACCAAGGACACCCCTCCTGTGACAATAGTACCCACGGACAGCCCTCCTGTGACAGTCGGTGGTAACCAGGGAAACCCACCTGTGACCATGGTAACCAAGGACACCCGTCCTGTGACAATGGTACCAAGGGACAGCCCTCCTGTGACAGTCGGTGGTAACCAGGGAAACCCACCTGTGACCATGGTAACCAAGGACACCCCTCCTGTGACAATGGAACCCAGGGACAGCCGTCCTGTGACAGTCGGTGGTAACCAGGGAAACCCACCTGTGACATTCACAGTGCCCAGGGACACCTGCCTGTGACAGTCGGTGGTAACCAGGGACACATATTTCTGACAGTCGGTGGTAAGCAGGGAAACCCACCTGTGACCATGGTAACCAAGGACACCCCAACCCACAGTCACTGGTAACCAAGGACACCTCTCCTGTGACTGTGGTTACCAGGACACGCACATATGACAGTCGGTGGTAACCAGGGACAGGCATTTCTGACAGTCAGTGGTAACCAGGGAAACCCACCTGCAATCATGGTAACCAAGGACACCCCTCCTGTGACAGTCAGTGGTAACCAGGCAAACACCTCCTGTGCCAGTGGCAACCAAGGACACCCCTCCTGTGACAATGGTACCCAGGGACAGCCGTCCTGTGACAGTCGGTGGTAACCAGGGAAACCCACCTGTGACATTCACAGTGCCCAGGGACACCGGCCTGTGACAGTCGGTGGTAATCAGGGACACGCATCTCTGACAGTCGGTGGTAACCAGGGAAACCCACCTGTGACCATGGTAACCAAGGACACACCTACTGTGACAGTCACTGGTAACCACGGACACCTCTCCTGTGACCGTGGCTACCAGGGACACGCACATATGACAGTCGGTGGTAACCAGGGACACGCATCTCTGACAGTCAGTGGTAACCAGGGAAACCCACCTGCGACCATGTTAACCAAGGACACCCCTCCGGTGACAGTCAGTGGTAACCAGGGACACACCTCCTGTGCCAGTGGTAACCAAGGACACCCCTCCTGTGACAATGGTACCCAGGGACAGCCCTCCTGTGACAGTCGGTGGTAACCAGGGAAACCCACCTGTGACCATGGTAAAAAAGGACACCCCTACCCACAGTCACTGGTAACCAAGGACACCTCTCCTGTGACCGTGGTTACCAGGACACGCACATATGACAGTCGGTGGTAACCAGGGACACGCATCTCTGACAGTCATTGGTAAACAGGGAAACCCACCTGCGACCATGGTAACCAAGGACACCCCTCCTGTGACAGTCAGTGGTAACCAGGGACACACCTCCTGTGCCAGTGGTAACCAAGGACACCCCTCCTGTGACAATGGTACCCAGGGACAGCCCTCCTGTGACAGTCGGTGGTAACCAGGGAAAACCACCTGTGACCATGGTAACCAAGGACACCCCTACCCACAGTCACTGGTAAGCAAGGACACCTCTCCTGTGACCGTGGTTATCAGGGAGACGCATCTCTGACAGTCGGTGGTAACCAGGGAAACCCACCTGTGACCATGGTAACCAAGGACACCCCTCCTGTGACAATGGTACCCAGGGACAGCCCTCCTGTGACAGTCGGTGGTAACCAGGGAAACCCACCTGTGACCATGGTAACCAAGGACACCCCTCCTGTGACAATGGTACCCAGGGACAGCCATCCTGTGACAGTCGGTGTTAACCAGGGAAACCCACCTGTGACATTCACAGTGCCCAGGGACACCTGCCTGTGACAGTCGGTGGTAACCAGGGACACATATTTCTGACAGTCGGTGGTAAGCAGGGAAACCCACCTGTGACCATGGTAACAAAGGACACCCCTCCTGTGACAATGGTATCCATGGACAGCCCTCCTGTGACAGTCGGTGGTAACCAGGGAAACCCACCTGTGACCATGGTAACCAAGGACACCCCTCCTGTGACAATGGTACCCAGGGACAGCCATCCTGTGACAGTCGGTGGTAACCAGGGAAACCCACCTGTGACCATGGTAACCAAGGACACCCCTCCTGTGACAATGGTACCCAGGGACAGCCATCCTGTGACAGTCGGTGGTAACCAGGGAAACCCACCTGTGACATTCACAGTGCCCAGGGACACCGGCCTGTGACAGTCGGTGGTAACCAGGGAGACGCATCTCTGACAGTCGGTGGTAACCAGGGAAACACACCTGTGACCATGGTAACCAAGGACACACCTACTGTGCCAGTCACTGGTAACCACGGACACCTCTCCTGTGACTGTGGTTACCAGGGACACGCACATATGACAGTCGGTGGTAACCAGGGACACGCATCTCTGACAGTCAGTGGTAACCAGGGAAACCCACCTGTGAACAAGTTAACCAAGGACACCCCTACCCACAGTCACTGGTAACCAAGGACACCTCTCCTGTGACCGTGGTTACCAGGACACGCACATATGACAGTCGGTGGTAACCAGGGACACGCATCTCTGACAGTCAGTGGTAACCAGGGAAACCCACCTGCGACCATGGTAACCAAGGACACCCCTCCTGTGACAGTCAGTGGTAACCAGGGACACACCTCCTGTGCCAGTGGTAACCAAGGACACCCCTACCCACAGTCACTGGTAACCAAGGACACCTCTCCTGTGACCGTGGTTATCAGGGAGACGCATCTCTGACAGTCGGTGGTAACCAGGGACACGCATCTCTGACAGTCTGTGGTAACCAGGGAAACCCACCTGCGACCATGGTAACCAAGGACACCCTTCCTGTGACAGTCAGTGGTAACCAGGGACACACCTCCTGTGCCAGTGGTAACCAAGGACACCCCTCCTGTCACAATGGTACCAGGGACAGCCCTCCTGTGACAGTCGGTGGTAACCAGGGAAACCCACCTGTGACTATGGTAACCAAGGACACCCCTCCTGTGACAATGGTACCCCGGGACAGCCCTCCTGTGACAGTCGGTGGTAACCAGGGAAACCCACCTGTGACCATGGTAACCAATGACACCCCTCCTGTGACAATGGTACCCAGGGACAGCCATCCTGTGACAGTCGGTGGTAACCAGGGAAACCCACCTGTGACATTCACAGTGCCCAGGGACACCGGCCTGTGACAGTCGGTGGTAACCAGGGAGACGCATCTCTGACAGTCGGTGGTAACCAGGGAAACCAACCTGTGACCATGGTAACCAAGGACACACCTCTGTGACAATGGTACCCAGGGACAGCCCTCCTGTGACAGTCGGTGGTAACCAGGGAAACACACCTGTGACCATGGTAACCAAGGACACCCCTACCCACTGTCACTGGTAACCAAGGACACCTCTCCTGTGACCGTGGTTATCAGGGAGACGCATCTCTGACAGTCGGTGGTAACCAGGGAAACCCACCTGTGACCATGGTAACCAAGGACACCCCTCCTGTGACAATGGTACCCAGGGACAGCCCTCCTGTGACAGTCGGTGGTAACCAGGGAAACCCACCTGTGACCATGGTAACCAAGGACACCCCTCCTGTGACAATGGTACCCAGGGACAGCCCTCCTGTGACAGTCGGTGTTAACCAGGGAAACCCACCTGTGACCATGGTAACCAAGGACACACCTACTGTGACAGTCAATGGTAACCACGGACACCTCTCCTGTGACCGTGGCTACCAGGGACACGCACATATGACAGTCGGTGGTAACCAGGGACACGCATCTCTGACAGTCAGTGGTAACCAGGGAAACCCACCTGCGACCATGTTAACCAAGGACACCCCTCCTGTGACAGTCAGTGGTAACCAGGGACACAGTTCCTGTGCCAGTGGTAACCAAGGACACCCCTCCTGTGACAATGGTACCCAGGGACAGCCCTCCTGTGACAGTCGGTGGTAACCAGGGAAAACCACCTGCAACCATGGTAACCAAGGACACCCCTACCACAGTCACTCGTAACCAAGGACACCTCTCCTGTGACCGTGGTTACCAGGACACGCACATATGACAGTCGGTGGTAACCAGGGACACGCATCTCTGACAGTCAGTGGTAACCAGGGAAACCCACCTGCGACCATGGTAACCAAGGACACCCCTCCTGTCACAGTCAGTGGTAAACAGGGACACATCTCCTGTGCCAGTTGTAACCAAGGACACCCCTCCTGTGACAATGGTACCCAGGGACAGCCCTCCTGTGACAGTCAGTGGTAACCATGTACACTCACCTGTGACAGTCGGTGGTAACCAGGGAAACCCACCTGTGGCATTCACAGTGCCCAGGGACACCTGCCTGTGACAGTCAGTGGTAACCAAGGACACGCATTTCTGACAGTCGGTGGTAACCAGGGAAACCCACCTGTGACCATGGTAACCAAGGACACCCCTCCTGTGACAATGGTATCCATGGACAGCCCTACTGTGACAGTCGGTGGTAACGAGGGAAACACACCTGTGACCATGGTAACCAAGGACACCCCTACCCACAGTCACTGGTAACCAAGGACACCCCTCCTGTGACCGTGGTTACCAGGGACACGCATCTCTGACAGTCGGTGGTAACCAGGGAAACCCACCTGTGACCACGGTAACAAAGGACACCCCTCCTGTGACAATAGTACCCAGGGACAGCCCTCCTGTGACAGTCGGTAGTAACCAGGGAAACCCACTTGTGACCATGGTAACCAAGGACACCCCTACCCACAGTCACTCGTAACCAAGGACACCTCTCCTGTGACCGTGGTTACCAGGACACGCACATATGACAGTCGGTGGTAACCAGGGACAGGCATTTCTGACAGTCAGTGGTAACCATGGAAACCCACCTGCAACCATGGTAACCAAGGACACCCCTCCTGTGACAGTCAGTGGTAACCAGGCAAACACCTCCTGTGCCAGTGGTAACCAAGGACACCCCTCCTGTCACAATGGTACCCAGGGACAGCCCTCCTGTGACAGTCAGTGGTAACCATGTACACTCACCTGTGACAGTCGGTGGTAACCAGGGAAACCCACCTGTGACATTCACAGTGCCCAGGGACACTGGCCTGTGACAGTCGGTGGTAACCAGGGAGACGCATCTCTGACAGTCGGTGGTAACCAGGGAAACCCACCTGTGACCATGGTAACCAAGGACACCCCTCCTGTGACAATGGTACCAAGGGACAGCCCTCCTGTGACAGTCGGTGGTAACCAGGGAAAACCACCTGTGACCATGGTAACCAAGGACACCCCTCCTGTGACAATGGTACCCAGGGACAGCCCTCCTGTGACAGTCGGTGGTAACCAGGGAAACCCACCTGTGACCATGGTAACCAAGGACACCCCTCCTGTGACAATGGTACCCAGGGACAGCCATCCTGTGACAGTCGGTGGTAACCAGGGAAACCCACCTGTGACATTCACAGTGCCCAGGGACACCTGCCTGTGACAGTCGGTGGTAACCAGGGACACATATTTCTGACAGTCGGTGGTAACCAGGGAAACCCACCTGTGACCATGGTAACCAAGGACACCCCTCCTGTGACAATGGTACCCAGGGACAGCCCTCCTGTGACAGTCGGTGGTAACCAGGGAAACCCACCTGTGACCATGGTAACCAAGGACACCCCTCCTGTGACAATGGTACCCAGGGACAGCCATCCTGTGACAGTCGGTGGTAACCAGGGAAACCCACCTGTGACATTCACAGTGCCCAGGGACACCTGCCTGTGACAGTCGGTGGTAACCAGGGACACATATTTCTGACAGTCGGTGGTAACCAGGGAAACCCACCTGTGACCATGGTAACCAAGGACACCCCTCCTGTGACAATGGTATCCATGGACAGCCCTCCTGTGACAGTCGGTGGTAACAAGGGAAACCCACCTGTGACCATGGTAACCAAGGACACCCCTACCCACAGTCACTGGTAACCAAGGACACCTCTCCTGTGACCATGGTTACCAGGGACACGCATCTCTGACAGTCGGTGGTAACCAGGGAAACCCACCTGTGACCATGGTAACCAAGGACACCCCTCCTGTGACAATGGTACCCAGGGACAGCCCTCCTGTGACAGTCGGTGGTAACCAGGGAAACCCACCTGTGACCATGGTAACCAAGGACACCCCTCCTGTGACAATGGTACCCAGGGACAGCCATCCTGTGACAGTCGGTGGTAACCAGGGAAACCCACCTGTGACATTCACAGTGCCCAGGGACACCTGCCTGTGACAGTCGGTGGTAACCAGGGACACATATTTCTGACAGTCGGTGGTAACCAGGGAAACCCACCTGTGACCATGGTAACCAAGGACACCCCTCCTGTGACAATGGTATCCATGGACAGCCCTCCTGTGACAGTCGGTGGTAACAAGGGAAACCCACCTGTGACCATGGTAACCAAGGACACCCCTACCCACAGTCACTGGTAACCAAGGACACCTCTCCTGTGACCATGGTTACCAGGGACACGCATCTCTGACAGTCGGTGGTAACCAGGGAAACCCACCTGTGACCACGGTAACCAAGGACACCCCTCCTGTGACAATAGTACCCACAGACAGCCCTCCTGTGACAGTCGGTGGTAACCAGGGAAACCCACCTGTGACCATGGTAACCAAGGACACCCCAACCCACAGTCACTGGTAACCAAGGACACCTCTCCTGTGACTGTGGTTACCAGGACATGCACATATGACAGTCGGTGGTAACCAGGGAGAGGCATTTCAGACAGTCAGTGGTAACCAGGGAAACCCACCTGCAATCATGGTAACCAAGGACACCCCTCCTGTGACAGTCAGTGGTAACCAGCCAAACACCTCCTGTGCCAGTGGCAACCAGGGACACCCCTCCTGTCACAATGGTACCCAGGGACAGCCCTCCTGTGACAGTCAGTGGTAACCATGTACACTCACCTGTGACAGTCGGTGGTAACCAGGGAAACCCACCTGTGACATTCACAGTGCCCAGGGACACCGGCCTGTGACAGTCGGTGGTAACCAGGGAGACGCATCTCTGACAGTCGGTGGTAACCAGGGAAACACACCTGTGACCATGGTAACCAAGGACACCCCTACCCACAGTCACTGGTAACCAAGGACACCTCTCCTGTGACCGTGGTTACCAGGACACGCACATATGACAGTCGGTGGTAACCAGGGACACGCATTTCTGACAGTCGGTGGTAACCAGGGAAACCCACCTGTGACCATGGTAACCAAGGACACCCCTCTGTGACAATGGTACCCAGGGACAGCCCTCCTGTGACAGTCGGTGGTAACCAGGGAAACACACCTGTGACCATGGTAACCAAGGACACCCCTACCCACTGTCATTGGTAACCAAGGACACCTCTCCTGTGACCGTGGTTATCAGGGAGACGCATCTCTGACAGTCGGTGGTAACCAGGGAAACCCACCTGTGACATTCACAGTGCCCAGGGACACCGGCCTGTGACAGTCGGTGGTAACCAGGGAGACGCATCTCTGACAGTCGGTGGTAACCAGGGAAACCCACCTGTGACCATGGTAACCAAGGACACCCCTCTGTGACAATGGTACCCAGGGACAGCCCTCCTGTGACAGTCGGTGGTAACCAGGGAAACACACCTGTGACCATGGTAACCAAGGACACCCCTCCTGTGACAATGGTACCCAGGGACAGCCGTCCTGTGACAGTCGGTGGTAACCAGGGAAACCCACCTGTGACATTCACAGTGCCCAGGGACACCGGCCTGTGACAGTCGGTGGTAATCAGGGACACGCATCTCTGACAGTCGGTGGTAACCAGGGAAACCCCCCTGTGACCATGGTAACCAAGGACACACCTACTGTGACAGTCACTGGTAACCACGGACACCTCTCCTGTGACCGTGGCTAACAGGGACACGCACATATGACAGTCGGTGGTAACCAGGGACACGCATCTCTGACAGTCAGTGGTAACCAGGGAAACCCACCTGTCGCCATGGTAACCAAGGACCCACCTACTGTGACAGTCACTGGTAACCACGGACACCTCTCCTGTGACCGTGGTTACCAGGGACACGCATATATGACAGTCGGTGGTAACCAGGGACACGCATCTCTGACAGTCAGTGGTAAGCAGGGAAACCCACCTGCGACCATGGTAACCAAGGACACCCTTCCTGTGACAGTCAGTGGTAACCAGGGACACACCTCCTGTGCCAGTGGTAACCAAGGACACCCCTCCTGTCACAATGGTACCAGGGACAGCCCTCCTGTGACAGTCGGTGGTAACCAGGGAAACCCACCTGTGACCATGGTAACCAAGGACACCCCTCCTGTGACAATGGTACCCCGGGACAGCCCTCCTGTGACAGTCGGTGGTAACCAGGGAAACCCACCTGTGACCATGGTAACCAAGGACACCCCTCCTGTGACAATGGTACCCAGGGACAGCCATCCTGTGACAGTTGGTGGTAACCAGGGAAACCCACCTGTGACATTCACAGTGCCCAGGGACACCGGCCTGTGACAGTCGGTGGTAACCAGGGACACGCATCTCTGACAGTCGGTGGTAACCAAGGAAACCCACCTGTGACCATGGTAACCAAGGACGCACCTACTGTGACAGTCACTGGTAACCACGGACACCTCTCCTGTGACCGTGGCTACCACGGACACGCACATATGACAGTCGGTGGTAACCAGGGACACGCATCTCTGACAGTCGGTGGTAACCAGGGAAACCCACCTGTCGCCATGGTAACCAAGGACCCACCTACTGTGACAGTCACTGGTAACCACGGACACCTCTCCTGTGACCGTGGTTTCCAGGGACACGCATATATGACAGTCGGTGGTAACCAGGGACACGCATCTCTGACAGTCAGTGGTAACTTGGGAAACCCACCTGCGACCATGGTAACCAAGGACACCCTTCCTGTGACAGTCAGTGGTAACCAGGGACACACCTCCTGTGCCAGTGGTAACCAAGGACACCCCTCCTGTCACAATGGTACCAGGGACAGCCCTCCTGTGACAGTCGGTGGTAACCAGGGAAACCCACCTGTGACCATGGTAACCAAGGACACCCCTCCTGTGACAATGGTACCCCGGGACAGCCCTCCTGTGACAGTCGGTGGTAACCAGGGAAACCCACCTGTGACCATGGTAACCAATGACACCCCTCCTGTGACAATGGTACCCAGGGACAGCCATCCTGTGACAGTCGGTGGTAACCAGGGAAACCCACCTGTGACATTCACAGTGCCCAGGGACACCGGCCTGTGACAGTCGGTGGTAACCAGGGAGACGCATCTCTGACAGTCGGTGGTAACCAGGGAAACCAACCTGTGACCATGGTAACCAAGGACACCCCTCTGTGACAATGGTACCCAGGGACAGCCCTCCTGTGACAGTCGGTGGTAACCAGGGAAACACACCTGTGACCATGGTAACCAAGGACACCCCTACACACTGTCACTGGTAACCAAGGACACCTCTCCTGTGACCGTGGTTATCAGGGAGACGCATCTCTGACAGTCGGTGGTAACCAGGGAAACCCACCTGTGACCATGGTAACCAAGGACACCCCTCCTGTGACAATGGTACCCAGGGACAGCCCTCCTGTGACAGTCGGTGGTAACCAGGGAAACCCACCTGTGACCATGGTAACCAAGGACACCCCTCCTGTGACAATGGTACCCAGGGACAGCCCTCCTGTGACAGTCCGTGGTAACCAGGGAAACCCACCTGTGACCATGGTAACCAAGGACACACCTACTGTGACAGTCAATGGTAACCAAGGACACCCCTCTGTGACAATGGTACCCAGGGACAGCCCTCCTGTGACAGTCAGTGGTAACCATGGAAACCCACCTGTGACCATGGTAACCAAGGACACCCCTCCTGTGACAATGGTACCCAGGGACAGCCCTCCTGTGACAGTCGGTGGTAATCAGGGAAAATCACCTGTGACATTCACAGTGCCCAGGGACACCGGCCTGTGACAGTCGGTGGTAACCAGGGACACGCATCTCTGACAGTCGGTGGTAACCAGGGAAACCCACCTGTGACCATGGTAACCAAGGACACACCTACTGTGCCAGTCACTGGTAACCACGGACACCTCTCCTGTGACTGTGGTTACCAGGGACACGCACATATGACAGTCGGTGGTAACCAGGGACACGCATCTCTGACAGTCAGTGGTAACCAGGGAAACCCACCTGTGAACAAGTTAACCAAGGACACCCCTACCCACAGTCACTGGTAACCAAGGACACCTCTCCTGTGACCGTGGTTACCAGGACACGCACATATGACAGTCGGTGGTAACCAGGGACACGCATCTCTGACAGTCAGTGGTAACCAGGGAAACCCACCTGCGACCATGGTAACCAAGGACACCCCTCCTGTGACAGTCAGTGGTAACCAGGGACACACCTCCTGTGCCAGTGGTAACCAAGGACACCCCTCCCCACAGTCACTGGTAACCAAGGACACCTCTCCTGTGACCGTGGTTATCAGGGAGACGCATCTCTGACAGTCGGTGGTAACCAGGGAAAACCACCTGTGACATTCACAGTGCCCAGGGACACCAGCCTGTGACAGTCGGTGGTAACCAGGGAGACGCATCTCTGACAGTCGGTGGTAACCAGGGAAACCAACCTGTGACCATGGTAACCAAGGACACCCCTCTGTGACAATGGTACCCACGGACAGCCCTCCTGTGACAGTCGGTGGTAACCAGGGAAACACACCTGTGACCATGGTAACCAAGGACACCCCTACCCACTGTCACTGGTAACCAAGGACACCTCTCCTGTGACCGTGGTTATCAGGGAGACGCATCTCTGACAGTCGGTGGTAACCAGGGAAACCCACCTGTGACCATGGTAACCAAGGACACCCCTCCTGTGACAATGGTACCCAGGGACAGCCCTCCTGTGACAGTCGGTGGTAACCAGGGAAACCCACCTGTGACCATGGTAACCAAGGACACCCCTCCTGTGACAATGGTACCCAGGGACAGCCATCCTGTGACAGTCGGTGGTAACCAGGGAAACCCACCTGTGACATTCACAGTGCCCAGGGACACCGGCCTGTGACAGTCGGTGGTAACCAGGGACACGCATCTCTGACAGTCGGTGGTAACCAGGGAAACCCACCTGTGACCATGGTAACCAAGGACACCCCTCTGTGACAATGGTACCCAGGGACAGCCCTCCTGTGACAGTCGGTGGTAACCAGGGAAACACACCTGTGACCATGGTAACCAAGGACACCCCTACCCACTGTCACTGGTAACCAAGGACACCTCTCCTGTGACCGTGGTTATCAGGGAGACGCATCTCTGACAGTCGGTGGTAACCAGGGCAACCCACCTGTGACATTCACAGTGCCCAGGGACACCGGCCTGTGACAGTCGGTGGTAACAAGGGAGACGCATCTCTGACAGTCGGTGGTAACCAGGGAAACCCACCTGTGACCATGGTAACCAAGGACACCCCTCTGTGACAATGGTACCCAGGGACAGCCCTCCTGTGACAGTCGGTGGTAACCAGGGAAACACACCTGTGACCATGGTAACCAAGGACACCCCTACCCACTGTCACTGGTAACCAAGGACACCTCTCCTGTGACCGTGGTTATCAGGGAGACGCATCTCTGACAGTCGGTGATAACCAGGGAATCCCACCTGTGACCATGGTAACCAAGGACACCCCTCCTGTGACAATGGTACCCAGGGAGAGCCCTCCTGTGACAGTCGGTGGTAACCAGGGAAACCCACCTGTGACCATGGTAACCAAGGACACCCCTCCTGTGACAATGGTACCCAGGGACAGCCGTCCTGTGACAGTCGGTGGTAACTAGGGAAACCCACCTGTGACATTCACAGTGCCCAGGGACACCGGCCTGTGACAGTCGGTGGTAATCAGGGACACGCATCTCTGACAGTCGGTGGTAACCAGGGAAACCCCCCTGTGACCATGGTAACCAAGGACACACCTACTGTGACAGTCACTGGTAACCACGGACACCTCTCCTGTGACCGTGGCTACCAGGGACACGGACATATGACAGTCGGTGGTAACCAGGGACACGCATCTCTGACAGTCAGTGGTAACCAGGGAAACCCACCTGTCGCCATGGTAACCAAGGACCCACCTACTGTGACAGTCACTGGTAACCACGGACACCTCTCCTGTGACCGTGGTTACCAGGGACACGCATATATGACAGTCGGTGGTAACCAGGGACACGCATTTCTGACAGTCAGTGGTAACCAGGGAAACCCACCTGCGACCATGGTAACCAAGGACACCCTTCCTGTGACAGTCAGTGGTAACCAGGGACACACCTCCTGTGCCAGTGGTAACCAAGGACACCCCTCCTGTCACAATGGTACCAGGGACAGCCCTCCTGTGACAGTCGGTGGTAACCAGGGAAACCCACCTGTGACCATGGTAACCAAGGACACCCCTCCTGTGACAATGGTACCCCGGGACAGCCCTCCTGTGACAGTCGGTGGTAACCAGGGAAACCCACCTGTGACCATGGTAACCAATGACACCCCTCCTGTGACAATGGTACCCAGGGACAGCCATCCTGTGACAGTCGGTGGTAACCAGGGAAACCCACCTGTGACATTCACAGTGCCCAGGGACACCGGCCTGTGACAGTCGGTGGTAACCAGGGAGACGCATCTCTGACAGTCGGTGGTAACCAGGGAAACCAACCTGTGACCATGGTAACCAAGGACACCCCTCTGTGACAATGGTACCCAGGGACAGCCCTCCTGTGACAGTCGGTGGTAACCAGGGAAACACACCTGTGACCATGGTAACCAAGGACACCCCTACCCACTGTCACTGGTAACCAAGGACACCTCTCCTGTGACCGTGGTTATCAGGGAGACGCATCTCTGACAGTCGGTGGTAACCAGGGAAACCCACCTGTGACCATGGTAACCAAGGACACCCCTCCTGTGACAATGGTACCCAGGGACAGCCCTCCTGTGACAGTCGGTGGTAACCAGGGAAACCCACCTGTGACCATGGTAACCAAGGACACCCCTCCTGTGACAATGGTACCCAGGGACAGCCCTCCTGTGACAGTCCGTGGTAACCAGGGAAACCCACCTTTGACCATGGTAACCAAGGACACCCCTCCTGTGACAGTCAGTGGTAACCAGGCAAACACCTCCTGTGCCAGTGGTAACCAAGGACACCCCTCCTGTCACAATGGTACCCAGGGACAGCCCTCCTGTGACAGTCAGTGGTAACCATGTACACTCACCTGTGACAGTCGGTGGTAACCAGGGAAACCCACCTGTGACATTCACAGTGCCCAGGGACACCGGCCTGTGACAGTCGGTGGTAACCAGGGAGACGCATCTCTGACAGTCGGTGGTAACCAGGGAAACCCACCTGTGACATTCACAGTGCCCAGGGACACCGGCCTGTGACAGTCGTTGGTAACCAGGGAGACGCATCTCTGACAGTCGGTGGTAACCAGGGAAACCCACCTGTGACCATGGTAACCAAGGACACCCCTCCTGTGACAATGGTACCAAGGGACAGCCCTCCTGTGACAGTCGGTGGTAACCAGGGAAAACCACCTGTGACCATGGTAACCAAGGACACCCCTACCCACAGTCACTGGTAAGCAAGGACACCTCTCCTGTGACCGTGGTTATCAGGGAGACGCATCTCTGACAGTCGGTGGTAACCAGGGAAACCCACCTGTGACCATGGTAACCAAGGACACCCCTCCTGTGACAATGGTACCCAGGGACAGCCCTCCTGTGACAGTCGGTGGTAACCAGGGAAACCCACCTGTGACCATGGTAACCAAGGACACCCCTCCTGTGACAATGGTACCCAGGGACAGCCATCCTGTGACAGTCGGTGGTAACCAGGGAAACCCACCTGTGACATTCACAGTGCCCAGGGACACCTGCCTGTGACAGTCGGTGGTAACCAGGGACACATATTTCTGACAGTCGGTGGTAACCAGGGAAACCCACCTGTGACCATGGTAACCAAGGACACCCCTCCTGTGACAATGGTATCCATGGACCGCCCTCCTGTGACAGTCGGTGGTAACAAGGGAAACCCACCTGTGACCATGGTAACCAAGGACACCCCTACCCACAGTCACTGGTAACCAAGGACACCTCTCCTGTGACCATGGTTACCAGGGACACGCATCTCTGACAGTCGGTGGTAACCAGGGAAACCCACCTGTGACCACGGTAACCAAGGACACCCCTCCTGTGACAATAGTACCCACAGACAGCCCTCCTGTGACAGTCGGTGGTAACCAGGGAAACCCACCTGTGACCATGGTAACCAAGGACACCCCAACCCACAGTCACTGGTAACCAAGGACACCTCTCCTGTGACCGTGGTTACCAGGACACGCACATATGACAGTCGGTGGTAACCAGGGAGAGGCATTTCTGACAGTCAGTGGTAACCAGGGAAACCCACCTGCAATCATGGTAACCAAGGACACCCCTCCTGTGACAGTCAGTGGTAACCAGCCAAACACCTCCTGTGCCAGTGGCAACCAAGGACACCCCTCCTGTCACAATGGTACCCAGGGACAGCCCTCCTGTGACAGTCAGTGGTAACCATGTACACTCACCTGTGACAGTCGGTGGTAACCAGGGAAACCCACCTGTGACATTCACAGTGCCCAGGGACACCGGCCTGTGACAGTCGGTGGTAACCAGGGAGACGCATCTCTGACAGTCGGTGGTAACCAGGGAAACACACCTGTGACCATGGTAACCAAGGACACCCCTACCCACAGTCACTGGTAACCAAGGACACCTCTCCTGTGACCGTGGTTACCAGGACACGCACATATGTCAGTCGGTGGTAACCAGGGACACGCATCTCTGACAGTCGGTGGTAACCAGGGAAACCCACCTGTGACCATGGTAACCAAGGACACCCCTCTGTGACAATGGTACCCAGGGACAGCCCTCCTGTGACAGTCGGTGGTAACCAGGGAAACACACCTGTGACCATGGTAACCAAGGACACCCCTACCCACTGTCACTGGTAACCAAGGACACCTCTCCTGTGACCGTGGTTATCAGGGAGACGCATCTCTGACAGTCGGTGGTAACCAGGGACACGCATCTCTGACAGTCAGTGGTAACCAGGGAAACCCACCTGCGACCATGGTAACCAAGGACACCCCTCCTGTGACAGTCAGTGGTAACCAGGGACACACCTCCTGTGCCAGTGGTAACCAAGGACACCCCTCCCCACAGTCACTGGTAACCAAGGACACCTCTCCTGTGACCGTGGTTATCAGGGAGACGCATCTCTGACAGTCGGTGGTAACCAGGGAAAACCACCTGTGACATTCACAGTGCCCAGGGACACCAGCCTGTGACAGTCGGTGGTAACCAGGGAGACGCATCTCTGACAGTCGGTGGTAACCAGGGAAACCAACCTGTGACCATGGTAACCAAGGACACCCCTCTGTGACAATGGTACCCACGGACAGCCCTCCTGTGACAGTCGGTGGTAACCAGGGAAACACACCTGTGACCATGGTAACCAAGGACACCCCTACCCACTGTCACTGGTAACCAAGGACACCTCTCCTGTGACCGTGGTTATCAGGGAGACGCATCTCTGACAGTCGGTGGTAACCAGGGAAACCCACCTGTGACCATGGTAACCAAGGACACCCCTCCTGTGACAATGGTACCCAGGGACAGCCCTCCTGTGACAGTCGGTGGTAACCAGGGAAACCCACCTGTGACCATGGTAACCAAGGACACCCCTCCTGTGACAATGGTACCCAGGGACAGCCATCCTGTGACAGTCGGTGGTAACCAGGGAAACCCACCTGTGACATTCACAGTGCCCAGGAACACCGGCCTGTGACAGTCGGTGGTAACCAGGGACACGCATCTCTGACAGTCGGTGGTAACCAGGGAAACCCACCTGTGACCATGGTAACCAAGGACACCCCTCTGTGACAATGGTACCCAGGGACAGCCCTCCTGTGACAGTCGGTGGTAACCAGGGAAACACACCTGTGACCATGGTAACCAAGGACACCCCTACCCACTGTCACTGGTAACCAAGGACACCTCTCCTGTGACCGTGGTTATCAGGGAGACGCATCTCTGACAGTCGGTGGTAACCAGGGCAACCCACCTGTGACATTCACAGTGCCCAGGGACACCGGCCTGTGACAGTCGGTGGTAACAAGGGAGACGCATCTCTGACAGTCGGTGGTAACCAGGGAAACCCACCTGTGACCATGGTAACCAAGGACACCCCTCTGTGACAATGGTACCCAGGGACAGCCCTCCTGTGACAGTCGGTGGTAACCAGGGAAACACACCTGTGACCATGGTAACCAAGGACACCCCTACCCACTGTCACTGGTAACCAAGGACACCTCTCCTGTGACCGTGGTTATCAGGGAGACGCATCTCTGACAGTCGGTGATAACCAGGGAATCCCACCTGTGACCATGGTAACCAAGGACACCCCTCCTGTGACAATGGTACCCAGGGAGAGCCCTCCTGTGACAGTCGGTGGTAACCAGGGAAACCCACCTGTGACCATGGTAACCAAGGACACCCCTCCTGTGACAATGGTACCCAGGGACAGCCGTCCTGTGACAGTCGGTGGTAACTAGGGAAACCCACCTGTGACATTCACAGTGCCCAGGGACACCGGCCTGTGACAGTCGGTGGTAATCAGGGACACGCATCTCTGACAGTCGGTGGTAACCAGGGAAACCCCCCTGTGACCATGGTAACCAAGGACACACCTACTGTGACAGTCACTGGTAACCACGGACACCTCTCCTGTGACCGTGGCTACCAGGGACACGGACATATGACAGTCGGTGGTAACCAGGGACACGCATCTCTGACAGTCAGTGGTAACCAGGGAAACCCACCTGTCGCCATGGTAACCAAGGACCCACCTACTGTGACAGTCACTGGTAACCACGGACACCTCTCCTGTGACCGTGGTTACCAGGGACACGCATATATGACAGTCGGTGGTAACCAGGGACACGCATTTCTGACAGTCAGTGGTAACCAGGGAAACCCACCTGCGACCATGGTAACCAAGGACACCCTTCCTGTGACAGTCAGTGGTAACCAGGGACACACCTCCTGTGCCAGTGGTAACCAAGGACACCCCTCCTGTCACAATGGTACCAGGGACAGCCCTCCTGTGACAGTCGGTGGTAACCAGGGAAACCCACCTGTGACCATGGTAACCAAGGACACCCCTCCTGTGACAATGGTACCCCGGGACAGCCCTCCTGTGACAGTCGGTGGTAACCAGGGAAACCCACCTGTGACCATGGTAACCAATGACACCCCTCCTGTGACAATGGTACCCAGGGACAGCCATCCTGTGACAGTCGGTGGTAACCAGGGAAACCCACCTGTGACATTCACAGTGCCCAGGGACACCGGCCTGTGACAGTCGGTGGTAACCAGGGAGACGCATCTCTGACAGTCGGTGGTAACCAGGGAAACCAACCTGTGACCATGGTAACCAAGGACACCCCTCTGTGACAATGGTACCCAGGGACAGCCCTCCTGTGACAGTCGGTGGTAACCAGGGAAACACACCTGTGACCATGGTAACCAAGGACACCCCTACCCACTGTCACTGGTAACCAAGGACACCTCTCCTGTGACCGTGGTTATCAGGGAGACGCATCTCTGACAGTCGGTGGTAACCAGGGAAACCCACCTGTGACCATGGTAACCAAGGACACCCCTCCTGTGACAATGGTACCCAGGGACAGCCCTCCTGTGACAGTCGGTGGTAACCAGGGAAACCCACCTGTGACCATGGTAACCAAGGACACCCCTCCTGTGACAATGGTACCCAGGGACAGCCCTCCTGTGACAGTCCGTGGTAACCAGGGAAACCCACCTTTGACCATGGTAACCAAGGACACCCCTCCTGTGACAGTCAGTGGTAACCAGGCAAACACCTCCTGTGCCAGTGGTAACCAAGGACACCCCTCCTGTCACAATGGTACCCAGGGACAGCCCTCCTGTGACAGTCAGTGGTAACCATGTACACTCACCTGTGACAGTCGGTGGTAACCAGGGAAACCCACCTGTGACATTCACAGTGCCCAGGGACACCGGCCTGTGACAGTCGGTGGTAACCAGGGAGACGCATCTCTGACAGTCGGTGGTAACCAGGGAAACCCACCTGTGACATTCACAGTGCCCAGGGACACCGGCCTGTGACAGTCGTTGGTAACCAGGGAGACGCATCTCTGACAGTCGGTGGTAACCAGGGAAACCCACCTGTGACCATGGTAACCAAGGACACCCCTCCTGTGACAATGGTACCAAGGGACAGCCCTCCTGTGACAGTCGGTGGTAACCAGGGAAAACCACCTGTGACCATGGTAACCAAGGACACCCCTACCCACAGTCACTGGTAAGCAAGGACACCTCTCCTGTGACCGTGGTTATCAGGGAGACGCATCTCTGACAGTCGGTGGTAACCAGGGAAACCCACCTGTGACCATGGTAACCAAGGACACCCCTCCTGTGACAATGGTACCCAGGGACAGCCCTCCTGTGACAGTCGGTGGTAACCAGGGAAACCCACCTGTGACCATGGTAACCAAGGACACCCCTCCTGTGACAATGGTACCCAGGGACAGCCATCCTGTGACAGTCGGTGGTAACCAGGGAAACCCACCTGTGACATTCACAGTGCCCAGGGACACCTGCCTGTGACAGTCGGTGGTAACCAGGGACACATATTTCTGACAGTCGGTGGTAACCAGGGAAACCCACCTGTGACCATGGTAACCAAGGACACCCCTCCTGTGACAATGGTATCCATGGACCGCCCTCCTGTGACAGTCGGTGGTAACAAGGGAAACCCACCTGTGACCATGGTAACCAAGGACACCCCTACCCACAGTCACTGGTAACCAAGGACACCTCTCCTGTGACCATGGTTACCAGGGACACGCATCTCTGACAGTCGGTGGTAACCAGGGAAACCCACCTGTGACCACGGTAACCAAGGACACCCCTCCTGTGACAATAGTACCCACAGACAGCCCTCCTGTGACAGTCGGTGGTAACCAGGGAAACCCACCTGTGACCATGGTAACCAAGGACACCCCAACCCACAGTCACTGGTAACCAAGGACACCTCTCCTGTGACCGTGGTTACCAGGACACGCACATATGACAGTCGGTGGTAACCAGGGAGAGGCATTTCTGACAGTCAGTGGTAACCAGGGAAACCCACCTGCAATCATGGTAACCAAGGACACCCCTCCTGTGACAGTCAGTGGTAACCAGCCAAACACCTCCTGTGCCAGTGGCAACCAAGGACACCCCTCCTGTCACAATGGTACCCAGGGACAGCCCTCCTGTGACAGTCAGTGGTAACCATGTACACTCACCTGTGACAGTCGGTGGTAACCAGGGAAACCCACCTGTGACATTCACAGTGCCCAGGGACACCGGCCTGTGACAGTCGGTGGTAACCAGGGAGACGCATCTCTGACAGTCGGTGGTAACCAGGGAAACACACCTGTGACCATGGTAACCAAGGACACCCCTACCCACAGTCACTGGTAACCAAGGACACCTCTCCTGTGACCGTGGTTACCAGGACACGCACATATGTCAGTCGGTGGTAACCAGGGACACGCATCTCTGACAGTCGGTGGTAACCAGGGAAACCCACCTGTGACCATGGTAACCAAGGACACCCCTCTGTGACAATGGTACCCAGGGACAGCCCTCCTGTGACAGTCGGTGGTAACCAGGGAAACACACCTGTGACCATGGTAACCAAGGACACCCCTACCCACTGTCACTGGTAACCAAGGACACCTCTCCTGTGACCGTGGTTATCAGGGAGACGCATCTCTGACAGTCGGTGGTAACCAGGGCAACCCACCTGTGACATTCACAGTGCCCAGGGACACCGGCCTGTGACAGTCGGTGGTAACCAGGGAGACGCATCTCTGAGAGTCGGTGGTAACCAGGGAAACCCACCTGTGACCATGGTAACCAAGGACACCCCTCTGTGACAATGGTACCCAGGGACAGCCATCCTGTGACAGTCGGTGGTAACCAGGGAAACAAACCTGTGACCGTGGTGACCAAGGACACCCCTACCCACTGTCACTGGTAACCAAGGACACCTCTCCTGTGACCGTGGTTATCAGGGAGACGCATCTGTGACAGTCGGTGATAACCAGGGAATCCCACCTGTGACCATGGTAACCAAGGACACCCCTCCTGTGACAATGGTACCCAGGGAGAGCCCTCCTGTGACAGTCGGTGGTAACCAGGGAAACCCACCTGTGACCATGGTAACCAAGGACACCCCTCCTGTGACAATGGTACCCAGGGACAGCCGTCCTGTGACAGTCGGTGGTAACCAGGGAAACCCACCTGTGACATTCACAGTGCCCAGGGACCCCGGCCTGTGACAGTCGGTGGTAATCAGGGACACGCATCTCTGACAGTCGGTGGTAACCAGGGAAACCCACCTGTGACCATGGTAACCAAGGACACACCTACTGTGACAGTCACTGGTAACCACGGACACCTCTCCTGTGACCGTGGCTACCAGGGACACGCACATATGACAGTCGGTGGTAACCAGGGACACGCATCTCTGACAGTCAGTGGTAACCAGGGAAACCCACCTGTCGCCATGGTAACCAAGGACCCACCTACTGTGACAGTCACTGGTAACCACGGACACCTCTCCTGTGACCGTGGTTACCAGGGACACGCATATATGACAGTCGGTGGTAACCAGGGACACGCATCTCTGACAGTCAGTGGTAACCAGGGAAACCCACCTGCGACCATGGTAACCAAGGACACCCTTCCTGTGACAGTCAGTGGTAACCAGGGACACACCTCCTGTGCCAGTGGTAACCAAGGACACCCCTCCTGTCACAATGGTACCAGGGACAGCCCTCCTGTGACAGTCGGTGGTAACCAGGGAAACCCACCTGTGACCATGGTAACCAAGGACACCCCTCCTGTGACAATGGTACCCCGGGACAGCCCTCCTGTGACAGTCGGTGGTAACCAGGGAAACCCACCTGTGACCATGGTAACCAAGGACACCCCTCCTGTGACAATGGTACCCAGGGACAGCCATCCTGTGACAGTCGGTGGTAACCAGGGAAACCCACCTGTGACATTCACAGTGCCCAGGGACACCGGCCTGTGACAGTCGGTGGTAACCAGGGAGACGCATCTCTGACAGTCGGTGGTAACCAGGGAAACCAACCTGTGACCATGGTAACCAAGGACACCCCTCTGTGACAATGGTACCCAGGGACAGCCCTCCTGTGACAGTCGGTGGTAACCAGGGAAACACACCTGTGACCATGGTAACCAAGGACACCCCTACCCACTGTCACTGGTAACCAAGGACACCTCTCCTGTGACCGTGGTTATCAGGGAGACGCATCTCTGACAGTCGGTGGTAACCAGGGAAACCCACCTGTGACCATGGTAACCAAGGACACCCCTCCTGTGACAATGGTACCCAGGGACAGCCCTCCTGTGACAGTCGGTGGTAACCAGGGAAACCCACCTGTGACCATGGTAACCAAGGACACCCCTCCTGTGACAATGGTACCCAGGGACAGCCCTCCTGTGACAGTCGGTGGTAACCAGGGAAACCCACCTGTGACCATGGTAACCAAGGACACCCCTACCCACTGTCACTGGTAACCAAGGACACCTCTCCTGTGACCGTGGTTATCAGGGAGACGCATCTCTGACAGTCGGTGATAACCAGGGAATCCCACCTGTGACCATGGTAACCAAGGACACCCCTCCTGTGACAATGGTACCCAGGGAGAGCCCTCCTGTGACAGTCGGTGGTAACCAGGGAAACCCACCTGTGACCATGGTAACCAAGGACACCCCTCCTGTGACAATGGTACCCAGGGACAGCCGTCCTGTGACAGTCGGTGGTAACCAGGGAAACCCACCTGTGACATTCACAGTGCCCAGGGACACCGGCCTGTGACAGTCGGTGGTAATCAGGGACACGCATCTCTGACAGTCGGTGGTAACCAGGGAAACCCACCTGTGACCATGGTAACCAAGGACACACCTACTGTGACAGTCACTGGTAACCACGGACACCTCTCCTGTGACCGTGGCTACCAGGGACACGCACATATGACAGTCGGTGGTAACCAGGGACACGCATCTCTGACAGTCAGTGGTAACCAGGGAAACCCACCTGTCGCCATGGTAACCAAGGACCCACCTACTGTGACAGTCACTGGTAACCACGGACACCTCTCCTGTGACCGTGGTTACCAGGGACACGCATATATGACAGTCGGTGGTAACCAGGGACACGCATCTCTGACAGTCGGTGGTAACCAGGGACACGCATCTCTGATAGTCAGTGGTAACCAGGGAAACCCACCTGCGACCATGGTAACCAAGGACACCCTTCCTGTGACAGTCAGTGGTAACCAGGGACACACCTCCTGTGCCAGTGGTAACCAAGGACACCCCTCCTGTCACAATGGTACCAGGGACAGCCCTCCTGTGACAGTCGGTGGTAACCAGGGAAACCCACCTGTGACCATGGTAACCAAGGACACCCCTCCTGTGACAATGGTACCCCGGGACAGCCCTCCTGTGACAGTCGGTGGTAACCAGGGAAACCCACCTGTGACCATGGTAACCAATGACACCCCTCCTGTGACAATGGTACCCAGGGACAGCCACCCTGTGACAGTCGGTGGTAACCAGGGAAACCCACCTGTGACATTCACAGTGCCCAGGGACACCGGCCTGTGACAGTCGGTGGTAACCAGGGAGACGCATCTCTGACAGTCGGTGGTAACCAGGGAAACCAACCTGTGACCATGGTAACCAAGGACACCCCTCTGTGACAATGGTACCCAGGGACAGCCCTCCTGTGACAGTCGGTGGTAACCAGGGAAACACACCTGTGACCATGGTAACCAAGGACACCCCTACCCACTGTCACTGGTAACCAAGGACACCTCTCCTGTGACCGTGGTTATCAGGGAGACGCATCTCTGACAGTCGGTGGTAACCAGGGAAACCCACCTGTGACCATGGTAACCAAGGACACCCCTCCTGTGACAATGGTACCCAGGGACAGCCCTCCTGTGACAGTCGGTGGTAACCAGGGAAACCCACCTGTGACCATGGTAACCAAGGACACCCCTCCTGTGACAATGGTACCCAGGGACAGCCCTCCTGTGACAGTCCGTGGTAACCAGGGAAACCCACCTGTGACCATGGTAACCAAGGACACACCTACTGTGACAGTCAATGGTAACCACGGACACCTCTCCTGTGACCGTGGCTACCAGGGACACGCACATATGACAGTCGGTGGTAACCAGGGACACGCATCTCTGACAGTCAGTGGTAACCAGGGAAACCCACCTGCGACCATGTTAACCAAGGACACCCCTCCTGTGACAGTCAGTGGTAACCAGGGACACAGTTCCTGTGCCAGTGGTAACCAAGGACACCCCTCCTGTGACAATGGTACCCAGGGACAGCCCTCCTGTGACAGTCGGTGGTAACCAGGGAAAACCACCTGCAACCATGGTAACCAAGGACACCCCTACCACAGTCACTCGTAACCAAGGACACCTCTCCTGTGACCGTGGTTACCAGGACACGCACATATGTCAGTCGGTGGTAACCAGGGACACGCATTTCTGACAGTCAGTGGTAACCAGGGAAACCCACCTGCGACCATGGTAACCAAGGACACCCCTCCTGTCACAGTCAGTGGTAACCAGGGACACATCTCCTGTGCCAGTTGTAACCAAGGACACCCCTCCTGTGACAATGGTACCCAGGGACAGCCCTCCTGTGACAGTCAGTGGTAACCATGTACACTCAACTGTGACAGTCGGTGGTAACCAGGGAAACCCACCTGTGACATTCACAGTGCCCAGGGACACCTGCCTGTGACAGTCGGTGGTAACCAAGGACACGCATTTCTGACAGTCGGTGGGAACCAGGGAAACCCACCTGTGACCATGGTAACCAAGGACACCCCTCCTGTGACAATGGTATCCATGGACAGCCCTACTGTGACAGTCGGTGGTAACGAGGGAAACCCACCTGTGACCATGGTAACCAAGGACACCCCTACCCACAGTCACTGGTAACCAAGGACACCTCTCCTGTGACCGTGGTTATCAGGGAGACGCATCTCTGACAGTCGGTGGTAACCAGGGAAACCCACCTGTGACCACGGTAACCAAGGACACCCCTCCTGTGACAATAGTACCCAGGGACAGCCCTCCTGTGACAGTCGGTGGTAACCAGGGAAACCCACATGTGACCATGGTAACCAAGGACACCCCTACCCACAGTCACTCGTAACCAAGGACACCTCTCCTGTGACCGTGGTTACCAGGACACGCACATATGACAGTCGGTGGTAACCAGGGACAGGCATTTCTGACAGTCAGTGGTAACCAGGGAAACCCACCTGCAACCATGGTAACCAAGGACACCCCTCCTGTGACAGTCAGTGGTAACCAGGCAAACACCTCCTGTGCCAGTGGTAACCAAGGACACCCCTCCTGTCACAATGGTACCCAGGGACAGCCCTCCTGTGACAGTCAGTGGTAACCATGTACACTCACCTGTGACAGTCGGTGGTAACCAGGGAAACCCACCTGTGACATTCACAGTGCCCAGGGACACCGGCCTGTGACAGTCGGTGGTAACCAGGGAGACGCATCTCTGACAGTCGGTGGTAACCAGGGAAACCCACCTGTGACCATGGTAACCAAGGACACCCCTCCTGTGACAATGGTACCAAGGGACAGCCCTCCTGTGACAGTCGGTGGTAACCAGGGAAAACCACCTGTGACCATGGTAACCAAGGACACCCCTACCCACAGTCACTGGTAAGCAAGGACACCTCTCCTGTGACCGTGGTTATCAGGGAGACGCATCTCTGACAGTCGGTGGTAACCAGGGAAACCCACCTGTGACCATGGTAACCAAGGACACCCCTCCTGTGACAATGGTACCCAGGGACAGCCCTCCTGTGACAGTCGGTGGTAACCAGGGAAACCCACCTGTGACCATGGTAACCAAGGACACCCCTCCTGTGACAATGGTACCCAGGGACAGCCATCCTGTGACAGTCGGTGGTAACCAGGGAAACCCACCTGTGACATTCACAGTGCCCAGGGACACCTGCCTGTGACAGTCGGTGGTAACCAGGGACACATATTTCTGACAGTCGGTGGTAACCAGGGAAACCCACCTGTGACCATGGTAACCAAGGACACCCCTCCTGTGACAATGGTATCCATGGACCGCCCTCCTGTGACAGTCGGTGGTAATAAGGGAAACCCACCTGTGACCATGGTAACCAAGGACACCCCTACCCACAGTCACTGGTAACCAAGGACACCTCTCCTGTGACCATGGTTACCAGGGACACGCATCTCTGACAGTCGGTGGTAACCAGGGAAACCCACCTGTGACCACGGTAACCAAGGACACCCCTCCTGTGACAATAGTACCCACAGACAGCCCTCCTGTGACAGTCGGTGGTAACCAGGGAAACCCACCTGTGACCATGGTAACCAAGGACACCCCAACCCACAGTCACTGGTAACCAAGGACACCTCTCCTGTGACTGTGGTTACCAGGACACGCACATATGACAGTCGGTGGTAACCAGGGAGAGGCATTTCTGACAGTCAGTGGTAACCAGGGAAACCCACCTGCAATCATGGTAACCAAGGACACCCCTCCTGTGACAGTCAGTGGTAACCAGCCAAACACCTCCTGTGCCAGTGGCAACCAAGGACACCCCTCCTGTCACAATGGTACCCAGGGACAGCCCTCCTGTGACAGTCAGTGGTAACCATGTACACTCACCTGTGACAGTCGGTGGTAACCAGGGAAACCCACCTGTGACATTCACAGTGCCCAGGGACACCGGCCTGTGACAGTCGGTGGTAACCAGGGAGACGCATCTCTGACAGTCGGTGGTAACCAGGGAAACACACCTGTGACCATGGTAACCAAGGACACCCCTACCCACAGTCACTGGTAAGCAAGGACACCTCTCCTGTGACAATGGTACCCAGGGACAGCCCTCCTGTGACAGTCGGTGGTAACCAGGGAAACCCATATGTGACCATGGTAACCAAGGACACCCCTCCTGTGACAATGGTACCCAGGGACAGCCATCCTGTGACAGTCGGTGGTAAACAGGGAAACCCACCTGTGACATTCACAGTGCCCAGGGACACCTGCCTGTGACAGTCGGTGGTAACCAGGGACACATATTTCTGACAGTCGGTGGTAACCAGGGAAACCCACCTGTGACCATGGTAACCAAGGACACCCCTCCTGTGACAATGGTATCCATGGACCGCCCTCCTGTGACAGTCGGTGGTAACAAGGGAAACCCACCTGTGACCATGGTAACCAAGGACACCCCTACCCACAGTCACTGGTAACCAAGGACACCTCTCCTGTGACCATGGTTACCAGGGACACGCATCTCTGACAGTCGGTGGTAACCAGGGAAACCCACCTGTGACCACGGTAACCAAGGACACCCCTCCTGTGACAATAGTACCCACAGACAGCCCTCCTGTGACAGTCGGTGGTAACCAGGGAAACCCACCTGTGACCATGGTAACCAAGGACACCCCAACCCACAGTCACTGGTAACCAAGGACACCTCTCCTGTGACCGTGGTTACCAGGACACGCACATATGACAGTCGGTGGTAACCAGGGAGAGGCATTTCTGACAGTCAGTGGTAACCAGGGAAACCCACCTGCAATCATGGTAACCAAGGACACCCCTCCTGTGACAGTCAGTGGTAACCAGCCAAACACGTCCTGTGCCAGTGGCAACCAAGGACACCCCTCTTGTCACAATGGTACCCAGGGACAGCCCTCCTGTGACAGTCAGTGGTAACCATGTACACTCACCTGTGACAGTCGGTGGTAACCAGGGAAACCCACCTGTGACATTCACAGTGCCCAGGGACACCGGCCTGTGACAGTCGGTGGTAACCAGGGAGACGCATCTCTGACAGTCGGTGGTAACCAGGGAAACACACCTGTGACCATGGTAACCAAGGACACCCCTACCCACAGTCACTGGTAACCAAGGACACCTCTCCTGTGACCGTGGTTACCAGGACACGCACATATGTCAGTCGGTGGTAAACAGGGACACGCATCTCTGACAGTCGGTGGTAACCAGGGAAACCCACCTGTGACCATGGTAACCAAGGACACCCCTCTGTGACAATGGTACCCAGGGACAGCCCTCCTGTGACAGTCGGTGGTAACCAGGGAAACACACCTGTGACCATGGTAACCAAGGACACCCCTACCCACTGTCACTGGTAACCAAGGACACCTCTCCTGTGACCGTGGTTATCAGGGAGACGCATCTCTGACAGTCGGTGGTAACCAGGGCAACCCACCTGTGACATTCACAGTGCCCAGGGACACCGGCCTGTGACAGTCGGTGGTAACCAGGGAGACGCATCTCTGAGAGTCGGTGGTAACCAGGGAAACCCACCTGTGACCATGGTAACCAAGGACACCCCTCTGTGACAATGGTACCCAGGGACAGCCATCCTGTGACAGTCGGTGGTAACCAGGGAAACAAACCTGTGACCGTGGTGACCAAGGACACCCCTACCCACTGTCACTGGTAACCAAGGACACCTCTCCTGTGACCGTGGTTATCAGGGAGACGCATCTGTGACAGTCGGTGATAACCAGGGAATCCCACCTGTGACCATGGTAACCAAGGACACCCCTCCTGTGACAATGGTACCCAGGGAGAGCCCTCCTGTGACAGTCGGTGGTAACCAGGGAAACCCACCTGTGACCATGGTAACCAAGGACACCCCTCCTGTGACAATGGTACCCAGGGACAGCCGTCCTGTGACAGTCGGTGGTAACCAGGGAAACCCACCTGTGACATTCACAGTGCCCAGGGACCCCGGCCTGTGACAGTCGGTGGTAATCAGGGACACGCATCTCTGACAGTCGGTGGTAACCAGGGAAACCCACCTGTGACCATGGTAACCAAGGACACACCTACTGTGACAGTCACTGGTAACCACGGACACCTCTCCTGTGACCGTGGCTACCAGGGACACGCACATATGACAGTCGGTGGTAACCAGGGACACGCATCTCTGACAGTCAGTGGTAACCAGGGAAACCCACCTGTCGCCATGGTAACCAAGGACCCACCTACTGTGACAGTCACTGGTAACCACGGACACCTATCCTGTGACCGTGGTTACCAGGGACACGCATATATGACAGTCGGTGGTAACCAGGGACACGCATCTCTGACAGTCAGTGGTAACCAGGGAAACCCACCTGCGACCATGGTAACCAAGGACACCCTTCCTGTGACAGTCAGTGGTAACCAGGGACACACCTCCTGTGCCAGTGGTAACCAAGGACACCCCTCCTGTCACAATGGTACCAGGGACAGCCCTCCTGTGACAGTCGGTGGTAACCAGGGAAACCCACCTGTGACCATGGTAACCAAGGACACCCCTCCTGTGACAATGGTACCCCGGGACAGCCCTCCTGTGACAGTCGGTGGTAACCAGGGAAACCCACCTGTGACCATGGTAACCAATGACACCCCTCCTGTGACAATGGTACCCAGGGACAGCCATCCTGTGACAGTCGGTGGTAACCAGGGAAACCCACCTGTGACATTCACAGTGCCCAGGGACACCGGCCTGTGACAGTCGGTGGTAACCAGGGAGACGCATCTCTGACAGTCGGTGGTAACCAGGGAAACCAACCTGTGACCATGGTAACCAAGGACACCCCTCTGTGACAATGGTACCCAGGGACAGCCCTCCTGTGACAGTCGGTGGTAACCAGGGAAACCCACCTGTGACCATGGTAACCAAGGACACCCCTACCCACAGTCACTGGTAAGCAAGGACACCTCTCCTGTGACTGTGGTTATCAGGGAGACGCATCTCTGACAGTCGGTGGTAACCAGGGAAACCCACCTGTGACCATGGTAACCAAGGACACCCCTCCTGTGACAATGGTACCCAGGGACAGCCCTCCTGTGACAGTCGGTGGTAACCAGGGAAACCCACCTGTGACCATGGTAACCAAGGACACCCCTCCTGTGACAATGGTACCCAGGGACAGCCATCCTGTGACAGTCGGTGGTAACCAGGGAAACCCACCTGTGACATTCACAGTGCCCAGGGACACCTGCCTGTGACAGTCGGTGGTAACCAGGGACACATATTTCTGACAGTCGGTGGTAACCAGGGAAACCCACCTGTGACCATGGTAACCAAGGACACCCCTCCTGTGACAATGGTATCCATGGACAGCCCTCCTGTGACAGTCGGTGGTAACAAGGGAAACCCACCTGTGACCATGGTAACCAAGGACACCCCTACCCACAGTCACTGGTAACCAAGGACACCTCTCCTGTGACCATGGTTACCAGGGACACGCATCTCTGACAGTCGGTGGTAACCAGGGAAACCCACCTGTGACCACGGTAACCAAGGACACCCCTCCTGTGACAATAGTACCCACAGACAGCCCTCCTGTGACAGTCGGTGGTAACCAGGGAAACCCAACTGTGACCATGGTAACCAAGGACACCCCAACCCACAGTCACTGGTAACCAAGGACACCTCTCCTGTGACTGTGGTTACCAGGACATGCACATATGACAGTCGGTGGTAACCAGGGAGAGGCATTTCAGACAGTCAGTGGTAACCAGGGAAACCCACCTGCAATCATGGTAACCAAGGACACCCCTCCTGTGACA
This sequence comes from Rangifer tarandus platyrhynchus, assembly GCA_949782905.1. Taxonomy (NCBI): domain Eukaryota; kingdom Metazoa; phylum Chordata; class Mammalia; order Artiodactyla; family Cervidae; genus Rangifer; species Rangifer tarandus. The sequence goes on from OX460344.1 coordinate 45,496,574, forward strand.
GTCAGTGGTAACCAGCCAAACACCTCCTGTGCCAGTGGCAACCAAGGACACCCCTCCTGTCACAATGGTACCCAGGGACAGCCCTCCTGTGACAGTCAGTGGTAACCATGTACACTCACCTGTGACAGTCGGTGGTAACCAGGGAAACCCACCTGTGACATTCACAGTGCCCAGGGACACCGGCCTGTGACAGTCGGTGGTAACCAGGGAGACGCATCTCTGACAGTCGGTGGTAACCAGGGAAACACACCTGTGACCATGGTAACCAAGGACACCCCTACCCACAGTCACTGGTAACCAAGGACACCTCTCCTGTGACCGTGGTTACCAGGACACGCACATATGACAGTCGGTGGTAACCAGGGACACGCATTTCTGACAGTCGGTGGTAACCAGGGAAACCCACCTGTGACCATGGTAACCAAGGACACCCCTCTGTGACAATGGTACCCAGGGACAGCCCTCCTGTGACAGTCGGTGGTAACCAGGGAAACACACCTGTGACCATGGTAACCAAGGACACCCCTACCCACTGTCATTGGTAACCAAGGACACCTCTCCTGTGACCGTGGTTATCAGGGAGACGCATCTCTGACAGTCGGTGGTAACCAGGGAAACCCACCTGTGACATTCACAGTGCCCAGGGACACCGGCCTGTGACAGTCGGTGGTAACCAGGGAGACGCATCTCTGACAGTCGGTGGTAACCAGGGAAACCCACCTGTGACCATGGTAACCAAGGACACCCCTCTGTGACAATGGTACCCAGGGACAGCCCTCCTGTGACAGTCGGTGGTAACCAGGGAAACACACCTGTGACCATGGTAACCAAGGACACCCCTCCTGTGACAATGGTACCCAGGGACAGCCGTCCTGTGACAGTCGGTGGTAACCAGGGAAACCCACCTGTGACATTCACAGTGCCCAGGGACACCGGCCTGTGACAGTCGGTGGTAATCAGGGACACGCATCTCTGACAGTCGGTGGTAACCAGGGAAACCCCCCTGTGACCATGGTAACCAAGGACACACCTACTGTGACAGTCACTGGTAACCACGGACACCTCTCCTGTGACCGTGGCTACCAGGGACACGCACATATGACAGTCGGTGGTAACCAGGGACACGCATCTCTGACAGTCAGTGGTAACCAGGGAAACCCACCTGTCGCCATGGTAACCAAGGACCCACCTACTGTGACAGTCACTGGTAACCACGGACACCTCTCCTGTGACCGTGGTTACCAGGGACACGCATATATGACAGTCGGTGGTAACCAGGGACACGCATCTCGGACAGTCAGTGGTAACCAGGGAAACCCACCTGCGACCATGGTAACCAAGGACACCCTTCCTGTGACAGTCAGTGGTAACCAGGGACACACCTCCTGTGCCAGTGGTAACCAAGGACACCCCTCCTGTCACAATGGTACCAGGGACAGCCCTCCTGTGACAGTCGGTGGTAACCAGGGAAACCCACCTGTGACCATGGTAACCAAGGACACCCCTCTGTGACAATGGTACCCAGGGACAGCCCTCCTGTGACAGTCGGTGGTAACCAGGGAAACACACCTGTGACCATGGTAACCAAGGACACCCCTACCCACTGTCACTGGTAACCAAGGACACCTCTCCTGTGACCGTGGTTATCAGGGAGACGCATCTCTGACAGTCGGTGGTAACCAGGGCAACCCACCTGTGACATTCACAGTGCCCAGGGACACCGGCCTGTGACAGTCGGTGGTAACCAGGGAGACGCATCTCTGAGAGTCGGTGGTAACCAGGGAAACCCACCTGTGACCATGGTAACCAAGGACACCCCTCTGTGACAATGGTACCCAGGGACAGCCATCCTGTGACAGTCGGTGGTAACCAGGGAAACAAACCTGTGACCGTGGTGACCAAGGACACCCCTACCCACTGTCACTGGTAACCAAGGACACCTCTCCTGTGACCGTGGTTATCAGGGAGACGCATCTGTGACAGTCGGTGATAACCAGGGAATCCCACCTGTGACCATGGTAACCAAGGACACCCCTCCTGTGACAATGGTACCCAGGGAGAGCCCTCCTGTGACAGTCGGTGGTAACCAGGGAAACCCACCTGTGACCATGGTAACCAAGGACACCCCTCCTGTGACAATGGTACCCAGGGACAGCCGTCCTGTGACAGTCGGTGGTAACCAGGGAAACCCACCTGTGACATTCACAGTGCCCAGGGACCCCGGCCTGTGACAGTCGGTGGTAATCAGGGACACGCATCTCTGACAGTCGGTGGTAACCAGGGAAACCCACCTGTGACCATGGTAACCAAGGACACACCTACTGTGACAGTCACTGGTAACCACGGACACCTCTCCTGTGACCGTGGCTACCAGGGACACGCACATATGACAGTCGGTGGTAACCAGGGACACGCATCTCTGACAGTCAGTGGTAACCAGGGAAACCCACCTGTCGCCATGGTAACCAAGGACCCACCTACTGTGACAGTCACTGGTAACCACGGACACCTCTCCTGTGACCGTGGTTACCAGGGACACGCATATATGACAGTCGGTGGTAACCAGGGACACGCATCTCTGACAGTCAGTGGTAACCAGGGAAACCCACCTGCGACCATGGTAACCAAGGACACCCTTCCTGTGACAGTCAGTGGTAACCAGGGACACACCTCCTGTGCCAGTGGTAACCAAGGACACCCCTCCTGTCACAATGGTACCAGGGACAGCCCTCCTGTGACAGTCGGTGGTAACCAGGGAAACCCACCTGTGACCATGGTAACCAAGGACACCCCTCCTGTGACAATGGTACCCCGGGACAGCCCTCCTGTGACAGTCGGTGGTAACCAGGGAAACCCACCTGTGACCATGGTAACCAAGGACACCCCTCCTGTGACAATGGTACCCAGGGACAGCCATCCTGTGACAGTCGGTGGTAACCAGGGAAACCCACCTGTGACATTCACAGTGCCCAGGGACACCGGCCTGTGACAGTCGGTGGTAACCAGGGAGACGCATCTCTGACAGTCGGTGGTAACCAGGGAAACCAACCTGTGACCATGGTAACCAAGGACACCCCTCTGTGACAATGGTACCCAGGGACAGCCCTCCTGTGACAGTCGGTGGTAACCAGGGAAACACACCTGTGACCATGGTAACCAAGGACACCCCTACCCACTGTCACTGGTAACCAAGGACACCTCTCCTGTGACCGTGGTTATCAGGGAGACGCATCTCTGACAGTCGGTGGTAACCAGGGAAACCCACCTGTGACCATGGTAACCAAGGACACCCCTCCTGTGACAATGGTACCCAGGGACAGCCCTCCTGTGACAGTCGGTGGTAACCAGGGAAACCCACCTGTGACCATGGTAACCAAGGACACCCCTCCTGTGACAATGGTACCCAGGGACAGCCCTCCTGTGACAGTCGGTGGTAACCAGGGAAACCCACCTGTGACCATGGTAACCAAGGACACCCCTACCCACTGTCACTGGTAACCAAGGACACCTCTCCTGTGACCGTGGTTATCAGGGAGACGCATCTCTGACAGTCGGTGATAACCAGGGAATCCCACCTGTGACCATGGTAACCAAGGACACCCCTCCTGTGACAATGGTACCCAGGGAGAGCCCTCCTGTGACAGTCGGTGGTAACCAGGGAAACCCACCTGTGACCATGGTAACCAAGGACACCCCTCCTGTGACAATGGTACCCAGGGACAGCCGTCCTGTGACAGTCGGTGGTAACCAGGGAAACCCACCTGTGACATTCACAGTGCCCAGGGACACCGGCCTGTGACAGTCGGTGGTAATCAGGGACACGCATCTCTGACAGTCGGTGGTAACCAGGGAAACCCACCTGTGACCATGGTAACCAAGGACACACCTACTGTGACAGTCACTGGTAACCACGGACACCTCTCCTGTGACCGTGGCTACCAGGGACACGCACATATGACAGTCGGTGGTAACCAGGGACACGCATCTCTGACAGTCAGTGGTAACCAGGGAAACCCACCTGTCGCCATGGTAACCAAGGACCCACCTACTGTGACAGTCACTGGTAACCACGGACACCTCTCCTGTGACCGTGGTTACCAGGGACACGCATATATGACAGTCGGTGGTAACCAGGGACACGCATCTCTGACAGTCGGTGGTAACCAGGGACACGCATCTCTGATAGTCAGTGGTAACCAGGGAAACCCACCTGCGACCATGGTAACCAAGGACACCCTTCCTGTGACAGTCAGTGGTAACCAGGGACACACCTCCTGTGCCAGTGGTAACCAAGGACACCCCTCCTGTCACAATGGTACCAGGGACAGCCCTCCTGTGACAGTCGGTGGTAACCAGGGAAACCCACCTGTGACCATGGTAACCAAGGACACCCCTCCTGTGACAATGGTACCCCGGGACAGCCCTCCTGTGACAGTCGGTGGTAACCAGGGAAACCCACCTGTGACCATGGTAACCAATGACACCCCTCCTGTGACAATGGTACCCAGGGACAGCCACCCTGTGACAGTCGGTGGTAACCAGGGAAACCCACCTGTGACATTCACAGTGCCCAGGGACACCGGCCTGTGACAGTCGGTGGTAACCAGGGAGACGCATCTCTGACAGTCGGTGGTAACCAGGGAAACCAACCTGTGACCATGGTAACCAAGGACACCCCTCTGTGACAATGGTACCCAGGGACAGCCCTCCTGTGACAGTCGGTGGTAACCAGGGAAACACACCTGTGACCATGGTAACCAAGGACACCCCTACCCACTGTCACTGGTAACCAAGGACACCTCTCCTGTGACCGTGGTTATCAGGGAGACGCATCTCTGACAGTCGGTGGTAACCAGGGAAACCCACCTGTGACCATGGTAACCAAGGACACCCCTCCTGTGACAATGGTACCCAGGGACAGCCCTCCTGTGACAGTCGGTGGTAACCAGGGAAACCCACCTGTGACCATGGTAACCAAGGACACCCCTCCTGTGACAATGGTACCCAGGGACAGCCCTCCTGTGACAGTCCGTGGTAACCAGGGAAACCCACCTGTGACCATGGTAACCAAGGACACACCTACTGTGACAGTCAATGGTAACCACGGACACCTCTCCTGTGACCGTGGCTACCAGGGACACGCACATATGACAGTCGGTGGTAACCAGGGACACGCATCTCTGACAGTCAGTGGTAACCAGGGAAACCCACCTGCGACCATGTTAACCAAGGACACCCCTCCTGTGACAGTCAGTGGTAACCAGGGACACAGTTCCTGTGCCAGTGGTAACCAAGGACACCCCTCCTGTGACAATGGTACCCAGGGACAGCCCTCCTGTGACAGTCGGTGGTAACCAGGGAAAACCACCTGCAACCATGGTAACCAAGGACACCCCTACCACAGTCACTCGTAACCAAGGACACCTCTCCTGTGACCGTGGTTACCAGGACACGCACATATGTCAGTCGGTGGTAACCAGGGACACGCATTTCTGACAGTCAGTGGTAACCAGGGAAACCCACCTGCGACCATGGTAACCAAGGACACCCCTCCTGTCACAGTCAGTGGTAACCAGGGACACATCTCCTGTGCCAGTTGTAACCAAGGACACCCCTCCTGTGACAATGGTACCCAGGGACAGCCCTCCTGTGACAGTCAGTGGTAACCATGTACACTCAACTGTGACAGTCGGTGGTAACCAGGGAAACCCACCTGTGACATTCACAGTGCCCAGGGACACCTGCCTGTGACAGTCGGTGGTAACCAAGGACACGCATTTCTGACAGTCGGTGGGAACCAGGGAAACCCACCTGTGACCATGGTAACCAAGGACACCCCTCCTGTGACAATGGTATCCATGGACAGCCCTACTGTGACAGTCGGTGGTAACGAGGGAAACCCACCTGTGACCATGGTAACCAAGGACACCCCTACCCACAGTCACTGGTAACCAAGGACACCTCTCCTGTGACCGTGGTTATCAGGGAGACGCATCTCTGACAGTCGGTGGTAACCAGGGAAACCCACCTGTGACCACGGTAACCAAGGACACCCCTCCTGTGACAATAGTACCCAGGGACAGCCCTCCTGTGACAGTCGGTGGTAACCAGGGAAACCCACATGTGACCATGGTAACCAAGGACACCCCTACCCACAGTCACTCGTAACCAAGGACACCTCTCCTGTGACCGTGGTTACCAGGACACGCACATATGACAGTCGGTGGTAACCAGGGACAGGCATTTCTGACAGTCAGTGGTAACCAGGGAAACCCACCTGCAACCATGGTAACCAAGGACACCCCTCCTGTGACAGTCAGTGGTAACCAGGCAAACACCTCCTGTGCCAGTGGTAACCAAGGACACCCCTCCTGTCACAATGGTACCCAGGGACAGCCCTCCTGTGACAGTCAGTGGTAACCATGTACACTCACCTGTGACAGTCGGTGGTAACCAGGGAAACCCACCTGTGACATTCACAGTGCCCAGGGACACCGGCCTGTGACAGTCGGTGGTAACCAGGGAGACGCATCTCTGACAGTCGGTGGTAACCAGGGAAACCCACCTGTGACCATGGTAACCAAGGACACCCCTCCTGTGACAATGGTACCAAGGGACAGCCCTCCTGTGACAGTCGGTGGTAACCAGGGAAAACCACCTGTGACCATGGTAACCAAGGACACCCCTACCCACAGTCACTGGTAAGCAAGGACACCTCTCCTGTGACCGTGGTTATCAGGGAGACGCATCTCTGACAGTCGGTGGTAACCAGGGAAACCCACCTGTGACCATGGTAACCAAGGACACCCCTCCTGTGACAATGGTACCCAGGGACAGCCCTCCTGTGACAGTCGGTGGTAACCAGGGAAACCCACCTGTGACCATGGTAACCAAGGACACCCCTCCTGTGACAATGGTACCCAGGGACAGCCATCCTGTGACAGTCGGTGGTAACCAGGGAAACCCACCTGTGACATTCACAGTGCCCAGGGACACCTGCCTGTGACAGTCGGTGGTAACCAGGGACACATATTTCTGACAGTCGGTGGTAACCAGGGAAACCCACCTGTGACCATGGTAACCAAGGACACCCCTCCTGTGACAATGGTATCCATGGACCGCCCTCCTGTGACAGTCGGTGGTAATAAGGGAAACCCACCTGTGACCATGGTAACCAAGGACACCCCTACCCACAGTCACTGGTAACCAAGGACACCTCTCCTGTGACCATGGTTACCAGGGACACGCATCTCTGACAGTCGGTGGTAACCAGGGAAACCCACCTGTGACCACGGTAACCAAGGACACCCCTCCTGTGACAATAGTACCCACAGACAGCCCTCCTGTGACAGTCGGTGGTAACCAGGGAAACCCACCTGTGACCATGGTAACCAAGGACACCCCAACCCACAGTCACTGGTAACCAAGGACACCTCTCCTGTGACTGTGGTTACCAGGACACGCACATATGACAGTCGGTGGTAACCAGGGAGAGGCATTTCTGACAGTCAGTGGTAACCAGGGAAACCCACCTGCAATCATGGTAACCAAGGACACCCCTCCTGTGACAGTCAGTGGTAACCAGCCAAACACCTCCTGTGCCAGTGGCAACCAAGGACACCCCTCCTGTCACAATGGTACCCAGGGACAGCCCTCCTGTGACAGTCAGTGGTAACCATGTACACTCACCTGTGACAGTCGGTGGTAACCAGGGAAACCCACCTGTGACATTCACAGTGCCCAGGGACACCGGCCTGTGACAGTCGGTGGTAACCAGGGAGACGCATCTCTGACAGTCGGTGGTAACCAGGGAAACACACCTGTGACCATGGTAACCAAGGACACCCCTACCCACAGTCACTGGTAAGCAAGGACACCTCTCCTGTGACAATGGTACCCAGGGACAGCCCTCCTGTGACAGTCGGTGGTAACCAGGGAAACCCATATGTGACCATGGTAACCAAGGACACCCCTCCTGTGACAATGGTACCCAGGGACAGCCATCCTGTGACAGTCGGTGGTAAACAGGGAAACCCACCTGTGACATTCACAGTGCCCAGGGACACCTGCCTGTGACAGTCGGTGGTAACCAGGGACACATATTTCTGACAGTCGGTGGTAACCAGGGAAACCCACCTGTGACCATGGTAACCAAGGACACCCCTCCTGTGACAATGGTATCCATGGACCGCCCTCCTGTGACAGTCGGTGGTAACAAGGGAAACCCACCTGTGACCATGGTAACCAAGGACACCCCTACCCACAGTCACTGGTAACCAAGGACACCTCTCCTGTGACCATGGTTACCAGGGACACGCATCTCTGACAGTCGGTGGTAACCAGGGAAACCCACCTGTGACCACGGTAACCAAGGACACCCCTCCTGTGACAATAGTACCCACAGACAGCCCTCCTGTGACAGTCGGTGGTAACCAGGGAAACCCACCTGTGACCATGGTAACCAAGGACACCCCAACCCACAGTCACTGGTAACCAAGGACACCTCTCCTGTGACCGTGGTTACCAGGACACGCACATATGACAGTCGGTGGTAACCAGGGAGAGGCATTTCTGACAGTCAGTGGTAACCAGGGAAACCCACCTGCAATCATGGTAACCAAGGACACCCCTCCTGTGACAGTCAGTGGTAACCAGCCAAACACGTCCTGTGCCAGTGGCAACCAAGGACACCCCTCTTGTCACAATGGTACCCAGGGACAGCCCTCCTGTGACAGTCAGTGGTAACCATGTACACTCACCTGTGACAGTCGGTGGTAACCAGGGAAACCCACCTGTGACATTCACAGTGCCCAGGGACACCGGCCTGTGACAGTCGGTGGTAACCAGGGAGACGCATCTCTGACAGTCGGTGGTAACCAGGGAAACACACCTGTGACCATGGTAACCAAGGACACCCCTACCCACAGTCACTGGTAACCAAGGACACCTCTCCTGTGACCGTGGTTACCAGGACACGCACATATGTCAGTCGGTGGTAAACAGGGACACGCATCTCTGACAGTCGGTGGTAACCAGGGAAACCCACCTGTGACCATGGTAACCAAGGACACCCCTCTGTGACAATGGTACCCAGGGACAGCCCTCCTGTGACAGTCGGTGGTAACCAGGGAAACACACCTGTGACCATGGTAACCAAGGACACCCCTACCCACTGTCACTGGTAACCAAGGACACCTCTCCTGTGACCGTGGTTATCAGGGAGACGCATCTCTGACAGTCGGTGGTAACCAGGGCAACCCACCTGTGACATTCACAGTGCCCAGGGACACCGGCCTGTGACAGTCGGTGGTAACCAGGGAGACGCATCTCTGAGAGTCGGTGGTAACCAGGGAAACCCACCTGTGACCATGGTAACCAAGGACACCCCTCTGTGACAATGGTACCCAGGGACAGCCATCCTGTGACAGTCGGTGGTAACCAGGGAAACAAACCTGTGACCGTGGTGACCAAGGACACCCCTACCCACTGTCACTGGTAACCAAGGACACCTCTCCTGTGACCGTGGTTATCAGGGAGACGCATCTGTGACAGTCGGTGATAACCAGGGAATCCCACCTGTGACCATGGTAACCAAGGACACCCCTCCTGTGACAATGGTACCCAGGGAGAGCCCTCCTGTGACAGTCGGTGGTAACCAGGGAAACCCACCTGTGACCATGGTAACCAAGGACACCCCTCCTGTGACAATGGTACCCAGGGACAGCCGTCCTGTGACAGTCGGTGGTAACCAGGGAAACCCACCTGTGACATTCACAGTGCCCAGGGACCCCGGCCTGTGACAGTCGGTGGTAATCAGGGACACGCATCTCTGACAGTCGGTGGTAACCAGGGAAACCCACCTGTGACCATGGTAACCAAGGACACACCTACTGTGACAGTCACTGGTAACCACGGACACCTCTCCTGTGACCGTGGCTACCAGGGACACGCACATATGACAGTCGGTGGTAACCAGGGACACGCATCTCTGACAGTCAGTGGTAACCAGGGAAACCCACCTGTCGCCATGGTAACCAAGGACCCACCTACTGTGACAGTCACTGGTAACCACGGACACCTGTCCTGTGACCGTGGTTACCAGGGACACGCATATATGACAGTCGGTGGTAACCAGGGACACGCATCTCTGACAGTCAGTGGTAACCAGGGAAACCCACCTGCGACCATGGTAACCAAGGACACCCTTCCTGTGACAGTCAGTGGTAACCAGGGACACACCTCCTGTGCCAGTGGTAACCAAGGACACCCCTCCTGTCACAATGGTACCAGGGACAGCCCTCCTGTGACAGTCGGTGGTAACCAGGGAAACCCACCTGTGACCATGGTAACCAAGGACACCCCTCCTGTGACAATGGTACCCCGGGACAGCCCTCCTGTGACAGTCGGTGGTAACCAGGGAAACCCACCTGTGACCATGGTAACCAATGACACCCCTCCTGTGACAATGGTACCCAGGGACAGCCATCCTGTGACAGTCGGTGGTAACCAGGGAAACCCACCTGTGACATTCACAGTGCCCAGGGACACCGGCCTGTGACAGTCGGTGGTAACCAGGGAGACGCATCTCTGACAGTCGGTGGTAACCAGGGAAACCAACCTGTGACCATGGTAACCAAGGACACCCCTCTGTGACAATGGTACCCAGGGACAGCCCTCCTGTGACAGTCGGTGGTAACCAGGGAAACCCACCTGTGACCATGGTAACCAAGGACACCCCTACCCACAGTCACTGGTAAGCAAGGACACCTCTCCTGTGACTGTGGTTATCAGGGAGACGCATCTCTGACAGTCGGTGGTAACCAGGGAAACCCACCTGTGACCATGGTAACCAAGGACACCCCTCCTGTGACAATGGTACCCAGGGACAGCCCTCCTGTGACAGTCGGTGGTAACCAGGGAAACCCACCTGTGACCATGGTAACCAAGGACACCCCTCCTGTGACAATGGTACCCAGGGACAGCCATCCTGTGACAGTCGGTGGTAACCAGGGAAACCCACCTGTGACATTCACAGTGCCCAGGGACACCTGCCTGTGACAGTCGGTGGTAACCAGGGACACATATTTCTGACAGTCGGTGGTAACCAGGGAAACCCACCTGTGACCATGGTAACCAAGGACACCCCTCCTGTGACAATGGTATCCATGGACAGCCCTCCTGTGACAGTCGGTGGTAACAAGGGAAACCCACCTGTGACCATGGTAACCAAGGACACCCCTACCCACAGTCACTGGTAACCAAGGACACCTCTCCTGTGACCATGGTTACCAGGGACACGCATCTCTGACAGTCGGTGGTAACCAGGGAAACCCACCTGTGACCACGGTAACCAAGGACACCCCTCCTGTGACAATAGTACCCACAGACAGCCCTCCTGTGACAGTCGGTGGTAACCAGGGAAACCCACCTGTGACCATGGTAACCAAGGACACCCCAACCCACAGTCACTGGTAACCAAGGACACCTCTCCTGTGACTGTGGTTACCAGGACATGCACATATGACAGTCGGTGGTAACCAGGGAGAGGCATTTCAGACAGTCAGTGGTAACCAGGGAAACCCACCTGCAATCATGGTAACCAAGGACACCCCTCCTGTGACAGTCAGTGGTAACCAGCCAAACACCTCCTGTGCCAGTGGCAACCAAGGACACCCCTCCTGTCACAATGGTACCCAGGGACAGCCCTCCTGTGACAGTCAGTGGTAACCATGTACACTCACCTGTGACAGTCGGTGGTAACCAGGGAAACCCACCTGTGACATTCACAGTGCCCAGGGACACCGGCCTGTGACAGTCGGTGGTAACCAGGGAGACGCATCTCTGACAGTCGGTGGTAACCAGGGAAACACACCTGTGACCATGGTAACCAAGGACACCCCTACCCACAGTCACTGGTAACCAAGGACACCTCTCCTGTGACCGTGGTTACCAGGACACGCACATATGACAGTCGGTGGTAACCAGGGACACGCATTTCTGACAGTCGGTGGTAACCAGGGAAACCCACCTGTGACCATGGTAACCAAGGACACCCCTCTGTGACAATGGTACCCAGGGACAGCCCTCCTGTGACAGTCGGTGGTAACCAGGGAAACACACCTGTGACCATGGTAACCAAGGACACCCCTACCCACTGTCATTGGTAACCAAGGACACCTCTCCTGTGACCGTGGTTATCAGGGAGACGCATCTCTGACAGTCGGTGGTAACCAGGGAAACCCACCTGTGACATTCACAGTGCCCAGGGACACCGGCCTGTGACAGTCGGTGGTAACCAGGGAGACGCATCTCTGACAGTCGGTGGTAACCAGGGAAACCCACCTGTGACCATGGTAACCAAGGACACCCCTCTGTGACAATGGTACCCAGGGACAGCCCTCCTGTGACAGTCGGTGGTAACCAGGGAAACACACCTGTGACCATGGTAACCAAGGACACCCCTCCTGTGACAATGGTACCCAGGGACAGCCGTCCTGTGACAGTCGGTGGTAACCAGGGAAACCCACCTGTGACATTCACAGTGCCCAGGGACACCGGCCTGTGACAGTCGGTGGTAATCAGGGACACGCATCTCTGACAGTCGGTGGTAACCAGGGAAACCCCCCTGTGACCATGGTAACCAAGGACACACCTACTGTGACAGTCACTGGTAACCACGGACACCTCTCCTGTGACCGTGGCTACCAGGGACACGCACATATGACAGTCGGTGGTAACCAGGGACACGCATCTCTGACAGTCAGTGGTAACCAGGGAAACCCACCTGTCGCCATGGTAACCAAGGACCCACCTACTGTGACAGTCACTGGTAACCACGGACACCTCTCCTGTGACCGTGGTTACCAGGGACACGCATATATGACAGTCGGTGGTAACCAGGGACACGCATCTCGGACAGTCAGTGGTAACCAGGGAAACCCACCTGCGACCATGGTAACCAAGGACACCCTTCCTGTGACAGTCAGTGGTAACCAGGGACACACCTCCTGTGCCAGTGGTAACCAAGGACACCCCTCCTGTCACAATGGTACCAGGGACAGCCCTCCTGTGACAGTCGGTGGTAACCAGGGAAACCCACCTGTGACCATGGTAACCAAGGACACCCCTCCTGTGACAATGGTACCCCGGGACAGCCCTCCTGTGACAGTCGGTGGTAACCAGGGAAACCCACCTGTGACCATGGTAACCAAGGACACCCCTCCTGTGACAATGGTACCCAGGGACAGCCATCCTGTGACAGTTGGTGGTAACCAGGGAAACCCACCTGTGACATTCACAGTGCCCAGGGACACCGGCCTGTGACAGTCGGTGGTAACCAGGGACACGCATCTCTGACAGTCGGTGGTAACCAAGGAAACCCACCTGTGACCATGGTAACCAAGGACACACCTACTGTGACAGTCACTGGTAACCACGGACACCTCTCCTGTGACCGTGGCTACCACGGACACGCACATATGACAGTCGGTGGTAACCAGGGACACGCATCTCTGACAGTCGGTGGTAACAAGGGAAACCCACCTGTCGCCATGGTAACCAAGGACCCACCTACTGTGACAGTCACTGGTAACCACGGACACCTCTCCTGTGACCGTGGTTACCAGGGACACGCATATATGACAGTCGGTGGTAAACAGGGACACGCATCTATGACAGTCAGTGGTAACCAGGGAAACCCACCTGCGACCATGGTAACCAAGGACACCCTTCCTGTGACAGTCAGTGGTAACCAGGGACACACCTCCTGTGCCAGTGGTAAACAAGGACACCCCTCCTGTCACAATGGTACCAGGGACAGCCCTCCTGTGACAGTCGGTGGTAACCAGGGAAACCCACCTGTGACCATGGTAACCAAGGACACCCCTCTGTGACAACGGTACCCAGGGACAGCCCTCCTGTGACAGTCGGTGGTAACCAGGGAAACACACCTGTGACCATGGTAACCAAGGACACCCCTACCCACTGTCACTGGTAACCAAGGACAACTCTCCTGTGACCATGGTTATCAGGGAGACGCATCTCTGACATTCGGTGGTAACCAGGGAAACCCACCTGTGACCATGGTAACCAAGGACACCCGTCCTGTGACAATGGTACCAAGGGACAGCCCTCCTGTGACAGTCGGTGGTAACCATTGAAACCCAACTGTGACCATGGTAACCAAGGACACCCCTCCTGTGACAATGGAACCTAGGGACAGCCGTCCTGTGACAGTCGGTGGTAACCAGGGAGACGCATCTCTGACAGTCGGTGGTAACCAGGGAAACCCACCTGTGACCATGGTAACCAAGGACACCCCTCTGTGACAATGGTACCCAGGGACAGCCCTCCTGTGACAGTCGGTGGTAACCAGGGAAACACACCTGTGACCATTGTAACCAAGGACACCCCTACCCACTGTCACTGGTAACCAAGGACACCTCTCCTGTGACCGTGGTTATCAGGGAGACGCATCTCTGACAGTCGGTGGTAACCAGGGAAACCCACCTGTGACATTCACAGTGCCCAGGGACACCGGCCTGTGACAGTCGGTGGTAACCAGGGACACGCATCTCTGACAGTCAGTGGTAACCAGGGAAACCCACCTGCGACCATGTTAAACAAGGACACCCCTCCTGTGACAGTCAGTGGTAACCAGGGACACACCTGCTGTGCCAGTGGTAACCAAGGACACCCCTCCTGTGACAACGGTACCCAGGGACAGCCCTCCTGTGACAGTCGGTGGTAACCAGGGAAAACCACCTGTGAACATGGTAACCAAGGACACCCCTACCCACAGTCACTGGTAACCAAGGACACCTCTCCTGTGACCGTGGTTACCAGGACACGCACATATGACAGTCGGTGGTAACCAGGGACACGCATTTCTGACAGTCAGTGGTAACCAGGGAAACCCACCTGCGACCATGGTAACCAAGGACACCCCTCCTGTGACAGTCAGTGGTAACCAGGGACACACCTCCTGTGCTAGTGGTAACCAAGCACACCCCTCCTGTCACAATGGTACCCAGGGACAGCCCTCCTGTGACAGTCAGTGGTAACCATGTACACTCACCTGTGACAGTTGGTGGTAACCAGGGAAACACACCTGTGACATTCACAGTGCCCAGGGACACCGGACTGGGACAGTCGGTGGTAACCAGGAAGACGCATCTCTGACAGTCGGTGGTAACCAGGGAAACCCACCTGTGACCATGGTAACCAAGGACACCCCTCTGTGACAATGGTACCCAGGGACAGCCCTCCTGTGACAGTCAGTGGTAACCAGGGAAACCCACCTGTGACCATGGTAACCAAGGACACCCCTCCTGTGACAATGGTACCCAGGGACAGCCCTCCTGTGACAGTCGGAGGTAATCAGGGAAAATCACCTGTGACATTCACAGTGCCCAGGGACACCGGCCTGTGACAGTCGGTGGTAACCAGGGACACGCATCTCTGACAGTCGGTGGTAACCAGGGAAACCCACCTGTGACCATGGTAACCAAGGACACACCTACTGTGCCAGTCACTGGTAACCACGGACACCTCTCCTGTGACTGTGGTTACCAGGGACACGCACATATGACAGTCGGTGGTAACCAGGGACACGCATCTCTGACAGTCAGTGGTAACCAGGGAAACCCACCTGTGAACAAGTTAACCAAGGACACCCCTACCCACAGTCACTGGTAACCAAGGACACCTCTCCTGTGACCGTGGTTACCAGGACACGCACATATGACAGTCGGTGGTAACCAGGGACACGCATCTCTGACAGTCAGTGGTAACCAGGGAAACCCACCTGCGACCATGGTAACCAAGGACACCCCTCCTGTGACAGTCAGTGGTAACCAGGGACACACCTCCTGTGCCAGTGGTAACCAAGGACACCCCTACCCACAGTCACTGGTAACCAAGGACACCTCTCCTGTGACCGTGGTTATCAGGGAGACGCATCTCTGACAGTCGGTGGTAACCAGGGAAAACCACCTGTGACATTCACAGTGCCCAGGGACACCAGCCTGTGACAGTCGGTGGTAACCAGGGAGACGCATCTCTGACAGTCGGTGGTAACCAGGGAAAAAAACCTGTGACCATGGTAACCAAGGACACCCCTCTGTGACAATGGTACCCAGGGACAGCCCTCCTGTGACAGTCGGTGGTAACCAGGGAAACACACCTGTGACCATGGTAACCAAGGACACCCCTACCCACTGTCACTGGTAACCAAGGACACCTCTCCTGTGACCGTGGTTATCAGGGAGACGCATCTCTGACAGTCGGTGGTAACCAGGGAAACCCACCTGTGACCATGGTAACCAAGGACACCCCTCCTGTGACAATGGTACCCAGGGACAGCCCTCCTGTGACAGTCGGTGGTAACCAGGGAAACCCACCTGTGACCATGGTAACCAAGGACACCCCTCCTGTGACAATGGTACCCAGGGACAGCCATCCTGTGACAGTCGGTGGTAACCAGGGAAACCCACCTGTGACATTCACAGTGCCCAGGGACACCGGCCTGTGACAGTCGGTGGTAACCAGGGACACGCATCTCTGACAGTCGGTGGTAACCAGGGAAACCCACCTGTGACCATGGTAACCAAGGACACCCCTCTGTGACAATGGTACCCAGGGACAGCCCTCCTGTGACAGTCGGTGGTAACCAGGGAAACACACCTGTGACCATGGTAACCAAGGACACCCCTACCCACTGTCACTGGTAACCAAGGACACCTCTCCTGTGACCGTGGTTATCAGGGAGACGCATCTCTGACAGTCGGTGGTAACCAGGGCAACCCACCTGTGACATTCACAGTGCCCAGGGACACCGGCCTGTGACAGTCGGTGGTAACAAGGGAGACGCATCTCTGACAGTCGGTGGTAACCAGGGAAACCCACCTGTGACCATGGTAACCAAGGACACCCCTCTGTGACAATGGTACCCAGGGACAGCCCTCCTGTGACAGTCGGTGGTAACCAGGGAAACACACCTGTGACCATGGTAAACAAGGACACCCCTACCCACTGTCACTGGTAACCAAGGACACCTCTCCTGTGACCGTGGTTATCAGGGAGACGCATCTCTGACAGTCGGTGATAACCAGGGAATCCCACCTGTGACCATGGTAACCAAGGACACCCCTCCTGTGACAATGGTACCCAGGGAGAGCCCTCCTGTGACAGTCGGTGGTAACCAGGGAAACCCACCTGTGACCATGGTAACCAAGGACACCCCTCCTGTGACAATGGTACCCAGGGACAGCCGTCCTGTGACAGTCGGTGGTAACCAGGGAAACCCACCTGTGACATTCACAGTGCCCAGGGACACCGGCCTGTGACAGTCGGTGGTAATCAGGGACACGCATCTCTGACAGTCGGTGGTAACCAGGGAAACCCACCTGTGACCATGGTAACCAAGGACACACCTACTGTGACAGTCACTGGTAACCACGGACACCTCTCCTGTGACCGTGGCTACCAGGGACACGCACATATGACAGTCGGTGGTAACCAGGGACACGCATCTCTGACAGTCAGTGGTAACCAGGGAAACCCACCTGTCGCCATGGTAACCAAGGACCCACCTACTGTGACAGTCACTGGTAACCACGGACACCTCTCCTGTGACCGTGGTTACCAGGGACACGCATATATGACAGTCGGTGGTAACCAGGGACACGCATCTCTGACAGTCAGTGGTAACCAGGGAAACCCACCTGCGACCATGGTAACCAAGGACACCCTTCCTGTGACAGTCAGTGGTAACCAGGGACACACCTCCTGTGCCAGTGGTAACCAAGGACACCCCTCCTGTCACAATGGTACCAGGGACAGCCCTCCTGTGACAGTCGGTGGTAACCAGGGAAACCCACCTGTGACCATGGTAACCAAGGACACCCCTCCTGTGACAATGGTACCCCGGGACAGCCCTCCTGTGACAGTCGGTGGTAACCAGGGAAACCCACCTGTGACCATGGTAACCAATGACACCCCTCCTGTGACAATGGTACCCAGGGACAGCCATCCTGTGACAGTCGGTGGTAACCAGGGAAACCCACCTGTGACATTCACAGTGCCCAGGGACACCGGCCTGTGACAGTCGGTGGTAACCAGGGAGACGCATCTCTGACAGTCGGTGGTAACCAGGGAAACCAACCTGTGACCATGGTAACCAAGGACACCCCTCTGTGACAATGGTACCCAGGGACAGCCCTCCTGTGACAGTCGGTGGTAACCAGGGAAACACACCTGTGACCATGGTAACCAAGGACACCCCTACCCACTGTCACTGGTAACCAAGGACACCTCTCCTGTGACCGTGGTTATCAGGGAGACGCATCTCTGACAGTCGGTGGTAACCAGGGAAACCCACCTGTGACCATGGTAACCAAGGACACCCCTCCTGTGAAAATGGTACCCAGGGACAGCCCTCCTGTGACAGTCGGTGGTAACCAGGGAAACCCACCTGTGACCATGGTAACCAAGGACACCCCTCCTGTGACAATGGTACCCAGGGACAGCCCTCCTGTGACAGTCCGTGGTAACCAGGGAAACCCACCTGTGACCATGGTAACCAAGGACACACCTACTGTGACAGTCAATGGTAACCAAGGACACCCCTCTGTGACAATGGTACCCAGGGACAGCCCTCCTGTGACAGTCAGTGGTAACCATGGAAACCCACCTGTGACCATGGTAACCAAGGACACCCCTCCTGTGACAATGGTACCCAGGGACAGCCCTCCTGTGACAGTCGGTGGTAATCAGGGAAAATCACCTGTGACATTCACAGTGCCCAGGGACACCGGCCTGTGACAGTCGGTGGTAACCAGGGACACGCATCTCTGACAGTCGGTGGTAACCAGGGAAACCCACCTGTGACCATGGTAACCAAGGACACACCTACTGTGCCAGTCACTGGTAACCACGGACACCTCTCCTGTGACTGTGGTTACCAGGGACACGCACATATGACAGTCGGTGGTAACCAGGGACACGCATCTCTGACAGTCAGTGGTAACCAGGGAAACCCACCTGTGAACAAGTTAACCAAGGACACCCCTACCCACAGTCACTGGTAACCAAGGACACCTCTCCTGTGACCGTGGTTACCAGGACACGCACATATGACAGTCGGTGGTAACCAGGGACACGCATCTCTGACAGTCAGTGGTAACCAGGGAAACCCACCTGCGACCATGGTAACCAAGGACACCCCTCCTGTGACAGTCAGTGGTAACCAGGGACACACCTCCTGTGCCAGTGGTAACCAAGGACACCCCTCCCCACAGTCACTGGTAACCAAGGACACCTCTCCTGTGACCGTGGTTATCAGGGAGACGCATCTCTGACAGTCGGTGGTAACCAGGGAAACCAACCTGTGACCATGGTAACCAAGGACACCCCTCTGTGACAATGGTACCCACGGACAGCCCTCCTGTGACAGTCGGTGGTAACCAGGGAAACACACCTGTGACCATGGTAACCAAGGACACCCCTACCCACTGTCACTGGTAACCAAGGACACCTCTCCTGTGACCGTGGTTATCAGGGAGACGCATCTCTGACAGTCGGTGGTAACCAGGGAAACCCACCTGTGACCATGGTAACCAAGGACACCCCTCCTGTGACAATGGTACCCAGGGACAGCCCTCCTGTGACAGTCGGTGGTAACCAGGGAAACCCACCTGTGACCATGGTAACCAAGGACACCCCTCCTGTGACAATGGTACCCAGGGACAGCCATCCTGTGACAGTCGGTGGTAACCAGGGAAACCCACCTGTGACATTCACAGTGCCCAGGGACACCGGCCTGTGACAGTCGGTGGTAACCAGGGACACGCATCTCTGACAGTCGGTGGTAACCAGGGAAACCCACCTGTGACCATGGTAACCAAGGACACCCCTCTGTGACAATGGTACCCAGGGACAGCCCTCCTGTGACAGTCGGTGGTAACCAGGGAAACACACCTGTGACCATGGTAACCAAGGACACCCCTACCCACTGTCACTGGTAACCAAGGACACCTCTCCTGTGACCGTGGTTATCAGGGAGACGCATCTCTGACAGTCGGTGGTAACCAGGGCAACCCACCTGTGACATTCACAGTGCCCAGGGACACCGGCCTGTGACAGTCGGTGGTAACAAGGGAGACGCATCTCTGACAGTCGGTGGTAACCAGGGAAACCCACCTGTGACCATGGTAACCAAGGACACCCCTCTGTGACAATGGTACCCAGGGAGAGCCCTCCTGTGACAGTCGGTGGTAACCAGGGAAACACACCTGTGACCATGGTAACCAAGGACACCCCTACCCACTGTCACTGGTAACCAAGGACACCTCTCCTGTGACCGTGGTTATCAGGGAGACGCATCTCTGACAGTCGGTGATAACCAGGGAATCCCACCTGTGACCATGGTAACCAAGGACACCCCTCCTGTGACAATGGTACCCAGGGAGAGCCCTCCTGTGACAGTCGGTGGTAACCAGGGAAACCCACCTGTGACCATGGTAACCAAGGACACCCCTCCTGTGACAATGGTACCCAGGGACAGCCGTCCTGTGACAGTCGGTGGTAACTAGGGAAACCCACCTGTGACATTCACAGTGCCCAGGGACACCGGCCTGTGACAGTCGGTGGTAATCAGGGACACGCATCTCTGACAGTCGGTGGTAACCAGGGAAACCCCCCTGTGACCATGGTAACCAAGGACACACCTACTGTGACAGTCACTGGTAACCACGGACACCTCTCCTGTGACCGTGGCTACCAGGGACACGGACATATGACAGTCGGTGGTAACCAGGGACACGCATCTCTGACAGTCAGTGGTAACCAGGGAAACCCACCTGTCGCCATGGTAACCAAGGACCCACCTACTGTGACAGTCACTGGTAACCACGGACACCTCTCCTGTGACCGTGGTTACCAGGGACACGCATATATGACAGTCGGTGGTAACCAGGGACACGCATCTCTGACAGTCAGTGGTAACCAGGGAAACCCACCTGCGACCATGGTAACCAAGGACACCCTTCCTGTGACAGTCAGTGGTAACCAGGGACACACCTCCTGTGCCAGTGGTAACCAAGGACACCCCTCCTGTCACAATGGTACCAGGGACAGCCCTCCTGTGACAGTCGGTGGTAACCAGGGAAACCCACCTGTGACCATGGTAACCAAGGACACCCCTCCTGTGACAATGGTACCCCGGGACAGCCCTCCTGTGACAGTCGGTGGTAACCAGGGAAACCCACCTGTGACCATGGTAACCAATGACACCCCTCCTGTGACAATGGTACCCAGGGACAGCCATCCTGTGACAGTCGGTGGTAACCAGGGAAACCCACCTGTGACATTCACAGTGCCCAGGGACACCGGCCTGTGACAGTCGGTGGTAACCAGGGAGACGCATCTCTGACAGTCGGTGGTAACCAGGGAAACCAACCTGTGACCATGGTAACCAAGGACACCCCTCTGTGACAATGGTACCCAGGGACAGCCCTCCTGTGACAGTCGGTGGTAACCAGGGAAACACACCTGTGACCATGGTAACCAAGGACACCCCTACCCACTGTCACTGGTAACCAAGGACACCTCTCCTGTGACCGTGGTTATCAGGGAGACGCATCTCTGACAGTCGGTGGTAACCAGGGAAACCCACCTGTGACCATGGTAACCAAGGACACCCCTCCTGTGACAATGGTACCCAGGGACAGCCCTCCTGTGACAGTCGGTGGTAACCAGGGAAACCCACCTGTGACCATGGTAACCAAGGACACCCCTCCTGTGACAATGGTACCCAGGGACAGCCCTCCTGTGACAGTCCGTGGTAACCAGGGAAACCCACCTGTGACCATGGTAACCAAGGACACCCCTCCTGTGACAGTCAGTGGTATCCAGGCAAACACCTCCTGTGCCAGTGGTAACCAAGGACACCCCTCCTGTCACAATGGTACCCAGGGACAGCCCTCCTGTGACAGTCAGTGGTAACCATGTACACTCACCTGTGACAGTCGGTGGTAACCAGGGAAACCCACCTGTGACATTCACAGTGCCCAGGGACACCGGCCTGTGACAGTCGGTGGTAACCAGGGAGACGCATCTCTGACAGTCGGTGGTAACCAGGGAAACCCACCTGTGACATTCACAGTGCCCAGGGACACCGGCCTGTGACAGTCGGTGGTAACCAGGGAGACGCATCTCTGACAGTCGGTGGTAACCAGGGAAACCCACCTGTGACCATGGTAACCAAGGACACCCCTCCTGTGACAATGGTACCAAGGGACAGCCCTCCTGTGACAGTCGGTGGTAACCAGGGAAAACCACCTGTGACCATGGTAACCAAGGACACCCCTACCCACAGTCACTGGTAAGCAAGGACACCTCTCCTGTGACCGTGGTTATCAGGGAGACGCATCTCTGACAGTCGGTGGTAACCAGGGAAACCCACCTGTGACCATGGTAACCAAGGACACCCCTCCTGTGACAATGGTACCCAGGGACAGCCCTCCTGTGACAGTCGGTGGTAACCAGGGAAACCCACCTGTGACCATGGTAACCAAGGACACCCCTCCTGTGACAATGGTACCCAGGGACAGCCATCCTGTGACAGTCGGTGGTAACCAGGGAAACCCACCTGTGACATTCACAGTGCCCAGGGACACCTGCCTGTGACAGTCGGTGGTAACCAGGGACACATATTTCTGACAGTCGGTGGTAACCAGGGAAACCCACCTGTGACCATGGTAACCAAGGACACCCCTCCTGTGACAATGGTATCCATGGACCGCCCTCCTGTGACAGTCGGTGGTAACAAGGGAAACCCACCTGTGACCATGGTAACCAAGGACACCCCTACCCACAGTCACTGGTAACCAAGGACACCTCTCCTGTGACCATGGTTACCAGGGACACGCATCTCTGACAGTCGGTGGTAACCAGGGAAACCCACCTGTGACCACGGTAACCAAGGACACCCCTCCTGTGACAATAGTACCCACAGACAGCCCTCCTGTGACAGTCGGTGGTAACCAGGGAAACCCACCTGTGACCATGGTAACCAAGGACACCCCAACCCACAGTCACTGGTAACCAAGGACACCTCTCCTGTGACCGTGGTTACAAGGACACGCACATATGACAGTCGGTGGTAACCAGGGAGAGGCATTTCTGACAGTCAGTGGTAACCAGGGAAACCCACCTGCAATCATGGTAACCAAGGACACCCCTCCTGTGACAGTCAGTGGTAACCAGCCAAACACCTCCTGTGCCAGTGGCAACCCAGGACACCCCTCCTGTCACAATGGTACCCAGGGACAGCCCTCCTGTGAGAGTCAGTGGTAACCATGTACACTCACCTGTGACAGTCGGTGGTAACCAGGGAAACCCACCTGTGACATTCACAGTGCCCAGGGACACCGGCCTGTGACAGTCGGTGGTAACCAGGGAGACGCATCTCTGACAGTCGGTGGTAACCAGGGAAACACACCTGTGACCATGGTAACCAAGGACACCCCTACCCACAGTCACTGGTAACCAAGGACACCTCTCCTGTGACCGTGGTTACCAGGACACGCACATATGTCAGTCGGTGGTAACCAGGGACACGCATCTCTGACAGTCGGTGGTAACCAGGGAAACCCACCTGTGACCATGGTAACCAAGGACACCCCTCTGTGACAATGGTACCCAGGGACAGCCCTCCTGTGACAGTCGGTGGTAACCAGGGAAACACACCTGTGACCATGGTAACCAAGGACACCCCTACCCACTGTCACTGGTAACCAAGGACACCTCTCCTGTGACCGTGGTTATCAGGGAGACGCATCTCTGACAGTCGGTGGTAACCAGGGCAACCCACCTGTGACATTCACAGTGCCCAGGGACACCGGCCTGTGACAGTCGGTGGTAACCAGGGAGACGCATCTCTGAGAGTCGGTGGTAACCAGGGAAACCCACCTGTGACCATGGTAACCAAGGACACCCCTCTGTGACAATGGTACCCAGGGACAGCCATCCTGTGACAGTCGGTGGTAACCAGGGAAACAAACCTGTGACCGTGGTGACCAAGGACACCCCTACCCACTGTCACTGGTAACCAAGGACACCTCTCCTGTGACCGTGGTTATCAGGGAGACGCATCTGTGACAGTCGGTGATAACCAGGGAATCCCACCTGTGACCATGGTAACCAAGGACACCCCTCCTGTGACAATGGTACCCAGGGAGAGCCCTCCTGTGACAGTCGGTGGTAACCAGGGAAACCCACCTGTGACCATGGTAACCAAGGACACCCCTCCTGTGACAATGGTACCCAGGGACAGCCGTCCTGTGACAGTCGGTGGTAACCAGGGAAACCCACCTGTGACATTCACAGTGCCCAGGGACCCCGGCCTGTGACAGTCGGTGGTAATCAGGGACACGCATCTCTGACAGTCGGTGGTAACCAGGGAAACCCACCTGTGACCATGGTAACCAAGGACACACCTACTGTGACAGTCACTGGTAACCACGGACACCTCTCCTGTGACCGTGGCTACCAGGGACACGCACATATGACAGTCGGTGGTAACCAGGGACACGCATCTCTGACAGTCAGTGGTAACCAGGGAAACCCACCTGTCGCCATGGTAACCAAGGACCCACCTACTGTGACAGTCACTGGTAACCACGGACACCTCTCCTGTGACCGTGGTTACCAGGGACACGCATATATGACAGTCGGTGGTAACCAGGGACACGCATCTCTGACAGTCAGTGGTAACCAGGGAAACCCACCTGCGACCATGGTAACCAAGGACACCCTTCCTGTGACAGTCAGTGGTAACCAGGGACACACCTCCTGTGCCAGTGGTAACCAAGGACACCCCTCCTGTCACAATGGTACCAGGGACAGCCCTCCTGTGACAGTCGGTGGTAACCAGGGAAACCCACCTGTGACCATGGTAACCAAGGACACCCCTCCTGTGACAATGGTACCCCGGGACAGCCCTCCTGTGACAGTCGGTGGTAACCAGGGAAACCCACCTGTGACCATGGTAACCAATGACACCCCTCCTGTGACAATGGTACCCAGGGACAGCCATCCTGTGACAGTCGGTGGTAACCAGGGAAACCCACCTGTGACATTCACAGTGCCCAGGGACACCGGCCTGTGACAGTCGGTGGTAACCAGGGAGACGCATCTCTGACAGTCGGTGGTAACCAGGGAAACCAACCTGTGACCATGGTAACCAAGGACACCCCTCTGTGACAATGGTACCCAGGGACAGCCCTCCTGTGACAGTCGGTGGTAACCAGGGAAACACACCTGTGACCATGGTAACCAAGGACACCCCTACCCACTGTCACTGGTAACCAAGGACACCTCTCCTGTGACCGTGGTTATCAGGGAGACGCATCTCTGACAGTCGGTGGTAACCAGGGAAACCCACCTGTGACCATGGTAACCAAGGACACCCCTCCTGTGACAATGGTACCCAGGGACAGCCCTCCTGTGACAGTCGGTGGTAACCAGGGAAACCCACCTGTGACCATGGTAACCAAGGACACCCCTCCTGTGACAATGGTACCCAGGGACAGCCCTCCTGTGACAGTCGGTGGTAACCAGGGAAACCCACCTGTGACCATGGTAACCAAGGACACCCCTACCCACTGTCACTGGTAACCAAGGACACCTCTCCTGTGACCGTGGTTATCAGGGAGACGCATCTCTGACAGTCGGTGATAACCAGGGAATCCCACC
Organism: Rangifer tarandus platyrhynchus; assembly: GCA_949782905.1. Taxonomy (NCBI): domain Eukaryota; kingdom Metazoa; phylum Chordata; class Mammalia; order Artiodactyla; family Cervidae; genus Rangifer; species Rangifer tarandus. The sequence continues at coordinate 45,522,329 of OX460344.1, forward strand.
TGTGACCATGGTAACCAAGGACACCCCTCCTGTGACAATGGTACCCAGGGAGAGCCCTCCTGTGACAGTCGGTGGTAACCAGGGAAACCCACCTGTGACCATGGTAACCAAGGACACCCCTCCTGTGACAATGGTACCCAGGGACAGCCGTCCTGTGACAGTCGGTGGTAACCAGGGAAACCCACCTGTGACATTCACAGTGCCCAGGGACACCGGCCTGTGACAGTCGGTGGTAATCAGGGACACGCATCTCTGACAGTCGGTGGTAACCAGGGAAACCCACCTGTGACCATGGTAACCAAGGACACACCTACTGTGACAGTCACTGGTAACCACGGACACCTCTCCTGTGACCGTGGCTACCAGGGACACGCACATATGACAGTCGGTGGTAACCAGGGACACGCATCTCTGACAGTCAGTGGTAACCAGGGAAACCCACCTGTCGCCATGGTAACCAAGGACCCACCTACTGTGACAGTCACTGGTAACCACGGACACCTCTCCTGTGACCGTGGTTACCAGGGACACGCATATATGACAGTCGGTGGTAACCAGGGACACGCATCTCTGACAGTCAGTGGTAACCAGGGAAACCCACCTGCGACCATGGTAACCAAGGACACCCTTCCTGTGACAGTCAGTGGTAACCAGGGACACACCTCCTGTGCCAGTGGTAACCAAGGACACCCCTCCTGTCACAATGGTACCAGGGACAGCCCTCCTGTGACAGTCGGTGGTAACCAGGGAAACCCACCTGTGACCATGGTAACCAAGGACACCCCTCCTGTGACAATGGTACCCCGGGACAGCCCTCCTGTGACAGTCGGTGGTAACCAGGGAAACCCACCTGTGACCATGGTAACCAATGACACCCCTCCTGTGACAATGGTACCCAGGGACAGCCATCCTGTGACAGTCGGTGGTAACCAGGGAAACCCACCTGTGACATTCACAGTGCCCAGGGACACCGGCCTGTGACAGTCGGTGGTAACCAGGGAGACGCATCTCTGACAGTCGGTGGTAACCAGGGAAACCAACCTGTGACCATGGTAACCAAGGACACCCCTCTGTGACAATGGTACCCAGGGACAGCCCTCCTGTGACAGTCGGTGGTAACCAGGGAAACACACCTGTGACCATGGTAACCAAGGACACCCCTACCCACTGTCACTGGTAACCAAGGACACCTCTCCTGTGACCGTGGTTATCAGGGAGACGCATCTCTGACAGTCGGTGGTAACCAGGGAAACCCACCTGTGACCATGGTAACCAAGGACACCCCTCCTGTGACAATGGTACCCAGGGACAGCCCTCCTGTGACAGTCGGTGGTAACCAGGGAAACCCACCTGTGACCATGGTAACCAAGGACACCCCTCCTGTGACAATGGTACCCAGGGACAGCCCTCCTGTGACAGTCCGTGGTAACCAGGGAAACCCACCTGTGACCATGGTAACCAAGGACACACCTACTGTGACAGTCAATGGTAACCACGGACACCTCTCCTGTGACCGTGGCTACCAGGGACACGCACATATGACAGTCGGTGGTAACCAGGGACACGCATCTCTGACAGTCAGTGGTAACCAGGGAAACCCACCTGCGACCATGTTAACCAAGGACACCCCTCCTGTGACAGTCAGTGGTAACCAGGGACACAGTTCCTGTGCCAGTGGTAACCAAGGACACCCCTCCTGTGACAATGGTACCCAGGGACAGCCCTCCTGTGACAGTCGGTGGTAACCAGGGAAAACCACCTGCAACCATGGTAACCAAGGACACCCCTACCACAGTCACTCGTAACCAAGGACACCTCTCCTGTGACCGTGGTTACCAGGACACGCACATATGTCAGTCGGTGGTAACCAGGGACACGCATTTCTGACAGTCAGTGGTAACCAGGGAAACCCACCTGCGACCATGGTAACCAAGGACACCCCTCCTGTCACAGTCAGTGGTAACCAGGGACACATCTCCTGTGCCAGTTGTAACCAAGGACACCCCTCCTGTGACAATGGTACCCAGGGACAGCCCTCCTGTGACAGTCAGTGGTAACCATGTACACTCAACTGTGACAGTCGGTGGTAACCAGGGAAACCCACCTGTGACATTCACAGTGCCCAGGGACACCTGCCTGTGACAGTCGGTGGTAACCAAGGACACGCATTTCTGACAGTCGGTGGGAACCAGGGAAACCCACCTGTGACCATGGTAACCAAGGACACCCCTCCTGTGACAATGGTATCCATGGACAGCCCTACTGTGACAGTCGGTGGTAACGAGGGAAACCCACCTGTGACCATGGTAACCAAGGACACCCCTACCCACAGTCACTGGTAACCAAGGACACCTCTCCTGTGACCGTGGTTATCAGGGAGACGCATCTCTGACAGTCGGTGGTAACCAGGGAAACCCACCTGTGACCACGGTAACCAAGGACACCCCTCCTGTGACAATAGTACCCAGGGACAGCCCTCCTGTGACAGTCGGTGGTAACCAGGGAAACCCACATGTGACCATGGTAACCAAGGACACCCCTACCCACAGTCACTCGTAACCAAGGACACCTCTCCTGTGACCGTGGTTACCAGGACACGCACATATGACAGTCGGTGGTAACCAGGGACAGGCATTTCTGACAGTCAGTGGTAACCAGGGAAACCCACCTGCAACCATGGTAACCAAGGACACCCCTCCTGTGACAGTCAGTGGTAACCAGGCAAACACCTCCTGTGCCAGTGGTAACCAAGGACACCCCTCCTGTCACAATGGTACCCAGGGACAGCCCTCCTGTGACAGTCAGTGGTAACCATGTACACTCACCTGTGACAGTCGGTGGTAACCAGGGAAACCCACCTGTGACATTCACAGTGCCCAGGGACACCGGCCTGTGACAGTCGGTGGTAACCAGGGAGACGCATCTCTGACAGTCGGTGGTAACCAGGGAAACCCACCTGTGACCATGGTAACCAAGGACACCCCTCCTGTGACAATGGTACCAAGGGACAGCCCTCCTGTGACAGTCGGTGGTAACCAGGGAAAACCACCTGTGACCATGGTAACCAAGGACACCCCTACCCACAGTCACTGGTAAGCAAGGACACCTCTCCTGTGACCGTGGTTATCAGGGAGACGCATCTCTGACAGTCGGTGGTAACCAGGGAAACCCACCTGTGACCATGGTAACCAAGGACACCCCTCCTGTGACAATGGTACCCAGGGACAGCCCTCCTGTGACAGTCGGTGGTAACCAGGGAAACCCACCTGTGACCATGGTAACCAAGGACACCCCTCCTGTGACAATGGTACCCAGGGACAGCCATCCTGTGACAGTCGGTGGTAACCAGGGAAACCCACCTGTGACATTCACAGTGCCCAGGGACACCTGCCTGTGACAGTCGGTGGTAACCAGGGACACATATTTCTGACAGTCGGTGGTAACCAGGGAAACCCACCTGTGACCATGGTAACCAAGGACACCCCTCCTGTGACAGTGGTATCCATGGACCGCCCTCCTGTGACAGTCGGTGGTAATAAGGGAAACCCACCTGTGACCATGGTAACCAAGGACACCCCTACCCACAGTCACTGGTAACCAAGGACACCTCTCCTGTGACCATGGTTACCAGGGACACGCATCTCTGACAGTCGGTGGTAACCAGGGAAACCCACCTGTGACCACGGTAACCAAGGACACCCCTCCTGTGACAATAGTACCCACAGACAGCCCTCCTGTGACAGTCGGTGGTAACCAGGGAAACCCACCTGTGACCATGGTAACCAAGGACACCCCAACCCACAGTCACTGGTAACCAAGGACACCTCTCCTGTGACTGTGGTTACCAGGACACGCACATATGACAGTCGGTGGTAACCAGGGAGAGGCATTTCTGACAGTCAGTGGTAACCAGGGAAACCCACCTGCAATCATGGTAACCAAGGACACCCCTCCTGTGACAGTCAGTGGTAACCAGCCAAACACCTCCTGTGCCAGTGGCAACCAAGGACACCCCTCCTGTCAAAATGGTACCCAGGGACAGCCCTCCTGTGACAGTCAGTGGTAACCATGTACACTCACCTGTGACAGTCGGTGGTAACCAGGGAAACCCACCTGTGACATTCACAGTGCCCAGGGACACCGGCCTGTGACAGTCGGTGGTAACCAGGGAGACGCATCTCTGACAGTCGGTGGTAACCAGGGAAACACACCTGTGACCATGGTAACCAAGGACACCCCTACCCACAGTCACTGGTAAGCAAGGACACCTCTCCTGTGACAATGGTACCCAGGGACAGCCCTCCTGTGACAGTCGGTGGTAACCAGGGAAACCCATATGTGACCATGGTAACCAAGGACACCCCTCCTGTGACAATGGTACCCAGGGACAGCCATCCTGTGACAGTCGGTGGTAACCAGGGAAACCCACCTGTGACATTCACAGTGCCCAGGGACACCTGCCTGTGACAGTCGGTGGTAACCAGGGACACATATTTCTGACAGTCGGTGGTAACCAGGGAAACCCACCTGTGACCATGGTAACCAAGGACACCCCTCCTGTGACAATGGTATCCATGGACCGCCCTCCTGTGACAGTCGGTGGTAACCAGGGAAACCCACCTGTGACCATGGTAACCAAGGACACCCCTACCCACAGTCACTGGTAACCAAGGACACCTCTCCTGTGACCATGGTTACCAGGGACACGCATCTCTGACAGTCGGTGGTAACCAGGGAAACCCACCTGTGACCACGGTAACCAAGGACACCCCTCCTGTGACAATAGTACCCACAGACAGCCCTCCTGTGACAGTCGGTGGTAACCAGGGAAACCCACCTGTGACCATGGTAACCAAGGACACCCCAACCCACAGTCACTGGTAACCAAGGACACCTCTCCTGTGACCGTGGTTACCAGGACACGCACATATGACAGTCGGTGGTAACCAGGGACACGCATCTCTGACAGTCAGTGGTAACCAGGGAAACCCACCTGTGACCATGGTAACCAAGGACACCCCTCCTGTGACAATGGTACCCAGGGACAGCCCTCCTGTGACAGTCGGTGGTAATCAGGGAAAATCACCTGTGACATTCACAGTGCCCAGGGACACCGGCCTGTGACAGTCGGTGGTAACCAGGGACACGCATCTCTGACAGTCGGTGGTAACCAGGGAAACCCACCTGTGACCATGGTAACCAAGGACACACCTACTGTGCCAGTCACTGGTAACCACGGACACCTCTCCTGTGACTGTGGTTACCAGGGACACGCACATATGACAGTCGGTGGTAACCAGGGACACGCATCTCTGACAGTCAGTGGTAACCAGGGAAACCCACCTGTGAACAAGTTAACCAAGGACACCCCTACCCACAGTCACTGGTAACCAAGGACACCTCTCCTGTGACCGTGGTTACCAGGACACGCACATATGACAGTCGGTGGTAACCAGGGACACGCATCTCTGACAGTCAGTGGTAACCAGGGAAACCCACCTGCGACCATGGTAACCAAGGACACCCCTCCTGTGACAGTCAGTGGTAACCAGGGACACACCTCCTGTGCCAGTGGTAACCAAGGACACCCCTACCCACAGTCACTGGTAACCAAGGACACCTCTCCTGTGACCGTGGTTATCAGGGAGACGCATCTCTGACAGTCGGTGGTAACCAGGGAAAACCACCTGTGACATTCACAGTGCCCAGGGACACCAGCCTGTGACAGTCGGTGGTAACCAGGGAGACGCATCTCTGACAGTCGGTGGTAACCAGGGAAAAAAACCTGTGACCATGGTAACCAAGGACACCCCTCTGTGACAATGGTACCCAGGGACAGCCCTCCTGTGACAGTCGGTGGTAACCAGGGAAACACACCTGTGACCATGGTAACCAAGGACACCCCTACCCACTGTCACTGGTAACCAAGGACACCTCTCCTGTGACCGTGGTTATCAGGGAGACGCATCTCTGACAGTCGGTGGTAACCAGGGAAACCCACCTGTGACCATGGTAACCAAGGACACCCCTCCTGTGACAATGGTACCCAGGGACAGCCCTCCTGTGACAGTCGGTGGTAACCAGGGAAACCCACCTGTGACCATGGTAACCAAGGACACCCCTCCTGTGACAATGGTACCCAGGGACAGCCATCCTGTGACAGTCGGTGGTAACCAGGGAAACCCACCTGTGACATTCACAGTGCCCAGGGACACCGGCCTGTGACAGTCGGTGGTAACCAGGGACACGCATCTCTGACAGTCGGTGGTAACCAGGGAAACCCACCTGTGACCATGGTAACCAAGGACACCCCTCTGTGACAATGGTACCCAGGGACAGCCCTCCTGTGACAGTCGGTGGTAACCAGGGAAACACACCTGTGACCATGGTAAACAAGGACACCCCTACCCACTGTCACTGGTAACCAAGGACACCTCTCCTGTGACCGTGGTTATCAGGGAGACGCATCTCTGACAGTCGGTGATAACCAGGGAATCCCACCTGTGACCATGGTAACCAAGGACACCCCTCCTGTGACAATGGTACCCAGGGAGAGCCCTCCTGTGACAGTCGGTGGTAACCAGGGAAACCCACCTGTGACCATGGTAACCAAGGACACCCCTCCTGTGACAATGGTACCCAGGGACAGCCGTCCTGTGACAGTCGGTGGTAACCAGGGAAACCCACCTGTGACATTCACAGTGCCCAGGGACACCGGCCTGTGACAGTCGGTGGTAATCAGGGACACGCATCTCTGACAGTCGGTGGTAACCAGGGAAACCCACCTGTGACCATGGTAACCAAGGACACACCTACTGTGACAGTCACTGGTAACCACGGACACCTCTCCTGTGACCGTGGCTACCAGGGACACGCACATATGACAGTCGGTGGTAACCAGGGACACGCATCTCTGACAGTCAGTGGTAACCAGGGAAACCCACCTGTCGCCATGGTAACCAAGGACCCACCTACTGTGACAGTCACTGGTAACCACGGACACCTCTCCTGTGACCGTGGTTACCAGGGACACGCATATATGACAGTCGGTGGTAACCAGGGACACGCATCTCTGACAGTCAGTGGTAACCAGGGAAACCCACCTGCGACCATGGTAACCAAGGACACCCTTCCTGTGACAGTCAGTGGTAACCAGGGACACACCTCCTGTGCCAGTGGTAACCAAGGACACCCCTCCTGTGACAATGGTACCAGGGACAGCCCTCCTGTGACAGTCGGTGGTAACCAGGGAAACCCACCTGTGACCATGGTAACCAAGGACACCCCTCCTGTGACAATGGTACCCCGGGACAGCCCTCCTGTGACAGTCGGTGGTAACCAGGGAAACCCACCTGTGACCATGGTAACCAATGACACCCCTCCTGTGACAATGGTACCCAGGGACAGCCATCCTGTGACAGTCGGTGGTAACCAGGGAAACCCACCTGTGACATTCACAGTGCCCAGGGACACCGGCCTGTGACAGTCGGTGGTAACCAGGGAGACGCATCTCTGACAGTCGGTGGTAACCAGGGAAACCAACCTGTGACCATGGTAACCAAGGACACCCCTCTGTGACAATGGTACCCAGGGACAGCCCTCCTGTGACAGTCGGTGGTAACCAGGGAAACACACCTGTGACCATGGTAACCAAGGACACCCCTACCCACTGTCACTGGTAACCAAGGACACCTCTCCTGTGACCGTGGTTATCAGGGAGACGCATCTCTGACAGTCGGTGGTAACCAGGGAAACCCACCTGTGACCATGGTAACCAAGGACACCCCTCCTGTGACAATGGTACCCAGGGACAGCCCTCCTGTGACAGTCGGTGGTAACCAGGGAAACCCACCTGTGACCATGGTAACCAAGGACACCCCTCCTGTGACAATGGTACCCAGGGACAGCCCTCCTGTGACAGTCCGTGGTAACCAGGGAAACCCACCTGTGACCATGGTAACCAAGGACACCCCTCCTGTGACAGTCAGTGGTAACCAGGCAAACACCTCCTGTGCCAGTGGTAACCAAGGACACCCCTCCTGTCACAATGGTACCCAGGGACAGCCCTCCTGTGACAGTCAGTGGTAACCATGTACACTCACCTGTGACAGTCGGTGGTAACCAGGGAAACCCACCTGTGACATTCACAGTGCCCAGGGACACCGGCCTGTGACAGTCGGTGGTAACCAGGGAGACGCATCTCTGACAGTCGGTGGTAACCAGGGAAACCCACCTGTGACATTCACAGTGCCCAGGGACACCGGCCTGTGACAGTCGGTGGTAACCAGGGAGACGCATCTCTGACAGTCGGTGGTAACCAGGGAAACCCACCTGTGACCATGGTAACCAAGGACACCCCTCCTGTGACAATGGTACCAAGGGACAGCCCTCCTGTGACAGTCGGTGGTAACCAGGGAAAACCACCTGTGACCATGGTAACCAAGGACACCCCTACCCACAGTCACTGGTAAGCAAGGACACCTCTCCTGTGACCGTGGTTATCAGGGAGACGCATCTCTGACAGTCGGTGGTAACCAGGGAAACCCACCTGTGACCATGGTAACCAAGGACACCCCTCCTGTGACAATGGTACCCAGGGACAGCCCTCCTGTGACAGTCGGTGGTAACCAGGGAAACCCACCTGTGACCATGGTAACCAAGGACACCCCTCCTGTGACAATGGTACCCAGGGACAGCCATCCTGTGACAGTCGGTGGTAACCAGGGAAACCCACCTGTGACATTCACAGTGCCCAGGGACACCTGCCTGTGACAGTCGGTGGTAACCAGGGACACATATTTCTGACAGTCAGTGGTAACCAGGGAAACCCACCTGTGACCATGGTAACCAAGGACACCCCTCCTGTGACAATGGTATCCATGGACCGCCCTCCTGTGACAGTCGGTGGTAACAAGGGAAACCCACCTGTGACCATGGTAACCAAGGACACCCCTACCCACAGTCACTGGTAACCAAGGACACCTCTCCTGTGACCATGGTTACCAGGGACACGCATCTCTGACAGTCGGTGGTAACCAGGGAAACCCACCTGTGACCACGGTAACCAAGGACACCCCTCCTGTGACAATAGTACCCACAGACAGCCCTCCTGTGACAGTCGGTGGTAACCAGGGAAACCCACCTGTGACCATGGTAACCAAGGACACCCCAACCCACAGTCACTGGTAACCAAGGACACCTCTCCTGTGACCGTGGTTACCAGGACACGCACATATGACAGTCGGTGGTAACCAGGGAGAGGCATTTCTGACAGTCAGTGGTAACCAGGGAAACCCACCTGCAATCATGGTAACCAAGGACACCCCTCCTGTGACAGTCAGTGGTAACCAGCCAAACACCTCCTGTGCCAGTGGCAACCCAGGACACCCCTCCTGTCACAATTGTACCCAGGGACAGCCCTCCTGTGACAGTCAGTGGTAACCATGTACACTCACCTGTGACAGTCGGTGGTAACCAGGGAAACCCACCTGTGACATTCACAGTGCCCAGGGACACCGGCCTGTGACAGTCGGTGGTAACCAGGGAGACGCATCTCTGACAGTCGGTGGTAACCAGGGAAACACACCTGTGACCATGGTAACCAAGGACACCCCTACCCACAGTCACTGGTAACCAAGGACACCTCTCCTGTGACCGTGGTTACCAGGACACGCACATATGTCAGTCGGTGGTAACCAGGGACACGCATCTCTGACAGTCGGTGGTAACCAGGGAAACCCACCTGTGACCATGGTAACCAAGGACACCCCTCTGTGACAATGGTACCCAGGGACAGCCCTCCTGTGACAGTCGGTGGTAACCAGGGAAACACACCTGTGACCATGGTAACCAAGGACACCCCTACCCACTGTCACTGGTAACCAAGGACACCTCTCCTGTGACCGTGGTTATCAGGGAGACGCATCTCTGACAGTCGGTGGTAACCAGGGCAACCCACCTGTGACATTCACAGTGCCCAGGGACACCGGCCTGTGACAGTCGGTGGTAACCAGGGAGACGCATCTCTGAGAGTCGGTGGTAACCAGGGAAACCCACCTGTGACCATGGTAACCAAGGACACCCCTCTGTGACAATGGTACCCAGGGACAGCCATCCTGTGACAGTCGGTGGTAACCAGGGAAACAAACCTGTGACCGTGGTGACCAAGGACACCCCTACCCACTGTCACTGGTAACCAAGGACACCTCTCCTGTGACCGTGGTTATCAGGGAGACGCATCTGTGACAGTCGGTGATAACCAGGGAATCCCACCTGTGACCATGGTAACCAAGGACACCCCTCCTGTGACAATGGTACCCAGGGAGAGCCCTCCTGTGACAGTCGGTGGTAACCAGGGAAACCCACCTGTGACCATGGTAACCAAGGACACCCCTCCTGTGACAATGGTACCCAGGGACAGCCGTCCTGTGACAGTCGGTGGTAACCAGGGAAACCCACCTGTGACATTCACAGTGCCCAGGGACCCCGGCCTGTGACAGTCGGTGGTAATCAGGGACACGCATCTCTGACAGTCGGTGGTAACCAGGGAAACCCACCTGTGACCATGGTAACCAAGGACACACCTACTGTGACAGTCACTGGTAACCACGGACACCTCTCCTGTGACCGTGGCTACCAGGGACACGCACATATGACAGTCGGTGGTAACCAGGGACACGCATCTCTGACAGTCAGTGGTAACCAGGGAAACCCACCTGTCGCCATGGTAACCAAGGACCCACCTACTGTGACAGTCACTGGTAACCACGGACACCTCTCCTGTGACCGTGGTTACCAGGGACACGCATATATGACAGTCGGTGGTAACCAGGGACACGCATCTCTGACAGTCAGTGGTAACCAGGGAAACCCACCTGCGACCATGGTAACCAAGGACACCCTTCCTGTGACAGTCAGTGGTAACCAGGGACACACCTCCTGTGCCAGTGGTAACCAAGGACACCCCTCCTGTCACAATGGTACCAGGGACAGCCCTCCTGTGACAGTCGGTGGTAACCAGGGAAACCCACCTGTGACCATGGTAACCAAGGACACCCCTCCTGTGACAATGGTACCCCGGGACAGCCCTCCTGTGACAGTCGGTGGTAACCAGGGAAACCCACCTGTGACCATGGTAACCAATGACACCCCTCCTGTGACAATGGTACCCAGGGACAGCCATCCTGTGACAGTCGGTGGTAACCAGGGAAACCCACCTGTGACATTCACAGTGCCCAGGGACACCGGCCTGTGACAGTCGGTGGTAACCAGGGAGACGCATCTCTGACAGTCGGTGGTAACCAGGGAAACCAACCTGTGACCATGGTAACCAAGGACACCCCTCTGTGACAATGGTACCCAGGGACAGCCCTCCTGTGACAGTCGGTGGTAACCAGGGAAACACACCTGTGACCATGGTAACCAAGGACACCCCTACCCACTGTCACTGGTAACCAAGGACACCTCTCCTGTGACCGTGGTTATCAGGGAGACGCATCTCTGACAGTCGGTGGTAACCAGGGAAACCCACCTGTGACCATGGTAACCAAGGACACCCCTCCTGTGACAATGGTACACAGGGACAGCCCTCCTGTGACAGTCGGTGGTAACCAGGGAAACCCACCTGTGACCATGGTAACCAAGGACACCCCTCCTGTGACAATGGTACCCAGGGACAGCCCTCCTGTGACAGTCGGTGGTAACCAGGGAAACCCACCTGTGACCATGGTAACCAAGGACACCCCTACCCACTGTCACTGGTAACCAAGGACACCTCTCCTGTGACCGTGGTTATCAGGGAGACGCATCTCTGACAGTCGGTGATAACCAGGGAATCCCACCTGTGACCATGGTAACCAAGGACACCCCTCCTGTGACAATGGTACCCAGGGAGAGCCCTCCTGTGACAGTCGGTGGTAACCAGGGAAACCCACCTGTGACCATGGTAACCAAGGACACCCCTCCTGTGACAATGGTACCCAGGGACAGCCGTCCTGTGACAGTCGGTGGTAACCAGGGAAACCCACCTGTGACATTCACAGTGCCCAGGGACACCGGCCTGTGACAGTCGGTGGTAATCAGGGACACGCATCTCTGACAGTCGGTGGTAACCAGGGAAACCCACCTGTGAACATGGTAACCAAGGACACACCTACTGTGACAGTCACTGGTAACCACGGACACCTCTCCTGTGACCGTGGCTACCAGGGACACGCACATATGACAGTCGGTGGTAACCAGGGACACGCATCTCTGACAGTCAGTGGTAACCAGGGAAACCCACCTGTCGCCATGGTAACCAAGGACCCACCTACTGTGACAGTCACTGGTAACCACGGACACCTCTCCTGTGACCGTGGTTACCAGGGACACGCATATATGACAGTCGGTGGTAACCAGGGACACGCATCTCTGACAGTCAGTGGTAACCCGGGAAACCCACCTGCGACCATGGTAACCAAGGACACCCTTCCTGTGACAGTCAGTGGTAACCAGGGACACACCTCCTGTGCCAGTGGTAACCAAGGACACCCCTCCTGTCACAATGGTACCAGGGACAGCCCTCCTGTGACAGTCGGTGGTAACCAGGGAAACCCACCTGTGACCATGGTAACCAAGGACACCCCTCCTGTGACAATGGTACCCCGGGACAGCCCTCCTGTGACAGTCGGTGGTAACCAGGGAAACCCACCTGTGACCATGGTAACCAATGACACCCCTCCTGTGACAATGGTACCCAGGGACAGCCATCCTGTGACAGTCGGTGGTAACCAGGGAAACCCACCTGTGACATTCACAGTGCCCAGGGACACCGGCCTGTGACAGTCGGTGGTAACCAGGGAGACGCATCTCTGACAGTCGGTGGTAACCAGGGAAACCAACCTGTGACCATGGTAACCAAGGACACCCCTCTGTGACAATGGTACCCAGGGACAGCCCTCCTGTGACAGTCGGTGGTAACCAGGGAAACACACCTGTGACCATGGTAACCAAGGACACCCCTACCCACTGTCACTGGTAACCAAGGACACCTCTCCTGTGACCGTGGTTATCAGGGAGACGCATCTCTGACAGTCGGTGGTAACCAGGGAAACCCACCTGTGACCATGGTAACCAAGGACACCCCTCCTGTGACAATGGTACCCAGGGACAGCCCTCCTGTGACAGTCGGTGGTAACCAGGGAAACCCACCTGTGACCATGGTAACCAAGGACACCCCTCCTGTGACAATGGTACCCAGGGACAGCCCTCCTGTGACAGTCCGTGGTAACCAGGGAAACCCACCTGTGACCATGGTAACCAAGGACACACCTACTGTGACAGTCAATGGTAACCACGGACACCTCTCCTGTGACCGTGGCTACCAGGGACACGCACATATGACAGTCGGTGGTAACCAGGGACACGCATCTCTGACAGTCAGTGGTAACCAGGGAAACCCACCTGCGACCATGTTAACCAAGGACACCCCTCCTCTGACAGTCAGTGGTAACCAGGGACACAGTTCCTGTGCCAGTGGTAACCAAGGACACCCCTCCTGTGACAATGGTACCCAGGGACAGCCCTCCTGTGACAGTCGGTGGTAACCAGGGAAAACCACCTGCAACCATGGTAACCAAGGACACCCCTACCACAGTCACTCGTAACCAAGGACACCTCTCCTGTGACCGTGGTTACCAGGACACGCACATATGTCAGTCGGTGGTAACCAGGGACACGCATTTCTGACAGTCAGTGGTAACCAGGGAAACCCACCTGCGACCATGGTAACCAAGGACACCCCTCCTGTCACAGTCAGTGGTAACCAGGGACACATCTCCTGTGCCAGTTGTAACCAAGGACACCCCTCCTGTGACAATGGTACCCAGGGACAGCCCTCCTGTGACAGTCAGTGGTAACCATGTACACTCAACTGTGACAGTCGGTGGTAACCAGGGAAACCCACCTGTGACATTCACAGTGCCCAGGGACACCTGCCTGTGACAGTCGGTGGTAACCAAGGACACGCATTTCTGACAGTCGGTGGTAACCAGGGAAACCCACCTGTGACCATGGTAACCAAGGACACCCCTCCTGTGACAATGGTACCAAGGGACAGCCCTCCTGTGACAGTCGGTGGTAACCAGGGAAAACCACCTGTGACCATGGTAACCAAGGACACCCCTACCCACAGTCACTGGTAAGCAAGGACACCTCTCCTGTGACCGTGGTTATCAGGGAGACGCATCTCTGACAGTCGGTGGTAACCAGGGAAACCCACCTGTGACCATGGTAACCAAGGACACCCCTCCTGTGACAATGGTACCCAGGGACAGCCCTCCTGTGACAGTCGGTGGTAACCAGGGAAACCCACCTGTGACCATGGTAACCAAGGACACCCCTCCTGTGACTATGGTACCCAGGGACAGCCATCCTGTGACAGTCGGTGGTAACCAGGGAAACCCACCTGTGACATTCACAGTGCCCAGGGACACCTGCCTGTGACAGTCGGTGGTAACCAGGGACACATATTTCTGACAGTCGGTGGTAACCAGGGAAACCCACCTGTGACCATGGTAACCAAGGACACCCCTCCTGTGACAATGGTATCCATGGACCGCCCTCCTGTGACAGTCGGTGGTAATAAGGGAAACCCACCTGTGACCATGGTAACCAAGGACACCCCTACCCACAGTCACTGGTAACCAAGGACACCTCTCCTGTGACCATGGTTACCAGGGACACGCATCTCTGACAGTCGGTGGTAACCAGGGAAACCCACCTGTGACCACGGTAACCAAGGACACCCCTCCTGTGACAATAGTACCCACAGACAGCCCTCCTGTGACAGTCGGTGGTAACCAGGGAAACCCACCTGTGACCATGGTAACCAAGGACACCCCAACCCACAGTCACTGGTAACCAAGGACACCTCTCCTGTGACTGTGGTTACCAGGACACGCACATATGACAGTCGGTGGTAACCAGGGAGAGGCATTTCTGACAGTCAGTGGTAACCAGGGAAACCCACCTGCAATCATGGTAACCAAGGACACCCCTCCTGTGACAGTCAGTGGTAACCAGCCAAACACCTCCTGTGCCAGTGGCAACCAAGGACACCCCTCCTGTCACAATGGTACCCAGGGACAGCCCTCCTGTGACAGTCAGTGGTAACCATGTACACTCACCTGTGACAGTCGGTGGTAACCAGGGAAACCCACCTGTGACATTCACAGTGCCCAGGGACACCGGCCTGTGACAGTCGGTGGTAACCAGGGAGACGCATCTCTGACAGTCGGTGGTAACCAGGGAAACACACCTGTGACCATGGTAACCAAGGACACCCCTACCCACAGTCACTGGTAAGCAAGGACACCTCTCCTGTGACAATGGTACCCAGGGACAGCCCTCCTGTGACAGTCGGTGGTAACCAGGGAAACCCATATGTGACCATGGTAACCAAGGACACCCCTCCTGTGACAATGGTACCCAGGGACAGCCATCCTGTGACAGTCGGTGGTAACCAGCGAAACCCACCTGTGACATTCACAGTGCCCAGGGACACCTGCCTGTGACAGTCGGTGGTAACCAGGGACACATATTTCTGACAGTCGGTGGTAACCAGGGAAACCCACCTGTGACCATGGTAACCAAGGACACCCCTCCTGTGACAATGGTATCCATGGACCGCCCTCCTGTGACAGTCGGTGGTAACCAGGGAAACCCACCTGTGACCATGGTAACCAAGGACACCCCTACCCACAGTCACTGGTAACCAAGGACACCTCTCCTGTGACCATGGTTACCAGGGACACGCATCTCTGACAGTCGGTGGTAACCAGGGAAACCCACCTGTGACCACGGTAACCAAGGACACCCCTCCTGTGACAATAGTACCCACAGACAGCCCTCCTGTGACAGTCGGTGGTAACCAGGGAAACCCACCTGTGACCATGGTAACCAAGGACACCCCAACCCACAGTCACTGGTAACCAAGGACACCTCTCCTGTGACCGTGGTTACCAGGACACGCACATATGACAGTCGGTGGTAACCAGGGAGAGGCATTTCTGACAGTCAGTGGTAACCAGGGAAACCCACCTGCAATCATGGTAACCAAGGACACCCCTCCTGTGACAGTCAGTGGTAACCAGCCAAACACCTCCTGTGCCAGTGGCAACCAAGGACACCCCTCCTGTCACAATGGTACCCAGGGACAGCCCTCCTGTGACAGTCAGTGGTAACCATGTACACTCACCTGTGACAGTCGGTGGTAACCAGGGAAACCCACCTGTGACATTCACAGTGCCCAGGGACACCGGCCTGTGACAGTCGGTGGTAACCAGGGAGACGCATCTCTGACAGTCGGTGGTAACCAGGGAAACACACCTGTGACCATGGTAACCAAGGACACCCCTACCCACAGTCACTGGTAACCAAGGACACCTCTCCTGTGACCGTGGTTACCAGGACACGCACATATGTCAGTCGGTGGTAAACAGGGACACGCATCTCTGACAGTCGGTGGTAACCAGGGAAACCCACCTGTGACCATGGTAACCAAGGACACCCCTCTGTGACAATGGTACCCAGGGACAGCCCTCCTGTGACAGTCGGTGGTAACCAGGGAAACACACCTGTGACCATGGTAACCAAGGACACCCCTACCCACTGTCACTGGTAACCAAGGACACCTCTCCTGTGACCGTGGTTATCAGGGAGACGCATCTCTGACAGTCGGTGGTAACCAGGGCAACCCACCTGTGACATTCACAGTGCCCAGGGACACCGGCCTGTGACAGTCGGTGGTAACCAGGGAGACGCATCTCTGAGAGTCGGTGGTAACCAGGGAAACCCACCTGTGACCATGGTAACCAAGGACACCCCTCTGTGACAATGGTACCCAGGGACAGCCATCCTGTGACAGTCGGTGGTAACCAGGGAAACAAACCTGTGACCGTGGTGACCAAGGACACCCCTACCCACTGTCACTGGTAACCAAGGACACCTCTCCTGTGACCGTGGTTATCAGGGAGACGCATCTGTGACAGTCGGTGATAACCAGGGAATCCCACCTGTGACCATGGTAACCAAGGACACCCCTCCTGTGACAATGGTACCCAGGGAGAGCCCTCCTGTGACAGTCGGTGGTAACCAGGGAAACCCACCTGTGACCATGGTAACCAAGGACACCCCTCCTGTGACAATGGTACCCAGGGACAGCCGTCCTGTGACAGTCGGTTGTAACCAGGGAAACCCACCTGTGACATTCACAGTGCCCAGGGACCCCGGCCTGTGACAGTCGGTGGTAATCAGGGACACGCATCTCTGACAGTCGGTGGTAACCAGGGAAACCCACCTGTGACCATGGTAACCAAGGACACACCTACTGTGACAGTCACTGGTAACCACGGACACCTCTCCTGTGACCGTGGCTACCAGGGACACGCACATATGACAGTCGGTGGTAACCAGGGACACGCATCTCTGACAGTCAGTGGTAACCAGGGAAACCCACCTGTCGCCATGGTAACCAAGGACCCACCTACTGTGACAGTCACTGGTAACCACGGACACCTCTCCTGTGACCGTGGTTACCAGGGACACGCATATATGACAGTCGGTGGTAACCAGGGACACGCATCTCTGACAGTCAGTGGTAACCAGGGAAACCCACCTGCGACCATGGTAACCAAGGACACCCTTCCTGTGACAGTCAGTGGTAACCAGGGACACACCTCCTGTGCCAGTGGTAACCAAGGACACCCCTCCTGTCACAATGGTACCAGGGACAGCCCTCCTGTGACAGTCGGTGGTAACCAGGGAAACCCACCTGTGACCATGGTAACCAAGGACACCCCTCCTGTGACAATGGTACCCCGGGACAGCCCTCCTGTGACAGTCGGTGGTAACCAGGGAAACCCACCTGTGACCATGGTAACCAATGACACCCCTCCTGTGACAATGGTACCCAGGGACAGCCATCCTGTGACAGTCGGTGGTAACCAGGGAAACCCACCTGTGACATTCACAGTGCCCAGGGACACCGGCCTGTGACAGTCGGTGGTAACCAGGGAGACGCATCTCTGACAGTCGGTGGTAACCAGGGAAACCAACCTGTGACCATGGTAACCAAGGACACCCCTCTGTGACAATGGTACCCAGGGACAGCCCTCCTGTGACAGTCGGTGGTAACCAGGGAAACACACCTGTGACCATGGTAACCAAGGACACCCCTACCCACTGTCACTGGTAACCAAGGACACCTCTCCTGTGACCGTGGTTATCAGGGAGACGCATCTCTGACAGTCGGTGGTAACCAGGGAAACCCACCTGTGACCATGGTAACCAAGGACACCCCTCCTGTGACAATGGTACCCAGGGACAGCCCTCCTGTGACAGTCGGTGGTAACCAGGGAAACCCACCTGTGACCATGGTAACCAAGGACACCCCTCCTGTGACAATGGTACCCAGGGACAGCCCTCCTGTGACAGTCGGTGGTAACCAGGGAAACCCACCTGTGACCATGGTAACCAAGGACACCCCTACCCACTGTCACTGGTAACCAAGGACACCTCTCCTGTGACCGTGGTTATCAGGGAGACGCATCTCTGACAGTCGGTGATAACCAGGGAATCCCACCTGTGACCATGGTAACCAAGGACACCCCTCCTGTGACAATGGTACCCAGGGAGAGCCCTCCTGTGACAGTCGGTGGTAACCAGGGAAACCCACCTGTGACCATGGTAACCAAGGACACCCCTCCTGTGACAATGGTACCCAGGGACAGCCGTCCTGTGACAGTCGGTGGTAACCAGGGAAACCCACCTGTGACATTCACAGTGCCCAGGGACACCGGCCTGTGACAGTCGGTGGTAATCAGGGACACGCATCTCTGACAGTCGGTGGTAACCAGGGAAACCCACCTGTGACCATGGTAACCAAGGACACACCTACTGTGACAGTCACTGGTAACCACGGACACCTCTCCTGTGACCGTGGCTACCAGGGACACGCACATATGACAGTCGGTGGTAACCAGGGACACGCATCTCTGACAGTCAGTGGTAACCAGGGAAACCCACCTGTCGCCATGGTAACCAAGGACCCACCTACTGTGACAGTCACTGGTAACCACGGACACCTCTCCTGTGACCGTGGTTACCAGGGACACGCATATATGACAGTCGGTGGTAACCAGGGACACGCATCTCTGACAGTCAGTGGTAACCAGGGAAACCCACCTGCGACCATGGTAACCAAGGACACCCTTCCTGTGACAGTCAGTGGTAACCAGGGACACACCTCCTGTGCCAGTGGTAACCAAGGACACCCCTCCTGTCACAATGGTACCAGGGACAGCCCTCCTGTGACAGTCGGTGGTAACCAGGGAAACCCACCTGTGACCATGGTAACCAAGGACACCCCTCCTGTGACAATGGTACCCCGGGACAGCCCTCCTGTGACAGTCGGTGGTAACCAGGGAAACCCACCTGTGACCATGGTAACCAATGACACCCCTCCTGTGACAATGGTACCCAGGGACAGCCATCCTGTGACAGTCGGTGGTAACCAGGGAAACCCACCTGTGACATTCACAGTGCCCAGGGACACCGGCCTGTGACAGTCGGTGGTAACCAGGGAGACGCATCTCTGACAGTCGGTGGTAACCAGGGAAACCAACCTGTGACCATGGTAACCAAGGACACCCCTCTGTGACAATGGTACCCAGGGACAGCCCTCCTGTGACAGTCGGTGGTAACCAGGGAAACACACCTGTGACCATGGTAACCAAGGACACCCCTACCCACTGTCACTGGTAACCAAGGACACCTCTCCTGTGACCGTGGTTATCAGGGAGACGCATCTCTGACAGTCGGTGGTAACCAGGGAAACCCACCTGTGACCATGGTAACCAAGGACACCCCTCCTGTGACAATGGTACCCAGGGACAGCCCTCCTGTGACAGTCGGTGGTAACCAGGGAAACCCACCTGTGACCATGGTAACCAAGGACACCCCTCCTGTGACAATGGTACCCAGGGACAGCCCTCCTGTGACAGTCCGTGGTAACCAGGGAAACCCACCTGTGACCATGGTAACCAAGGACACACCTACTGTGACAGTCAATGGTAACCACGGACACCTCTCCTGTGACCGTGGCTACCAGGGACACGCACATATGACAGTCGGTGGTAACCAGGGACACGCATCTCTGACAGTCAGTGGTAACCAGGGAAACCCACCTGCGACCATGTTAACCAAGGACACCCCTCCTGTGACAGTCAGTGGTAACCAGGGACACAGTTCCTGTGCCAGTGGTAACCAAGGACACCCCTCCTGTGACAATGGTACCCAGGGACAGCCCTCCTGTGACAGTCGGTGGTAAAAAGGGAAAACCACCTGCAACCATGGTAACCAAGGACACCCCTACCACAGTCACTCGTAACCAAGGACACCTCTCCTGTGACCGTGGTTACCAGGACACGCACATATGTCAGTCGGTGGTAACCAGGGACACGCATTTCTGACAGTCAGTGGTAACCAGGGAAACCCACCTGCGACCATGGTAACCAAGGACACCCCTCCTGTCACAGTCAGTGGTAACCAGGGACACATCTCCTGTGCCAGTTGTAACCAAGGACACCCCTCCTGTGACAATGGTACCCAGGGACAGCCCTCCTGTGACAGTCAGTGGTAACCATGTACACTCAACTGTGACAGTCGGTGGTAACCAGGGAAACCCACCTGTGACATTCACAGTGCCCAGGGACACCTGCCTGTGACAGTCGGTGGTAACCAAGGACACGCATTTCTGACAGTCGGTGGGAACCAGGGAAACCCACCTGTGACCATGGTAACCAAGGACACCCCTCCTGTGACAATGGTATCCATGGACAGCCCTACTGTGACAGTCGGTGGTAACGAGGGAAACCCACCTGTGACCATGGTAACCAAGGACACCCCTACCCACAGTCACTGGTAACCAAGGACACCTCTCCTGTGACCGTGGTTATCAGGGAGACGCATCTCTGACAGTCGGTGGTAACCAGGGAAACCCACCTGTGACCACGGTAACCAAGGACACCCCTCCTGTGACAATAGTACCCAGGGACAGCCCTCCTGTGACAGTCGGTGGTAACCAGGGAAACCCACATGTGACCATGGTAACCAAGGACACCCCTACCCACAGTCACTCGTAACCAAGGACACCTCTCCTGTGACCGTGGTTACCAGGACACGCACATATGACAGTCGGTGGTAACCAGGGACAGGCATTTCTGACAGTCAGTGGTAACCAGGGAAACCCACCTGCAACCATGGTAACCAAGGACACCCCTCCTGTGACAGTCAGTGGTAACCAGGCAAACACCTCCTGTGCCAGTGGTAACCAAGGACACCCCTCCTGTCACAATGGTACCCAGGGACAGCCCTCCTGTGACAGTCAGTGGTAACCATGTACACTCACCTGTGACAGTCGGTGGTAACCAGGGAAACCCACCTGTGACATTCACAGTGCCCAGGGACACCGGCCTGTGACAGTCGGTGGTAACCAGGGAGACGCATCTCTGACAGTCGGTGGTAACCAGGGAAACCCACCTGTGACCATGGTAACCAAGGACACCCCTCCTGTGACAATGGTACCAAGGGACAGCCCTCCTGTGACAGTCGGTGGTAACCAGGGAAAACCACCTGTGACCATGGTAACCAAGGACACCCCTACCCACAGTCACTGGTAAGCAAGGACACCTCTCCTGTGACCGTGGTTATCAGGGAGACGCATCTCTGACAGTCGGTGGTAACCAGGGAAACCCACCTGTGACCATGGTAACCAAGGACACCCCTCCTGTGACAATGGTACCCAGGGACAGCCCTCCTGTGACAGTCGGTGGTAACCAGGGAAACCCACCTGTGACCATGGTAACCAAGGACACCCCTCCTGTGACAATGGTACCCAGGGACAGCCATCCTGTGACAGTCGGTGGTAACCAGGGAAACCCACCTGTGACATTCACAGTGCCCAGGGACACCTGCCTGTGACAGTCGGTGGTAACCAGGGACACATATTTCTGACAGTCGGTGGTAACCAGGGAAACCCACCTGTGACCATGGTAACCAAGGACACCCCTCCTGTGACAATGGTATCCATGGACCGCCCTCCTGTGACAGTCGGTGGTAATAAGGGAAACCCACCTGTGACCATGGTAACCAAGGACACCCCTACCCACAGTCACTGGTAACCAAGGACACCTCTCCTGTGACCATGGTTACCAGGGACACGCATCTCTGACAGTCGGTGGTAACCAGGGAAACCCACCTGTGACCACGGTAACCAAGGACACCCCTCCTGTGACAATAGTACCCACAGACAGCCCTCCTGTGACAGTCGGTGGTAACCAGGGAAACCCACCTGTGACCATGGTAACCAAGGACACCCCAACCCACAGTCACTGGTAACCAAGGACACCTCTCCTGTGACTGTGGTTACCAGGACACGCACATATGACAGTCGGTGGTAACCAGGGAGAGGCATTTCTGACAGTCAGTGGTAACCAGGGAAACCCACCTGCAATCATGGTAACCAAGGACACCCCTCCTGTGACAGTCAGTGGTAACCAGCCAAACACCTCCTGTGCCAGTGGCAACCAAGGACACCCCTCCTGTCACAATGGTACCCAGGGACAGCCCTCCTGTGACAGTCAGTGGTAACCATGTACACTCACCTGTGACAGTCGGTGGTAACCAGGGAAACCCACCTGTGACATTCACAGTGCCCAGGGACACCGGCCTGTGACAGTCGGTGGTAACCAGGGAGACGCATCTCTGACAGTCGGTGGTAACCAGGGAAACACACCTGTGACCATGGTAACCAAGGACACCCCTACCCACAGTCACTGGTAAGCAAGGACACCTCTCCTGTGACAATGGTACCCAGGGACAGCCCTCCTGTGACAGTCGGTGGTAACCAGGGAAACCCACCTGTGACCATGGTAACCAAGGACACCCCTCCTGTGACAATGGTACCCAGGGACAGCCATCCTGTGACAGTCGGTGGTAACCAGGGAAACCCACCTGTGACATTCACAGTGCCCAGGGACACCTGCCTGTGACAGTCGGTGGTAACCAGGGACACATATTTCTGACAGTCGGTGGTAACCAGGGAAACCCACCTGTGACCATGGTAACCAAGGACACCCCTCCTGTGACAATGGTATCCATGGACCGCCCTCCTGTGACAGTCGGTGGTAACAAGGGAAACCCACCTGTGACCATGGTAACCAAGGACACCCCTACCCACAGTCACTGGTAACCAAGGACACCTCTCCTGTGACCATGGTTACCAGGGACACGCATCTCTGACAGTCGGTGGTAACCAGGGAAACCCACCTGTGACCACGGTAACCAAGGACACCCCTCCTGTGACAATAGTACCCACAGACAGCCCTCCTGTGACAGTCGGTGGTAACCAGGGAAACCCACCTGTGACCATGGTAACCAAGGACACCCCAACCCACAGTCACTGGTAACCAAGGACACCTCTCCTGTGACCGTGGTTACCAGGACACGCACATATGACAGTCGGTGGTAACCAGGGAGAGGCATTTCTGACAGTCAGTGGTAACCAGGGAAACCCACCTGCAATCATGGTAACCAAGGACACCCCTCCTGTGACAGTCAGTGGTAACCAGCCAAACACCTCCTGTGCCAGTGGCAACCAAGGACACCCCTCCTGTCACAATGGTACCCAGGGACAGCCCTCCTGTGACAGTCAGTGG
This sequence comes from Rangifer tarandus platyrhynchus, assembly GCA_949782905.1. Classification (NCBI taxonomy): domain Eukaryota; kingdom Metazoa; phylum Chordata; class Mammalia; order Artiodactyla; family Cervidae; genus Rangifer; species Rangifer tarandus. The sequence continues at coordinate 45,546,085 of OX460344.1, forward strand.
TAACCATGTACACTCACCTGTGACAGTCGGTGGTAACCAGGGAAACCCACCTGTGACATTCACAGTGCCCAGGGACACCGGCCTGTGACAGTCGGTGGTAACCAGGGAGACGCATCTCTGACAGTCGGTGGTAACCAGGGAAACACACCTGTGACCATGGTAACCAAGGACACCCCTACCCACAGTCACTGGTAACCAAGGACACCTCTCCTGTGACCGTGGTTACCAGGACACGCACATATGTCAGTCGGTGGTAAACAGGGACACGCATCTCTGACAGTCGGTGGTAACCAGGGAAACCCACCTGTGACCATGGTAACCAAGGACACCCCTCTGTGACAATGGTACCCAGGGACAGCCCTCCTGTGACAGTCGGTGGTAACCAGGGAAACACACCTGTGACCATGGTAACCAAGGACACCCCTACCCACTGTCACTGGTAACCAAGGACACCTCTCCTGTGACCGTGGTTATCAGGGAGACGCATCTCTGACAGTCGGTGGTAACCAGGGCAACCCACCTGTGACATTCACAGTGCCCAGGGACACCGGCCTGTGACAGTCGGTGGTAACCAGGGAGACGCATCTCTGAGAGTTGGTGGTAACCAGGGAAACCCACCTGTGACCATGGTAACCAAGGACACCCCTCTGTGACAATGGTACCCAGGGACAGCCATCCTGTGACAGTCGGTGGTAACCAGGGAAACAAACCTGTGACCGTGGTGACCAAGGACACCCCTACCCACTGTCACTGGTAACCAAGGACACCTCTCCTGTGACCGTGGTTATCAGGGAGACGCATCTGTGACAGTCGGTGATAACCAGGGAATCCCACCTGTGACCATGGTAACCAAGGACACCCCTCCTGTGACAATGGTACCCAGGGAGAGCCCTCCTGTGACAGTCGGTGGTAACCAGGGAAACCCACCTGTGACCATGGTAACCAAGGACACCCCTCCTGTGACAATGGTACACAGGGACAGCCGTCCTGTGACAGTCGGTGGTAACCAGGGAAACCCACCTGTGACATTCACAGTGCCCAGGGACCCCGGCCTGTGACAGTCGGTGGTAATCAGGGACACGCATCTCTGACAGTCGGTGGTAACCAGGGAAACCCACCTGTGACCATGGTAACCAAGGACACACCTACTGTGACAGTCACTGGTAACCACGGACACCTCTCCTGTGACCGTGGCTACCAGGGACACGCACATATGACAGTCGGTGGTAACCAGGGACACGCATCTCTGACAGTCAGTGGTAACCAGGGAAACCCACCTGTCGCCATGGTAACCAAGGACCCACCTACTGTGACAGTCACTGGTAACCACGGACACCTCTCCTGTGACCGTGGTTACCAGGGACACGCATATATGACAGTCGGTGGTAACCAGGGACACGCATCTCTGACAGTCAGTGGTAACCAGGGAAACCCACCTGCGACCATGGTAACCAAGGACACCCTTCCTGTGACAGTCAGGGGTAACCAGGGACACACCTCCTGTGCCAGTGGTAACCAAGGACACCCCTCCTGTCACAATGGTACCAGGGACAGCCCTCCTGTGACAGTCGGTGGTAACCAGGGAAACCCACCTGTGACCATGGTAACCAAGGACACCCCTCCTGTGACAATGGTACCCCGGGACAGCCCTCCTGTGACAGTCGGTGGTAACCAGGGAAACCCACCTGTGACCATGGTAACCAATGACACCCCTCCTGTGACAATGGTACCCAGGGACAGCCATCCTGTGACAGTCGGTGGTAACCAGGGAAACCCACCTGTGACATTCACATTGCCCAGGGACACCGGCCTGTGACAGTCGGTGGTAACCAGGGAGACGCATCTCTGACAGTCGGTGGTAACCAGGGAAACCAACCTGTGACCATGGTAAACAAGGACACCCCTCTGTGACAATGGTACCCAGGGACAGCCCTCCTGTGACAGTCGGTGGTAACCAGGGAAACACACCTGTGACCATGGTAACCAAGGACACCCCTACCCACTGTCACTGGTAACCAAGGACACCTCTCCTGTGACCGTGGTTATCAGGGAGACGCATCTCTGACAGTCGGTGGTAACCAGGGAAACCCACCTGTGACCATGGTAACCAAGGACACCCCTCCTGTGACAATGGTACCCAGGGACAGCCCTCCTGTGACAGTCGGTGGTAACCAGGGAAACCCACCTGTGACCATGGTAACCAAGGACACCCCTCCTGTGACAATGGTACCCAGGGACAGCCCTCCTGTGACAGTCGGTGGTAACCAGGGAAACCCACCTGTGACCATGGTAACCAAGGACACCCCTACCCACTGTCACTGGTAACCAAGAACACCTCTCCTGTGACCGTGGTTATCAGGGAGACGCATCTCTGACAGTCGGTGATAACCAGGGAATCCCACCTGTGACCATGGTAACCAAGGACACCCCTCCTGTGACAATGGTACCCAGGGAGAGCCCTCCTGTGACAGTCGGTGGTAACCAGGGAAACCCACCTGTGACCATGGTAACCAAGGACACCCCTCCTGTGACAATGGTACCCAGGGACAGCCGTCCTGTGACAGTCGGTGGTAACCAGGGAAACCCACCTGTGACATTCACAGTGCCCAGGGACACCGGCCTGTGACAGTCGGTGGTAATCAGGGACACGCATCTCTGACAGTCGGTGGTAACCAGGGAAACCCACCTGTGACCATGGTAACCAAGGACACACCTACTGTGACAGTCACTGGTAACCACGGACACCTCTCCTGTGACCGTGGCTACCAGGGACACGCACATATGACAGTCGGTGGTAACCAGGGACACGCATCTCTGACAGTCAGTGGTAACCAGGGAAACCCACCTGTCGCCATGGTAACCAAGGACCCACCTACTGTGACAGTCACTGGTAACCACGGACACCTCTCCTGTGACCGTGGTTACCAGGGACACGCATATATGACAGTCGGTGGTAACCAGGGACACGCATCTCTGACAGTCAGTGGTAACCATGGAAACCCACCTGCGACCATGGTAACCAAGGACACCCTTCCTGTGACAGTCAGTGGTAACCAGGGACACACCTCCTGTGCCAGTGGTAACCAAGGACACCCCTCCTGTCACAATGGTACCAGGGACAGCCCTCCTGTGACAGTCGGTGGTAACCAGGGAAACCCACCTGTGACCATGGTAACCAAGGACACCCCTCCTGTGACAATGGTACCCCGGGACAGCCCTCCTGTGACAGTCGGTGGTAACCAGGGAAACCCACCTGTGACCATGGTAACCAATGACACCCCTCCTGTGACAATGGTACCCAGGGACAGCCATCCTGTGACAGTCGGTGGTAACCAGGGAAACCCACCTGTGACATTCACAGTGCCCAGGGACACCGGCCTGTGACAGTCGGTGGTAACCAGGGAGACGCATCTCTGACAGTCGGTGGTAACCAGGGAAACCAACCTGTGACCATGGTAACCAAGGACACCCCTCTGTGACAATGGTACCCAGGGACAGCCCTCCTGTGACAGTCGGTGGTAACCAGGGAAACACACCTGTGACCATGGTAACCAAGGACACCCCTACCCACTGTCACTGGTAACCAAGGACACCTCTCCTGTGACCGTGGTTATCAGGGAGACGCATCTCTGATAGTCGGTGGTAACCAGGGAAACCCACCTGTGACCATGGTAACCAAGGACACCCCTCCTGTGACAATGGTACCCAGGGACAGCCCTCCTGTGACAGTCGGTGGTAACCAGGGAAACCCACCTGTGACCATGGTAACCAAGGACACCCCTCCTGTGACAATGGTACCCAGGGACAGCCCTCCTGTGACAGTCCGTGGTAACCAGGGAAACCCACCTGTGACCATGGTAACCAAGGACACACCTACTGTGACAGTCAATGGTAACCACGGACACCTCTCCTGTGACCGTGGCTACCAGGGACACGCACATATGACAGTCGGTGGTAACCAGGGACACGCATCTCTGACAGTCAGTGGTAACCAGGGAAACCCACCTGCGACCATGTTAACCAAGGACACCCCTCCTGTGACAGTCAGTGGTAACCAGGGACACAGTTCCTGTGCCAGTGGTAACCAAGGACACCCCTCCTGTGACAATGGTACCCAGGGACAGCCCTCCTGTGACAGTCGGTGGTAACCAGGGAAAACCACCTGCAACCATGGTAACCAAGGACACCCCTACCACAGTCACTCGTAACCAAGGACACCTCTCCTGTGACCGTGGTTACCAGGACACGCACATATGTCAGTCGGTGGTAACCAGGGACACGCATTTCTGACAGTCAGTGGTAACCAGGGAAACCCACCTGCGACCATGGTAACCAAGGACACCCCTCCTGTCACAGTCAGTGGTAACCAGGGACACATCTCCTGTGCCAGTTGTAACCAAGGACACCCCTCCTGTGACAATGGTACCCAGGGACAGCCCTCCTGTGACAGTCAGTGGTAACCATGTACACTCAACTGTGACAGTCGGTGGTAACCAGGGAAACCCACCTGTGACATTCACAGTGCCCAGGGACACCTGCCTGTGACAGTCGGTGGTAACCAAGGACACGCATTTCTGACAGTCGGTGGGAACCAGGGAAACCCACCTGTGACCATGGTAACCAAGGACACCCCTCCTGTGACAATGGTATCCATGGACAGCCCTACTGTGACAGTCGGTGGTAACGAGGGAAACCCACCTGTGACCATGGTAACCAAGGACACCCCTACCCACAGTCACTGGTAACCAAGGACACCTCTCCTGTGACCGTGGTTATCAGGGAGACGCATCTCTGACAGTCGGTGGTAACCAGGGAAACCCACCTGTGACCACGGTAACCAAGGACACCACTCCTGTGACAATAGTACCCAGGGACAGCCCTCCTGTGACAGTCGGTGGTAACCAGGGAAACCCACATGTGACCATGGTAACCAAGGACACCCCTACCCACAGTCACTCGTAACCAAGGACACCTCTCCTGTGACCGTGGTTACCAGGACACGCACATATGACAGTCGGTGGTAACCAGGGACAGGCATTTCTGACAGTCAGTGGTAACCAGGGAAACCCACCTGCAACCATGGTAACCAAGGACACCCCTCCTGTGACAGTCAGTGGTAACCAGGCAAACACCTCCTGTGCCAGTGGTAACCAAGGACACCCCTCCTGTCACAATGGTACCCAGGGACAGCCCTCCTGTGACAGTCAGTGGTAACCATGTACACTCACCTGTGACAGTCGGTGGTAACCAGGGAAACCCACCTGTGACATTCACAGTGCCCAGGGACACCGGCCTGTGACAGTCGGTGGTAACCAGGGAGACGCATCTCTGACAGTCGGTGGTAACCAGGGAAACCCACCTGTGACCATGGTAACCAAGGACACCCCTCCTGTGACAATGGTACCAAGGGACAGCCCTCCTGTGACAGTCGGTGGTAACCAGGGAAAACCACCTGTGACCATGGTAACCAAGGACACCCCTACCCACAGTCACTGGTAAGCAAGGACACCTCTCCTGTGACCGTGGTTATCAGGGAGACGCATCTCTGACAGTCGGTGGTAACCAGGGAAACCCACCTGTGACCATGGTAACCAAGGACACCCCTCCTGTGACAATGGTACCCAGGGACAGCCCTCCTGTGACAGTCGGTGGTAACCAGGGAAACCCACCTGTGACCATGGTAACCAAGGACACCCCTCCTGTGACAATGGTACCCAGGGACAGCCATCCTGTGACAGTCGGTGGTAACCAGGGAAACCCACCTGTGACATTCACAGTGCCCAGGGACACCTGCCTGTGACAGTCGGTGGTAACCAGGGACACATATTTCTGACAGTCGGTGGTAACCAGGGAAACCCACCTGTGACCATGGTAACCAAGGACACCCCTCCTGTGACAATGGTATCCATGGACCGCCCTCCTGTGACAGTCGGTGGTAACCAGGGAAACCCACCTGCGACCATGTTAACCAAGGACACCCCTCCTGTGACAGTCAGTGGTAACCAGGGACACAGTTCCTGTGCCAGTGGTAACCAAGGACACCCCTCCTGTGACAATGGTACCCAGGGACAGCCCTCCTGTGACAGTCGGTGGTAACCAGGGAAAACCACCTGCAACCATGGTAACCAAGGACACCCCTACCACAGTCACTCGTAACCAAGGACACCTCTCCTGTGACCGTGGTTACCAGGACACGCACATATGTCAGTCGGTGGTAACCAGGGACACGCATTTCTGACAGTCAGTGGTAACCAGGGAAACCCACCTGCGACCATGGTAACCAAGGACACCCCTCCTGTCACAGTCAGTGGTAACCAGGGACACATCTCCTGTGACAATGGTATCCATGGACCGCCCTCCTGTGACAGTCGGTGGTAATAAGGGAAACCCACCTGTGACCATGGTAACCAAGGACACCCCTACCCACAGTCACTGGTAACCAAGGACACCTCTCCTGTGACCATGGTTACCAGGGACACGCATCTCTGACAGTCGGTGGTAACCAGGGAAACCCACCTGTGACCACGGTAACCAAGGACACCCCTCCTGTGACAATGGTACCCAGGGACAGCCATCCTGTGACAGTCGGTGGTAACCAGGGAAACCCACCTGTGACATTCACAGTGCCCAGGGACACCTGCCTGTGACAGTCGGTGGTAACCAGGGACACATATTTCTGACAGTCGGTGGTAACCAGGGAAACCCACCTGTGACCATGGTAACCAAGGACACCCCTCCTGTGACAATGGTATCCATGGACCGCCCTCCTGTGACAGTCGGTGGTAACCAGGGAAACCCACCTGCGACCATGTTAACCAAGGACACCCCTCCTGTGACAGTCAGTGGTAACCAGGGACACAGTTCCTGTGCCAGTGGTAACCAAGGACACCCCTCCTGTGACAATGGTACCCAGGGACAGCCCTCCTGTGACAGTCGGTGGTAACCAGGGAAAACCACCTGCAACCATGGTAACCAAGGACACCCCTACCACAGTCACTCGTAACCAAGGACACCTCTCCTGTGACCGTGGTTACCAGGACACGCACATATGTCAGTCGGTGGTAACCAGGGACACGCATTTCTGACAGTCAGTGGTAACCAGGGAAACCCACCTGCGACCATGGTAACCAAGGACACCCCTCCTGTCACAGTCAGTGGTAACCAGGGACACATCTCCTGTGACAATGGTATCCATGGACCGCCCTCCTGTGACAGTCGGTGGTAATAAGGGAAACCCACCTGTGACCATGGTAACCAAGGACACCCCTACCCACAGTCACTGGTAACCAAGGACACCTCTCCTGTGACCATGGTTACCAGGGACACGCATCTCTGACAGTCGGTGGTAACCAGGGAAACCCACCTGTGACCACGGTAACCAAGGACACCCCTCCTGTGACAATGGTACCCAGGGACAGCCATCCTGTGACAGTCGGTGGTAACCAGGGAAACCCACCTGTGACATTCACAGTGCCCAGGGACACCTGCCTGTGACAGTCGGTGGTAACCAGGGACACATATTTCTGACAGTCGGTGGTAACCAGGGAAACCCACCTGTGACCATGGTAACCAAGGACACCCCTCCTGTGACAATGGTATCCATGGACCGCCCTCCTGTGACAGTCGGTGGTAACCAGGGAAACCCACCTGCGACCATGTTAACCAAGGACACCCCTCCTGTGACAGTCAGTGGTAACCAGGGACACAGTTCCTGTGCCAGTGGTAACCAAGGACACCCCTCCTGTGACAATGGTACCCAGGGACAGCCCTCCTGTGACAGTCGGTGGTAACCAGGGAAAACCACCTGCAACCATGGTAACCAAGGACACCCCTACCACAGTCACTCGTAACCAAGGACACCTCTCCTGTGACCGTGGTTACCAGGACACGCACATATGTCAGTCGGTGGTAACCAGGGACACGCATTTCTGACAGTCAGTGGTAACCAGGGAAACCCACCTGCGACCATGGTAACCAAGGACACCCCTCCTGTCACAGTCAGTGGTAACCAGGGACACATCTCCTGTGACAATGGTATCCATGGACCGCCCTCCTGTGACAGTCGGTGGTAATAAGGGAAACCCACCTGTGACCATGGTAACCAAGGACACCCCTACCCACAGTCACTGGTAACCAAGGACACCTCTCCTGTGACCATGGTTACCAGGGACACGCATCTCTGACAGTCGGTGGTAACCAGGGAAACCCACCTGTGACCACGGTAACCAAGGACACCCCTCCTGTGACAATGGTACCCAGGGACAGCCATCCTGTGACAGTCGGTGGTAACCAGGGAAACCCACCTGTGACATTCACAGTGCCCAGGGACACCTGCCTGTGACAGTCGGTGGTAACCAGGGACACATATTTCTGACAGTCGGTGGTAACCAGGGAAACCCACCTGTGACCATGGTAACCAAGGACACCCCTCCTGTGACAATGGTATCCATGGACCGCCCTCCTGTGACAGTCGGTGGTAACCAGGGAAACCCACCTGCGACCATGTTAACCAAGGACACCCCTCCTGTGACAGTCAGTGGTAACCAGGGACACAGTTCCTGTGCCAGTGGTAACCAAGGACACCCCTCCTGTGACAATGGTACCCAGGGACAGCCCTCCTGTGACAGTCGGTGGTAACCAGGGAAACCCACCTGTGACCATGGTAACCAAGGACACCCCAACCCACAGTCACTCGTAACCAAGGACACCTCTCCTGTGACTGTGGTTACCAGGACACGCACATATGACAGTCGGTGGTAACCAGGGAGAGGCATTTCTGACAGTCAGTGGTAACCAGGGAAACCCACCTGCAATCATGGTAACCAAGGACACCCCTCCTGTGACAGTCAGTGGTAACCAGCCAAACACCTCCTGTGCCAGTGGCAACCAAGGACACCCCTCCTGTCACAATGGTACCCAGGGACAGCCCTCCTGTGACAGTCAGTGGTAACCATGTACACTCACCTGTGACAGTCGGTGGTAACCAGGGAAACCCACCTGTGACATTCACAGTGCCCAGGGACACCGGCCTGTGACAGTCGGTGGTAACCAGGGAGACGCATCTCTGACAGTCGGTGGTAACCAGGGAAACACACCTGTGACCATGGTAACCAAGGACACCCCTACCCACAGTCACTGGTAACCAAGGACACCTCTCCTGTGACCGTGGTTACCAGGACACGCACATATGTCAGTCGGTGGTAACCAGGGACACGCATCTCTGACAGTCGGTGGTAACCAGGGAAACCCACCTGTGACCATGGTAACCAAGGACACCCCTCTGTGACAATGGTACCCAGGGACAGCCCTCCTGTGACAGTCGGTGGTAACCAGGGAAACACACCTGTGACCATGGTAACCAAGGACACCCCTACCCACTGTCACTGGTAACCAAGGACACCTCTCCTGTGACCGTGGTTATCAGGGAGACGCATCTCTGACAGTCGGTGGTAACCAGGGCAACCCACCTGTGACATTCACAGTGCCCAGGGACACCGGCCTGTGACAGTCGGTGGTAACCAGGGAGACGCATCTCTGAGAGTCGGTGGTAACCAGGGAAACCCACCTGTGACCATGGTAACCAAGGACACCCCTCTGTGACAATGGTACCCAGGGACAGCCATCCTGTGACAGTCGGTGGTAACCAGGGAAACAAACCTGTGACCGTGGTGACCAAGGACACCCCTACCCACTGTCACTGGTAACCAAGGACACCTCTCCTGTGACCGTGGTTATCAGGGAGACGCATCTGTGACAGTCGGTGATAACCAGGGAATCCCACCTGTGACCATGGTAACCAAGGACACCCCTCCTGTGACAATGGTACCCAGGGAGAGCCCTCCTGTGACAGTCGGTGGTAACCAGGGAAACCCACCTGTGACCATGGTAACCAAGGACACCCCTCCTGTGACAATGGTACCCAGGGACAGCCGTCCTGTGACAGTCGGTGGTAACCAGGGAAACCCACCTGTGACATTCACAGTGCCCAGGGACCCCGGCCTGTGACAGTCGGTGGTAATCAGGGACACGCATCTCTGACAGTCGGTGGTAACCAGGGAAACCCACCTGTGACCATGGTAACCAAGGACACACCTACTGTGACAGTCACTGGTAACCACGGACACCTCTCCTGTGACCGTGGCTACCAGGGACACGCACATATGACAGTCGGTGGTAACCAGGGACACGCATCTCTGACAGTCAGTGGTAACCAGGGAAACCCACCTGTCGCCATGGTAACAAAGGACCCACCTACTGTGACAGTCACTGGTAACCACGGACACCTCTCCTGTGACCGTGGTTACCAGGGACACGCATATATGACAATCGGTGGTAACCAGGGACACGCATCTCTGACAGTCAGTGGTAAACAGGGAAACCCACCTGCGACCATGGTAACCAAGGACACCCTTCCTGTGACAGTCAGTGGTAACCAGGGACACACCTCCTGTGCCAGTGGTAACCAAGGACACCCCTCCTGTCACAATGGTACCAGGGACAGCCCTCCTGTGACAGTCGGTGGTAACCAGGGAAACCCACCTGTGACCATGGTAACCAAGGACACCCCTCCTGTGACAATGGTACCCCGGGACAGCCCTCCTGTGACAGTCGGTGGTAACCAGGGAAACCCACCTGTGACCATGGTAACCAATGACACCCCTCCTGTGACAATGGTACCCAGGGACAGCCATCCTGTGACAGTCGGTGGTAACCAGGGAAACCCACCTGTGACATTCACAGTGCCCAGGGACACCGGCCTGTGACAGTCGGTGGTAACCAGGGAGACGCATCTCTGACAGTCGGTGGTAACCAGGGCAACCCACCTGTGACATTCACAGTGCCCAGGGACACCGGCCTGTGACAGTCGGTGGTAACAAGGGAGACGCATCTCTGACAGTCGGTGGTAACCAGGGAAACCCACCTGTGACCATGGTAACCAAGGACACCCCTCTGTGACAATGGTACCCAGGGAGAGCCCTCCTGTGACAGTCGGTGGTAACCAGGGAAACACACCTGTGACCATGGTAACCAAGGACACCCCTACCCACTGTCACTGGTAACCAAGGACACCTCTCCTGTGACCGTGGTTATCAGGGAGACGCATCTCTGACAGTCGGTGATAACCAGGGAATCCCACCTGTGACCATGGTAACCAAGGACACCCCTCCTGTGACAATGGTACCCAGGGAGAGCCCTCCTGTGACAGTCGGTGGTAACCAGGGAAACCCACCTGTGACCATGGTAACCAAGGACACCCCTCCTGTGACAATGGTACCCAGGGACAGCCGTCCTGTGACAGTCGGTGGTAACCAGGGAAACCCACCTGTGACATTCACAGTGCCCAGGGACACCGGCCTGTGACAGTCGGTGGTAATCAGGGACACGCATCTCTGACAGTCGGTGGTAACCAGGGAAACCCACCTGTGACCATGGTAACCAAGGACACACCTACTGTGACAGTCACTGGTAACCACGGACACCTCTCCTGTGACCGTGGCTACCAGGGACACGCACATATGACAGTCGGTGGTAACCAGGGACACGCATCTCTGACAGTCAGTGGTAACCAGGGAAACCCACCTGTCGCCATGGTAACCAAGGACCCACCTACTGTGACAGTCACTGGTAACCACGGACACCTCTCCTGTGACCGTGGTTACCAGGGACACGCATATATGACAGTCGGTGGTAACCAGGGACACGCATCTCTGACAGTCAGTGGTAACCAGGGAAACCCACCTGCGACCATGGTAACCAATTACACCCTTCCTGTGACAGTCAGTGGTAACCAGGGACACACCTCCTGTGCCAGTGGTAACCAAGGACACCCCTCCTGTCACAATGGTACCAGGGACAGCCCTCCTGTGACAGTCGGTGGTAACCAGGGAAACCCACCTGTGACCATGGTAACCAAGGACACCCCTCCTGTGACAATGGTACCCCGGGACAGCCCTCCTGTGACAGTCGGTGGTAACCAGGGAAACCCACTTGTGACCATGGTAACCAATGACACCCCTCCTGTGACAATGGTACCCAGGGACAGCCATCCTGTGACAGTCGGTGGTAACCAGGGAAACCCACCTGTGACATTCACAGTGCCCAGGGACACCGGCCTGTGACAGTCGGTGGTAACCAGGGAGACGCATCTCTGACAGTCGGTGGTAACCAGGGAAACCAACCTGTGACCATGGTAACCAAGGACACCCCTCTGTGACAATGGTACCCAGGGACAGCCCTCCTGTGACAGTCGGTGGTAACCAGGGAAACACACCTGTGACCATGGTAACCAAGGACACCCCTACCCACTGTCACTGGTAACCAAGGACACCTCTCCTGTGACCGTGGTTATCAGGGAGACGCATCTCTGACAGTCGGTGGTAACCAGGGAAACCCACCTGTGACCATGGTAACCAAGGACACCCCTCCTGTGACAATGGTACCCAGGGACAGCCCTCCTGTGACAGTCGGTGGTAACCAGGGAAACCCACCTGTGACCATGGTAACCAAGGACACCCCTCCTGTGACAATGGTACCCAGGGACAGCCCTCCTGTGACAGTCCGTGGTAACCAGGGAAACCCACCTGTGACCATGGTAACCAAGGACACACCTACTGTGACAGTCAATGGTAACCACGGACACCTCTCCTGTGACCGTGGCTACCAGGGACACGCACATATGACAGTCGGTGGTAACCAGGGACACGCATCTCTGACAGTCAGTGGTAACCAGGGAAACCCACCTGCGACCATGTTAACCAAGGACACCCCTCCTGTGACAGTCAGTGGTAACCAGGGACACAGTTCCTGTGCCAGTGGTAACCAAGGACACCCCTCCTGTGACAATGGTACCCAGGGACAGCCCTCCTGTGACAGTCGGTGGTAACCAGGGAAAACCACCTGCAACCATGGTAACCAAGGACACCCCTACCACAGTCACTCGTAACCAAGGACACCTCTCCTGTGACCGTGGTTACCAGGACACGCACATATGTCAGTCGGTGGTAACCAGGGACACGCATTTCTGACAGTCAGTGGTAACCAGGGAAACCCACCTGCGACCATGGTAACCAAGGACACCCCTCCTGTCACAGTCAGTGGTAACCAGGGACACATCTCCTGTGCCAGTTGTAACCAAGGACACCCCTCCTGTGACAATGGTACCCAGGGACAGCCCTCCTGTGACAGTCAGTGGTAACCATGTACACTCAACTGTGACAGTCGGTGGTAACCAGGGAAACCCACCTGTGACATTCACAGTGCCCAGGGACACCTGCCTGTGACAGTTGGTGGTAACCAAGGACACGCATTTCTGACAGTCGGTGGGAACCAGGGAAACCCACCTGTGACCATGGTAACCAAGGACACCCCTCATGTGACAATGGTATCCATGGACAGCCCTACTGTGACAGTCGGTGGTAACGAGGGAAACCCACCTGTGACCATGGTAACCAAGGACACCCCTACCCACAGTCACTGGTAACCAAGGACACCTCTCCTGTGACCGTGGTTATCAGGGAGACGCATCTCTGACAGTCGGTGGTAACCAGGGAAACCCACCTGTGACCACGGTAACCAAGGACACCCCTCCTGTGACAATAGTACCCAGGGACAGCCCTCCTGTGACAGTCGGTGGTAACCAGGGAAACCCACATGTGACCATGGTAACCAAGGACACCCCTACCCACAGTCACTCGTAACCAAGGACACCTCTCCTGTGACCGTGGTTACCAGGACACGCACATATGACAGTCGGTGGTAACCAGGGACAGGCATTTCTGACAGTCAGTGGTAACCAGGGAAACCCACCTGCAACCATGGTAACCAAGGACACCCCTCCTGTGACAGTCAGTGGTAACCAGGCAAACACCTCCTGTGCCAGTGGTAACCAAGGACACCCCTCCTGTCACAATGGTACCCAGGGACAGCCCTCCTGTGACAGTCAGTGGTAACCATGTACACTCACCTGTGACAGTCGGTGGTAACCAGGGAAACCCACCTGTGACATTCACAGTGCCCAGGGACACCGGCCTGTGACAGTCGGTGGTAACCAGGGAGACGCATCTCTGACAGTCGGTGGTAACCAGGGAAACCCACCTGTGACCATGGTAACCAAGGACACCCCTCCTGTGACAATGGTACCAAGGGACAGCCCTCCTGTGACAGTCGGTGGTAACCAGGGAAAACCACCTGTGACCATGGTAACCAAGGACACCCCTACCCACAGTCACTGGTAAGCAAGGACACCTCTCCTGTGACCGTGGTTATCAGGGAGACGCATCTCTGACAGTCGGTGGTAACCAGGGAAACCCACCTGTGACCATGGTAACCAAGGACACCCCTCCTGTGACAATGGTACCCAGGGACAGCCCTCCTGTGACAGTCGGTGGTAACCAGGGAAACCCACCTGTGACCATGGTAACCAAGGACACCCCTCCTGTGACAATGGTACCCAGGGACAGCCATCCTGTGACAGTCGGTGGTAACCAGGGAAACCCACCTGTGACATTCACAGTGCCCAGGGACACCTGCCTGTGACAGTCGGTGGTAACCAGGGACACATATTTCTGACAGTCGGTGGTAACCAGGGAAACCCACCTGTGACCATGGTAACCAAGGACACCCCTCCTGTGACAATGGTATCCATGGACCGCCCTCCTGTGACAGTCGGTGGTAATAAGGGAAACCCACCTGTGACCATGGTAACCAAGGACACCCCTACCCACAGTCACTGGTAACCAAGGACACCTCTCCTGTGACCATGGTTACCAGGGACACGCATCTCTGACAGTCGGTGGTAACCAGGGAAACCCACCTGTGACCACGGTAACCAAGGACACCCCTCCTGTGACAATAGTACCCACAGACAGCCCTCCTGTGACAGTCGGTGGTAACCAGGGAAACCCACCTGTGACCATGGTAACCAAGGACACCCCAACCCACAGTCACTGGTAACCAAGGACACCTCTCCTGTGACTGTGGTTACCAGGACACGCACATATGACAGTCGGTGGTAACCAGGGAGAGGCATTTCTGACAGTCAGTGGTAACCAGGGAAACCCACCTGCAATCATGGTAACCAAGGACACCCCTCCTGTGACAGTCAGTGGTAACCAGCCAAACACCTCCTGTGCCAGTGGCAACCAAGGACACCCCTCCTGTCACAATGGTACCCAGGGACAGCCCTCCTGTGACAGTCAGTGGTAACCATGTACACTCACCTGTGACAGTCGGTGGTAACCAGGGAAACCCACCTGTGACATTCACAGTGCCCAGGGACACCGGCCGTGACAGTCGGTGGTAACCAGGGAGACGCATCTCTGACAGTCGGTGGTAACCAGGGAAACACACCTGTGACCATGGTAACCAAGGACACCCCTACCCACAGTCACTGGTAACCAAGGACACCTCTCCTGTGACCGTGGTTATCAGGGAGACGCATCTCTGACAGTCGGTGGTAACCAGGGCAACCCACCTGTGACATTCACAGTGCCCAGGGACACCGGCCTGTGACAGTCGGTGGTAACCAGGGAGACGCATCTCTGAGAGTCGGTGGTAACCAGGGAAACCCACCTGTGACCATGGTAACCAAGGACACCCCTCTGTGACAATGGTACCCAGGGACAGCCATCCTGTGACAGTCGGTGGTAACCAGGGAAACAAACCTGTGACCGTGGTGACCAAGGACACCCCTACCCACTGTCACTGGTAACCAAGGACACCTCTCCTGTGACCGTGGTTATCAGGGAGACGCATCTGTGACAGTCGGTGATAACCAGGGAATCCCACCTGTGACCATGGTAACCAAGGACACCCCTCCTGTGACAATGGTACCCAGGGAGAGCCCTCCTGTGACAGTCGGTGGTAACCAGGGAAACCCACCTGTGACCATGGTAACCAAGGACACCCCTCCTGTGACAATGGTACCCAGGGACAGCCGTCCTGTGACAGTCGGTGGTAACCAGGGAAACCCACCTGTGACATTCACAGTGCCCAGGGACCCCGGCCTGTGACAGTCGGTGGTAATCAGGGACACGCATCTCTGACAGTCGGTGGTAACCAGGGAAACCCACCTGTGACCATGGTAACCAAGGACACACCTACTGTGACAGTCACTGGTAACCACGGACACCTCTCCTGTGACCGTGGCTACCAGGGACACGCACATATGACAGTCGGTGGTAACCAGGGACACGCATCTCTGACAGTCAGTGGTAACCAGGGAAACCCACCTGTCGCCATGGTAACAAAGGACCCACCTACTGTGACAGTCACTGGTAACCACGGACACCTCTCCTGTGACCGTGGTTACCAGGGACACGCATATATGACAGTCGGTGGTAACCAGGGACACGCATCTCTGACAGTCAGTGGTAAACAGGGAAACCCACCTGCGACCATGGTAACCAAGGACACCCTTCCTGTGACAGTCAGTGGTAACCAGGGACACACCTCCTGTGCCAGTGGTAACCAAGGACACCCCTCCTGTCACAATGGTACCAGGGACAGCCCTCCTGTGACAGTCGGTGGTAACCAGGGAAACCCACCTGTGACCATGGTAACCAAGGACACCCCTCCTGTGACAATGGTACCCCGGGACAGCCCTCCTGTGACAGTCGGTGGTAACCAGGGAAACCCACCTTTGACCATGGTAACCAATGACACCCCTCCTGTGACAATGGTACCCAGGGACAGCCATCCTGTGACAGTCGGTGGTAACCAGGGAAACCCACCTGTGACATTCACAGTGCCCAGGGACACCGGCCTGTGACAGTCGGTGGTAACCAGGGAGACGCATCTCTGACAGTCGGTGGTAACCAGGGAAACCAACCTGTGACCATGGTAACCAAGGACACCCCTCTGTGACAATGGTACCCAGGGACAGCCCTCCTGTGACAGTCGGTGGTAACCAGGGAAACACACCTGTGACCATGGTAACCAAGGACACCCCTACCCACTGTCACTGGTAACCAAGGACACCTCTCCTGTGACCGTGGTTATCAGGGAGACGCATCTCTGACAGTCGGTGGTAACCAGGGAAACCCACCTGTGACCATGGTAACCAAGGACACCCCTCCTGTGACAATGGTACCCAGGGACAGCCCTCCTGTGACAGTCGGTGGTAACCAGGGAAAACCACCTGTGACCATGGTAACCAAGGACACCCCTCCTGTGACAATGGTACCCAGGGACAGCCCTCCTGTGACAGTCGGTGGTAACCAGGGAAACCCACCTGTGACCATGGTAACCAAGGACACACCTACTGTGACAGTCAATGGTAACCACGGACACCTCTCCTGTGACCGTGGCTACCAGGGACACGCACATATGACAGTCGGTGGTAACCAGGGACACGCATCTCTGACAGTCAGTGGTAACCAGGGAAACCCACCTGCGACCATGTTAACCAAGGACACCCCTCCTGTGACAGTCAGTGGTAACCAGGGACACAGTTCCTGTGCCAGTGGTAACCAAGGACACCCCTCCTGTGACAATGGTACCCAGGGACAGCCCTCCTGTGACAGTCGGTGGTAACCAGGGAAAACCACCTGCAACCATGGTAACCAAGGACACCCCTACCACAGTCACTCGTAACCAAGGACACCTCTCCTGTGACCGTGGTTACCAGGACACGCACATATGACAGTCGGTGGTAACCAGGGACACGCATCTCTGACAGTCAGTGGTAACCAGGGAAACCCACCTGCGACCATGGTAACCAAGGACACCCCTCCTGTCACAGTCAGTGGTAACCAGGGACACATCTCCTGTGCCAGTTGTAACCAAGGACACCCCTCCTGTGACAATGGTACCCAGGGACAGCCCTCCTGTGACAGTCAGTGGTAACCATGTACACTCAACTGTGACAGTCGGTGGTAACCAGGGAAACCAACCTGTGACATTCACAGTGCCCAGGGACACCTGCCTGTGACAGTCGGTGGTAACCAAGGACACGCATTTCTGACAGTCGGTGGTAACCAGGGAAACCCACCTGTGACCATGGTAACCAAGGACACCCCTCCTGTGACAATGGTATCCATGGACAGCCCTACTGTGACAGTCGGTGGTAACGAGGGAAACCCACCTGTGACCATGGTAACCAAGGACACCCCTACCCACAGTCCCTGGTAACCAAGGACACCTCTCCTGTGACCGTGGTTACCAGGGACACGCATCTCTGACAGTCGGTGGTAACCAGGGAAACCCACCTGTGACCACGGTAACCAAGGACACCCCTCCTGTGACAATAGTACCCAGGGACAGCCCTCCTGTGACAGTCGGTGGTAACCAGGGAAACCCACTTGTGACCATGGTAACCAAGGACACCCCTACCCACAGTCACTCGTAACCAAGGACACCTCTCCTGTGACGGTGGTTACCAGGACACGCACATATGACAGTCGGTGGTAACCAGGGACAGGCATTTCTGACAGTCAGTGGTAACCAGGGAAACCCACCTGCAACCATGGTAACCTAGGACACCCCTCCTGTGACAGTCAGTGGTAACCAGGCAAACACCTCCTGTGCCAGTGGTAACCAAGGACACCCCTCCTGTCACAATGGTACCCAGGGACAGCCCTCCTGTGACAGTCAGTGGTAACCATGTACACTCAACTGTGACAGTCGGTGGTAACCAGGGAAACCCACCTGTGACATTCACAGTGCCCAGGGACACCGGCCTGTGACAGTCGGTGGTAACCAGGGAGACGCATCTCTGACAGTCGGTGGTAACCAGGGAAACCCACCTGTGACCATGGTAACCAAGGACACCCCTCCTGTGACAATGGTACCAAGGGACAGCCCTCCTGTGACAGTCGGTGGTAACCAGGGAAAACCACCTGTGACCATGGTAACCAAGGACACCCCTACCCACAGTCACTGGTAAGCAAGGACACCTCTCCTGTGACCGTGGTTATCAGGGAGACGCATCTCTGACAGTCGGTGGTAACCAGGGAAACCCACCTCTGACCATGGTAACCAAGGACACCCCTCCTGTGACAATGGTACCCAGGGACAGCCCTCCTGTGACAGTCGGTGGTAACCAGGGAAACCCACCTGTGACCATGGTAACCAAGGACACCCCTCCTGTGACAATGGTACCCAGGGACAGCCATCCTGTGACAGTCGGTGGTAACCAGGGAAACCCACCTGTGACATTCACAGTGCCCAGGGACACCTGCCTGTGACAGTCGGTGGTAACCAGGGACACATATTTCTGACAGTCGGTTGTAACCAGGGAAACCCACCTGTGACCATGGTAACCAAGGACACCCCTCCTGTGACAATGGTATCCATGGACAGCCCTCCTGTGACAGTCGGTGGTAACAAGGGAAACCCACCTGTGACCATGGTAACCAAGGACACCCCTACCCACAGTCACTGGTAACCAAGGACACCTCTCCTGTGACCATGGCTACCAGGGACACGCATCTCTGACAGTCGGTGGTAACCAGGGAAACCCACCTGTGACCACGGTAACCAAGGACACCCCTCCTGTGACAATAGTACCCACAGACAGCCTTCCTGTGACAGTCGGTGGTAACCAGGGAAACCCACCTGTGACCATGGTAACCAAGGACACCCCAACCCACAGTCACTGGTAACCAAGGACACCTCTCCTGTGACTGTGGTTACCAGGACACGCACATATGACAGTCGGTGGTAACCAGGGAGAGGCATTTCTGACAGTCAGTGGTAACCATGGAAACCCACCTGCAATCATGGTAACCAAGGACACCCCTCCTGTGACAGTCAGTGGTAACCAGCCAAACACCTCCTGTGCCAGTGGCAACCAAGGACACCCCTCCTGTCACAATGGTACCCAGGGACAGCCCTCCTGTGACAGTCAGTGGTAACCATGTACACTCACCTGTGACAGTTGGTGGTAACCAGGGAAACCCACCTGTGACATTCACAGTGCCCAGGGACACCGGCCTGTGACAGTCGGTGGTAACCAGGGAGACGCATCTCTGACAGTCGGTGGTAACCAGGGAAACACACCTGTGACCATGGTAACCAAGGACACCCCTACCCACAGTCACTGGTAACCAAGGACACCTCTCCTGTGACCGTGGTTACCAGAACACGCACATATGACAGTCGGTGGTAACCAGGGACACGCATCTCTGACAGTCGGTGGTAACCAGGGAAACCCACCTGTGACCATGGTAACCAAGGACACCCCTCTGTGACAATGGTACCCAGGGACAGCCCTCCTGTGACAGTCGGTGGTAACCAGGGAAACACACCTGTGACCATGGTAACCA
This sequence comes from Rangifer tarandus platyrhynchus, assembly GCA_949782905.1. Taxonomy (NCBI): domain Eukaryota; kingdom Metazoa; phylum Chordata; class Mammalia; order Artiodactyla; family Cervidae; genus Rangifer; species Rangifer tarandus. The sequence goes on from OX460344.1 coordinate 45,566,349, forward strand.
AGGACACCCCTACCCACTGTCACTGGTAACCAAGTACACCTCTCCTGTGACCGTGGTTATCAGGGAGACGCATCTCTGACAGTCGGTGGTAACCAGGGAAACCCACCTGTGACATTCACAGTGCCCAGGGACACCGGCCTGTGACAGTCGGTGGTAACCAGGGAGACACATCTCTGACAGTCGGTGGTAACCAGGGAAACCCACCTGTGACCATGGTAACCAAGGACACCCCTCTGTGACAATGGTACCCAGGGACAGCCCTCCTGTGACAGTCGGTGGTAACCAGGGAAACACACCTGTGACCATGGTAACCAAGGACACCCCTACCCACTGTCACTGGTAACCAAGGACACTTCTCCTGTGACCATGGTTATCAGGGAGACGCATCTCTGACATTCGGTGGTAACCAGGGAAACCCACCTGTGACCATGGTAACCAAGGACACCCCTCCTGTGACAATGATACCCAGGGACAGCCCTCCTGTGACAGTCAGTGGTAACCATGTACACTCACCTGTGACAGTTGTTGGTAACCAGGGAAACCCACCTGTGACATTCACAGTGCCCAGGGACACCGGCCTGTGACAGTCGGTGGTAACCAGGGAGACGCATCTCTGACAGTCGGTGGTAACCAGGGAAACACACCTGTGAACATGGTAACCAAGGACACCCCTACCCACAGTCACTGGTAACCAAGGACACTTCTCCTGTGACCGTGGTTACCAGGACACGCACATATGACAGTCAGTGGTAAGCAGGGTCACACCTCCTGTGCCAGTGGTAAGCAAGGAAACCCCTCCTGTCACAATGTTACCCAGGGACAGCCCTCCTGTGACAGTCAGTGGTAACCATGTACACTCACCTGTGACAGTCGGTGGTAACCAGGGAAACCCACCTGTGACATTCCCATTTCCCAGGGACACCGGCCTGTGACAGTCGGTGGTAACCAGGGACACGCATCTCTGACAGTCGGTGGTAACCAGGGAAACCCACCTGTCGCCATGGTAACCAAGGACCCACGTACTGTGACAGTCACTGGTAACCACGGACACCTCTCCTGTGACCGTGGTTACCAGGGACACGCATATATGACAGTCGGTGGTAACCAGGGACACGCATCTCTGACAGTCAGTGGTAACCAGGGAAACCCACCTGCGACCATGGTAACCAAGGACACCCCTCCTGTGACAGTCAGTGGTAACCAGGGACACACCTCCTGTGCCAGTGGTAACCAAGGACACCCCTCCTGTCACAATGGTACCCAGGGACAGCCCTCCTGTGACAGTCGGTGGTAACCAGGGAAACCCACCTGTGACCATGGTAACCAAGGACACCCCTCCTGTGACAATGGTACCCAGGGACAGCCCTCCTGTGACAGTCGGTGGTAACCAGGAAAACCCACCTGTGACCATGGTAACCAAGGACACCCCTCCTGTGACAATGGAACCCAGGGACAGCCGTCCTGTGACAGTCGGTGGTAACCAGGGGAACCCACCTGTGACATTCACAATGCCCAGGGACACTGGCCTGTGACAGTCGGTGGTAACCAGGGACACGCATCTCTGACAGTCGGTGGTAACCAGGGAAACCCACCTGTGACCATGGTAACCAAGGACACCCCTCTGTGACAATGGTACCCAGGGACAGCCCTCCTGTGACAGTCGGTGGTAACCAGGGAAACACACCTGTGACCATGGTAACCAAGGACACCCCTACCCACTGTCACTGGTAACCAAGGACACCTCTCCTGTGACCGTGGTTATCAGGGAGACGCATCTCTGACAGTCGGTGGTAACCAGGGCAACCCACCTGTGACATTCACAGTGCCCAGGGACACCGGCCTGTGACAGTCGGTGGTAACCAGGGAGACGCATCTCTGACAGTCGGTGGTAACCAGGGAAACCCACCTGTGACCATGGTAACCAAGGACACCCCTCTGTGACAATGGTACCCAGGGACAGCCATCCTGTGACAGTCGGTGGTAACCAGGGAAACAAACCTGTGACCATGGTAACCAAGGACACCCCTACCCACTGTCACTGGTAACCAAGGACACCTCTCCTGTGACCGTGGTTATCAGGGAGACGCATCTGTGACAGTCGGTGATAACCAGGGAATCCCACCTGTGACCATGGTAACCAAGGACACCCCTCCTGTGACAATGGTACCCAGGGAGAGCCCTCCTGTGACAGTCGGTGGTAACCAGGGAAACCCACCTGTGACCATGGTAACCAAGGACACCCCTCCTGTGACAATGGTACCCAGGGACAGCCGTCCTGTGACAGTCGGTGGTAACCAGGGAAACCCACCTGTGACATTCACAGTGCCCAGGGACACCGGCCTGTGACAGTCGGTGGTAACCAGGGAGACGCATCTCTGACAGTCGGTGGTAACCAGGGAAACCAACCTGTGACCATGGTAACCAAGGACACCCCTCTGTGACAATGGTACCCAGGGACAGCCCTCCTGTGACAGTCGGTGGTAACCAGGGAAACACACCTGTGACCATGGTAACCAAGGACACCCCTACCCACTGTCACTGGTAACCAAGGACACCTCTCCTGTGACCGTGGTTATCAGGGAGACGCATCTCTGACAGTCGGTGGTAACCAGGGAAACCCACCTGTGACCATGGTAACCAAGGACACCCCTCCTGTGACAATGGTACCCAGGGACAGCCCTCCTGTGACAGTCGGTGGTAACCAGGGAAAACCACCTGTGACCATGGTAACCAAGGACACCCCTCCTGTGACAATGGTACCCAGGGACAGCCCTCCTGTGACAGTCGGTGGTAACCAGGGAAACCCACCTGTGACCATGGTAACCAAGGACACACCTACTGTGACAGTCAATGGTAACCACGGACACCTCTCCTGTGACCGTGGCTACCAGGGACACGCACATATGACAGTCGGTGGTAACCAGGGACACGCATCTCTGACAGTCAGTGGTAACCAGGGAAACCCACCTGCGACCATGTTAACCAAGGACACCCCTCCTGTGACAGTCAGTGGTAACCAGGGACACAGTTCCTGTGCCAGTGGTAACCAAGGACACCCCTCCTGTGACAATGGTACCCAGGGACAGCCCTCCTGTGACAGTCGGTGGTAACCAGGGAAAACCACCTGCAACCATGGTAACCAAGGACACCCCTACCACAGTCACTCGTAACCAAGGACACCTCTCCTGTGACCGTGGTTACCAGGACACGCACATATGACAGTCGGTGGTAACCAGGGACACGCATCTCTGACAGTCAGTGGTAACCAGGGAAACCCACCTGCGACCATGGTAACCAAGGACACCCCTCCTGTCACAGTCAGTGGTAACCAGGGACACATCTCCTGTGCCAGTTGTAACCAAGGACACCCCTCCTGTGACAATGGTACCCAGGGACAGCCCTCCTGTGACAGTCAGTGGTAACCATGTACACTCAACTGTGACAGTCGGTGGTAACCAGGGAAACCAACCTGTGACATTCACAGTGCCCAGGGACACCTGCCTGTGACAGTCGGTGGTAACCAAGGACACGCATTTCTGACAGTCGGTGGTAACCAGGGAAACCCACCTGTGACCATGGTAACCAAGGACACCCCTCCTGTGACAATGGTATCCATGGACAGCCCTACTGTGACAGTCGGTGGTAACGAGGGAAACCCACCTGTGACCATGGTAACCAAGGACACCCCTACCCACAGTCCCTGGTAACCAAGGACACCTCTCCTGTGACCGTGGTTACCAGGGACACGCATCTCTGACAGTCGGTGGTAACCAGGGAAACCCACCTGTGACCACGGTAACCAAGGACACCCCTCCTGTGACAATAGTACCCAGGGACAGCCCTCCTGTGACAGTCGGTGGTAACCAGGGAAACCCACTTGTGACCTAGGTAACCAAGGACACCCCTACCCACAGTCACTCGTAACCAAGGACACCTCTCCTGTGACGGTGGTTACCAGGACACGCACATATGACAGTCGGTGGTAACCAGGGACAGGCATTTCTGACAGTCAGTGGTAACCAGGGAAACCCACCTGCAACCATGGTAACCTAGGACACCCCTCCTGTGACAGTCAGTGGTAACCAGGCAAACACCTCCTGTGCCAGTGGTAACCAAGGACACCCCTCCTGTCACAATGGTACCCAGGGACAGCCCTCCTGTGACAGTCAGTGGTAACCATGTACACTCAACTGTGACAGTCGGTGGTAACCAGGGAAACCCACCTGTGACATTCACAGTGCCCAGGGACACCGGCCTGTGACAGTCGGTGGTAACCAGGGAGACGCATCTCTGACAGTCGGTGGTAACCAGGGAAACCCACCTGTGACCATGGTAACCAAGGACACCCCTCCTGTGACAATGGTACCAAGGGACAGCCCTCCTGTGACAGTCGGTGGTAACCAGGGAAAACCACCTGTGACCATGGTAACCAAGGACACCCCTACCCACAGTCACTGGTAAGCAAGGACACCTCTCCTGTGACCGTGGTTATCAGGGAGACGCATCTCTGACAGTCGGTGGTAACCAGGGAAACCCACCTCTGACCATGGTAACCAAGGACACCCCTCCTGTGACAATGGTACCCAGGGACAGCCCTCCTGTGACAGTCGGTGGTAACCAGGGAAACCCACCTGTGACCATGGTAACCAAGGACACCCCTCCTGTGACAATGGTACCCAGGGACAGCCATCCTGTGACAGTCGGTGGTAACCAGGGAAACCCACCTGTGACATTCACAGTGCCCAGGGACACCTGCCTGTGACAGTCGGTGGTAACCAGGGACACATATTTCTGACAGTCGGTTGTAACCAGGGAAACCCACCTGTGACCATGGTAACCAAGGACACCCCTCCTGTGACAATGGTATCCATGGACAGCCCTCCTGTGACAGTCGGTGGTAACAAGGGAAACCCACCTGTGACCATGGTAACCAAGGACACCCCTACCCACAGTCACTGGTAACCAAGGACACCTCTCCTGTGACCATGGCTACCAGGGACACGCATCTCTGACAGTCGGTGGTAACCAGGGAAACCCACCTGTGACCACGGTAACCAAGGACACCCCTCCTGTGACAATAGTACCCACAGACAGCCTTCCTGTGACAGTCGGTGGTAACCAGGGAAACCCACCTGTGACCATGGTAACCAAGGACACCCCAACCCACAGTCACTGGTAACCAAGGACACCTCTCCTGTGACTGTGGTTACCAGGACACGCACATATGACAGTCGGTGGTAACCAGGGAGAGGCATTTCTGACAGTCAGTGGTAACCATGGAAACCCACCTGCAATCATGGTAACCAAGGACACCCCTCCTGTGACAGTCAGTGGTAACCAGCCAAACACCTCCTGTGCCAGTGGCAACCAAGGACACCCCTCCTGTCACAATGGTACCCAGGGACAGCCCTCCTGTGACAGTCAGTGGTAACCATGTACACTCACCTGTGACAGTTGGTGGTAACCAGGGAAACCCACCTGTGACATTCACAGTGCCCAGGGACACCGGCCTGTGACAGTCGGTGGTAACCAGGGAGACGCATCTCTGACAGTCGGTGGTAACCAGGGAAACACACCTGTGACCATGGTAACCAAGGACACCCCTACCCACAGTCACTGGTAACCAAGGACACCTCTCCTGTGACCGTGGTTACCAGAACACGCACATATGACAGTCGGTGGTAACCAGGGACACGCATCTCTGACAGTCGGTGGTAACCAGGGAAACCCACCTGTGACCATGGTAACCAAGGACACCCCTCTGTGACAATGGTACCCAGGGACAGCCCTCCTGTGACAGTCGGTGGTAACCAGGGAAACACACCTGTGACCATGGTAACCAAGGACACCCCTACCCACTGTCACTGGTAACCAAGTACACCTCTCCTGTGACCGTGGTTATCAGGGAGACGCATCTCTGACAGTCGGTGGTAACCAGGGAAACCCACCTGTGACATTCACAGTGCCCAGGGACACCGGCCTGTGACAGTCGGTGGTAACCAGGGAGACACATCTCTGACAGTCGGTGGTAACCAGGGAAACCCACCTGTGACCATGGTAACCAAGGACACCCCTCTGTGACAATGGTACCCAGGGACAGCCCTCCTGTGACAGTCGGTGGTAACCAGGGAAACACACCTGTGACCATGGTAACCAAGGACACCCCTACCCACTGTCACTGGTAACCAAGGACACTTCTCCTGTGACCATGGTTATCAGGGAGACGCATCTCTGACATTCGGTGGTAACCAGGGAAACCCACCTGTGACCATGGTAACCAAGGACACCCCTCCTGTGACAATGATACCCAGGGACAGCCCTCCTGTGACAGTCAGTGGTAACCATGTACACTCACCTGTGACAGTTGTTGGTAACCAGGGAAACCCACCTGTGACATTCACAGTGCCCAGGGACACCGGCCTGTGACAGTCGGTGGTAACCAGGGAGACGCATCTCTGACAGTCGGTGGTAACCAGGGAAACACACCTGTGAACATGGTAACCAAGGACACCCCTACCCACAGTCACTGGTAACCAAGGACACTTCTCCTGTGACCGTGGTTACCAGGACACGCACATATGACAGTCAGTGGTAAGCAGGGTCACACCTCCTGTGCCAGTGGTAAGCAAGGAAACCCCTCCTGTCACAATGTTACCCAGGGACAGCCCTCCTGTGACAGTCAGTGGTAACCATGTACACTCACCTGTGACAGTCGGTGGTAACCAGGGAAACCCACCTGTGACATTCCCATTTCCCAGGGACACCGGCCTGTGACAGTCGGTGGTAACCAGGGACACGCATCTCTGACAGTCGGTGGTAACCAGGGAAACCCACCTGTCGCCATGGTAACCAAGGACCCACGTACTGTGACAGTCACTGGTAACCACGGACACCTCTCCTGTGACCGTGGTTACCAGGGACACGCATATATGACAGTCGGTGGTAACCAGGGACACGCATCTCTGACAGTCAGTGGTAACCAGGGAAACCCACCTGCGACCATGGTAACCAAGGACACCCCTCCTGTGACAGTCAGTGGTAACCAGGGACACACCTCCTGTGCCAGTGGTAACCAAGGACACCCCTCCTGTCACAATGGTACCCAGGGACAGCCCTCCTGTGACAGTCGGTGGTAACCAGGGAAACCCACCTGTGACCATGGTAACCAAGGACACCCCTCCTGTGACAATGGTACCCAGGGACAGCCCTCCTGTGACAGTCGGTGGTAACCAGGAAAACCCACCTGTGACCATGGTAACCAAGGACACCCCTCCTGTGACAATGGAACCCAGGGACAGCCGTCCTGTGACAGTCGGTGGTAACCAGGGGAACCCACCTGTGACATTCACAATGCCCAGGGACACTGGCCTGTGACAGTCGGTGGTAACCAGGGACACGCATCTCTGACAGTCGGTGGTAACCAGGGAAACCCACCTGTGACCATGGTAACCAAGGACACCCCTCTGTGACAATGGTACCCAGGGACAGCCCTCCTGTGACAGTCGGTGGTAACCAGGGAAACACACCTGTGACCATGGTAACCAAGGACACCCCTACCCACTGTCACTGGTAACCAAGGACACCTCTCCTGTGACCGTGGTTATCAGGGAGACGCATCTCTGACAGTCGGTGGTAACCAGGGCAACCCACCTGTGACATTCACAGTGCCCAGGGACACCGGCCTGTGACAGTCGGTGGTAACCAGGGAGACGCATCTCTGACAGTCGGTGGTAACCAGGGAAACCCACCTGTGACCATGGTAACCAAGGACACCCCTCTGTGACAATGGTACCCAGGGACAGCCATCCTGTGACAGTCGGTGGTAACCAGGGAAACAAACCTGTGACCATGGTAACCAAGGACACCCCTACCCACTGTCACTGGTAACCAAGGACACCTCTCCTGTGACCGTGGTTATCAGGGAGACGCATCTGTGACAGTCGGTGATAACCAGGGAATCCCACCTGTGACCATGGTAACCAAGGACACCCCTCCTGTGACAATAGTACCCACGGACAGCCCTCCTGTGACAGTCGGTGGTAACCAGGGAAACCCACTTGTGACCATGGTAACCAAGGACACCCCTACCCACAGTCACTCGTAACCAAGGACACCTCTCCTGTGACCGTGGTTACCAGGACACGCACATATGACAGTCGGTGGTAACCAGGGACAGGCATTTCTGACAGTCAGTGGTAACCAGGGAAACCCAACTGCAACCATGGTAACCAAGGACACCCCTCCTGTGACAATGGTACCCAGGGACAGCCGTCCTGTGACAGTCGGTGGTAACCAGGGAAACCCACCTGTGACATTCACAGTGCCCAGGGACACCGGCCTGTGACAGTCGGTGGTAATCAGGGAAACCCACCTGTGACCATGGTAACCAAGGACACCCCTACCCACAGTCACTGGTAACCAAGGACACCTCTCCTGTGACCATGGTTACCAGGGACACGCATCTCTGACAGTCGGTGGTAACCAGGGAAACCCACCTGTGACCACGGTAACCAAGGACACCCCTCCTGTGACAATGGTATCCATGGACAGCCCTCCTGTGACAGTCGGTGGTAACAAGGGAAACCCACCTGTGACCATGGTAACCAAGGACACCCCTACCCACAGTCACTGGTAACCAAGGACACCTCTCCTGTGACCATGGTTACCAGGGACACGCATCTCTGACAGTCGGTGGTAACCAGCGAAACCCACCTGTGACCACGGTAACCAAGGACACCCCTCCTGTGACAATAGTACCCACGGACAGCCCTCCTGTGACAGTCGGTGGTAACCAGGGAAACCCACCTGTGACCATGGTAACCAAGGACACCCGTCCTGTGACAATGGTACCCAGGGAGAGCCCTCCTGTGACAGTCGGTGGTAACCAGGGAAACCCACCTGTGACCATGGTAACCAAGGACACCCCTCCTGTGACAATGGAACCCAGGGACAGCCGTCCTGTGACAGTCAGTGGTAACCAGGGAAACCCACCTGTGACATTCACAGTGCCCAGGTACACCTGCCTGTGACAGTCGGTGGTAACCAGGGACACATATTTCTGACATTCGGTGGTAAGCAGGGAAACCCACCTGTGACCATGGTAACCAAGGACACCCCAACCCACAGTCACTGGTAACCAAGGACACCTCTCCTGTGACTGTGGTTACCAGGACACGCACATATGACAGTCGGTGGTAACCAGGGACAGGCATTTCTGACAGTCAGTGGTAACCAGGGAAACCCACCTGCAATCATGGTAACCAAGGACACCCCTCCTGTGACAGTCAGTGGTAACCAGGCAAACACCTCCTGTGCCAGTGGCAACCAAGGACACCCCTCCTGTGACAATGGTACCCAGGGACAGCCGTCCTGTGACAGTCGGTGGTAACCAGGGAAACCCACCTGTGACATTCACAGTGCCCAGGGACACCGGCCTGTGACAGTCGGTGGTAATCAGGGACACGCATCTCTGACAGTCGGTGGTAACCAGGGAAACCCACCTGTGACCATGGTAATCAAGGACACACCTACTGTGACAGTCACTGGTAACCACGGACACCTCTCCTGTGACCGTGGCTACCAGGGACACGCACATATGACAGTCGGTGGTAACCAGGGACACGCATCTCTGACAGTCAGTGGTAACCAGGGAAACCCACCTGCGACCATGTTAACCAAGGACACCCCTCCGGTGACAGTCAGTGGTAACCAGGGACACACCTCCTGTGCCAGTGGTAACCAAGGACACCCCTCCTGTGACAATGGTACCCAGGGACAGCCCTCCTGTGACAGTCGGTGGTAACCAGGGAAACCCACCTGTGACCATGGTAAAAAAGGACACCCCTACCCACAGTCACTGGTAACCAAGGACACCTCTCCTGTGACCGTGGTTACCAGGACACGCACATATGACAGTCGGTGGTAACCAGGGACACGCATCTCTGACAGTCATTGGTAAACAGGGAAACCCACCTGCGACCATGGTAACCAAGGACACCCCTCCTGTGACAGTCAGTGGTAACCAGGGACACACCTCCTGTGCCAGTGGTAACCAAGGACACCCCTCCTGTGACAATGGTACCCAGGGACAGCCCTCCTGTGACAGTCGGTGGTAACCAGGGAAAACCACCTGTGACCATGGTAACCAAGGACACCCCTACCCACAGTCACTGGTAACCAAGGACACCTCTCCTGTGACCGTGGTTACCAGGACACGCACATATGACAGTCGGTGGTAACCAGGGACACGCATCTCTGACAGTCATTGGTAAACAGGGAAACCCACCTGCGACCATGGTAACCAAGGACACCCCTCCTGTGACAGTCAGTGGTAACCAGGGAAACCCACCTGTGACCATGGTAACCAAGGACACCCCTCCTGTGACAATGGTACCCAGGGACAGCCCTCTTGTGACAGTCGGTGGTAACCAGGGAAACCCACCTGTGACCATGGTAACCAAGGACACCCCTCCTGTGACAATGGTACCCAGGGACAGCCATCCTGTGACAGTCGGTGTTAACCAGGGAAACCCACCTGTGACATTCACAGTGCCCAGGGACACCTGCCTGTGACAGTCGGTGGTAACCAGGGACACATATTTCTGACAGTCGGTGGTAAGCAGGGAAACCCACCTGTGACCATGGTAACAAAGGACACCCCTCCTGTGACAATGGTATCCATGGACAGCCCTCCTGTGACAGTCGGTGGTAACCAGGGAAACCCACCTGTGACCATGGTAACCAAGGACACCCCTCCTGTGACAATGGTACCCAGGGACAGCCATCCTGTGACAGTCGGTGGTAACCAGGGAAACCCACCTGTGACCATGGTAACCAAGGACACCCCTCCTGTGACAATGGTACCCAGGGACAGCCATCCTGTGACAGTCGGTGGTAACCAGGGAAACCCACCTGTGACATTCACAGTGCCCAGGGACACCGGCCTGTGACAGTCGGTGGTAACCAGGGAGACGCATCTCTGACAGTCGGTGGTAACCAGGGAAACACACCTGTGACCATGGTAACCAAGGACACCCCTACCCACAGTCACTGGTAACCAAGGACACCTCTCCTGTGACCGTGGTTACCAGAACACGCACATATGACAGTCGGTGGTAACCAGGGACACGCATCTCTGACAGTCAGTGATAACCAGGGAAACCCACCTGTGACCATGGTACCCAAGGACACCCCTCCTGTGACAGTCAGTGGTAACCAGGGACACACCTCCTGTGCCAGTGGTAACCAAGGACACCCCTCCTGTCACAATGGTACCCAGGGACAGCCCTCCTGTGACAGTCAGTGGTAACCATGTACACTCACCTGTGACAGTCGGTGGTAACCAGGGAAACCCACCTGTGACATTCCCATTTCCCAGGGACACCGGCCTGTGACAGTCGGTGGTAACCAGGGACACGCATCTCTGACAGTCGGTGGTAACCAGGGAAACCCAACTGTCGCCATGTTAACCAAGGACCCACCTACTGTGACAGTCACTGGTAACCACGGACACCTCTCCTGTGACCGTGGTTACCAGGGACACGCATATATGACAGTCGGTGGTAACCAGGGACACGCATCTCTGACAGTCAGTGGTAACCAGGGAAACCCACCTGCGACCATGGTAACCAAGGACACCCCTCCTGTGACAGTCAGTGGTAACCAGGGACACACCTCCTGTGCCAGTGGTAACCAAGGACACCCCTCCTGTCACAATGGTACCCAGGGACAGCCCTCCTGTGACAGTCGGTGGTAACCAGGGAAACCCACCTGTGACCATGGTAACCAAGGACACCCCTCCTGTGACAATGGTACCCAGGGACAGCCCTCCTGTGACAGTCGGTGGTAACCAGGGAAACCCACCTGTGACCATGGTAACCAAGGACACCCCTACCCACAGTCACTGGTAACCAAGGACACCTCTCCTGTGACCGTGGTTACCAGGACACGCACATATGACAGTCGGTGGTAACCAGGGACACGCATTTCTGACAGTCAGTGGTAACCAGGGAAACCCACCTGCGACCATGGTAACCAAGGACACCCCTCCTGTGACAGTCAGTGGTAACCAGGGACACACCTCCTGTGCCAGTCGTAACCAAGGACACCCCTCCTGTGACAATGGTACCCAGGGACAGCCCTCCTGTGACAGTCGGTGGTAATCAGGGAAACTCACCTGTGACATTCACAGTGCCCAGGGACACCGGCCTGTGACAGTCGGTGGTAACCAGGGACACGCATCTCTGACAGTCGGTGGTAACCAGGGAAACACACCTGTGACCATGGTAACCAAGGACACACCTACTGTGCCAGTCACTGGTAACCATGGACACCTCTCCTGTGACCGTGGTTACCAGGGACACGCACATATGACAGTCAGTGTTAACCAGGGACACGCATCTCTGACAGTCAGTGGTAACCAGGGAAACCCACCTGTGAACAAGTTAACCAAGGACACCCCTACCCACAGTCACTGGTAACCAAGGACACCTCTCCTGTGACCGTGGTTACCAGGACACGCACATATGACAGTCGGTGGTAACCAGGGACACGCATCTCTGACAGTCAATGGTAACCAGGGAAACCCACCTGCAACCATGGTAACCAAGGACACCCCTCCTGTGACAGTCAGTGGTAACCAGGGACACACCTCCTGTGCCAGTGGTAACCAAGGACACCCCTACCCACATTCACTGGTAACCAAGGACACCTCTCCTGTGACCGTGGTTATCAGGGAGACGCATCTCTGACAGTCGGTGGTAACCAGGGAAACCCACCTGTGACATTCACAGTGCCCAGGGACACCGGCCTGTGACAGTCGGTGGTAACCAGGGAGACGCATCTCTGACAGTCGGTGGTAACCAGGGAAACCCACCTGTGACCATGGTAACCAAGGACACCCCTCTGTGACAATGGTACCCAGGGACAGCCCTCCTGTGACAGTCGGTGGTAACCAGGGAAACACACCTGTGACAATGGTAACCAAGGACACCCCTACCCACTGTCACTGGTAACCAAGGACACCTCTCCTGTGACCGTGGTTATCAGGGAGACGCATCTCTGACAGTCGGTGGTAACCAGGGAAACCCCCTGTGACCATGGTAACCAAGGACACCCCTCCTGTGACAATGGTACCCAGGGACAGCCCTCCTGTGACAGTCGGTGGTAACCAGGGAAACCCACCTGTGACCATGGTAACCAAGGACACCCCTCCTGTGACAATGGTACCCCGGGACAGCCCTCCTGTGACAGTCGGTGGTAACCAGGGAAACCCACCTGTGACCATGGTAACCAAGGACACCCCTCCTGTGACAATGGTACCCAGGGACAGCCATCCTGTGACAGTCGGTGGTAACCAGGGAACCCACCTGTGACATTCACAGTGCCCAGGGACACCGGCCTGTGACAGTCGGTGGTAACCAGGGACACGCATCTCTGACAGTCGGTGGTAACCAGGGATACCCACCTGTGACCATGGTAACCAAGGACACACCTACTGTGACAGTCACTGGTAACCACGGACACCTCTCCTGTGACCGTGGCTACCACGGACACGCACATATGACAGTCGGTGGTAACCAGGGACACGCATCTCTGACAGTCGGTGGTAACAAGGGAAACCCACCTGTCGCCATGGTAACCAAGGACCCACCTACTGTGACAGTCACTGGTAACCACAGACACCTCTCCTGTGACCGTGGTTACCAGGGACACGCATATATGACAGTCGGTGGTAAACAGGGACACGCATCTATGACAGTCAGTGGTAACCAGGGAAACCCACCTGCGACCATGGTAACCAAGGACACCTCTCCTGTGACCGTGGTTATCAGGGAGACGAATCTCTGACAGTCGGTGGTAACCAGG